>OU343219.1:11514894-11657406 GCA_910596185.1 Chrysanthemum makinoi
GATCTGTCTGCACCCTTCGATAAGAACCTGCTGAGGGCTGCTAGCTTTCCGTTCAGACTTTGCACTTCCTTTAGAGACTTAGGAGGTTGTAAATCCGTGATGGCCTTAACCTTCGAAGGATTGGCCTTAATACCTTGCTTGGTGTTCAGATGCCCCAAAAATTGTCCTTCTTCCACACCGAACGAACATTTCTTGGGGTTTAACTTCATGTTGATGGCGCGAAGCTGGTCGAAGGTTTCTTTGATGTCGGAGAGCATGTCCTCCTCCGTTCTACTCTTGATGACCATATCGTCTACGTACGCCTCTAGATTCCTACCTATCTGCTTGTGGAAGGCTTTGTCCACTAAACGTTGGTAGGTGGCACGTGCATTTTTAAAACCAAAAGGCATCTTTTTGTAAAAATAAATGCCTTTTCCAGTGATAAAAGGCTGTCTTCTCTTCGTCCTCTTCCGCCATTTGTATCCGATGTTAACCCATATAAGCGTCCAGAAAACACTTCAGCCGAAACCCTGACAAGGATTCTACTTTCCAATCAATTTCTGGCAGAGGATAGCAATCCTTCGGACATGCTTTGTTAATATCTGTGAAGTCCACGCACATTCGCCACCCTCCATCATGCTTCTTGACCATCACCGGATTGGCCACCCAAGTTTGATACTTCACCTCTCTGAGTATGCCTGCTGCTACAAGCTCGTCCACTTCTTTGCATGCGGCGGCACTTCTTTCAGGAGCCAGGCTTCGACGCTTTTGCTTGATGGGTTCAATATGTTTGAACTCATTGAGCTTGTGTTCAGTGCTGAAGGGCTTTCCGTCTATGGTAAGAGTTTTGGGAACCCCGTCATATCAGAGTAGGTCCATGCGAAGACATCTGCATTGACCCGTAGTACCTTTTCCAATTCTGCTTTAAAGGAGGTTGGGAGCTGCTTTCCGATTACCACCATTTGACCATGATATAGATCATTTACTACAATGCGTTCTTCAGCGTCAGTACAGCTTAGAACATCTTTCGGAGGCTCTTCCGACACCTGTTTGATTCTTTTGCCTACTTCCGTAGGCTTCTTCACGTTGTAGCTGGAGAAAACCGTTCTGATGCCGAAAGGTGTTTGGAATTTGACCGCGGCATGTATGGTGGAGACAACGATGCCCATCTTCTGCATTGCCGTTCTCCCTATCAATAGGTTATAGGGAGATTCAGACCTTACGATCGTGAAAACCAGAGTTTCTGTTCTTTTTAGCCTTCCTTCTTCAATCGTAACCTCTAGAGGGACTTCTCCCAAGGGCCATGATTGTTCCCCTGAGAACCCTACTAAGGGTACCTTTGAATCTACTCTCTTCGACTTTATCGAAGGCTTGAGTCTTAGAAAACAGCGTTCGTAGATTACTTCACAGGAGCTACCACAGTCTAGGTCGGCCCTGTTTACTTCTCTGTTGGAGATCAAGACCTTGATGACCACGGGGTCATTTGAAAGAACTTTTCCTGTGATTGAAGGAAAAGTGACATCTCCTACTCCGCATAATGCTTCCTCTGCTTCTTTCCTCTTTAAACTAGAGTCATCCTTGTACACCATGAGGATGGGTGCTTCGACAGGTGTGGTGTCTTTCCCCAACTGTGTGTCGGAGACCTTTTCTTTACCTTTCTTTATACCCTTCACCAAATGTCCCAATTGGCCGGACTTCACGGCCTCTTCAATCTGTTTCTTGAGCTCTCTACAACTGTTGGTGTCGTGTCCATAATCGTCATGGAAGTAGCAGTATTTGGAAGTATCTCTGGGCCTTTCCCTGTTTGCCAAGCAAGGAGGAGGATCAAAGGTCTTCGCAGCCTTTTCCGTAGCAAGTATCTCCCTTGGAGACTTGGACAGATTAGCCAGGAGCCCGTGGTTGATGTTTTTGTGGTACGGTGTAAACCTGTCCCTGCCTTTGTGTCTGTTCTTTGACCCTTCCCACGAAGGATGCTTCGGGGCTTTGCTGTGACTTTCTTTATTTTCGACTGGAGTACCGTTGGTATACACTTCTTTTGCTTTGATCCAGGTGTAAGCCTTCTCCACTAAACCCTTATACGTTGCAGGAAGATCAGTGGAGAGGAATTCAACCAAACTTCTGTTTCGTAGGCCATGCACGAAACCTGAGATGCGTTGGTCTTCATGCAAGCCCATTATCTGTAAGGTGTCATCGGTGTATCACGGTAATGAAAGCCCTGGTGCTCTCGTTTTCCTTCTGCTTGATGTTGTGCACTGTTAAGTGCGTTCTTGTAAACTTTTTCTATTGGCTGAAATGTGATCTGAACTTGGCCTTGAGATCATCCAAATTCACAATGCTACCTGGTTTTTTCCCATTCCACCATATACGAGTATAGACTCGTAGGGTGTATGTAAACATGTGGCAAGCAACAGGCATTACCCATTTCTGCATTCTGATAGCCCCTTCGAACAAGTGTAAAAAGTTATCTGGATCCCCTTTCCCATCATAAGTACCAATATGTGCGGGCATTTTCAACCCATCAGGCAAAGGGTAGTCTTCTATCCATCTTACGAAGGGTGTTGTGGAGCCCATGGGCTCCGAATAAAGGCAGTTATAAGGTGGCATGTAGGTAGGGGCAGCATTGTATGGGTTATGATTTGAAGGTATTCCAACAGGGTTTTGGTTAACATATATAAGGTGGGTGACTTCCGACAGGGTACAAAGGATATACCATCGGTTGCCCGTAGGGCATGCTTCCGTATGGTTGAGTAAAACTGGGGTTGTTAACCTGCCCATTAGGCGGGGGATAGACCCCTTGAGGGTAAGATTGAGCCTGGAAAGGAGGGTACATAGCATGAGGAGGAAGATTTCCTCCCCCATTTATTTGAGATGGATTGCCTTCTACGCCGGGATGCGTGAGAACTGCAACGAACCCTGCCTCAGTTCTTCCCAGGTGAGCCGCCAAAAGTGGTGGCAAATTAACCTCCGTAGTATCCCTTTGGTGACTCCTTCCATTGGATCCTTCTATCGTGCCTTCCCATCTAGTCGGAGCCCTCTCCGGAACATCTTCGAAACCAACCGACCTTCCGCTAGGCCTTCGACTGCTCGGAGACCCTATCCTTAGCACTGAGCGTGTAGCCCCAGGAGCCAAGGGCCTAGCCTCCATTTCCAATTCTTCGTCATACTCATCGCTTGAGTATTCTAACTCCCTACACATCTCCACACTCCGAGCTTGCCTCCGTCGAGCCCTAAGTTCTAAAGCTTCGATATTAGCTTCGACAAACGCTGGGCTGATTACCGGTTCAGGGTTAGCCGAGGTTGAAGCATGGTTGTTGGGAGTTATTTCAGGGTGAGATCGTATGGTAAAGGTGGATGCGGTTATATTGGGAAGGTTGTTAGGATCATTGACTGGGATTAGTGTCAAGGTCGAGAAACCCGAAAGGGGTGTATCTTTTCTTCCTTGATTCATGCCGTAAAACTAGTGAGAGTGATTGACTGGGTGTAAGTTTGGAATAACGAGACCAATAGTAGCGGGTCCCACGGATGGCGCCAATGATTGTACAATAATTCGTACGACCAGGCCTTCGATGGTGATCGAAGGGTATGAGGGGTGATATGCTTGCACCAAAATTGTAGCCTATCTGCAATAAGAAATAGTAGACACTTTGTTAAGTGATTGCGCAGGGGTTAGGCCCTGCGAACCACCTCTGGAGTGAGAGTAAGTATGTGATATGTGTTGTAAATAATATGGAGTATGTGAAATATTGTGTTGAATGAACATACCATTGAAATGACTCGTCCAACCTATTTATAGGTGATGAAAATAGCTTGGAGAGTGTTAGCACACATTTAGGAGATCATGGGGGGCGTCCCCTGATTTGTGTTAACCGCTAGGGCTTCATCCCCACTATCTCGGACTTGGCGGGGAAGCTAAGGAAATAGTGGGAACGTGGGGGAAGACCAAGTCAAGGTTCTTCTTTATCTTGGCATCTTCAAGAGAAGACACCGAAGGGCATAGGCCTTCGGCTGGCGGATTCCCAACTGGTAACCATGTCAATGATGAATGGTTTTACGCCACCAATGACTTATGAAGAAAGACTTGGGTCTTCGTAATGCAAATTCGACTGAGGCCGAAGGGGGGTCCTTCGACCAGATCGGAGGGTACGTCATCAGTATTCAATTTCATGTTCTCCTAGCTCGATAGCCCACTTAGCTATCCTTCCAGATTTCTCCGGCTTCGAAAGTATCTGCTTAATGGGTTTGTCAGTAAGTACGGTTATGAGGTGAGCTTGGAAGTACCTTCGAAGGCGTCTCGCAGCATGGACCAAGGCCAAAATTAGCTTCTCCAATGCTGGATAATTTAGCTCAGCTCCCTGTAGAACCCTGCTAACGAAGTAGATATGGATTTTCTTCTTCTCCCTTTCTGCCAATAACACAGCGCTGATGCTTTCGAAAGAAGCTACGATATACATAAACAACACTTCGCCTTTGATTGGGGCAGTAAGTGTAGGTAGAATAGCCATGAAATCCTTGAGTTTTTGGAAGGCAGCCTCTGCATCCGTACTCCACTGAAACATCTTTTTATCCGTGTATCCTTTGAGTGTCTTGAAGAATGGCAAGGATCTATCTGCACCCTTCGACAAGAACCTGCTGAGGGCTGCTAGCTTTCCGTTCAGACTTTGCACTTCCTTTAGGGACTTAAGAGGCTGCAAATCCGTGATGGCCTTAACCTTCGAAGGATTGGCCTTAATACCTTGCTTGGTGATCAAATGTCCCAAAAATTGTCCTTCTTCCACACCGAAGGAACATTTCTTGGGGTTTAACTTCATGTTGATGGCGCGAAGCTGGTTGAAGGTTTCCTTGATGTCGGAGAGAATGTCCTCCTCCGTTCTACTCTTGATAACCATATCGTCTACGTACGCCTCTAGATTCCTACCTATTTGCTTGTGGAAGGCTTTGTCCACTAAACGTTGGTTGGTGGCACCTGCATTTTTCAAACCAAAAGGCATCTTTTTGTAACAATAAACGCCTTTTCCTATAAAAAAGGCTGTCTTCTCTTCGTCCTCTTCCGCCATTTGTATCTGATGGTAACCCTTATAAGCATCCAGAAAATACTTCAGCCGAAACCCTGACAAGGATTGTACTTTCCAATCAATTTCTGGCAGAGGATAGCAGTCCTTCGGACAGGCTTTGTTAATATCCGTGAAGTCCACACACATTCGCCACCCTCCATCATGCTTCTTAACTATCACCGGATTGGCTACCCAAGTTTGATACTTCATCTCCCTGAGTATGCCTGCTGCTACGAGCTCATCTACTTCTTTGCATGCTGCGGCATTTCTTTCAGGAGCCAGGCTTCGACGCTTTTGCTTGATAGGTTCAATATGTTTGAACTTATTAAGCTTGTGTTCAGTGCCGAAGGGCTTTCCATCTATGGTGAGAGTTCTGGGAACCCCTGTCATGTTAGAGTAGGTCTATGCGAAGACATCTGCATTGGCCCGTAATACCTGTTCCAATTCTGCTTTAAAGGAGGTAGGGAGCTGCTTTCTGATTACCACCGTTTGATCAGGATAGAGGTCGTTTTCTACAATGCGTTCTTCAGAGTCAGTGCAGTTGAGAACATCTTTCGGAGGCTCTTCCGAAACCTGTTTGACCCTTTTGCCTACTTCCGTAGGCTTCTTCACGTTGTAGCTTGAGAAAACCGTTCCAATACCGAAAGGTGTTTGGAATTTGACCGCGGCATGTATGGTGGAGACAACGATGCCCATTTCTGCATTGCCGTTCTCCCTATCAGTAGGTTATAGGGAGATTCAGACCTTACGATCGTGAAAACCAGGGTTTCTGTTCTTTTTAACCTTCCTTCTCTAATCGTAACCTCTAGAGGGACTTCTCCCAAGGGCCATGAGTGTTCCCCTGAGAATCCTACCAAGGGTACCTTTGAATCTACTCTCTTCGACCTTATCGAAGGCTTGAGCTTTAGAAAACAGTGTTCGTAGATCACTTCGCAGGAGCTACCACAATCTAAGTAGGCCCTATTTACTTCTCTATTGGAGATCAAGACCTTGATGACCACGGGGTCATTTGAAAGAACTTTCCCTATGATTAAAGGAATAGTTACATCTCCTACTCCGCATAGTGCTTCCTCCGCTTCTTTCCTCTTTAAACCAGAGTCATCCTTATACATCATGAGGATAGGTGCTTCGGCAGGTGTGGTGTCTTTCCCCAACTGCGTGTCGGAGACCTTTTCTTTACCTTTCTTTATACCTTTCACCAAATGTCCCAATTGGCCGGACTTCACGGCCTCTTCTATCTGTTTCTTGAGCTCTTTACAATTGTTGGTGTCGTGTCCATAATTGTCATGGAAGTAGCAGTATTTGGAAGTATCTCTGGGCCTTCCTCTGTTTGCCAAGCGAGGAGGAGGATCAAAGGTCTTCGCAGCCTTTTCCGTAGCAAGTATCTCCCTCGGAGATTTAGACAGATTAGCCAAGAGCCCGTGGTTGATGTTTTTATGGTACGGTGTAAACCTGTTCCTTCCTTTGTGTCTGTTCTTTGACCCTTCCCACGAAGGATGCTTCGGGGCTTTGCTGTGAGTTTCTTTATTTTCGACCGGAGCCCCGTTGGTAGACACTTCTTTGGCTTCAATCCAGGTGTAAGCCTTCTCCACCAAACCCTTATAGGTTGCAGGAAGGTCAGTGGAGAGGAATTCAACCAAACTTCTGTTTCGTAGGCCATGGACGAAACCTGAGATGCGTTGGTCTTCGTACAAACCCATTATCTGTAAGGTGTCATCGGTATATCTGGTAATGAAAGCCCTGGTGCTCTCGTTCTCCTTCTGCTTGATGTTGTGCACTATTAGGTACGTTCTTGTAAACTTTTTCTGTTGGCTGAAATGTGAACTGAATTTGGCCTTGAGATCATCTAAATTCACAATGCTACCTGGTTTTTGCCTGTTCCACCATATACGAGCAGAGTCTCATAGGGTATATGTAAACATGTGGCAAGCAATGGGCATAACCCACTTCTGCATTCTGATAGCCCCTTCGAACAGGTGTAAGAAGTTATCCGGGTCCCCATTCCCATCATAAGTACCAATATGTGCGGGCATTTTCAACCCATCAGGCAAAGGGTAGTCTTCTATCCATCTTACGAAGGGTGTTGTGGAGCCCATGGGCTCTGAATAAAGGCAGTTATAAGGTGGCATGTAGGTAGGGACAACATTGTACGGGTTATGATTTAGAGGTATTCCAACAGGGTTTGGTTAACATATTGAGGGTAAGCAGTAGGTATATAAGGTGGGTGACTTCTGACAGGGTACGAAGGATATACCATAGGTTGCCCGTAGGGCACGATTCCGTATGGTTGAGTAAAACTAGGGTTGCTAGCCTGCCCATTAGGTGGGGGATAGACCCCTTGAGGGTAAGATTGAGCCTGAAAAGGAGGGTACATACCATGAGGAGGAAGATTTCCTCCTCCATTCATTTGGGATGGATTGCCTTCTACGCCAGATGCGTGAGAAGGCTGCAACGGAACCCGTGCCTCAGTTCTTCCCAGATGAGCCGCCAAAAGTGGTGGCAAATTAACCTTCATAGTAACCCTTCGGTGACTCCTTCCATTGGAGCCTTCTATCGTTCCTTCCCTTCTTTTCGGAGCTCTCTCCGGAACATCTTCAAACCCAACCGACCTTCCACTCGGCCTTCGACTTCTCGGAGACCCTATCCTTAGCACTGAGCGTGTAGCCCTAGGAGCCAAGGGCCTAGCCTCCATTTCCAACTCTTCGTCATACTCATCGCTTGAGTATTCTAACTCCCTATGCATCTCCACATTCCGAGCTTGCCTCCTTCAAGCCCTCAGTAAAGATTCTAATGCTTCGATGTTAGCTTCGACAAATGCTGGACTGATTACCGGTTCAGGGTTAGCCGAGGTTGAAGCATGGTTGTTGGGAGTTATTTCAGGGTGATATCGTGTGGTAAAGGTGGATGCGGTTATATTGGGAAGGTTGTTAGGATCATTGACTAGGATTGGTGTCAAGGTCGAGAAACCCGGAGGGGGGGTATCCTCTCTTCCTTGATTCATGCCGTAAAACTAATGAGAGTGATTGACTGGGTGTAAGTTTGGAATAACGAGACCAATAGTAGCGAATCCCACGGATGGCGCCACTGATTGTACAATAATTTGTACGACCAGGCCTTCGATGGTGATCGAAGGGTATGAGGGGGTATATGCTTGTGCCAAACTTGTAGCCAATCTGCAATAAGAAATAGTAGACACTTCGTTAAGTGATTGCGCAGGGGTTGGGCCCTGCGAACCACCTCCGGCGTGAGAGTAAGTATGTGATATGTGTTGTAAATAATATGGAGTATGTGAAATACTGTGTTGAGTGAACATACCATTGAAATGACTCGTCCAACCTATTTATAGGTGAAGAAAATAGGTTGGAGAGTGTTAGCACACGTTTAGGAGATCATGGGGCGTCCCCTGATTTGTGGTAACCGCTAGGGCTTCATCCCCACTATCTCAGACTTGGCGGGGAAGCTAAGTAAATAGTGGGAACGTAGGGGTAAGACCAAGTCAAGGTTCTCCTTTGTCTTTGCGTCTTCAAGAGAAGACACCGAAGGGCATAGGCCTTCGGCTGGCGAATTCCCAACTGGTAACCATGTCAATGATGAATGGTTTTACGCCACCAATGACTTATGAAGAAAGACTTGGGTCTTCGTAATGCTAGTTCGACTGAGGCCGAAGGGGGGTCCTTCGACCTGATCGGAGGGTACGTCATCACATACCTTCCACATAATGAGCAAGGGAACGTTGGAGCTGGATATGGGAATGTTGGAACTGTATATGGGAATGCTGGTGCTGGATATGGGAATGTTGGTGGTGGTGGTGGATATATGGGTAATCAGAATCATGGAAGGAACATGGCTCAAGGTCACGTAAAGCCCATTAAATGTTACAACTGTGGTGGAGAAGGACACATCGCAAGGAATTGTACTCTTCCAAAACGTCCACAAAATGCAGAGTACTTTAGGGATAAGATGCTGCTGGTCCAAGCTCAATACAGTGGAGCAAGGCTGAAAGAGGAAGAATTGCTATTTCTTGCTGATGGAAATGCCAGAACTTATGATGCTGATGTGGATGAACAGTGTAACATATTGGATTTCACATACACACTAAACCATAATCACAAGAGGCGTACAAGAAGGTTTTTAGAGAGAGAAAGTTAGAGGTTTAGGGAACTTAGTGAGAGAAATAAAAATCTTATTATGAGCTCCAACTCTCTACCTTGGGAGGTAGAGAGTATTTATAGTCTTACAATAAAACGCCACACAACGGGCTGTGGATCAGGCATACAGTGGGTAAAGACCCGTCCGTCCTCCACGGTGTTACTAAACTAAATACTACGTAACATAAAAGAACTACGACTACGAGCTTTCTAACGATTACATATACTTGAGGTGACCGACTCTTTTAATACCTGGAATTTCTAATTCCTAACAATCTCCCCCTAAGGGAGGTCACCTCAAACACACATTTAAACTTACATTGAATACAAACCGATATTACATTATAAATTGTTCTTGCACTCTTGATGTAGTACTTTGCTCTGTAGCTCGTAGTCATTGATTCTTCACATTGCATGTTTGGTTAATCCAAGTGGAGGTCTTTTACTGATCCACGTGATAATGATATTTGAGCCAGCATTGAGATCATCAGCCACATTAAATCTCAGACTCTTCCTTTGTGGTGTTGATATTATGTGATGTTGTGACATTTGGACCGACATGCTCACATTCTGGATCATGATTTCTTCTTATCAGAGTAGCGGAAGCTTTTGTTGATTCATGATATTGGCAGCAGCGAAGCATGGAGTGAATATATCAGAGTCATTGATGCACTAATCATGATTTCTTTAGAAATGAATGTGTAGTGTGAGCATGCGGCTATGGATTGACCGCTCCATTCGATCATTGCAAGTCGGGGTGTACCGCATAAGACGGTCAGCAATAAAGCGTACAAAAGTGTCTTTGATCACTTTCGTTGAATTGAGGTACACGGCCCACGGTTCCCCGTTGATCATTACATGTACTGCCTGCGATCAGGTATAATTCCGAAGAATTTCCTTGACAGGGTTTCGCAGCTGCTCTAGCTGTTCTCAAACCAGAACGTCTCAAAGAAGACAACACGGAGTGAGTGAACCATCGAATTTAAGTCCACTGATTGATGAAAAGAGATTTGAAAAAACAATCGTCCATTGCTCAATAGAAATTGTTTTTGCAATACAACGAAGGTTTTATTGAAAATCAATTATCAATCATAAAAACACCTTTTGATTTGAAAATTTTGTACACGGTCGATGTGCTAAAGAAAAGAGTTTTTAAGCACATGGACCGGTTTTTCAAAGGTATCCGTCAATCCATAACCCAAACCAGGATTAATTCAAAAGATTGAATCGCCCCATTGTTTCTGTTCAGTTGTCACATGGTTGATCTATTGAATCGATCTCACATGCCACCTACCAGGAGCTTGTTAGATGTTGGCTCCAGAAGGCTTTCCATCTTCACAGTGAATATGTACACACATCACTCAGATGTTCTGGAAATACCACAAGGATAATGCGTAGGACTCAAGATATAATCTCTCTTTCCACATTGTGTGAAACATAGAGTCTTCATTGAAAGTGTCCTAATGAGATTTATTGATGATCTCGTGGCTCTAGACTCAATTTGTGCATATTTGGATCCTATATCGGAGACTAGGGAGAGGGTCTCCTCCTTCAATATCAACAATCTCTAAGAGAAAGTCGATAGATTATGTAGGTTCCCCGTGAGAATGAAACAAGCCCTTTTAAGAGGAACTTGAGTGGTTTGGAAAGTTGAAGTGCAGTGCGTCCTTGGGTCCATGACGTCTTGTCTTCAATACCGATGTTACCATCAGTAGTATATGAATTGAACCCGGTTTCTACCCTAAGGTTGAATAAATGGAGGGCTATTTGTTTTCACCCTTTTTCACATTCAATTCTTTTTCATTCTTCAACCCCTTCAGTACTTACCGAGACTTCATTACTAGAACCTTGTTGGGTTTATTCCAGTACTAGCTCAGTCTCAGTCTGCACTTTTCCCATATCTCATTTTTCTCCTTTTTTCATCATTCCTAAGGACTTCTACACTATCTAGTGGATTGTCCCTGGGTAGATCCCTCCGGTTCTGGCGGATCATGGGACCTCAACCTAACCTTATCATCCTTATATCACCATACATAAAGTAAAGTTGGTCGGTCTTTTTGGTATCGTACATCTGCCATTGGAACCAATTGAAAACCATTTGAAAATCAATCAAGATACTTGTGATATAGAATCAAAGCATTTTGTATCTTAATTGTTTTGATATTTTAGAAATGCTCCTCCTCAACATATGCATAAAATTTAGAAATTGTTTAGCACATGGAGGCAAGAGATCTTAGAAATCGTTAGATTGAGAATGAAAGGTCCAATATTTTGATTAACATTTTCTAAAATGATCATCATCACTTCCTAATCAATTTGAGTAGATAAAACATTTTAAGGAAGGATGAGGTTTTCACAAGTTTGCTCCCCCTCAATATGTCCATAGATGTATGAGAATGTTTTGCACATATTAGGAAAAGACTGCACATTGAGATAAATTGATCACGTTTCAAATATTTGTGGTTTAAGATAGATGCTCCCCCTCAACGTGTGCATGGAAAATTTGAAATCGTTTGTCACTTACGGGGAGGCAAACATGCTAATCACTTATGAAACCATTTATCGAATTATCAGTTTAAATCCAATTTAAATCACAAATTCTCCCCCGATCACAATTATCAAAACATTTGAGATTTGTGATCTCTGTAGATTTAAATTGATTTTGAAAGCTTTTAAGGAGAATTGTGACTTGATTATGAAAGCGTTTTAACTGATAAGGATCTGATTTTGAGACTTTAAACTCCATTGGTTAAACATGCATGATTATCTTTTGAAAACAATTGTATGACAACAAACTTTTTGAATTAATTGAAATCATTCTCCCCCTCAATCAATGACATAGGTTGTTGATTGAGAGATAGATATTTTGACAAATAAGTCTGGATGATTTTCAAAACTTGAGTCCGAGTTCTTGTATTAAGCAATTAGTTTTCAGCAGATAAATATTTATAGAATCAGAGCATGATATTTGAAAAACAAGATAAAGCATGGCTCTGTTCTTTCTATGAAAAGCGGGTTATTGCCTGAAATGACAATAAACCATTGTTTAACTTTCTCCCAAAAATATATATATATATATATATATATATATATATATATATATATATATATATATATATATATATATATATATATATATATATATATATATATATATATATATATATTAGAATTCGAACAACATCTAAAGTCCGTGTCATTCTTTGAATGACAGCACAAAAAACGTAGATATTATCGAACCAAGAAAAACAAGACAAATTGACAATATTTTTTGAAGATTTTTCGAATTTTTAGATTTTATGGATTTTGAAAGTTTTATAATTTTGTATTTTGTTTTTCAAATAAATATTTACAAGAGATAGATGAAGATAGACCTTTACTCCTCGTCTTCCTCTGAAGGCGTTTGAGTGTTTCTCGGTTGAAGGCTTTTCATGCCAAGACGTGGAAGAATAAACTCAAAATGTTCTCTTGGAAGAGCTTTGGTGAAGATGTCGCTAACGGTATTCAGTCCTTACGAAATAGAGTTCCACCACACCTTTTTCCACTTGTTCCCTGATGAAATGATGTCGAATGTCGATGTGCTTTGCTCTTGAGTGTTGTACGTTGTTGCATGAGAGAGCAATAGCACTTTTATTATCACAATACAAAGGGATTTTGTTAAATTCAAAGCCATAGTCTGATAATTGGGATCTCATCCATAGGATTTGAGCACAACAAGATGACATGGCTATGTATTCAGTCTCTGTAGAGGAAATAGAAGTACTCATTTGCTTTTTTGAAGACCAGCTCACAAGCTTATCACCCAAAAACTGTGCACCTCCAGACGAACTTCGACGAGTATCTTGACATCCTCCATGATCAGCATCTGCATAGGCTGTTAGTGACATACCGGTGTCCTTTGGGTACCAAAGTCACATATTGATGGTTCTTTGGAGATACTGAAAGACCCGTTTAACCGCTTCAAGGTGCTTTTTAGTAGGCTTAGCCTGGTATCTAGCACACATGCAAACAGAGAACAAGATGTCTGGTCTACTAGCTGTGAGGTACATCAGGGATCCAATCATACTACGATATTTCGTTTGGTCTACCATGATCCCTGAGTGGTCCTCATCAAGCTTGGTTCGTTCAATCATGGGAGTGTCAACGGAGTCACTTGAATCAAATCCAAATTTCTTTAAAATCTCATTTGCATATTTAGATTGATTTATGAAAATGCCTCCGGGACTTTGTGAAATTTGTAATCCCAAGAAAAATGACATTTGTCCCATCATTGACATTTGAAATTTGGAACCCATTTCTTTTGAAAAACGATCACATTCATTGGGGTCAGTCGAGGCAAAGATAATATCATCAACATAAATTTGAACGTGAATTAAATGTTTGCCTGACTTTCTGGTGAACAATGTTGGATCAACTGCTCCTTTCTTTGAAGCCGGTAGATAGAAGAAACTTTGATAGTGTATCATACCATGCCCTTGGAGCTTGCTTTAAACCGTAAAGAGCTTTCTTCAAATGATAAACGTGAGTAGGATGCTCTGGATTCACAAAGCCTTCAGGTTGGTGGCGTAGACAACTTCTTTAAGATATCCGATTCGAAATGCCGTCTTTACATCCATCTGATAGACTACCATGTTCTTACTTGCAGCATTAGCTAAGAATATTCTGATTGCCTCGATTCGAGCCACTGGAGCAAATGATTCTTCAAATTCTATGCCCTCCTCCCGACGGTATCCTTTTGCAACCAATCTAGCCTTATTCTTTAAAACATCACCATGCTCATCAAGCTTTACTTTGAAGATCCACTTGAGAGCAATGATCATAGCACAATCTGGACCAGGTACTAATTCCCATACATCGAGACGATCAAACTCATGAATTTCTTCTTGCATGGCATTGAACCAGGTGTCTTCATTCATGGCAGTTTTAACATCTTTTGGTTCGATCTTAGAGAGTACGAAGTTGAAGAAGCACCATAAGGCATCGGTTGCAAGTTGTTTCCATGTGGATAGTGGACGAGAGGGATTTCCAATGATGTTTTCTAATGGATGATCGTAAGTCCATTTTCTGAGGTGTTCATGTGGTTGTTGTTGTGGGGCGAAGTAGCAGAGTCGATATCTCCTGTAGAAGATGGTTCAGATGATGATTCAGGAGCAAATATATTTTCAAATGGAGCATCTTCGAGAATAGCAAAGGGATTGACTTCATCCTGTGAATCAGAAGCATTTCCATGATGTACACTTGATGATTGAAGATTTGTTGATGAACCAGATTGGTCAGCAGCAGGCGCTTCTTGGCTTAATGACATAGAAGTTGAAGGGTTAATTTCATTGACAGGGATAGAAGCAGCCTCTGTTGATTGGATTGACATATCATTATTACTTGGCTCATATTGTTCATCAAACATTGGATCAAACAGTTTCTTTAAATCATCTTCTGAGGGGGGTACATATGGAGTTGCTGATGAGGAGTTTGGTACAAGAAATGAACCAATGGGACTGTTTTGAAGTGCGGGTCCAAAACTGGAATGTCCAGGAGCCATTTGACCGGTCAGCTCATCAAACGTGACGTGAATTGTTTCCATGATATTTCGGGTTCTCTTGTTATAGATTCGGTAACCTTTTCTGTTTGGTGCATAGCCTACAAAAACTCCAATGTCAGCTTTAGCTCTCAGTTTTCCTAAATCTTGACCATCATTAGTTGGATAACATAAAGCACCAAACACACGAAGGAATGAAAGATCAGGTTTTCTGTTGTGGACAAGTTCATATGGAGTTTTCCATGAGCAGTGTGAATCAGGGATCGATTTTGGGTGTAGCATGCAGTGGCGATGGCTTCACCCCAGAGAAACATTGGAACTTTTGAGTAAATTAGCATAGTCCTTGCGGCTTCCACAAGAGTTCGATTTCGTCTTTCAACTACACCGTTCTGTTGTGGAGTTCGAGGAACACTTCTTTGGTGACTAATTCCAATACTTTCATAAAACTCTCCAAGTTGTTTATTAACAAACTCAGTTCCATTGTATGTTCTGATGATTCTGACCGTTTTGTTAAGACGAACTGCAGCTTGTTTGATGAGTTTGATAATGATATCTGGAGTTTCATCCTTTGACCTTAAGAACTTTACCCAAGTGAATCTAGAGAAATCATCAACCACAACTAACACATATTTCTTTCCAAAGATATTCGGCACTCTCATGGGTCCACATAAGTCCATGTGAATTGTATGAAGAACTTCTGAGACTGAGTTTGTAGGTTTGGGTTTATGGGCATACTTCTTGCTTTTTCCTAATTGGCATGCTGAACAAAGATGATCCTTTTCATACTTAAGTCTAGGTAAACCTACAACTAAGTCCTTTATGGAGAGATCATTGATGGTGCCGAAGTTCAAGTGATTGAGACGACGATGCCATAACCATGACTTTGTTTTTGAAGCTTTTGACAACAAGCAAATTGGAGAAGACTTCATCATATCTTCGATAGAGATGGTGTATAGATTTAAGCCACGTGAGCCTCTTAAAAGCTCCTTACCGTCAAGTTCTCTAACGAAACAAGTATGTTTTCTGAAGGCTACTTCTAGGTCAGAATCGCAGAATTGACCAACAGAGAACAGGTTATGACCAAGACCTTCCACATAATACACCCTGGAGATAACACTTTTTCCAATAACATAATCTCCATAACCCTTAATTGCACCGAAATGATCATTCTCGAATCTAACTGTCCCGATGAATTTGCTCACGAAGTTCATGAGCCGCGACCGGTCTCCAGTCATATGCTTGGAACAGCCTGAGTCCAGGTACCACAGAACGATTTGAACGATCTGCAGTTGAACACAGACAAGAATGGATAAGTGGATAATTGGGATCCCCATGCAAGAATGGGTTCCACTTGGTTAGTAACAGTAATTGGAACACCCACATCGAAAATAGAAACATCCATATCAGAAGTAGAAGCAATGGAATCATTGGGAATAGATGCAATGCTTTGGTGTCGTATTTGACCTATTAAAAGTATGTTCACTTCTTAAGGGAATAGTTCTACCAGTAGGCATCCATTGTCTAGTGGGCATAGTCTTAGCAGTTTGAGAGTAAATATGATTATTCTTATGACCAAAAGGTATCCAATAATAACCTATCTTTATAAATGTTCTTCCTGTGGGCTTCCACTGTTTTCTAACAATCTTTCGTTTTTGCCTTTTTGCCTTCTTTGCACGATTATTAGCCTTAACAATTTTAACTGGGCATTTGACAGCATTAGACAAAGCATTCACACCACATTTATGATTAGCAACAGAATTCAAGCAGACATCATTCCAAGGTTTGCAAATAGTATCAGAATTCGAATTAATTACAGTACGCTTAAGGCTAATACTAGAATCAACATGATTCGTTTTATTCAACTCAAGCTTAAAGTTCCTAGATTGGTCTTCTACTCTCTTCCAATGCACATTCTTAGCTTGCAAGGTCCTATCATTCCTTGTATTGTCTTGAGACTTTGACCTGCTCGCTTTAAAGTCACTGATTACTCCTGTAGAGGGAATGGGAACATTAGTTGGTTGATCTAATTTTTGCATTCCTGAACTTGATGTGCAAGGATCTGAAGTACTAGAAGGCACATTAGTGTATACTTTCTTAAGACTGTGATTTGAGCTATTAGCAGGCACACTAAAGTTCACCTTCTTAGCACTAACATATCTGGGATCTGAACTACTTGAAGGCACATTAGTGTATACTTTCTTAAGACTGTGATTTGAGCTTTTTGCAGGCACACTAAAGTTCACTTTCTTAGCACTAACATATCTGGAATCTGAACTACTTGAAGGTACATTAGTGTTTACTTTCTTAAGACTGGGCATAGAACGGATTTCTTGCTTGGCACTAGGCATAGAACAAGGCTTCACAGCTTTGCCTTTTTCACCTAAGGATTTTGGACATGTTGCAATTACACATTCAAGCGGCTCTTGAGATCGTTTGGCCTGGAGGCAAGCAAACCTAATTTCTCTATCAAGAGGTTTATTAATGAAGTCCTCTTTCAACAATCTCACTCGAGACATTCTAGACTATCCTTAAGGTGAGCACAATAGTCATGAAACGCAGTTTCATTATTCCTAAGATGAGGAGGAATATATTTAATGTCACAGAGTGTATTTGCAGTCTACGGGTGACTTTGAAACAACATTCTTATTAAACACAAGTGGCAGTTTCCCATTTTCCTGACTTCTCAGATTCTCAATTTCCTTTTGTAAAGACGTTATTTTTTCGTTGTTTTGGTCACGAGTGACTTTCATTGAATCATATAACTCTTTAAAGTGTCGTTTAACTTTTTCATTTTCTTCTAGAAAACTCTTGTTTTCCTTTTGTAAGGCATTTACCAAGTTTTGAAGATGAAAAGTTTGAGAGTACTAAGAATCTAAAGGAGGAGGCATTTGGGATCCAGTCACATTGTTCTTTCCACCCTTCAATTGAGAGATTTGGGCTTTCAACTTTTTGATCGTGTTACAATGAGCTCGAATCAGTTCATCACGTTTGCTAATTTCAAAAGCGCATCAAATTCAGGGAGCATCCAAGGATGCCTTGAAATTTGAGGTTTTAACATTTTCTTTTAGATGTTGATATTTTAGTTGTAAATCAAAATGTTCAACTTCTAGTTTAGAAAGATGCTTTACCAAATTATCGTGATCATCGTGATCAATTTTCTCATTAAGTTTCGAATTAATCTTTTCAAGCTCAATGACACGATCATGAGAGACTTTCGGAGCAACAGATAATTCATGAAATTGAGAAGCATTAATGGAGCAATTATTAGCAGATGTAAAACACGTCTTGAGCAATACATTCAGAAATAAGATTCTGATTCAAGGTATGCAAGTTCTTCCTCTCAATCTCATTATATTTTAA
The DNA here is from genome assembly GCA_910596185.1 of Chrysanthemum makinoi. Classification (NCBI taxonomy): domain Eukaryota; kingdom Viridiplantae; phylum Streptophyta; class Magnoliopsida; order Asterales; family Asteraceae; genus Chrysanthemum; species Chrysanthemum makinoi. The sequence goes on from OU343219.1 coordinate 11,532,969, forward strand.
TGCTCGCCCATAGTCACTAACCTCAACTATCATTGCATCAAATTCCTTTTCCATTCCTTTAATATCTGAATTTATCCCCTTTTAAGACTCTCAAAATGATCTTTTAGTAGTTTGAAGAAAGGCATTACCTCGGTTAGATAGCATTCTTTTGTTTGTTCAAAACCCCTTTCCCTTCAGTTATCCCAGTGGGTGTGATCCTTTTCTTACAAGTTTTCTCAAAATCGACAAATAGTTGAAGAATAACATATTGACTGATTAAGGTCTTGCTTTTAGTGGCAATAGTCCTAGGAACTAAATGCATTGGTGTATTGGGAGGATACACATCGTGAAGGCATTTTCCTAAAGGGTGGGTTTGTTACAACAAGATTCTCGCTTTTGCTTATCTAAATCCTTTTCAGAACACTTGTTGGTGTTAACAATGTCTAAGGCTTAAACTTGTTCAAGGAAATCCAATTCTCCTTCTTGTAATCATGGGGTGTGATATTTATTTTCTTTTCTTTACATTTAGGATCATCTAGTTTCTTGTTCATTTTTTAGTGACTTCATCGATTTCTTATCTTCCTCAATGCACTCAGCGCAACTAGGTTTCTGTCTAGGCTTAAGAATTTCATTGCCATCATAAATAACCTTATGGGCAGCTCTAGCCTTTTAACAACTTCTGGATTTGGTTCCTCAACAAGGGGAGTACTATGCTTATCACTCAAAACTCAGTGCTTAGTGATTAAGTGAGCAGTCTGAATGGTATTTCCTTGTACGTACAACTTATTTTCAAGCTTGTTTTTCAAGTTTTTAGATTAGAAAAATCATTCAAAAGTTTAGATTCCTTAATGCTAAATTCTTGCTTAAGCAATTTAACATTTTCTTGAAGTTCTTGTTTTTGCTTAGCAGTTTTAGAAAGCTTTTCTTGTAAGGAGTTTAACTCTTGTTTTAATACTTCTTCTCTAAACCTACTTTTTCTAATAGTTGTACGCATTTGGTCATCCATTTCCTGCTCACGGGTGGTCAACTCAAATTTAGCACGTTGTTCATAAATAGCAACACGTTCTTTATAGGCATTAAGTTCAGAGATAACAGAATCATCAGAGGCACATGTGGTGTATTCATCAAAAACATAGTCATCGTTGATTGCAGAAGATGCATCACTTGGTACAACTTCACTTTCACTTTGTTTCACATATTGATCATATGGGACAACATTGATATTACCCATATCTTCAATATTTGACTCAATAGTTTCAGTTGATTGTACTTTGTCATGCATCTTTTGCATATCAGCATCATCATATAGTTTTAGTACCTCAGAAATGAGTTTGTCTTTGGATGGACCAGCTTGTGGTGGAGATGAGATCTTAGGAGAGACCATTGGAGAAATGCTAGCCATGAAAATTGTTTGGGCAGAAGGTCCATTATCAATATCAGAGTCGTATGCATCACAATCAGCTACTTGAAAGGCATTCTGATGATTGTGACCTATCTCTTGAATCGGCTGTTCATCAACATCAGCATCATAGGTTTTGGCATTTCCTTCAGCAAGAAATAGTAACTCCTCTTCATCCAAAGCTGCTCCATTGTCTTGAGCTTGTACTAGTAGCATCTTATCCCTGAAGTACTCAGCATTCTGGGGACATTTTGGAGATGTGCAGTTCCTTGCAATGTGTCCCTCACCACCACAGTTATAGCATTTGATCGGCTTAGCTTGACCTTGATTTCCATTCCTTCCCCGATTCTGATTTGCAACATAACCTCTACCAGCTCCACCTCTTCCCTGATCATACTGTCTTTCCTGAACTGGTTGCACTACAATCTTCCCATCTCTGACAGTAGCTTGATTGTGTGGGTTAGATGCTTTCTCGAGGTTGTTGTTGGTTTGCGGGAGAGAATTCAAGTTTTGACTTATCATAAGTGCCAGTTGATTGATGAAGTTTCCTATGCCTGCATCAGCATCAGCTTGTTTGAACATTGGATCAGGAATGAGTTTATGATTACCATTACCCATAGGTACAACTTGAGAAGCTTTGGTGGTAATCCCAATATTTGAGTAAAAGGTAGTTGAATCATTTGTTGAGCTTGTTTCTCCATGAGCTTTGAACTGATCAAGAATCCTCTTTTCAAACATGGCATGTCTCTCATTTTGAAGAAGGAAGGCATAGAGTTGCTCATAGTTTGTATTCTTCAATCCTTTAGTGAGCTTCACGAAGTGACAAACTTGTGCCATTCGGGATTCATGTTGTTAACAAACTTTGAGTTCAAGTGAATGTTAGGCATGGTCATTCTGATGTTCCTCATGTCATTCACCAGCTTATGGAATCTCACATAGTACTCATAGACACTCTCATCAGGTTTCATCTTGAAGTGCTCAAATTCATCATAGAGTTGAGATTCTCTGTCTTCCATGGTTAATTCAGAACACAGAGAAGCATCTTAACATTATCCCATGCCTTTGCTTCATGTTGTGGTTGATAAGCTTGTATATGTCTTTTGGTAGACCTTGCAATATGATGTTAGAAGCCTGATATCCGCATCGAATCTCTTCTTCTCCTTATCATTGAGTTCATCATACATCTTTGGTCTGTCCATTCCGTAAATCAATGTACCATCTTCATCTGTATCAATTATGTCTCTAGTAGTCTCAACTAGATATGGTCCTTCATCAATTGATTTGAGAATGTTGACCCCATTTTCCTTTCCAAGACAATACAATTTGATTCTTTGAGCCCAAGAGTCGTAGTCTGTTCTGTCAAGCATGGGTGGACGAGTATCTGAACCAGCTGCTTGAACATCCTCGGCAACAGTGGAGATGATTGTAGGAGCGTTGGTAGACATGATGACTGATTAAACGGGATTTTATAACTCTATGATTAAACCGGGAAATAGATTCTTTCACGGGATTTTACTAAATCAAGAGAAAACCGTATTCAAAGGATATCACTCAAGTCGCTAGGAAACTTTGAACCAAGTCGCTAAGTGCCAAGTCGCTATATAACAACTCGCTACAATCCAAGTCGCTAGCAAAATTTTGACAGCAATTCGCTTAGCACCAAGTCGCTGATTTGTCAAGTCGCTAAATAGCAACTTGCTAAGTACCAACTCGCTAACACCAAGTCGCTAACAAAATAAAGTACAAGTAGCTAACTTACACCAAGTCGCTACGTGTAGTGGAGAATCCACTACGTGTACTTTTTGTCGGCTTGTCTCACTAGACAAGTCGCTAACCCAACTCGCTAATTCCTTTAACAATAACTCGCTACCAAATTGCAAAGCAAGTCGCTACCAAGAAAGCTTTTCCGTGGCTCAAGTCGCTAGCATGAAAAAACACATAAACACCACTTTTCAATCCAAAAACAATCCAACCACGATGATTCAAGCCTTCTAAATCAGAACCTAAACACTTTTTATGATTCTAAACACAAAAATACAATCAAAATCCAAACTTTAACACTAGAAATCAACCAAATGATGCAAAAACCACTAAACTTTTTCAAACTCAAAACCTCCTAAAACCCACTAGAAATCCAAAGATATGTAAGAGATGATCTAACCATGGCTCTTGATACCAATTGTAACATATTGGATTTCACATACACACTAAACCATAATCACAAGAGGCGTACAAAAGTTTTTAGAGAGAAAAGTTAGAGGTTTAGGGAACTTAGTGAGAGAAGAAAAATCTTATTATGAGCTCCAACTCTCTACCTTGGGAGGTAGAGAGTATTTATAGTCTTACAATAAAGCGCCACACAACGGGCTGTGGATCAGGCATACAGTGGGTAAAGACCCGTCCATCCTCCACGGTGTTACTAAACTAAATACTACTTAACATAAAAGAACTATGACTACGAGCTTTCTAACGATTACATATACTTGAGGTGACCGACTCTTTTAATACCTGGAATTTCTAATTCCTAACAAACAGCCAGTATAGGGTATGGGTCAGAACAATCCCAATGCATTTCAAGTCGCAGACTGTGATGCATTTGATTCAGATGTTGACGATGAACCAACTGCCTAGACTATCTTCGTGGCTAATATCTCACCAATGGTAACTCCAAGGGCTTCTTCACCTAAACAGGCCACTCCTTCCAGGGAATCTATCATCTCAGAGGTATTAAAACTATACGATGATGTTGATGTGCAAAAGATGCACGACAAAGTACAATCAACTGAAATTATTGAATCAGATATTGAAAATATGGGTAATATCAATGTTGTCCCATATGAGCAGTATGTGAAACAAAATGAAAGTGAAATTGTACCAAGTAATGCATCTTCTGCAGTCAATGATGACTATATTTTTGATGAATTCAGTGCATGTGCCCCTGATGATTCTATTATTTCTGAACTAAACGCCTATAAAGAACAAGTTTCTATATATGAACAACATGCTAAGTTCGAATTGACCACCCATGAGCAGGAGATGGATAACCAAATACGTACAGTTATTAGAAAAAGTAATTTTAGAGAAGAAATGTTAAAACAAGAGTTAAACTCCTTACAAGAAAAGCTTACAAAAACTGTTAAGCAAAAGCAAGAACTTCAAGAAAATATTAAAGTGCATAAACAAGAATTTAATGCTAAGGAATCAAAACTTTTGAATTACTTTTCCAATCTAAAAAGGTTGAAAAATAAACTTGAAAACAACGACGTACAAGGGAACACAATTCAGACTGCTCACATGATCACTAAGCATAGAGTCTTAAGCGATAAGCATAGTATTCCCCTAGTAGAGGAGCCAAATCCCAAGTACTATAAAAAGGCTAAAGCTCACCATACGATTGTATATGATGGTAATGAGATCCTCAAGCCTAGGCAAACACCATCATGTATTGGAAGCATGGAAGAGGATAGAAAATTAGAAGATGCCTCTAGGGAGAAAATGGATAAGAAGCTAAAAGATCCTCAGTGTAAAAACCAAAACATAACGTTCAAACCCCATGATTACACTAAAGAAAATCGGATTTCCCTGAACAAGTTTAAGCCTCAAACTCAATTAACCCCAGAACAAGTTTTTTGGAAGAAAGACATGGATAACCAAAAAGTAAATGTACTTTTTGAAACAAGCACTCTCCTTAGGAAAATACACCAATGCATTTAGTTCCTAGAACTCTTCCCACTAAGAACAAGACCTTAATCAGCTTGTATGTTGTTTATCAACTATTCGTTGATTTTGAGAAGACATGTAAGAAGAGAATCACACCTACAGGGATAACTGAAGGGGAAAGGAGTTTTGAGCAAACTAAAGAATGCTATTTAACTGAGGTCATACCTTTCTTTAAACAATTAAAAAATCAATTTGAGAGTCTTCAAAAGGGGATAGACTCAAAGATTAAAGAAATGGAAAAGGAATTTGATGAAATGATAGTTGAGGTCAATAATTATGAACGGGAACTCAAATATAATGAAATTGAAAGGAAGAATCTACATATCTTAAATGAGAACTTGATATCAAGTTGTGTGGCTCAAGATGTGTTTTATACTGTTACTAAGTATTCTATTACTGCCTCTCAATTTCATGAATTATCTGTTGCTTTGAAAGTTTCTCATGATCGTGTCATTGAGCTTGAAAACAAAAACTCAAAACTAAATGAGAAAATTGACCAGGATGATCACGATAGTTTGGTAAAACACTTTTCTAAGCTGGAAGTTGAACATTTTGATTTGCAACTAAAATATCAACATCTCAAAGAAAATGTTAAAACCTCAAACATCAAGATATCCTCGGATGTTCCAGAGTTTGATGCAGTTTTTCAAATAAACAAACGTGACAAACAGATTCGAGCTCACTGTAACACGATCTGAAAGTTGAAAACCCAGATTTCACAATTAAAGGGTGAAAAGAACAATGTGACTGGCTCCCAAATGCCTCCTCCTTTAGATTCTCAATTTTCTCAAAACTTTCATCTTCAAAAGATCATTAACGTATTACAACAAGAAAATGAGAGTTTTCTAGAAGAAAATGAAAAGGTCAAACGACACTTCAAAGAGTTATACGATTCAATGAAAGTCACTCGTGACAAGAACAATGAAAAAATAACTTTGTTACCAAAGGAAATTGAGAATCTGAAGAGTCAGGTAAAAGGGAAAATGCCACTTGTCGCTAATGAGAATGTTGCATCAAAGGCATCTGCAGATTCTAAGTATATTGTGACTGTTAAATATATTCCTCCTCATCTTAGAAATAACGAACTTGTGTTTCATAACTATTTCTATCACCTTAAGGATAGTCTAGAATGTCTCCGTGAGATTGTAGAAGAGGATCGCAAAAATAAGCCACTTGATAGTGAAATTAGGTACGCATGCTTATATGCCAAACGATCTCAGGAGGACATTAGAATGTTTAAGAGCAACATGCCCTAAATCCTTATGTGAGAAAGATAAAGTTGTGATGCTTGTTCTATGCCTAGTGCTAAGTATGCAACCCATTCTATGCCTTATTCTATGCCAAAAGTCAAGCATGTGAGCTTTGATGTGCCTATAAGTACTTCAGATCCCAGCACTTCTAGATCAAGAATGCAAAAGGTAGCAAAGCCAACTAATGTTCCTATAATTCCCTCTACAAGAGTAATCAGTGGTACAAAAGCAAGCAGGTCAAAGCCTCCAGGCAATACAAAGCAAGATAGGACCTCGCAAGCTAAGAGTGATCAATGGAAGAGAGTAGAAGACCACCCTAGGAACATTAAGTTTGATTTGAATAAAACGAATCGTGTTGATTCTAGTATTAGCTATAAGCGTACTGTAATTAATTCGAATTCTACTACTATTTGCAAAACATGTAATGAATGCTTGATTTCTGGTATTAATCATGAATGTGTTGTGAATGAGATGAGTAATCTTGCAAAATTTCTGTTAAAATGGTTAACTATAGTCAACAGGATAAAAAGGTCAGAAGACCAAGGAGGAAGAGGGCTAGAAAACATTGGAAACCAACAGGAAGAAAATTTAGTAATGTAGGTTATCATTGGATTCCTACTGGTCGTAAATTCAATCTTAATGAGTTGTGCCCAAATTATCTATATCACTGCCCATTAGGAAATGGATGCCCACTGGTAGAACTATACCCTTAAGAAGTGAACATACTTTGAATAGATCTGTTTCTACTAGTCTGGCATCTACCTCTAATGATTGTATTGACTCGGTTTACGATGTGGATGTTCCAATCTCGTTTTCTAACCAAGTGGAATCCATTCTGGCATGGGGATCCCAATTGTCCAGTTATCCATTCTTGTCTGTGTTCAACTGCAGGTCGTTCAAATCGTTTTGTGGTACCTGGACTCAGGCTGTTCCAAGCATATGACTGGAGATCGCTCGCGGCTCATGAACTTTGATAGTAAATTTATTGGGACTGTTAGATTAGGGAACGACCATTTTGGGGCAATTATGGGTTATGGAGATTATGTGGTTGGTGACAGTGTAATTTCCCGGGTATACTATGTTGAAGGTCTTGGTCATAATTTGTTTTCTGTCGGTCAATTCTGCGATTCTGACTTAGAAGTGGCTTTTAGAAAACATACTTGTTTCATTAGAGAACTTGATGGTGTGGAACTTTTAAGAGGTACACGTGGTACAAACTTATACACCATGTCTATCGAAGATATGATGAAGTCTTCTCCAATCTGCTTGTTGTCAAAGGCTTCAAAAACAAAGTCATGGTTATGGCATCGTCGTCTCAATCACTTGAACTTCGGCACCATTAATGACCTTTCCAGAAAAGACCTAGTAAGAGGCTTACCAAGATTAAAGTATGAAAAATATCATCTTTGTTCAGCATGCCAATTAGGAAAAAGCAAGAAATATGCCCACAAACCCAAACCCGCAAACTCAGTTATGGAAGTTCTTCATACCCTTCATATGGACTTGTGTGGACCCATGAGAGTGCAAACAATTAGTGGAAAGAAGTATGTGTTAGTCGTTGTTGATGACTACTCTCGATTCACTTGGGTTAAGTTCTTGAGGACAAAGGATGAAACTCCATATGTCATCATTAAACTTATCAAACAGCTGCAGGTTCGACTTAACAAGACTGTTAGAATCATCCGAATGGAAAATGGAACTGAGTTTGTTAACAAAGAACTAAGTCAGTTTTATGAAAGCATTGGAATTAGTCATCAAAGAAGTGTTCCACGAACTCCTCAACAAAACGGTGTAGTTGAAAGACGAAATCGAACTCTTGTGGAAGCTGCAAGAACTATGCTAATTTACTCAAAAGTTCCAATGTTTCTCTGGGCTGAAGCCATTGCCACTGCTTGCTACAACCAAAATCGTTCTCTCATCCACACCACTCATGGAAAAACTCCATACGAACTTGTCCACAATAGAAAACCTGATCTCTCTTTCCTTCATGTGTTTGGTGCTTTGTGCTATCCAACGAATGATGGTCAAGATTTAGGTAAATTAAAAGCTAAGGCGGACATTGGAGTATTTGTAGGTTATGCACCAAACAGGAAGGATTACCGAATCTACAACAAAAGACCCCGAGATATCATGGAAACTATTCACGTCACGTTCGATGAGCTGACCGGGCAAATGGCTCCAGGACAATCAAGTTCTGGACCCGAATCTCAACATTCATTAAGTAATCCCATTAGTTCTTCTCTTGTTCCTAACCCCTCACAAGCAATTCCATATGTACCCCCTTCGGAAGATGATTTGAAGAAATTGTTTGATCCAATGTTTGATGAACACTATGAGCCTATTGCTAATGATCAGTCAAATTCATCAACAGAGGCTGCCCCTAACCCAGTCAATGTAGATAACCCTTCAGTTTCTATGTCATTGAGTCAAGAAGCGCCTACTGCAGATCACTCATCCTCATCATCAAGTCCTCAATCATCGAGTGTACATCATGGAAATGTTTCTGGCACATATGATGGAGATAACCCCTTTGCTACTCCTGGAGATGCTTCATTTTAGAACATATTTGCTCCTGAACCATCTTCAGAAGCATCTTCATCAGGAGATCCAAACTCTGCTACTTCAGTTCCTCAACAACAACCACATGAACACCTTAGAAAATGGACACATGACCATCCATTGGACAACATAATTGGAAACCCTTCTCGTCCCAAGGTATCCACTAGTAAAAACTTCCAACCGATGCCTTATGGTGCTTCTTCAACTCCGTACTATCCAAGGTCGAACCAAAAGACGTTAAACTGCCATGAATGAAGACAATTGGTTCAATGCCATGCAAGAAGAAATTCATGAGTTCGATCGACTAGATGTATGGGAATTAGTACCGCTCCTGGTGTTGCTATGATCATTGCCCTAAAGTGGATCTTCAAAGTAAAACTTGATGAGCATGGTGATGTGCTAAAGAACAAGGCTCGATTGGTTGCAAAAGGATACCGTCAAGAGGAGGGTATTGACTTTGAAGAATCATTTGCTCCAGCTTGCACGTATCGAGTCAATCGAATCTTCGGCTAACGCCGCAAGTAAGAACATGGTAGTCTATCAGATGGATGTAAAGACGGCTTTTCTTAACGGAGATCCGAAAGAAGTAGTATACGTCCACCAACCCGAAGGTTTTTTGAATCCAGAGCATCCTACTCATGTCTATCGCTTGAAGAAGGCCCTTTAAGGTTTGAAGCAAGCTCCAAGGGCATGGTACGACACGCAATCGAAGTTTCTTGTATCTAATGGATTCAGCAAAGGAGCAGTTGATCAAACATTGTTCACCAGAAAGTTAGGAAAACACTTTATTCACGTTCAAATCTATGTTGATGATATTATTTTTGCCTCGACTGACCCCAATGAATGTGGGCGTTTTTCTAAGGAGATGAGCTCCAAATTCCAAATGTTAATGATGGGACAAATTTCATTTTTATTGGGATTTCAAATTTCACAAAGTCCTGGAGGCATTTTTATCAATCAATCTAAATATGCTAATGAAATCTTAAAGAAATTTGGATTTGATTTTTATGACCCTATTGACACTCCCATGGTGGAGCGTACTATACTGGATGAGGACCACTAAGGGATCATGGTTGCCAAACTAAATATCGTAGTATGATTGGGTCCCTGATGTACCTTACTACCGATGAGAGACATTATGTTCGTATGCATGTGTGCTAGATACCAGACTAAGCCTACCAAAAAAGCACCTTGAAGCGGTTAAACGGGTCTTTCGGTATCTCCAAGGAACCATCAACATGGGACTTTGGTACCCGAAGGACACCGATGTCACTAACGTACCTATGAAGATGCTGACCATGCAGGTGTCAAGATACACGCCGAAGCACGCCAAGAGGTGCTCAATTTCTAGGCGATAAGCTTGTGAGCTGGTCTTCAAAGAAACAAATGAGTACTTCTATATCCTCTACGAGGCAAAATACATAGCCATGTCATCTTGTTGTGCTCAAATCCTATGGATGAGATCCCAATTATCGAACTATGGCTTTGAATTCAACAAAATCCTCTATTGTGATAACAAAAGAGCCATTGCTCTCTCATGCAACAACGTTCAACATTCAAGAGCAAAGCATATCGACATTCGACATCATTTCATCAGGGAGCAAGTGGAGAACGGTGTGGTGGAACTATATTTTGTGAAGACTGAATATCAGTTAGCAGAATTCTTCACCAAAGCTCATCCTAGAGAACGTTGTGAGTTTATCCTTCCACTACTTGGTCTAAAGAGTCTACAACCGGAAACACTCAAACGTCTTCAAGAGGAAGACGAGGAGTAAAAGTTTTTCTTCATCCATATCTTGTAAATATTTATTCGATAACATCTACGGTCTTTGAGTTGTCACTCTAAGAATGACACGGGTCTTTAGATGAAGTTCGAATGTATATAAGTTTAAAAAAAAAAAAAAAAAACACACATTTTGAGATAATGAAAAACAAATGTTTATAGTCATTTCAGATTCTACCCCGTTTTAAAAGAAAGAACAGAGCCATGCTTTATCTTACTTTTCAAATCTCATGCTCTGATTCTAAAAACAAATGTTTGTCACCAAAAAGACAAATGTTTCCTTCACAAATATTTTTCCTTCTATTAATTCTTCTGAAAAATATTTGTTATCTAATGAAAACTAAATAGCTTTGAAAAATAACTCGGACTCAATTTTTGAAAATCATCTGGACTTGTCATTTGTCAAAATCTCTATCTCTCAATCAACAACTTATGTCATTGATTGAGGGGGAGAATGATTTCAATTAAATCAAAAGGGTTATTTGTCAAACAATTGCAATGTCTTATACAATTGGCTCAAACCTTGGCTAATGTTATGTTTTCAGAAGTTACTTAAGCATGCTTGAACATTGGAGTTTAAAGTCTCAAAATCTGATCCTTATCAGTTAAAATGTTTTTCAAAAGCAAGTCACAATTCTCCTCCAAAGTTTTCAAAATTAATTTAAATCAATAGAGATCACAAATCTCAATAAAGTTGAAAATTGTGATCGGGGGAGAATTTGTGATTTAAATTGGATTTAAAATTGATAATTCGATAAATGGTTTTGTAATTGATTAGCAAGCTCTCCTCCCTACATGTGCCAAACGATTTCAAATTTTCCATGCACATATTAAGGGGGAGCATCTGTATCAAACCAAAAAGGATTGAAACGTGATTGATTTGTCTCTAAGTGCAGGTTCTCCCTAAATGTGCAAAATACTTTCGAATCTCGATGCACATATTGAGAGGGAGAAACTTTTTGAAAACCACATCCTTTCCCAAAATTATCTTTAACAAAGTATTTAAAAATACTAATTTAGATTGGGAAAGTGATGTCGATGTTTTTAGAAAATGTTGATCAAAGAAGTGAATTCTTACTCTTGCCTCCATGTGCCAAAACGATTTCAAACATACGATGCACATGTTGAGGGGGAGCTTTTTCTGAAATATCAAAACATATCAGGTACAAAATGCTTTGATCATAGATCACAAGTACCTGGATTGATTATTCAAACGGTTTTCGAATGGTTTCAATGGTAGAAGAACAATACCAAAAAGACCGACCAAATTTATTTTATGCATGGAGATATAAGGATGGTTAGGTTAGGTATTCTTTCCCACGATCCCGCCAGAGCCGGAGGGATCTACCCAGGACAATCCACTAGATAGTGTAGAAGTCCTTAGGTATGATGAAAAAAAGGAGAAAAATGAATATGGGAAGAGTCCGAGGAGAAGCTAGAACTGGAATATACCCAACAAGGTTCTAGTTATGAAGTCTCGGTAAGCAATGAAGGGGTTGAAGAATGAAAAAGAAATGAATGTGAAAAGGGTGAAAAGAAATAGCCCTCCAATAATTTAACCTTAGGGCAGAAACCGGGTTCAATACATATGCTACCGGTGGTTACTAAGGTAACACCGGTATTGAAGACAAGACATCATGGACCCAAAGTGGACGCACTACAACTTCCCAAGCTACTCAAGTTTCTCTTAAAATGACTTGTTTCATTCTCACGGGGAACCTACATTATCTATCGACTTTCTCTTAGAGATTGTTGATATTGAAGAAAGAGACCCCTTCCCTAGTCTCCGGCACAGGAACCAAATGTGCACTATTGAGTCTAGAGCCACGAGATCATCAATAAATCTCATTAGGACACAAAATTAATGAAGACTTACTGTTTCCTTTGTTAGGAATTGGAAATTCTATTGTAAAGCATCGGTCACCCCAAATATTATCTAGCTTAAGTTAGCTCGTAGACGTATCATTTATTACGTTATTTGTTAGTTAGTTATTAGCGTAGTTTAGTCTAGTGCAACACCGTGAAGGACGGACGGGTCTTTACCAACTGTATGCCTGATCCACAGCCCGAAGGAGGGCGTGCTTCTTTGTATAAATATCCCTCTCCCCAAAAGGGAGAGGGTTGGATGTTCATTTGGAATCTAACCTTCCATGAGTTTCTCTCACTAGAATATCCCATTTTCTCTCTCTAAAACCATATATCTATACGCCCATAATTGTGATTGTTTGTGTGTTTTTGAAATCCAATATGTTACAAATGGTATCAAGAGCCATGGTTTGATCATCTCTCTTACATGTTCTTGGATTTCTAGTGGCTTTACATGGTTTTTTGGGTTTCAAAAAGTTTAGTGGTATTTGCATCATTTGGACCATTTCTTGTGTTAAAGTTTGGATTTTGATTGTACTTTTGTGTTTAGAATCATCATAAGTGCTTAGGTTTTGATTTGGAAGGCTTGAATCACTGTGGTTGGACTGTTTTTGGATTGTTAAGTGGCGTTTGAGTAAGTTTTCATATTAGCGATTTGTGTCACTGTAACACTTTCTGTTTAGCGATTTGTCCCTGTTTTGGAAGCGATTTGTGTCAGTATCAAATCACTTATTTAAGCGATTTGTCAGGATAGTGGTTGTACATGTGCGATTTATTCGGAGCAGCGACTTGTCACTTTTCAGCGACTTGCTTATTTAAGCGAGTTGTGTATCTTCAACGACATGTGCTATTTAAGCAATTTTTCATTTTAGGCGACTTGTTATTTAGCGAGTTACTGAGTTATGCGATTTGTTGTATTCAGCGATTTTTCATATCTGCAACTTGATTTGAGCGATTTGTCCTAAGTGCTCAAACTCTATGATACCTCACAGAACAAAGAAACTGTTTGCTACTCAGAAAATTTAACCATGATTGATTCAGCAAATTATGATCAAAACACTTCACATTCAGAGTCAATTAACAAAGAATCACACTTGCTAATGAAACATGATGCAAAGCAAATGGAATGCAACACTGAGCCCTATCAACTACTTCATATGCATCTCACACAGCTGTCATGTACAATTGGGGATCGAACGTGTAGTGATCTCTTCCGCCAGGACTTACCTACATTGACAAGAACATTGTTGCTGAACTTAGAACAACTGAAGCTTCAAATTTCCAAAAAGAATGTACTAAGGGACGATTCCAATGTTGCACTTCAATTAATCCACAACCAATTTCAGCCATTCATCAATGGGGAATATTCCGCAGACTTCGATCAACACGTGACTGAAATTTCCTTCAAGAAATTAACATTCTAGAATGGAAATTCATGAGTTCGTCAATACATTTTTCCAACTTATGGATAATGTGGAAACGTACATTAAGGAAGCTGCTCAAGAGGATGACAATTTGAATGAGTGTCAGGTGAAATTATGCGAAAGTCGTGATAACTTAGGTAATGTTTCAGTTGAAAGGCCGGGTGATGCTGAATGCAGAACATCAGACACAACAAAGGATGATGAAACCGGGTTCACTGAACACAGAGGCTCAGAGTCAAACAAGCTTGAAACAGTCAGCAGTTCAGTGAATCATGTTATGCATGCTGTGAATGTAGATATCAGATTGACTAATGAACAGGTTTCTTTTGATGAGGTACCTTTATTGGTTCAATATAATGCATCTGCTAATTTATGTAAACATGCTGACCATAAGGGTGAACATGACTTTGATGAATGTTCCTTGTCCGAAACTGAGTCTAATAATTTCAACACAAATGATGTGGTTAACAAAAGGGTTTTTAACGAATTTTCAAACAAATACTCAATTCTTGAAAAACATTGCATTTCCTTAGAAATTGCAATACAACAAAAGGAAGAAAGTCTTCTTGTTTCAAAAGCTTACTAAAATCCAGAATTCCTAGAATTTCGAGAATTTTTTGAAATTAATCAGCTAAAGACTCGGCTTCAAGACAAAGACTCAACTATTTGTAATTTAAAAGGTCAAATCTCAGATCTACACATGAATATGAAAATGAGTGTGAACTGTCTTAACAACGAAGGTAGTAATGAGGTTAAAACTTGAAATGATGAATTGGCTTTATGTGTGGCAGATTTGTTAAGGGAAAATGAGCTCTTAAGGAAGAATCAATTAGAGAATAAGACAAAAACTTTAGATCAGTCTAGTTCCTTGTTGGCTGACATAGATGACCTCAAAACCAATCTTCAAAATAAAAGCTTCATTATTGTTGCCTTAAAGAATGAGCTTAGGAAAATTACTAGGAATGGTAGAAACATTAAGACTGCAAATGGGCTTACCTTGGAGAAACCAAATTCATAAAGGGATAGTGATAGATCTGTTGTTAGGCAACCAAATGCATTTAGGACAGAAAGAATTAAACCAGTCAAATATAGAAACCCTTCCCAAGTCAAAAAGAACACTGTTTTGCCAAAGTCTGTTGCCTCACCAAATCCTTCTTACTCAAATGTGCATCAATCTAAGATCAGGAATATAGGAAAATCATCCTCTCCACATAAGAAGCATCAAATGACTGACCAATCCCCCAAGAAACAAACTAATTGCAAAAGGAAAAATGTTCGGAATAGGGAAATGGGTACATCTCACTCTGCTAGCAGTTGTTTTAAGTGGATACCTACTGGTAGAATATTAAAGTCCATAGGATCCAAACGGTCATACTTACCTAGATCTTGTCTTAAGTGGATGCCCACAGGTAAAACTTTCAAGAATGTCGGACTTAACACTCCTAGATCTGACTGTACAACATCCAAAAATGAGGATATTTTTGTCACTAACCCATCTCTCTGAAATACTAACCCATGTGCTACTAGTGCAAAGTGTCCTCAGTCTTTTTCAGGTACAATGCTTAATTCATTCATGAATATTATGACATGGTTTCCAACAGAAATGAAGACTGCTCATTCAGGATTTGTAGCCTATCAGAACTGATATACTTCATACTTTGACTCCTGATCGACTTGAATCAGGACTCATTCTCATTAAATCATGTGAATAATTAATATACATTTGTTAAAATATATATATATATATGTGTATATATATATATATATATATATATATATATATATATATATATATATATATATATATATATATATCAATGTTGCAAAAATCGTGAATCGGTAGTCGGCAGTCACCACCCCGCAATGAGTAATCGTCAAGGCGGGATTAATCGGTGATTAATCGGATTGGAATTTCCTGCAAGTTTTGGGTATTTCTGGAGACCAAACTAAAGATCTTAACTGATTTCAAGCCTACTATGTTTCCAAATCTCAATAAAAGGCTCCAATTTTGATTATGAGGCTCATTGTGCGTTATAAGTGAAATAAACGATCCTCATTGTGCGTCATAAGTGAAATTATTATTTTTCTAAAGTTGACTGATTCGACCGATTTTTGACCGATTAAGCCGATTTTTAACCGATTCGGCCGATTTTTGACGCATTTTTGGCCGATTTTTTTGCCTGTCCGATTTTTTGACCGATTTTCAAAATTCTACAAGGTGTATGGCCGATTACCGATTAATCAGCGATTAATCGGCCGATTCGGCCGATTTTTGCAACACTAATATATATATTTCTTTTAACCTACATTTTTTTTTAAATTTATTAAATATTTTTTCACAATCTCTAATAAAAGATATATCTTGTGTTATCGATAACATCTACGGTCCTAGAAATATCATTCAATAATGATACGGGTCCTTAGATGAAGTTCGAACAGAAGATATACTCTATTTTAAAACGGGTGACTGCAGTTCAACCAATGTTCACATAATCTTAAATCGTGACATTGATTGAGGGAGAGGTGTTGTTTGGGTCTCTGCATGGGTGATACATGTGTCTTGTAATCTATGACCTTCTACATGTTACTTTATTTTAAAACAATATGCTATTTGTCATCTTATTGTGGTTAAGTATTGCGATTTGTGTTATAGCTGAAATATGCGATTTGGGTTGTTCTTGTCATATGCGAATTGTCATCCTCTAGAGGTTTGATAAGTACAAGGACCAGTTATGCAATTTCTCGTAAGTTAAAGTTGGTATATAAAATCGAGCGACTTGTCATTTAGTCAAAACTTTTTAAACTAACTAGTCAAACTCTCAGTCAAACGCTCTCATCCTCATTCAATCTAGCTATTTGTGCTTTAATTGTTGTGTGGTATGTTTTTCATCTCGCTGGACACGTGTATCTCACTTATTTCATCTAGTGTTAGACCTAACAAACATATTTCCTTTGCAGATTCACTCCTCCCGTTCCTCGATTTATAATTTTTTATTAGGTTTGATTATTTATTTCTCGTTTGCTTGGTGTATGTTGATTCATTTAGATAATTTAATTGTTTGTATGAATTGTTTATACTCGGTCACATGCTTGATATGCTAGGCTCGATTATACCTGTTCTTCGTTCCCTGTCTTAAGCGTATAGATCATGGATTTGATGTATATTGGAGATAATCTTAGTAGGAATGTTGGGTGTTATGCATTATGAACTTGATTAGGTCTTGATAGTGGTTGATTTTCTATGGTAGTGGTTCTCTAAGTGTTGGGTTAATTTTTTCTCTCATAATGTCTGGTAGCGATTTGCCTCAATATTCATGCTAGCGACTTGTCTCTAATATATGTTGCATGCGATTTATCGTTGCAATTAAGTCAAGCGATTTGTCTGTGAAAATTGATGCGATTTGTCGTTTCAATAAAATTAAGCGACTTGTCTCTATACACACTCTGTTTGAGATTTGCTCAGTTACTGTAGTATGCGATTTGATATAAGCGATTTTTCTATTAAAAAATTGATGCGATTTGTCGTCTCAATAAATTAAGCGACTTGTTTCTATATACTCACTTTGCGATTTTTCTAGTTTACTGTTGCGTACGATTTGCTCTGAGCGATTTGCGACAAGTGTTTTTACATATGCGACTTGATATCTTTTGCTAAGTCTTGCGATTTGTCTATTTTGCTGTATTCCATGCAACTTGTTGTCAAAACATGCTATTTGTCATGACTATACATGCAACTTATGCTTATATGTGATTTGTATCATCCTACATGATCTGTTGCTTTTCTTAATTGGTCTGGTTCATACTGATACACCGTAGGTATGAAACAGTTATGATGAGTGACTCTGTTTCTATATAACTCCTAACTATGTTTTTGGTCAATATTGTTGTCTTGGGTATATCTTACAGAAATACAATGGCACAATGGAGGAAGCAACCAAAGTAAGAATGATGATATAGAAGGCCTCGCGGCGATTAACAACAAATTAGAAAGCCTTGGAAGGGAAATGAAGAAGCTCAAGGAAAATGTGCATTCCATTCAAGTTGAGCGAAATGGGACCCCTCCTTCTAAAGAATGTTCCTCCAATGAAGAAGTTAAAAGGATCGGAGAAGTTAACTATGGAAAAGAATTCCCATTCAACAGCTACGATAGTCACGGACCTAGGTATCGTGAAAAATCCCATGGGTTCTACACAAGAATCAACAATAATCCTCCTAAACCTAGCCTTGAAGAAATAATGCACAGGCACATCAAAGAATCTACAAAAAAAGGAGATAGACTCAAGGAATGGATGGTCAAAATAAAGGAGGACACCAATATTAACCTACGTAACCAAGATGCCACAATTAAGAACCTCGAAACACAAATTGGGCAATTGGCTAAAAACCTTGAAACAAGTAATGCCAAAGCCACTGCCTGCAAGGCCATATTTACGCAAGATAAAGCAAAAAAGGAACAGTACGCATCCTCTATCACTAATGATCTTTCCGAGATTAACTACCTAAGAGAGGATGATAAATCAGAAGATGATGAGTTCCTGCCAAGCCAACTTCAAAAGCAATACCGGAAAGTTTTCTTCTCCCATGCACTATTGGTAACATAAAGATTCCGCATTAGTGATTTAGGGGCCGGGGTAAACCTTATCTCTACCACTTTATTTGAAAAAGTCAAACTTACCAATTTAAAAGAAACAACTATTATGATTGAAATGGATGATTCCTCTAAGGCTATACCAAGGGGAATTGTGAACAATGTGCTTTTGAAAATTGGAAAATTTTTCTTCCCTGCCGATTTTGTGGTTATTGACATGGGAAAGCGGGAGGCCTACAACTTGATTGTTGGAAGACCTTTTCTGGCCACTTGTCGGGCTCAGATTAAGGTTTTTTAAAAACAAATTTCTTTGGGAACTGAAAATGAACAAATAACTTTTAGTATGAAAGAACATTTAAAACCAAAAACTGAAATTTCAAATGATGTTGTTCAATCACTGGATCCCACTCTACACTCTAAACCTATTACTGGAGAGAATATTGTTAATTGTAAGCAGAAACAGGATGATATTGTCCAAGGCATTGAGGAAACTCTGAATCCAAACAAACATTTTTGCAACTCGATATCAACCAAAGATAGCAAATCAGTGTGGTCACCATTTACTCGTCCTCAAAAAAGTGAAAGAAAAGCGGATGAATTGATATACCCCCATAAAGGAGAGAAGCATGATGTTGAGTTAGCATTGGAAGATTGGTAAAAATTAAAATTTGGGAGCTCAAAAATCATTAAGGGTCTATTTAAGCAGTATGAGTACAATCATCTCACGGACACAATAGGCGGTACAAGATCCAAGATCGACTTTACAAATAGTATTATCGAAGATGATGACCTAGGAAAATCATGTGATAAATGGCCTTCACATAAGTCTGGAATGAATGGCATCAACACTTCCACAAGAAAAAAAGGGCTTGATAATTGGAGGCATGAGTACCAACGAATGGTGGAAGTGGGGCAAGGCCAAAGGCCCCCATAGAAGCCCCGCGGATCTGAGTCTAACTTAAAGACTCGTTAAAAAATAAAAGTGCTCTTTCGGGAGACAACCCGAATTATCCCTTTCTTTTGTTTTATTTCTTTTCTGTTGGGTTTTGTGTTTTCTAACCATTGTTGCAGGAAACGAGGAACGAATTGCTGCCGCAGCTGCGATTCAACGAGTTACAGTAACTCATCTTAGTAATTACGCCAGTAACCAACGCTTTAGTAGCAGAACTCTTGACGCATTACCAATTACGGCGTAATTCCATCTCGGTTCGCCAGTAACTACTGCCTTTACTCATACCGTGTTTTTCCAGGTTATGAACTCCTCATAGGAGTTACGCCGTAACTTTCCTCTGCTTTAATTCTTTCATTTTAAAACACAATAACCTTGTATTAGTTTTTAAATGAACTTTGTGGGTGTGTTCACTGTAAACCCTCACGAGACTTCACTCGTCCACTTGGGACACCAAGTGGTTTAAAAGGCTTATTGCATACGCTAAATGCAACCGTTATTTCTACGAAAGTGAGTTAGGTTGTTTTTCATTTTTTTTTCTTTTTAGAATTATGCTTGTCGGTATTGTGATTTCAGGGATTGAAGTTTGTTCATGACGCTTAAAACGAAGGCACGGTTCTTTTCAGTGGGCCTTCTTCTTTTGGAGCAAATTTTAGGGAAGTTCTCGCTCTAATTCTACCTTTCTCTTTACCTTTATTTTAATGCCTAGTACAAAATGGACTTTGTACAATTCAAGTGGGGGGACGGAGTAGAATTATCTCTTGAACTTTATTTCGCCCTCATTTTTCTAGTTTATTTTGAAAAATTATGCCATTTTCAAAATTTTAACATGTTTTTCCGAACCTAACTAGATTAGACCTTAGCCGAGCACATACAACCCTTAACATTATATGGTGAGATTAGCCTTATCCGTTTCCTATATTTTACCCCAAATCCACCAAATTATGAGTGTGCTGGTAGCTTGTAAACTTTAGAACTTGGCCTTTGCATCATTTCGAGATCATAGACGAGGTATGTTGAGTTAGCTCGATGTATTTGGACTTTTCAGATTTTAGAAGGCAATATTATAGGATTATCACCCAAACAACCTACCATTGTGAGTCTATCGATTAGTCACCTCGACTTTTCAACCCCCATGTGAAACCCTTTTGTTGCACTCACCTTTAGTGCAAGATAACCCTAGATACACCCTTCTGAGCCATTCCTTTTATTTTGTCAACCAAATATATTGTTTCATTACACCTATACACCTTAGCCTACCCTGTAGTCTTTATTTGTGATTGGGAAGTCATCATTTGCCTAAGTTCAAGGTTCGAGTGGAAAGGTTTGGAAATCACGCTTTCATCGACAACATTTGTGTAGATCATTGAAGACCCCCCGAATTCCCATTGTTCATCTCAAGTGGGGGGATGTTATGTTATTAAGTTATGATTCAAAAAAAAAGTTGATTGAGTTATGATATTGTAAAGTGCGATGTTATAAGCACTATAGTATGAGCTTTATTGATTAGTATCGAGGAGGCCACCTCAGTCACATTTGAAGATTGGAGTTGGTAGTTTTGCCAACAGAAGAAGAAAATGTGGTGTGCCCATCACGACATCCTCTAATGACACATCTACCTTGCATTTCATGATCCAGTTTCTAGACTTCTAAACTTAAACTTTGGGCGGACGGTAAGTGATGATGACTTGGTTATAGATTTAGACTACCTGTTTGTTTTTTATTTTACACCAATTATATATCCCATGTCTTATCCTACCCTTTAGTCCTGAAGCATGTCTAGGTGATGCAGCGAGCAATCTTTGGTGTCTTGGCCATGGATTTGGTCAAGTATAAGGTCCAAACGGACCGGATGGACCGGACCGACCGACAAAACCGACGGACGAACTAAACCGATCGGACCGATGGACCCGGCTCGGTCTAGGGTTTTTGCCGATTCACCGGTCGGTCCGACCTTGCCTTGTGGACGGACCGACCGACCGACCGAGACCGGACGGACCGACCTCATTCGGTCTCGGCTCCCGTTTTCCGATTGGTCTCGGTCCGTTTTGCCGGTCCGGTTACGATGAGCACCCCTAGTCAAGTATCATTGATTTTGCCCACTTCGCCGTGACATGTTAGTAATGACGAGTCACCCCTTAACCTTTGTCGTGTCTACCCATATTGCCTTCGAGAATTGTTTAGCCCTTAACTCTAGTGGTGGAGATTTGTGTAACCGTCAAGCTTATGATAGAATACATGCTATGACTGTGCGATTGAGTGATCACTCCGAAATTGACACTTAAAATAGTTGAGAGATTTGAGTGTTTTTTCCCCTTTCGTGAGGTGTTCGGCTTTGTTTTATTCTAGCATAAGGGATTTGTAAACTCATATTTTCCAGGTTTGGGAGATATCTATTTAGGAATCTATCTAATAAGGTCTACTTGAGGGCAAGTATAGTTCAAGTGGGGGATATTTGATAACATCAAATAGTCTTGAATATTAAGTGTCAATTTCCCTCGATAATGCTTGTATATTATATCATTTATATGGATTTACGCTTGTTTTCCATTGTTTTCCACTTTCGGGTAAATTACGAGCATTGGAGCTAAAGAGGCGAAATGGAAACATTACTAAAGATTTATCACAAGATGCCTATTTTGAAGAAGTTACGGTAACTCTCTCACATTACCGTAACTATCATGCGTGACTCGAATACCAACTTATCAAGAGGTTACGCCGTAACTCTTCCCAAAGGTTATGACGTAACTACATTAGGTCAAATGAGGATCCACGCCACTGATACTTACGCCGTAACTACAAAGATCACTTATGACGTAACCGTGTTTATTGAAGACTACGCGAACCACTTATTAGGTTACCGTAACTAGCGATCTAGTGCATTTACGGAATAGAAGGTTACGGTAACTCCTATATTGGTTACCCGTAACCCGGACACTGCCTATAAATACCCCACGAATTCCAAAGATTTCTAATCATCCCATTCCTCACACAACTCTCGAGAACATGGGAAAAGCTCAAGGCAGGTCTAGGGGAGCATACGGAGCTGTTTCCAAAGGAGAAGTCACTCAATTACGATAAGCTTTAGCGTTTTATATTTCTTTACTTTCAATTCATGTATTTCGTACCTTTGAATATTGAATTGAGTTGCATGATTAATATGAGCGGCTAAGCACCCTTTGGTGCTAGCCTAGTTATGATTCCTTAATTGTTTTGTTTGCGTTTACCTTTACTTCCGTACAATTATTTCTAAGTGTATGCATGCATAGTTCTTTGGTAGTCACCCATGGTTCGGTAGTTTTGAATGGCGGTAGAGGCCAATTGCCTAGGAGATATGACCAACTGACCCTAGGTGAGCGGACTGAGACGGGAAGGGTAAGATATGACCAACTGATGACCCTTTCTACTTGTGCGATTTGACCAACTGATCACCTATCGTTTGGATGAACTTAAGAACTGGGGGTGTAGTATCTAAGTTCCTAACGGCCGAGCACTCACTATTTTGAATCTAGCATGTAGCGGTACTTAATGACTTGGCTTGGGGGACCAGGAACAATAGGACTTATGACGGTGCGCCTGATTTCTCCTGTGGTGGCATCTTTGCTGATAAGTTAGGGCGAATTGACCAAATGTTGTCCTCTCGAATTTGACCCCACCTAAAGTAATTGGAAGTAGGTACGAGACATAACTAGCTAGGAGGATTGACTAGGTTAGCACCACTATTCCTCTATTGACTTCCCTTTACCCATTTATCTGCTTTTATTCTGCATTAGTAGTTTAATTAATTAATTCCCTATCGAAACAATTATTCTGTGACACTAGACTTAGTAATAATCCAACATACATAGCTCTTGGGACGACCTCGGCTTTACCATTTACTACACTACACGCGACCGGGTACATTGCCCGTTAGTGCATTAGGGTAGACCATAGGTATAGCGAGACACTATAAATATTAAGACACCGGTCAAGAAAACCAAAGATCAAGTTTTTACCGCCGGGAGTTATATTAGGATTTATATTAAGTCTTTCATTTCATTTTAAAACTTTTCTCACGATCATATTTCTAGATTTCAGGTACCATGGAAGCTGTTAACATCGATAACCTCACTCTTGAGGAATATTTGGCATTGACAAGAGAAGAACAAGGACCAGGGATTGTTAGGCCACCATTGCGAAGATGCTCAATTCAAATCAAACCTCAATTCATGAGGAATTACGCAAATCCTTTCTCCGAAGCATAACCGATGATGCCCATGAACATGTAGACAATGTCGAATACATTGTCACCTATTTAAAATTCCTAGAGTCTCACACGATGCTATAATGTTCGAGTTTTCCTATTTCTCTTCGAGCTGCGAAAAGATGGGTCGATCGATTACACTGCAGGGACTGCCAAAGACTTGGCCTATCTTAAAAAACTATTTCATTTAGAGATACTGTCCTTCTTCGAAGACGGCTAAGCAATTGGAAGAAATTCATAACTTCAAGCAAGAGGGTGGTGAACGTTATACCAAGCTTGGGAAAGATACAACGAATTGTTATACAAGTGCCCTACTTATGATCTCAACAGCCAACAAAAGGTGAACGTCTTCTACAAAGGACTGAGCATCTCTTCAAGACAAATGACTGATTGTCAAGGACCGATTCCTAGTATGACACCCACTATGGCTTTAGAAACTATTCGAAGAATGGCAGACCACTCTCACAAATGGCACAATGGAGGAAGCAACCGAAGTAAGAATGATTATATAGAAAGCCTCGCGGCGATTAACAACAAATTAGAAAGCCTTGGAAGGGAAATGAAGAAGCTCAAGGAAAATGTGCATTCCATTCAAGTTGAGCGAAATGGGACCCCTCCTTCTAAAGAATGTTCCTCCAATAAAGAAGTTAAAAGGATCGGAGAAGTTAAAAGGATAGGAGAAGTTAAAAGGATCGGAGAAGTTAACTATGGCCTGGAACATGCACTAACTGCAAACATAATGTCAAACCTGGAAGCAGTCAAATACATGAGAGAACCGATCATTGATCTGTAGAGATGAACATTTACAGCATCATCGGGTTCATTATTTGACTTAGGTCTGGAAGGTTCATAAGGAGTAGTTGCAGTCCTTACAAGATCCAAATCAAACTTCCTGAGGAAATCTTGCACGTACTTTTCTTGATGAATGAAAATACCATCTGGCTGTTGCTTCACTTGTAGGCCCAAGAAGAAAGTAAGCTCACCTATTGCACTCATCTCAAACTCACTCTTCATCAAATCTTCAAATTCCCTACACCAAGCCTCTTTAGTGGAGCCAAAGATAATGTCATCCACATAGACTTGAACTAGGATAATATCCCTGCAGTTTTTCTTGATGAACAGTGTCTTATCAATAGCACCTCTCCTGCAACCATGCTTCAACAGGAATGAAGATAACCTAGCATACCATGCTCTTGGTTCTTGATGAAGCCCATAGAGTGATTTAACCACCTTGTAAACCAAATCAGGATTCTGTGGGTCCACAAAGCCTTTGGGTTGAGTTACATACACTTCTTCTTTAATTTCACCATAAAGGAAGGCACTCTTGACATCCATCTGATAGACCATGAATCCCATATACGATGCAAAGGCTAAGAAGAGTCTAATGGCTTCAACTCTTGCTACTAGAGCAAAAACTTCATCATAATCGATAACCTCTTCTTGCCTGTGACCTTGTGCTACTAATCGTGCCTTATTACGTACCACAATCCCCCTTGCATCCCTTTTGCATTTGAGGATCCACTTTGTCCCAATTGCATACTTCCCAGCAGGCAATGGAACAAGTTCCCAGACATGTTGATTGAGGAACTATTGCATTTCTTCTAGCATAGCAGCAATCTAATTTGAATCAGCAAGGGTCTGTGCTACACTGGTAGGTTCAACTTGTGACAAGAAACAAGCAAACAGACAATGATGATAGTCTATGTGATTGTTCCTATGTTGATCCTTAATATAACTGAGAAATGCAGTTTCACCAAATTTTGTCTTCTTCACCTTACTTCTTGTTTGAACAGATGAAGTAGGATCACCAAGAATAAGAGATTGTAGTTGAATAACGTTAATCCTTTTAGTAGCAGTGGGACTAACATCAACTGAGGTTGGCAGGTTATTGAGAGTAGGGCCAAAATCATCATCATATGAAGATGAATCAAAAATGCATGTGCTTGACTGATGATGAATACCTTCCAACTCAGAGCTCGAAGATTGGGAATTTGCTAGATCAGATGGACTTGGAAATCGAGTGGGAGAATCATTTAAACTCATAGAATTAGCAGATGGAGTAGTTAAGGAATCCGCAGGCACATCATCACTACCAGGAGGAACTGGAACACTACCAGCAGAATTGACATTACCGCTGACAACGACCCAGGAGGAACAGTAGCATTACCAGTAGAAACAGAAGCATTACCAGCAGCTTCAAGGTTCCTGCAGGCTTCAATAGTTACCTGCCTTAGGAGTTCTTCTTTGTCTTTGGAGAATTCAAAACCAAACTTTTTAGCATCATCCTTTGCTGTATGCTCTTGGCATTGAAGCTTCACAAGTTCTTCTGCATACCCTAAATCACTTTGAGTTACACTAGAAGAATCCTTATGCTCAGTACCTGAAAAGTGGTTAGTAGGAAAAGAGGGTACAACAATAAGTTGTTCATCACAATCTGAGTCTGAATCATCATTTGAGGAACCTGCAATGTTAGTTTGTGATACTTGTGGACCTGCAGAATGATTAGATTTGAAATGAGTATATCCTAAATGATCAGTTAAATAGTCAAGATCAAAGTACCATTCATGACCAGCTCCCTGAACATTAAGTTTATCCTCCAGAAATCTCAGATTCAGTGTTTCTTCTATGCTCTTGGCAGATATGTTATACACCCTGTAAGCCTTACTATGAGCAGAATACCCAATATATACCCCTCATCAGCTTTCCCTTCAAACTTACCCAAATGATCACTAGTGTTCAATATGGTCACATGACAACCAAAAGGCTTAAAGTAACTAATGGTAGGAATCTTCCCAGGCAGAAGTTCATAAGGTGTCTTATTGTGAGGACTAGTTATCAAAACCCTGTTCGAAACATAATAGGCAGTGCTGATTGCTTCTGTCCAAAACATGGTAGGCAAATTAGAGTCAGTAAACATAGATCTTGTTGCTTCTTTAAGGGTTCTATTCTTCCTTTCAGCAACTCCATTTTGTTGTGGAGTCCTAACATTGCTATAGTCCCTTTTTATCCCCTTCAACCCACATAGTTCTATAAATTTAGCATTTTTGAACTCTGTCCTATTGTCACACCTTATGGCTTTAACCTTTTTATTCAGCAGATTTTCAATCAGGGCAATAAAGTTTTGAAGAACCTAAAATGTTTCATCCTTTGTCCCCAAAAAGAATACCCAACAAAACCTGCTATAGTCATCAGTAACCACCAAACAATATTACTTGTGATCAATGCTTCTGATAGAGGTAGGACCAAAGAGATCCATATGAAGAAGCTTTAAAGGCTCTGATATTGTGCTGACTGCAGTAATAGCCTTGTAAGAAGCCTTGTGTTGCTTTCCTTTATTGCAGGCCACACAGTTATGCTCATTAGTGAAGACTTTGGAAGGAAGTCCATGGACCAATCCATGTGTTTCCAGCTTGTTGATAGTTTTGAAGTTTACATGTGCCATCCTTCTATGCCAGTTGTTAGATTCGTCCAAGGATACTTTTGCCACCAAACAAGCCAAATCACCTTCAGGCTGGACATCATTAAGATTGAGTGTAAACAAGTTGTATCTCCTTTGAACCTTCAGCACTACTTGACTTTCATCAGGTATCTGGAAGTCTTTAGAAAGCACAAGACATTCATTTGCAGTGAATAGAACATTGTTCTTCTTGTCACAAATTTATGAAACAGAGAACAGATTGAAATGGTTGAGTTCTTTCACATAATACATATTTTCAAAGTCCAGTCCTTTCCCAGTTATCTTGCCATATCCTCCTCCAAAAATCACAGTTCCTCCATGAATAGGAACAAAATCATGCAGTCTTTCTATGTTCCCTGTCATACTCCTAGAACATCCACTATCAACAATACCTAAATCTTTATTCTTATGAGGATCATCCTACAAGTTAGAAAATATACAACAACGTTAGAATTCATGGAGACCCAAGTCATGACCCCTTGCCTTGAGAGTGATGCAAACCTGTCTCCAAGAAGAAGGTAGAGCCATTAGAAACTTGGTGTTGTAGTCTTCATTGTCAGGTTTTGACTACATCTGATTAAGTTGGCTCAAGATCTTCTGAAACCTATCATACCCCTTGTGTATGCCTTCATCTTCATAAATCTTACACTCCTAGAACTCCTAATTCAACATTGTCTTTCTCATCTTCTTGGATTCTTCATTACCTTTAAACCTTGCCTTGATTACCCGCCAGATTTCCTTTGCACCATCCAGGTGATAAAAATCACCTATATGATCATCTGGAATTGCTTGGAGCAAGGTTGTCCTTGCCTTGCTTTCCCTCTGTACTGCAATTTGTTCATCAGCAGAAGTTGGAGGAAGAATTATCACGTTCCCTAGAGTATGTCTTCATGTCTCCTTCTTACTGTTACCTTTCAGGACAACATTCCAAAGATTGTAATCACTATTGGTGATCCAATTTTCCATCTTCATTGCCCAGATATCATATTCGTCCTTCTTGAGATAGGGAAACTTAGCATTGTTGTTTGACATGGTGTCCTTCTTGAGATAGGGAAACTTAGCATTGTTGTTTGACATGGTGGTGGTAACAACCTGCTGAACTGGTTGAGTCCGAGTGCTGCTCTCAGGTTTTTCCATATCATCTCCATTCTGTGACATTGTTAGCGAGTTTCAGGGTTTTTAAGAGAGAAAAGTGATCTTCTTTGAGAGATTCTCACCTGGCTCTGACACCACTTGTTGGATCAGTCATAGATAGATCTTTAGAGCCTTTAAGAAACAGATTGAATACCTGTGTAATCACAAATAAACAATAGAGAATCTCTAATAAACTTATGCTCACGCGAAATATGAACACAAGAGTTAAAGAAGACAATAACAACTAAATACTTTGATCCTCTATGGATCTATATTAATTCACTAAGAATGTTTTCAAGCACCTACATAACTCATAGCCGCAGGTTTCTTTTATACTATAAGAAACCCTAATACAGCTATTTACAAAACGTGTAAAAGATATGCATTATCTCTTCCTAATATAACTCATGCATATCCTAACTAATTACTAATAATACGGATACTACTATCCGCAGAAACAATGACTAATGGCAGTAATAATACTATCAGCAGAATCTGCAGTATCAGCAGAAATGACTCTAACTATTAGCAGAAACCTATCAGTAAGAAATGCACTATACTATTACATTATTTTTAATAATTCCTAACAAGAAGTAACGACGGGAATATTAGTTTGTTTCACTACTTTTTGCATTTTTGGCCTAGAATTGTTGGGCTCTGAGACTTTCAGAGGTACATCAAAGGTAACATGGTTGACCTTAGGCATGGAAGAGGGTGTAACAAGTCTATCGCTTATTATCACTTTTAGGATAAATGCCTATGACATATTCTAACATTTCTTGAGATTGTTCAATGTAAATGCAAGCATCGGCAAAATCACTATCTAGAGGCTTCTCTATTCTAGCATCCTCAACTATCTCACGAACAATATCTAGGCTATCCTTAAGGCGAGTGAGATAAGATTGACACATAGTCCAATTGTTCCTAAGAGGAGGGGAATATACTTAACATTAATAGTATACTTCTTAGAAGCAGACACCTTTGGTACAACATTATCACAACTAGTGATTGACATTTTCCCTTTTACCTGAATCTTTAGATTCTCAATTTTTTTAAGCAAAGAAGTTATCTTTTCATTGTTCTTATCACGATTGACTTTAATCGATTCATATAACTCTGTGAAATGCAATTTAACTTTAGTATTTTCAGCTTGA
Organism: Chrysanthemum makinoi; assembly: GCA_910596185.1. NCBI lineage: Eukaryota > Viridiplantae > Streptophyta > Magnoliopsida > Asterales > Asteraceae > Chrysanthemum > Chrysanthemum makinoi. The sequence goes on from OU343219.1 coordinate 11,562,474, forward strand.
AAACACTCATTTTCATGTTTTAATTCATTGATGATGTTTTGAAGTTGGAAATTCTGAGACTCTAAAGGCGGTGGTATACGGGAGCCAACCACTTCACTCCTATTTCCTTTCATTTGGGAAATTTGAGCTTTCAACTTTCGGATCGTGTTGCATTGAGCTTGAATCCGTTCATCACGTGTGCTTATTTCTATATATGCATCAAATTCAGGAGCATCCACAGATGTCTTGGCATTTGAGGTTTTGATTCTTTCTTCTAGATGTTGATATTATAATTGCAAATCAAGATAATCAACCTCTAATTTAGAAAATTCCCTGATCATGTTATCATGATCATCCTTTTGGCTTTTTTCTTGCAATTTTGAATTCTCAGTTTCAAGCTCATTGACACGATCTTGGGATACTTTAAATGTAGTTGACAAATCATGAAATTGGGAAGCAGTTATGGCATAATTTGTGACAGTATAAAACACATCCTGCACAATACATCTGGCAATCAAATTCTCATTAAGCATGTGGAAATTCTTTCTCTCAATCGCATAGCTTTTAATCTCATGTACATTATTTCTTGCCTCGTTTTCCATTTCATTAAACATCTTTTTCATTTCTGTAACCTCAGTATCTAGGGCCTTTTGAATACCCTCGAATTGTTCTTTCAATTGCTTAAAGAATGGAATAACCCCAGTAAGATAACACTCTTTTGTTTGCTCAAAACCCCTTTCAACTTCAGTAATACCCATTGGTGTGATTCTCTTCTTACATGTTTTTATCAAAATCAACAAATAGTTGGTAAATCACGTATATGCTAATTAAGGTTTTGCATTATGTAGGAAGAGTTTTAGGCACTAAATGCATCGGTGTATTTGGAGGATACACCGTAGCCGCATGTAATTTCCTAAGGGGAGGATTATTTTCAACAAGTTCTTCGGCCTTTCTTTTATCCATATCTAACTTCCAAAACACTTGTTCAGGGGTTAATTGAGTATGTGGTTTGAACGTAGCTAATAAGTTTTCCTTAGAATAATTGGGAGCTTTGATATTTAATATTTTCTCAACACATTTAGGTTCCTTTATTTTCTTATCCATTTCTCCCTAGAGGTATTTTTTAACTCTATGTCCTCATCTGTGATTTGTACACAAGTTGTCTTTTGTTTGGACTTAAGAATCTCACTACCATCATAAATCACTTCTTGAGCCCTTTTGGCTTTCTTAAGGTACACAGGATTTGGGTCTTCTACAAGGTTTTCATTGTGTTTATCACTTAATACTCTGTGATTTGTAATCATGTGAGCAGTCTGAATGGTGTTGCCTTGTACGTAAGCTTGTTTTCAAGTTTATTCTTTACAGTTTTAAGGTTGGAAAAATCATTTAGGAGTTTAGATTCCTTTTCTTTGAATTCCTGTTTAAGCGTTTTTACATTTTCTTGTATTTCTTGTTTTTTCTTAACAGTTTGATTAAGTTTCTCTTGTAAGGAATTTAATTCTTGTTTTAACGTTTCTTCCCTTAAATTACATTTAGTGATTATGATAGATATTGGATTTCATAAACACGTAACAAACAATAATATGGGTCGAATTGTTTAGAGGTTTTAGAGAGAGAAAGTGGGAGCCTTTCTAGAGAGAGAAAGTGAAAGAAAACATAGAAGGTTAGATTAAGATGAATGAAAGGTCCAACCCTATACCTTGGGAGGTAGAGGGTATTTATAGTTACAAACATAACGACCTCCTATCGGCCGTGGATCGGTATCTGATGGGTAAAGACCGTCCTTCCTCCACGGTGTTGCTCTAAACTAAATAGCTAACTAAATAACTAGTAAATAACGTAATGTCTACGAGCTAACATATGCTAGACTATAGTTGGGGTGACCAACTCTTTACTATGGAATTTCTAATTCCTAACAATCTCCCCTAAGGGAGTGCACCCATGAATTACATTTTTTTTCCTAGCATTCTATTCTTGACTTCGTTCTTGAGCTCGTAGACTTTAATTCTTCAATGTCCACATTCTTTGTGCTTTTGTAGTGACTCTTCATAGTCCGATTATTTTGTACTTTCGGTGGAGGTCTTTGAACTGATCCACATCTTTGATGATCTTCGAGCTTTATTTGAGATCATCGACCACGATAAATCTCTGGATCACCCATTATTGTGTTGCCATCATGTGAAGTTGTGACTTTTGGACCGACATGCTCACACTTTCGGATCATGACATCTTTTCATCAGAGTAGCGGAAGCTTTACGATTCATGATATTTGCGCGGCGTAGCGAAGCATAGTATGAAATATCGAGCCGTTATGTAGATATGCACCAATCATGATTTCTTCAAATTAAGTGTGGATGTTGTGAGCATGCGGCTTTGGATTGACACCTCAATTACGATGCAACCGTTCAAATGTACCTGTAAACAACAATTAGCAATAAAACACACGAAAGTGTCTTTGATCACTTTCGCTGAATTGAGGTACGACCCACGGTTCCCCGTTGATCGATACAATCTTGCCTGATCGTAGGATTCGAAGAATCACCTTGACAGGGTTTAATTTGTTCTAGCCGTTCTCAAACCGAACGTCTCAAAGAAGACAACACGAATGAGTGAACCGGCGAATTGAGATTCACTGATTGATGAAAAATGATTTGAAAAACAATCGTGTATTGCTTAAAGAAAGAGTTTTGCAATACGCGAAGGTTTTATGAGAAAGATCAATTTTCAATCAAAATACTATTTGTATTAGAGAATGAGTACACATTCGACGTGCTAGCGAAAAGAAGAGATTCGCACATCGACGGTTTTTCTAAAAGTATTTTTCAATCAGAGATACTTTTTGAATTTGAAATGAATACACATTCGACGTGCTAGAAAAAGGAAGGTTTGCACATCGAACAGTTTTCCAAAAGTATTCGTCAATTCCATTCTGGACCAAGGTTGATTCAAGACTGATAAGCCCCATTGTTTCTATCCAGTTGTCACAAGTTTGATCTTACAAGAAGATCTCACATGTCACCCACCAAGAGCTTGTTTGATGTTGGCTCTAGAAGGATTTCCATCTTCATCGTGAATACTTTTACATACCACTTTCGGATGTTACGGCTATACCACAAGGATAATCGTAGGACTCTTGATATATACTTACTTTCCACATTGTGTGAATCAGCAAGTCTTCATTAATTTTGTGTCCTAATGAGATATTGTGGATGATCTCTTGGCTCTAGACTCAATCGTGCACATTTGGTTCCTATCCCGGAGACTAGGGAGAGGGTCTCCTTCTTCAATATCAACAATCTCTAAGAGAATGTCGATAGATTATGTGGGTTCCCCGTGAGAATGAAACAAGCCCTTTTAAGAGGAACTTGAGTGGCTTGGAAGTTTAGTGCGATCGTCCTGGGTCCATGACGTCTTGTCTTCAATACCGGTGTTACCTTAGTAACCACTAGTAGCATATGAATTGAACCCGGTTTCTGCCCTAAGGTTGAATTGATGGAAGGCTATTTCTTTTCACCCTTTTTACATTCAATTCTTTTTCATTCTTCAACCCCTTGAAGCTTACTTAGAGACTTCATAACTAGAACCTTGTTGGGTTTATTCCAGTACTAGCTCTGTCTCAGTTGGCACTCTTCCCATATCTCACTTTTCTCCTTTTTTCAATATACCTAAGGACTCTACACTATCTAGTGGATTGTCCTGGGGTAGATCCCTCCGGCTCTGGCGGGATCGTGGGAACAAATACCTAACCTAACCATCCTTATAACTCCATACATAAAGTAAAATGGTCGGTCTTTTGGTACAGTTCATTCTTCCTTGAAACCAATTGAAAAATCATTTGGAAAAACAATCAAGGTACTTGTGATATAAAATCAAAGCATTTTGTACCTTAATAGTTTTGATCATTTAGAAAACCTCCCCTCAACATGTGCATATGATTTAGAAATTGTTCAAAGACAAGGAGGCAAGAGGATTTTGAAATATTTTCTTTGATCACAATTTTCATACGAAAAAGCCATTTGATTTTCATGGTAAAATTCTCCCCTTCAATATGTGCATAGGATATTTAAAATCATTTTATCACATAGAGGCAAGAGTTAATTTGAAGCACATCCACAATCACAAGCCATTAAGAAACCATTTTAAAACTCAATCAAGGTACTCTATGTTAAAACATAAAAGCTTTTGTACCTCGATAGTTTTATTTTCCTTTAAAATGCTCCCCTCAATATGTGCTTCAAGATTGGCGTTTAGCACATATGAGAGAGAAACAAACTGCACAATTAAATCAAAAAACGATCACCTTTTATCAAATTTCATTATTAAATCACAAATTCTCCCCGATCAAAAATATCAAACCCTTTGAGATTTTGGATCCCAAGTGATTTAATTAGGTTTAGAAAACATGGGAGAAAATGTGGCCTTGTTTAAATACTCATCTGGTTTTGGATAAATCCTCCTCCTCAACATGTGCATTGTGTATTTGAAATCATTTGGCACATGGAGGCAGGAGTGCCTATAAAGGACTAAAACCAATTCCATTTAAAAGCAGTTTGAGATTTAAATCATGATCTATACCCCGATCAGAAATATCAAACCATTTGAGATTTGTGATCCCAATTGATTTAAATCATTTAGAAAACTTTGGGGAAAGACGAAGCTGATTTAATTTTGAAAAATGATTGATAAGGAACAATTTAAGACATTAAAGATTGTTAGTGTCAGGTATGATTGTTTTAAGAGATCTTTTGAGTAAAACAAAACAATTTCACAATCAAACAAGAACAGAAAAATTTCATTTTGAAAGACCTTGATTCTAAAGAAAAAATCATACCATGACATAACATTAAATCTTTAGATCACCACTTATTATCGTACAAGACGGAACTTTTGTGAATAAACATCGTTTGAAAATATTTTATTTTAAATCACTCTCCCCTCAATCCATGACAGAAGTCAATAATTGAGTGACTTAGGTTTTGATAACATGAAGTCCGGTGATTTTCAAAAATTAGTCCAATATATTTTCAAAACAATATTTTCAAATTTTTTTTTTCAAAACAATTTAGTCAAATTATTCAAAATTGTTTAAAAATGGTATCCTGCACAAAGATACATTAGTGGTTGAGAAGCTTCCGTTGTTGTTCTTTGTAGGGTTTGGAAGAAGAACCGTCTGCAGATGCAGTGAGACTTCTTCTTACGTTGCATTTTGAATGCCAACGGAGGTCAAATTAAGCTCCGTTTCTTCAATCACTTAGAAGAAAACCATCTGTGCATGAGACCTCTTACGTTGAATTTATGCCAACTCTCCATTGAAGTCCAATTAAGCTCCGTTTCTTCATTTGTCAACCCAAGATCTAGTTACCCTTTCCTTTCGGCATCCAAACATCATATTATGTGGGATCCGAATCGGGAACATTCTTATACCAAGATACCTGCATACGTTAGTGGACACAAACAGATATATGGTGGTCGACAACACCCAAACGGCAATCGACTAATAAAAGTCAATTCAACATATCAATCAGTTCATATAAAGCATGGGAATAATGTGTTTCATCAAACTATAATCATCTAATCCTAACAATCATATCCTAAATTCCTAGTCCTTCTACATAGGCAAATATCATTTTTAGATAAGCACGTAGGATGATTAAGAAAGCCCGTTAGATGATGTAGATTTGAAAACATTATCCCCCTCAATCAATGACTCAATTTATAAAAGATTTTAAAAGTCTTTGAAGTCATTGATTGAGTTTCAATTTTTAAAAAAACTCTGAAACTGATAGATTTTAAGCAACTCATTTTCCACTATTTTTGAAAACAACAAATATTTTTCTGAAGAATTTTAGACGGAAAAACATTTGTGTAGGAACAACAGTCCTTCGACATACTTTCCTCAATTTGTTTTAGGATAAGTGCACGAAAATATTTGAAACTTGGTTTAGCGCAACACTTTCCTTTCTTTTGAAGAAGCGGGTTGCTATCGAAATAATAGCAAACCATAGTTTAAGCACGGTTCTGATCAAGTAGCTTGCAAGCCATCATTTGAAGTCAGGTTACATCAGAAATAAGCGTAAGCCATTTTTGAGACATGTTTAGAAAGGAATATTTACACCTCTGCTTCGAACTCCATCTAAAGTCCCGTGCCATTATTGAATGACATTTCTAAGACCGTAGATGTTATCGATACCGAAAGACATGTCTTGAGAAAACAATATTTTGGTATTTTTCAATTTCACGATTTTTATGGGCTTTTTGAAGATTTTATATTTTTCTATTTTCTTTTGTTGGTTTTATATTTTTGTATTTGGTTTTGATAAATATTTACATATATAGAGAAATAGTTTAAGAGGATGATGATACGAGTACCAAAATAAGGAAATCGAAAGACTTTATAGAAGATAGAAGTCATCATCTCTTAAACTTCAACAAGTAAGTCATTGGTAGCTTCCTCACACCGACAAAATGAGTATAAAGACCATTTTCCAAGAAGTAGAAATGAATGAAAACGTTGATCTTATTGAATGAGGCTCGCACGAAGAACACGAGAACACCAAAGTAACAAGTTGAAACATAGATCGTATCGGTGGTTATCAAATCCGGAATAAGCGATGAACTTCGATCACATGAACTGTTGCGTCTCCGATGTACACATTACTCTTCGAGATTGACCAGTTGTCTATTCAGGGGAACAATACATAAACATCTTCATATTTCCAAATGCATTCCAATTATCTTACATATAGCCAATCAGCCCATGATGTACACATGTACCAAACAAGAGTAGAGACGATGACATTCAAGTAACATGTTGAGTCAGTGATCATCTCTAGAATGTCAACTCCAAAATAACGATTAAGCCCATCAGGTGAACATGTTGTGAGTTCTAGATGTACCCATATCTCTCCCCATGATGGTTGTGATCTTATCGGAATCAACATAATAATGTGTACATGAAGGAATAATCGGAAGCACTTTACCATTATTCATATCGAAGATGTCGATAAGCAATATCATCTCACGAACCAAATATTCTTCTCATATTTCCTTCTACCGAGGGTGAGTTAGCATTATACCAAAAGTATCCATAGACCACTTCCTCCCAAATGGTTGGAATAATACATCAAAGGTTATGAGTAAACACTGAGTTTCTCTACGGTTATGACATTTGTCTTTCGGGATTACTTCAACGATGAAAAGAAGTATTAGGTTCATCCGTGTACTGTTGTGTGTTTAGATGTATGTCTCCTTCCCCTTGATACATCGAATCGGCAACACATTATACATACTAAATATTCTTGAAATAGAGAAGAACAAAAATTAGCTCAAATGAATCTTGTGAGAATCAACTACTATAGAAACTCTCTCTGACTATCTTTATCAACCCATTCGTAGACAATTTGAAGTGACCAGCGATGAAGAAAACCGATGTACCAAACTTGAAACTGAAGTAGAATTCCCCGCATTTGTATCTTAAGCTTGCACTAATGTTGGAAGAAGCGATAGAATTTATGCTTCAAGTAAATCTCCAAGTACTCAATACTCAACCAAAGTATGAGACATTAACACCTCTTGCGATTATCACAACGACATAAGCGTGTGTCCTGAGTAAAACAACGTAACTCCTTGAAGTGATAGTTAACCGGGTCTTCAACCATCGGCCCGCTGGTAACTAGATAAACCAAGTCTTCAACTTAAATTCAATCATGAGCAAGTTATCATTGAAAGTCATGCATCCAACCATCCCCGACTTCAAGATAAAATAGGAAAACGCCTTTGTGAAGGTCAACTTCAATCTCAAATAAGTGATAAACGATTAACTCCGAAGTAATCAACTTATGCCAAATACCCAACACGTGAATAAACATACAATCGGATGTACATTCACCTTGAATGAACGGAACAAATGATGCCTCAACATCAATGCATTCTTCCTAAAAGTATACATGTAGTGACCGATCTGGAAGATTCACCAATAATGTCTTCAAGCGGATGAGGTAGTCATTTTCCTTAATGTTCATGTGGTAGATTTATAGCGTGCACAATGAGAGGAACAATAACCCGTGAAGATTTGGCTAAGGAATACCAAAGAGCGGATCATTATTCATGAATAATAATCCGTGAAGATTTAGCAAAGGAATACCAAAGAGCGGATCATTATTCATGAGTGCAACTGCAATATTATGATAGTCATTATCAACACCTTGAGGAATAAGCGGAGATTAGGTTTCTTGAGATTTCGAAAGTACTTCTTAGATGGTGAACTAGTTGAGTCGGTCGAACCGCATGAGCTTAAGCGGATGATCAACATTCGACGGAGGTTGGAAGTACTCATCAAACATATCTTTGAAAAACAATGAATCCCAAACAATGAATCCCAGTTATCCTTAGTTATTGAAGTATTAGGCGTAGGAGGAGTGTCATCAAAAATCAAGCAATGAATCATTGCTAAAGAATATGAACAAGTCTAATTGGGATTAACTTTTGGCTTTTCAATCTCCCCAATTAGTGCTCTCCCTAAAGCGGCGAAGATTTTCAAGTGTTATTCTCAGCCCGGATTAAGAAGAAGTCTTTAGATCATCAAATGCAATTAGTCTTTAGTCTTCTAATCATGTAGCAGAAAATGTAGATTAGCTTGTAGACTCGACCTTCTTCAAGATTGTCCGAATGGGAAATAGGCAACATCTTCTTCACACCAAAGGCATTCCCGTTAACTTGTAAATAGCAAATCCCTTAATTAAAATCCCTCCCAATCAAACAAGAACAGAAAGATGTTCATCAAAGAAATCCCGAACTAGAAGCACTTTGTCATTTAATCATATCAGCCAGTGTGAAGATGTCAACCAACGGCTCTTAGAAGAAACTACATGTGAAGATGATCCAATAAGAAGAATCTCGATTCTTACATGAGTTAGGAGCCGTATGACCATATATTCTCAAATATCAGTCAACCATGCAAAAAATTCACACTTCTTTTCCCCCTCAAGAATTGCATATGGAGATGCCATTCTTGATTAAACAAGTGATTATCATCCAAATATATCCTATTCACACTTCTCCCCTGCAAAATTAGCACATGATGTCGCCATCTTCATTATATTGAGCAAGTGGAATAAAGAGTAATTATCGATAGTCGGTTCACTTGATTTTCTTATTAAGATAAAGCGCCGCGTACACCTTTCTTTCTTTGAGGAGCGGGGCACGAAGTGTTATCTGCAGACGCCATAATGATGAAGAACGAGGCTGATGTGAGCAGACGTCATAATGTTGAAGTCGAGGCTCGATGTGAAGCAGAGCGTCATGCGCTTGAATATCAATGTTGAGTAACTTGAACCCGTGAGTTATGAGATATCAATCCTTTGGTTATCCATACTTTAAGCCAGTCCATGTATTGAAGGATCGAAGTATCACGCAACTAAGTAAGGACTACCTTCACTAATATTACAAACTTGATTGCATATATTTTGGTTAGTGACATCAGTATCCAAACCCTTTGGGGTTTCAAGGTCAACATTGAGAATGCCATTAGTAAACATCTTTCCTATAGGTATCCACCTAAGTCCAGCATCCTTAAATGTTCTACCATACGGTATCCACTTATGGCAAGGTCTAGGATTGTTAGGCTTCTTATTCACGGTTTCCACAGATTTAGCGGTTGGTATCCATCTAGGTGAAGTTTTAGGTTTGTTTTGCATCATAACATGTTGAACCTTAGCCATGTAGGTAGTCTTAGTGGATTGTACCTTGGCATGTGAATTAGGAAAATGTTTCTTATGTGGAAAAGACTTAGAATTTCTAGTTTTGTTTTCTACATGCTTAGCATTCTTATGCACATAGCTGCTCTTAGATGCACACCAATCCCTAGTCTTTTGAGTGTTCCTAGGTAGTGGTTTAAAACTACTAGCGATGCCTTGAAATCTCACCCTAGGTCTTGCACCTAAAATTCCGTCTTTTAATCGTGCCTTTATCCTAGCTTTTTCTAGATAATAGTTCTTCCACAAGTCATTTATATCATATGAAGAGGTTTTAATGCTTGGTTTTGATATGATTTGAACTAATCCTAGAGGTGCTGGGAGTAGACGTGGCTCTGGCGTTGAGAGTTAACGGAGCTAGAAGCCTTATTCTTAGGTAACTCAGGTGAAGTGACCGGTTTTGACAAAACTTGTTTCTCATCAACTTGGGAGGCAAACCGTGTTTTGAAAATTTTGTTCTTCGATTTAAATGCAGAGGTACGCCTAACATGGACCGGTCTCTAGTTGGATGAGAAAATGGCTTCCCCAAGGTTGATGGTTTTGTAAACTTAGTGTTCACACTTTTCCCTACGGTTTTCTAAGCTCATTCTTTAAGGCAACAATGGTGAAACACCTTTCACGAAGTTGAGCTTTGAGTTCATCAATCTTTGCTATTAAAGGGTTTGTTTGTTCCATTGAATTAGTTCTAGCTTCATTGACAAAGTCACTTAGTTCTATGTGATGCTTTCTCAAAGACTCATTTTCCTTTAGTAATTTAGCCACATAAATTGACAATTCATTATTTCTTGTTATAGTAGCATCAATGTCTTGTGTATTCATGACTAAATTACTTTTCTCATTCAAGACAGAAATATGTTTCTTCAGATTGTAAATGGTTGAGTCTTTGTCTTGAAGCTGAGCTTTCAAAGTGTTAATTTCAAAAGTTCACGAATTGAAGTTCGGATTTTTACATGGTTTGTTAAGTTGAAAACTTTCTTCATTACTCTGTATCGCAATTTCAAGTGAAATGCAATGTTTTTCAAGATTTGAGAATTTGTTTGAAAGTTCATCAAAAGCCTTTTTATCAACCATATCTTTTGTTTTGAAACACTTAATTTCGGACTTCACCTCGATTCTGAAGATTTATCAAAGTCATGTTCAACATCATGATCGGTTTGTTTAAGTACTTTGAGATGCATTGTGTTGAGCGATAAAGGGTACCTCATTACATGACTCTGTTCAATTTACGGTCGATATCGCATCCATCATGTGTAGCAAGAGTCAGCGAACATTGGCTTTCAAGCTTATCGTCTCTGAGCCTCGTATTTAGTGTCAATCGATCCAACATCACGGTGCCATCTTGGTCTCAACACAACAATTCATTGATTGTACGAGATTCATTCACCTTTTCGATCACAATCCACTTCTTGTGTGCGGGGAGTTCTTGGCATTTGGTTACATCATTCATTGTTGTTTCGATATTCGCATTCAAGCAACACCGACCTTTCGATACATCACCCAACATATCACAAATATCTCTCAATGTACCGACTCTCATCTACATTTTCATCTTTCACAGGTAACTTCCTCAATATAATTCTCCACATTATCCATGAGATGGATAAGTGTCTCCGTGAACACGCTTAATTTCCATTCGGTGTGTCTCTTGAAGAACATTTCAGTCATGTCTTGATCATAATCAGATGTGAATTCCCTTCTAATGAATGGCTGAAAGTGTTTGTAGATCACTTGAAGTGCAGCGCTGGAACTATCCTTATGAACCTTCTCTTTGTCAAGTTGTAGCTCCAATTGCTCTAGGTTTAACAAAGTTCTGTTAATGTGGATAAGTCCTCGGCGGAAGAGGGCAATACATGTTCGTTCCATTGATGTGGGAAGAAGTAACATGAGGTGAGAGTGAAGTTGTTGATAAGGTTCAATCTTTGCTTTCTTTTGCATGACATTCGTATCACGAATAGGTGCAAATCTTTCTTATTGGACTCGAGCATGAAGAACTCAAATCATCATTGATTGATTCCATCATCTGTAACCGTTCAGTATAGCTAATATTCTCATGGTTGTCTACAGCATCATACAGTTTGAGTACTTCTGAAATCACTGAATCAGGAGTGTAAGACTAGTAAAGCAGTAGATAATGAATAGCTTACCTATAACTAGTAAAGCAGTAGATAATGAATTAAATTTGATTCATTTATATACTTTTATATAAAGTCTCGTTGTATCCACTCTTCATTCAATCTTCCTATCGGTTCACTTTACTTAGCAGGTGCCAAATTTGTAAATTGTTTAGGAGTTTGGCGGAAAAATTAGTTAGTTCTATAAAAACATTTGATCATTTAGTCTGTAATCTTCTATTGTATCAAATTGTAACTACTTTTCTCACTTATTATTTCCTGTAACAAACCCATCCAATAAATCAGTCAATTAGTTTGAAATTCCTTCTTTAATCCTGATATTCCAAAATGATAGACAATTGTGTGTTAGGACATATAAATGTTTGTAGGGTTAGCAGAGATGTTGTTTGGTTGAGATTTGGATTGGTTTATGCACGATTTTCCCGAGAATTTTAGGTCTAAAACATAAAACCTCAATAACCGTTCGAGCGGTTTAGCCCTCGAAGGTTGACCGAATGAACTTTAAGCGGATTCGGCATGACATTCTCCTCGTTCTCACGGTGTTTTTATGGGTAGAACGCGAAACGGAGTTCTGGATCAAAAGTTATAGCCGTTTGAAGTTTTGTCGGGAAAAGTCAACAAGTCGCTATGAATTCTTGAACCAAGTCGCTAAGACCAAGTCGCTAGGACCCAAGTCATTTGGACACAAGTCTAAAGCACCAAGTCGCTACGGTCAATTAAGCTAAAGAACAACTTCGCTAAGTGTCCATGTCGCTAGTATCAAGTATTAACAACTTACACTACAACTTCGCTAACAATTTAAGCAAGTCGCTAACATCACTAAGTCGCTAGCCGTAGTGGAGAATCCACTAACTTGTACTATTTGTCGGCTTGTCTCAATAGACAAGTCGCTAGGACCAAGTCGCTACCAAAAACAACAATAACTTCGCTACCTTTTACAAACCAAGTCGCTACCAAGAAAAGAAGTCCGTAGCTCAAGTCGCTAGCTAGAAAAACTTTAAAAACACACTTTTCAATCCAAAAAACAATCCAACCACGATGATTCAAGCCTTCCAAATCAAAACCTAAACACTTTTGATGATCCTAAACACAAAAGTACAATCAAAATCCAAACTTTAACACTAGAAATCCACCAAATGATGCAAAACCCACTAAACTTTCTCAAACTCAAAAACCACCTAAAACCCATTAGAAATCCAAAGATATGTAAGAGATGATCTAACCATGGCTCTTGATACCAATTGATAGATATTGGATTTCATAAACACATAACAAACAATAATATGGGTGAGATTGTTTAGAGGTTTTAGAGAGAGAAAGTGGGAGCCTTTCTAGAGAGATAAAGTGAAAGAAAACATAGAAGGTTAGATTAAGATGAATGAAAGGTCCAACCCTCTACCTTGGGAGGTAGAGGGTATTTATAGTTACAAACATAACGACCTCCTATCGACACTGATCGGTATCATGGGTAAAGACCCGTCCTTACTCCACGGTGTTGCTCTAAACTAAATAGCTAACTAAATAACTAGTAAATAACGTAATGTCTACGAGCTAACATATGCTAGACTATAGTTGGGGTAACCGACTCTTTACTATGGAATTTCTAATTCCTAACAGATTAGTGTACGCATTTGGCAATCCATTTCCTGCTCACGTGTGGTAAGATCAAATTTAGCACGTTGTTCATAGATGGAAACTTGATCCTTATATATATTTAGCTTAGTGGTCAGGGAGTCATCAGACATATATTCAGTGTACTCATTAAACACATATTCATCATTAATGGCAGAAGATGCACCACTTAGTACAACAAGACTTTCATTGTGCTTCACATGTTGCTCATATGGGATGTCATTGCTATTTCCCATATTTACAATATTTGACTCAACGACTTCTTTTGGTTGTACTTTGTTGGGAATCTTTTGCTCATCAACCACATCATATAGTTTTAGTACCTCTGATATGACTGAAGCATTGGAGGGACCAGCTTGTTGAGGTGATGAAACCATGGGAGAAATATTAGCCATGAAAATAGTCTGTGTCATTGGTTCATCATCAAAATCAGAGTCAAAGACATCACAGTCAGCAACCTGGAAGATGTTGGGATCATTCTGTGCCAAATCATACCTTTCGGTTGTTCATCAGCGTCCACATCAAATGTGTTGGCATTCCTCACAGAAACAACAACTCCTCCTCATTCAACTTTGCTCCACTATCTTGTGCATCAGCATCTTATCCACTGAAGTACTTAGCACTTTGTGGATGCTTAGGTTGAGTGCAGTTCCTAGCAATATGTCCCACACCACCACAGTTGTAACACTTAATCGGTTTGCCTTGACCTTGAACCACTATCCCTCCTCTGTTCTGAGCCCCTACATGACCAGCTGCAACATTTCCCAGTGCAACATTCCTTTGGTTTACATTTTGTCTTCCTTGCATATTCTGTACCAAAAACCTTCCATCTTCCACTGTAGCTTGATTGTGTGGGTTAGATGAGGTTCTAAGTTTGTTGTTGGTTTGGGGAAGTGAGGTTTTGAATTGTTGAACCAATAGAGCAACTTGGTTCGAGAGGTTTTCAATCAACATGTTTGTTGGGGTATATCCTGAGTCTGGTTGAACAACCTGATTCTGATTCCGGGAAGATAAGGAGTACTAGTAACCTTGAGCAGGTGATGTTCGAGTGTTTAGCTTAACATTAGAAACAAATGCAACTGAGTCATTTGTTGTGCTTGTTGTGGTAGTTGGATTGATTTTTGCCATGATTAAACGGTCATGTGTAGCATGCTTCTCATGTTGAAGTAGATAAGCATACAACTGCTCATAGTTCGTATTTCTCAATCCTTTGTTCAGATTCACCGCGGTAACAAACCTATTCCACTCAGGGGTCATGTTGTTTACAAACTCGGAATTGAGTTATATATTTGGCATAGTCATCTTAATATTCCTCATATCATTCACAAGTTTGTGAAACCTCACATGGTATTCTATAATACTCTCCCCTAGGTTCATCTTGAAGTTCTCAAAGTCATCATACAGTTGTGACTCTCGATCTTTTAAGCATTTTGACATTGTCCCAAACTGCTTTGGCCTGGGTGTTGTGATTTATCAGCTTGTAGATATCCTTGGGCAGACCTTGATGGATGATGTTGGAAGCTTTGATGTCAGCATCATATCTTTTCTTATCCTTCTCATTGACATCATCATAAGTCCTTAGTCTATCCATTTCCAGAGTGACACGTCCATCTTCACCAGTTGCTAGTTCATCTCTGGTGGTGCCCATCTGGTAAGGTCCTTCATCAATTGACTGAATGATGTTAAAACCATTCTCTTTGCCCAAGCAATGCAGTCAGATTCTCTGTGCCCAAGAGTCATAATCAGTTCTATCTGCGGGGAGAGACGTATCGAACCGGCAAGCTTGAACATCGTCGAAGCGATGAGACATGATGTCCAAATACACAGGATTTTACAACTCTTTGATTTAAACCGAGAAATCGAATCTTTCGCGGGATTTTACAAAAATCTAGAGGAAACCGTAGAACCCAAACCGCAAGCATCAAATCTCAAGAGGCAAGTCGCAACTTTCAAGTCACAACACATAAAACGCAACTCTTGGTCAAATCTCAAGACCTTCAAACGGCAAGATTAACAAATCGCAAGAGATAAATCTCAACAGTCTTCAAATCGCAAGACAGACAAACCGCAAGAGACAAATCTCAAAGGTATCAAATCGCAAGGCAGACAAGTCGCAATACTCAAAACTCAAAGTTTCAAACCGCAACAGGGGTCAATTCGCTAGTTTTCAAAACGCAGAAGTCTCAAATCTCAAGCCACTAACTATCCACAAATCGCAACAAGAACCGCAAACCGTAAGTCGCTTTCTTTCAGGTACAAGTGTCACTGTCGTCCTTTTTTGTCTTATTAGCTAAATGACAAACCACAAGTTTGTTTTTATCTTCAAATCGCAACAGAATAATAATATTATAATCAAATCGCAACCTTAGAACAACAAACTGCAAGATCAATCCGTCAAGTCACAACATTAATACACCAAGTCGCAAGCAAGAATCTGACAAACCGCAACTACGAACACACAAAACACAACCAAGAACAACTTGTACAACTCACGAATACAATAAAAAAAACAACCACAAACGAGTTGAAACAAGCTTTTCAAACACAAAACTAAGTTAATATGATAAACCTAAACATGAAAGTACAACCAAATAACAAACTTAACAACTAAACAAGATCAAACTAGTGAAAAACTCTCTAAATTATTCGACCCACATAAACCTCAATAACCAATCTAAAATTCGAGCACACGCGAAGTAGATGATCAAACCATGGCTATGATACCAATTGTAAGATATTGGTTATCACAATCACACAAACACAAAAATATATGGATCGAATATGATGAGGGTTTAGAAAGAGAAAGTAGAGAGAAATAGGAACTTAGTTAGAGAAAATGAAAGTCATATGATTAAGCTCCAACCCTCTACCTTGGAAGGTAGAGGGTATTTATAGTTTTTACAAAGTACGCCTCCTACGGACTGTGGATCAAGTATACAGTGGGTAAAGACACGTCCGTCCTCCACGATGTTACTTAACTAACTACTTACTAATGAATTAACGTCTAAGACTACGAACTTTCTAATGCTAACAAATACCCGAGGTGACCGAGTCTTTAACTACTGGATTTACTAAATCCAAACAATCACTAATTGGATGCTTGCCTCACTAAAAAGATTACTAAAGTCTACAAACATATTCACAATAAGTTAAAAAAAATTAAAATATGGAACAAGAATATACAAAGCCACAAAGGCAGTAACCTTGTTTCTAGCCAAACTAACAATGACAAAACCAGAAAAAATATTCCAATCTCAAAATCTAGGTGTTTTTTTAACAGAGTAATACAAACTAACAATAACACAATTTTATATATCTCTGGCAGTAACATGATTTAGAACATTAAAATTGGAGTTAAGACTATTACTTACCATGTTCTAAGGACAGCATTGATCAGATTGTTCGTAGTTGAGAAGCAATAACTGAATAGTCAGATAATTTTTGTACAATTAAAAAGTATTTATAAGGGTAAAAGCCATAAATACATAAGGTACTTAAAAAATAGACTCATTCTACATATTGTATTATTTTTATTGTAAATATGTCTAATTAAGTTCTTATTTTGTTTCATTACACATAATTAAAGCTTTCTCTTTCATTTGAAATGATTTAAATGCCATTAAAGCTTTAACTATACAACAATTGCCAAAAAAAACTTAACGTACTTACATAAATAACTCATTCTACATACTATACTTTTTTCTACGTTTTCATCCGTTTTTATATGTTTTTGTTCGTTTTACACGTTTTCGTCCATTTTTATACGTTTTCGTCCGTTTTTATACGTTTTCATTCATTTTTACACGTTTTCGACTGTTTTATATGTTTTTGTCCGTTTTTATACTTTTCGTCTGTTTTTATACGTTTTCATATTTTTTTATACGCTTTCATCTATTTTTATACGCGTTCGTCCATTTTTATACTTTTTCGTCCGCTTTGATACGTTTTTATGCATTTTTGAAAACGGATAAAAATGTATGAACAACGTATAAAAATGGACAAAGCGTATAAATTGCACAAAAACGTATAAAATGAACGATAAAAGCGAAACGGAAATGTATTAAACGGACACGTAATAAACGGCGCATTAACGCGGATGAAAATGTATACAAGCGGATAAGCGTAAAAGCGTATAAAAGCGGATGAAAACATATAAAAGCAAAAAAACATATAAAGAGCAACGATAAAAAGACAAAAAAGAAACGGTAGCGATAAAAGGTATAAAACGGACAAAAATGTAAGAACGTATAAAATGGGCCGAAAATGTATAAAAACAGACTAAAACATATAAAAATGGCAGTATAAAAAAGATGAAAATTGACGAAAACGTACGTGCGAAAAAATATAAAAACGGCAGAAAAAACCCGGTTCCCAATGAAAAGTATAGTATGTAGAATGAGTCTTTTTTGTAAGTACGTTGAGCATTTGTGGCTTTTATCCTTTGTTTAAAAGAGGTAGAAGATGAAGACATGAGAAATGACGAAAATACCCTTAATAGTTATGTGTAATGAAACAAAAAATACAAACTTAATTAGGCATATTGACAATAAAAATAGTACAATATGTAGAATGAGTCTATTTTGTAAGTACGTTATGTATTTATGGTGTTTACCCTATTTATAAAGCAATTACGTTGGACTTTGATTTTGTTGAGGACAATACATATTTTGAGCTGAGGGCAACCTTGAAAAATGACCAGTAATGCATCAATTTACACTAGATGTCTAAGATTATTAGGCTCCCGAGAAGGCACTCCCCCACCCACACACACACACATATATATATATATATATATATATATATATATATATATATATATATATATATATATATATATATATATATATATATATATATATATATATATATATATATATATATATATACATCCCTCCACTTCTGCCCTTGACCACAAATCCGCCTCTCACAACAATTACTAAAAAATAGAACTATGGAATTAACAACACAACATTCTTTAACACCACGATTATTATCACATTTTCCAAGCCTATCCCGTAATTAACCCAAACTCATAATCAAACGTTAAATACAATTCACTAACACACTCGAATTAAATAGCTTACCTATAACTAGTAAAGCAGTAGATAATGAATTAAATTTGATTCATTTATATACTTTTATATAAAGTCTCGTTGTATCCACTCTTCATTCAATCTTCCTATCGGTTCACTTTACTTAGCAGGTGCCAAATTTGTAAATTGTTTAGGAGTTTGGCGGAAAAATTAGTTAGTTCTATAAAAACATTTGATCATTTAGTCTGTAATCTTCTATTGTATCAATTTGTGACTACTTTTCTCTCTTATTATTTCCTGTAACAAACCCATCCAATAAATCAGTCAATTAGTTTGAAATTCCTTCTTTAATCCTGATATTCCAATTGGATTATTCTTCATTTCATGACTAGTTGAATTCTATAGGAACATATAAGGTATATCGATAATCACTATATATCTATCCATTTTTAATGATTAGTTATGGTTATGTATAACGTGTATATATGAATCGTAGAAGCAAGATAATACTCATTGTTAAAGATCGTTTAGGCCCATTTAGGATATCGTAACATTGATTTGCACAGCGGAATAATAAACACAAGAATCAAAGTTACTCCAAGGTTTTGTTTATTCACTGTGATAAACTAATACATAAACTAACTACACACGATTTCTTTGTGTGTCTAGACTCTCATTGGGAGAGTTTTGTATTTTATAGATCTGCTAAAAAGCTATTCCCTGTTTCTCTTTATAAACTACAGAGCTAAGGTTACAAAATACTACTAGGGACTAATTAATAAATAACCATTTTAACTTTAGATCCCTTGTCTTTCTTTGTCTTCAATAGTCATTTATCTTTCATGTATTTTGTCATATCAACTTAAATATAATTCCTAACAATCTTCCCCTAGTTGATAATGACAAAACCAATAAGCACAAACTTCCCCTGAATTTAGATGTCATGAAAGGTAAACGAACTTCCCCTTACACCATCAAGGATCTTCAAGCTGCAAAACATCAAATCATCTTCCCCTTTTTGTTATTATCGAATAGGGGTATTCTGTAGATATGCAACTTCCCCTCAAGTGATGCATGTAGATGGCTTTATGTAGTAATTATTGATGAAGAAAACTGAATATAACCAATTTGATGAAGAAGTTGAATTACCCAAACTTGTTTCTTATGTCTTGTACTATCCACGTGACTCCGAACTCATACTCCCACAAAAAACATAAGTAGACTGCAACTTCTAGACAAATCCTCAATTACATGAGACACTGAGCACAATAACGTAACTCTTTAAAGTGATAGCAAATGTGAGCATTAAGCACCATCAGTTTGTAGATCACACACTTTTTCTAGATTCATCAAGTCTTTGTCACATCATTAACGCACGAACAAGTTATCTCCAAAGTATTACACCCACTTTGAGATATGATAAGAACACGCACCTATGAAACTCAACTACAACATCAAATAAATGATATTCAACTTTCTTCATAATCACATCTTCAAATAATCAATGAAAAACATCTAAGTGCAATAACATCATCCTCTCTTATGTAACTGTTGCCTCATTCGACGATCTACGCGTATTCCTCATCTGTATTGTTGCCTCGCAAGGAACACCAAGGATACTCTTGTCACATAATTGATTAAAAAGGCCATTGCACCAAATACAATTCATAAATAGCCATCATCGTTCGGGATCCAAACATGTGTGTCGTCAAGCCGAAAATATAACAATTACTAGGGTTCATCGTTGAATAAAAATTCAACTCACCAAGACTAGTAATCAACTAACAGTATTAACCTTCAGACGAACAGAATTAATCGTCGCGACCACCAGTATTAACTATCATGACCATAATTAACTTGTACGCTCGACCAGAATTAACTTCGTCGGGCAAAATTAACTTCATACGAGACCAGTATTAACCAATTTGACCAGTATTAACTATCGCATGAGACCAGAATTAACTTTCAACACCTCGAACATTATTAATTTAACATCCCAAAACAATAACATGTCACTTTCAAACCCACTTGTTGTCCCTTCAACCAACGCAGCGGAAAAATAACCAATCAAAACAATTAATAATACTTGTATTTGGGACCAGCGTATAGACCATGTACTGCGTACCAGAATTAATGTATATATCGACCAGACTTATCAACCAGTACTAATCAGCATTAAACCTTACGAACAGTACAAACCAGATTAAATCATCGCAATAGTCCAAACGAACAATAAAATAATATTGTCAGTACTAGCCAATCAACAACCGTTCTTTAATTTGACCTTTCATCAATAATACAGACCCACGTGCAGACAAACCTACCATATAACACCTCTATATTTGGGACCAGTACTAAAAGTTGGATGACCAGTACTAATCATATAGCCCTACGTGAAATCAAATGTGAAACCGATTTAATAACTCACCATGAAAGCGACAGCCATGAGAAAACGAAATCCAGTCAGTTATACCCATGTATACCAGTATTTTAATCTCACAACTAGCAGAAGTAACTTATTATAGTAAGCCTATGTGAAACTGTTTTTCATCCAATCAATTTACCCCCCACCATCCATTGTTGATAATATATTGTCGTTGTCACCGACCAACATTATAATATGAAAATCGAAAGAGTCCCACATATAAAATCCAATCATAACTCTTAATATCAAAATAGTAGCATGTCGTCTCTTGTGGATCCCATTAAAATCTGAATACGGAGTATAATTTTAATTATTTAAATATCAAAACAGATTGATAGACGACATATTAAAAGTCGATACCTTAAGAATGGATCTGACCTTCTTCACAACTGCTTCTTGTCAATGAAAACCTTCAACAAACCCTAGATATCACGAGCCTCCCACTCTGATACCAATTGTTAAAGATCGTTTAGGCCCATCTAGGATATCGTAACATTGATTTGCACAGTGGAATAATAAACACAAGAATCAAAGTTACTTAAAGGTTTTCTTTATCCACTATAATAAACTAATACATAAACTAACTACACACGATTTCTTTGTGTGTCTCGACTCTCATTGGGAGAGTTCTGTATTTTCTAGATCTACTAAAAAGCTATTCCCTGCCTCTCTTTATAAACTAGAGAGCTAGGGTTACAAAATACTACTAGTGACTAATTAATAAATAACTATTTTAACTTTATATCCCTTGTCTTTCTTTGTCTTCAAAAGTCCTTTCTGTTTCATGTATTTTGTCGTATCAACTTAAATATAATTCCCAACACTCATTAGTTTATGCACGCGTTAAATTATAAATCTTTATGATGTTAGTTTTATGAATTATGTTTGTTATGGCTTAATTTATTGTTAAAAGTTTAATTAACATCTGAGATGATGATTAATTATGTAGTGTGTTATTTGTGTTTGTTATGATTTATTTTACGGTTTAAAGATCGTAGTGTATGGTGTAAATCATGTTTATATATGTTGATCTAAGCTATGATTAAAAGTTTGTTAATCATGTAGTTTTTGATTATTATGAATATGTATAATATGTAGCTCATGAATCATTTGATCTATTGTAACTTATGTCTATTATGTAAGTTAGGTTATCGTATTTGATCTGTTGAGTAAACGGGTATATGAATATGGCTATTTAATTGAAGCTTCAATATATGTTGTTGTCATAGATTTTGTTTGAAATTATGTTACAGTTTGAATCTTTTAGATTGTTTTGAGTGAGATATAGTTGTTGGTATATAGCCATTTCGATTATGAGGTTTTGTACGAGTCATTGTTGTAAAAGTTCGTTTGTTTTGATCTACTTACAGTTTATTGGTCGATTATGCTTTCGTTGTTGATTTTATCATAATTTATGTATATGTTGACTTGATATGTTTGGATTGTTTTTTTTTGTTTGTTTGTTTTTAGATTGAATCTTGTAGTCTGTTTGAATTGAGTTTAACAAGTAAATATTTTCGTTGATGTGTACATATCTGTTTTTACATGCATGCATTCGAATCTCTATGAATGTTTGTAAGTTATATCGATTACTGCGTTGATTGTGATTTATGTACATGCGTATTTGAAATTATCGAATTGGTTTTGGCCATGGATTGACTTTTGTTGACAGTTTGAAGTAAAACTGATTTTTCATAATCTTTTCTGCTAAAATCATTTGATTATAAGTTTTTACTGGAAATGATTAAATCTAGTTATTAACTTAGAGGCTTTTGTTTTTTCTTTTCTGAAGCTGAATTTATTGATTATTTGTATAAATGGTGCAATCTTCATTCTTACTAGCTCACAATTAAGTTTTTTCAATGACTCATCTTTTAAAGATGGCATCGTTCTTTTATTATTATATGTTCTCTAACCAATCCAATATTTTCTCATTAACAACTTTCAAAGCATCCTTTTTGTATTTTAGGTATAAAATAGTAACTCTTACAAAAATGTTTGCAAATTTATAACTTATAAATTGTAGTTGTAATTAGCTTAAACTCTTGGATTTCTTTTGTTTGAATATTTTAAAAATGTTATTTATTGATGCAAAGAACTCTAGATTCTAATTATCTTGTGATTTGTGGTAATATATTTATTTTCAGGTTAAGATTTCCGACATTAAGTTGTGGGCAATGCGCGCTTGTGTACTTAGCGGCATTTGCTTCCTTTTTCTATCTGTTTCACGTACTTCAAAATCCACCCACTCATTCGTGACCTCTAGTTTCCTTGGTAAAGTTAAAGACAAGTTTGAATTCTTGATTGTTATAGGATCAACACTATATGTTTTCTTGTGTATTTGGGTCAAATAAAAGCTTATGACTGGAGAAGCTGAAGCTGAAGCAATAACTCGAATTGAAGCCACAACTGTAGCTGAAGATGAAGCAGCAAAAACTAAAGCTAAAGCTGATGCCAAAACCATTGAAGAAGAAGAAAAAAAACACACACACACACACACACACACACATATATATATATATATATATATACACCAAACGGTCACATTTGTGTTGGATAGTGAAAGATTTTGTTTTTATGTGTGTTTATATTGATCGCACCTGCTATCTTAAAAAAAAGAAAGAAGGACCAACTAGCGATCAAGTGGCCACCGCAATCATGACCGACTCTTCAATCGGTCGACCGATTTGTCGATTGCCTTAATGTGCTTAGCCTTATATAGACTCGTACCTCCTCCTTCATTGGCTACAAACATTACATATAACATATTTTGTAATGTTTAACACCATACTTAACCCAGCATACGTGTCTAGAAGATTGTCGTATGTTGGTTTTCGTAGAAGATTTCCAACCCACTCCGCATTTTTCTAAAACATTCTATTTAAGGAGTCAAGCGATACATGAATGCTTAGTTTTATTTATTTTTTATTTTTTATTTTTTTAGAATACATAAGCGCTTAGTTCAACAAAATAAAAAAAGTGTATAACGATTTACATACATAACTAAATACAATAGACAGATAACTTTTCAATGAAATATTATCTCATCGTGATAGTTAGAAAGGTTTAAAAAACGAAATTTTGAGGTGTTTTTAGTTGCATATGAAAAATCAGACCCAAAAACCCTCCCGCCACACATATGTGTGGTTTTTACTCAGATTTATATGTATTATTGTAAGCTAGTCGCAATAAAATTGTTTGTTTAAATCATGGCGAGTTGAGTTATGATGGTTTAAAATTTTCTAATCAAGTAATTTGGTTCGTTTTTGTTTCTAAATGAGTTTATTATTGGTTAATTTGTTGGGTAAACTCAAAGAGCAACACATAAACCAAATGCTAAGGTATAACGGAGTGGGCATCGGTAGGCATCGGTTAGTGAACCCGGCGACAACTTACAGCCCACTTCGAGTTCTGGCGGGTTGTTTTTCTGAGCTTTCGGAACCGTGAGACCGTTGGAAAAATTGGACCGTTTGTTAGCATGAGCCGTTTACAACGGCTATAATTTTGCTCCAAAAAAAAAAAAAAAAAAAAAAAATCACTCCTATTTAAACTAATCTTTCACCTCTATTTTCAAAATAAAACCCACAACACAATAATCTTTCAAAAACACTAAACTATGGATCCAGGAGAGCTAAAAAACTTTCACTACAGCCAAGGCCTGGGTCTCAACCATCCTCGAATCAACCAAAACAAACTCCGTTAGGATTTAGCCAATTTTATTCTCAACTATCCCCGAATCAATTTTATGTTCCACAACCCCAATCTCCACAATTTTTCCCATATAATATGGGTCCTCCTCAATTCAAGTTATTTTAATTTCAACTTATGTAATGTTTTTTTTTTTTTTTTAAGTTGTAGTTTCAATTTTTAAGTTGTAGTTTTTTTAAGTATTATGTAATGTTTTTTTTTAATGAAATGGTATGTTTTTATTTTAAATATTGTATGTGATTTTATGTATTTAAAAAAAAAAATGGAATTCTAGTACTAGGGTACCACTCCCACTAGTTAGGGTAGTGTTAGGGTAGTATTGGGGTAGTTTTGAGTTGGAAGGTTTTTATTGGATAGAGGTGACGTGACACCCTTAGGGTATTAGGGTTCAAAACTTCCACTCCCTCCCCCCTAAAAGAACTTTTCAAAAAAGAGAAAAATACTGAAAATCCAACTATAAACCAAACCGGACAGTTTTTAATATTCAAAAGTCAAAGGTTGAATTTTTGCTTTAAATATATCGACCCCAAAGCAGCCAATGATTGGACATTGCACATCAAGTTTATTTGTGTTAATACTGATTACAAATAACTCTTTTTTGTTATTCGATTGTACAATAAATAGTATGATCAGGTCTTCGATGGTGATCGAAGGGTATGAGGGGTGTTATGCTTGCGCCAAACTTGTAGTCAATCTGCAATAAGAAATAGAAGATACTTCGTTAAGTGATCTTGAGGTTGGATCCTGCGAACCACCTACGGCGTGCGAGTAAGTATGTGTTATGTATTGTAAGTAAAGTTAAGAGTATGAAATGTTGTGTTGAATGAACATACCATCAGTAATGACTCGTCCAATCTATTTATAGGTAGAAAAATAGGCTTGGAGAGTGTTTGCACATGTTTGAAAATCATGGGAAAATCCCATGATTTATGGTAAATCCGCTTGGGCTTCATCTCACTCTCTGCTTGGCGGGGAAAGCTAAGGAGATAGTGGAAATGTGGGTAAGACCAAGTCAAGTTCTCTTTTGTCTTAGTGTTTCCAAGGTCAGGCCCCGAAGGGCTTAGGCGTTCGATTGGCGACTTCCCAACTGGTAACCATGTCAATGATGAATGGTTTTACGTCATCGATGACTTAGGAAGATTGACTTAGTCCTTTGTCATGAAGATTCGACCGAGGTCGGGCCAAAGTGGAGTCCGACGTGGATGGTACGTCATCAATATCAATTGTTCAACGTCACATTTTATATTGTTTTATATGAATTTGATGTTTAATTAGTTTATATTTGCATAATTGGATAAAAAGAGACGGAACAGAATGATGTGAAAAATGACTTAAAAGTGAAGATTATAGTTGAAAACGGCTAAATGGAAAGTCTACGGCGTAGAATGGAGTGTTTGTCTATCTTAGTAGACGATAGAAGTATATTGGCATAAATTTGATGTTGCTTCTACGACGTTGTCTCTAAGCCGTAGACAAAGTGAAGGCGTAAGAATTATTTAAGAAGAGAGACGAAGCTGCATTCATTTGGTCATAACGAGCGTGGGAACCCGCGCGATGCAGCGGGATTGGCTTCAAATGACTTACTTTGTAGCGACACTTAAACCTTAGGGACTAATTTTGCCAAGTTGCTATAGTTAGCAATTAATTCTCACAGACTTACTTTGCAACGCCACTTAAACCTTAGGGACTATTTTTGCGATTGCTATAGATAACAATTAATGCATGGGACTTAATTTTGTAGCACGCCATATAAACATCGGGGGACTATTTACATGAAGTTGGGAAAGTTTGCATTTAATGTTGGCTTGTTACTGTTTCTTCCAGATGTTTGAGTATATCACGAGGTGTAGGAAACCTAGCGATCTGTGGGATTGCCTTGAAGGACTTACTTTGTAGCGACAACACAAACCCAGCAAGGACTAATTTTGCCGTTGCTATAGTTAGCAATTAATTCTACAGATTTACCTTGCAAAATCCTTACCAGCGTCGCTTAAACCTTAGGGACTATTTTTGCGGATTGCTATAGATAGCAATTAATGATCACGAAGACTTACTGCGCGAGCCAGCCAAAACCTCAGGGACTATTTTTGCCAAGTTGGGAAAGTTTGCATTTAATGCTTTGTTTGGTGAAGCAAGTTGTACGCTTTTTAGTATACTAAACTGAGTACCGTCTGTAAGCGTCGGTTCCTAGCGATGAAATATGATTGTATGCGATATTGTGGTAAGTGTTTGCATTCGCGTTAAAGCGAGGCATTGAAAGATCAAATGTAATTACAAGCGGTTGTAACATGTGATAATTCAACTGTAGCAAAAATGGTTAACATGTATCAAACGACATATAAATATATTTATTGTATAAAGATACGTGAACATATCTACATATTAGAATGGGCTGGCGTTGAATGTTGATAAGTCATTTTGAATTGTAACAATGCAAAATCAAATTAAATAGTTTTCATGTAAAAGTACCATGTAAGAATTTCACTTTTTCACAATTTCACTATTTCACTTTTCCAACATTTGACCAATTGACCATTTTTCTTTTTAATATAGTATAGATAAAGATAATATATAATTTCTTCGTCCGTTTTATTCGTGATTATTTCTGCTGGAAACTTATATTCGTGGCTATTGGGCTTTTAGCTCATTTTGGTCATAAAACACTTGGGCCCAGTTAGTAATTAAACAATGAATAGCCGATGTGTTGGGCCTGTGATTAGTGGCGAGCAAAAGTAAGAAAAAGGAGGATTGCTTAGGGCGTTCATCGGTTCGGTTATTGGGTTATTCGGTTTGTTCGATTCGGTTTGTTCGGTTAATTTTTTTTTGGATATAACCGAGAACCTAACCGAACCGAACTTAAATTACATTAAACCGAACGAATAACCCGAATTACATAAACTTAATTATTTGTCCATTTATTTATATATATTTTTAGCAAAAAAAATTAGAGCTCAAAATATTTATATATATAGTATAAAGAGTTTTAATATTTTTTATATTTAAATATATAAAAAATATATATAAATTTATTTGAATTGGTTTTGGTTTGATTGCTAAAACCTATACTAGAAACCGAATATTTATTCGGCTAATGAAGTTCGATCTATATAATTCCGGTTATTTTGTTCTTCGGTTTTCGGTTTATTAGGATATTACCCAACCCATGAACACCCCTAGGATTGCTATAGCCTATATATATTTGATTATTCCCACTTTTTTGGGATTAAAGAAGCAGTAGCCGTGTGGTGAAGCGTCTTTATCTTCAATGGCAATGGCCATTGTAGCAAGCTAACATCCAGCAATAACCACCCCCCTCATAACAAACCCCAACCTCTTCATTTGGGGCCCACCACTACCACTTTATTTTTTTTATTCAAATTTCCAAATAAACTAAATTCATTTCATTAAAATTAAAAATACAATACATAACACAATAATAGAAAAAAATAAACACGATACTGAAAAAAAAAACCACCGCGGGTAAAAATACAACACATACTAATAATAAGAAACCTAGTCATCTCTTGCGTGATATTTATTTATTAGTCGTTCTGCCTCTTCGGATGATCTCTGCTTTTCTGGTTGATTCAAATGGGATCTATCATCAAAACTCCATCTCCTTCATCTCTTGGATAGCAATTTCCTTAGTCGCCTGTGTAATAGCCACTTGAAACTTTTTGAGCATATTTTTTGGATATATGTCCAGAAAAGTACTCGATTGACTCCGCGAGATTTCATGGCCTTCGGCGTTGAAGTCGACTTTTGTTTCTTTCGCGGCTCGTTTACGCCATCTCTTCGTGATGAGCTCATTTGTCGGGCGAATATATCCTCGAGACATGTAATGTCAATCGGATCTTCGCATCTCACTTGGTAATTTTCAAAATCCCAACATTTTTCATACAACTCCTTCCCTGGATAACGTTATGAAAGCTAACTTTAGCATTCTCGACATGATCGTGGTCATTTCACACCGGCCTTTAGGATGTTTGTAAATAGCGTTGAATTTTTGGCAATTACGTTAATCTCGACCATTTACCGGTTATCATATTTTTGGAGCGGTCATTGGTGGTCTAAGTATTGAACATGTCGAGAATGCCATTCCAAAGAAATCTTGAACGGTCATTTCCCATATCTGCTCTTGGGAAATTTCTATCATCAACATGCGCTAAGCAACCTTTCTTCAGACTTGCTCCACTTCCTCCTGTGCGCACGGGCTATGACTTCCACATCTTCATTAGGTCAGCGTCCCAAATCCACAACTTGTTTTTTTTTTTTTTTTGCCTTCGTCTTTTCCCCACCTTTGGCGGTTCCGTGATTTTGGTACTTTGAATTGTGAACCGGACCGGTTGTATTCCATTTGGGGAAACTGGAGAGTTGTGACGGGTTAAAAAACTATGGTGATTGAAATCGGGCAGGGTAACTTGCGAATCCTTGTTGAAAAGCATATTGTTGGTTAAGAAAATTTCTTGTAGGTAGTTGGAATTTTCTTGAGAGGGTAGACGGGTTTGAAGAAACCCGTATTGTGGGTTTGAGTTTAGTAAGTTTGTGAAATACCCTTGCATTTGGGTTTTGAGACATTGTGAGATTTTTTTTTTGAATAAAGGTATAGAGAGTTGATGAAGATGGAAGAGATGAAGATGATAAAAATGGTGGATATGATATGTTATTTATAGGGGTGGTGAGTTTAAAAAAATAATAATAAAAAAATAAAATAAATAAGTATCCGTTGTTAAACAGATATATTTGAGAATTCAAATTATATCCGTTTGGTTTGTCAGAAAAATCACTTCGTCGTCACCAAGACGAACCCTCAACGAAGAGAACCACTGCAGCATGTTGGGGTATGGTAGGACGCGCGAGGTGCCGAGATCATCGGCGGCGAAGAAAGAGACCACACCGGGTGCTCTAACAGTTTTACCCTTTATTTTTGGCTGCTGAGGGTTCGAACAACAGATCCCCATAAGGGGTTGTTGTTTCATGTCGAGTTTAAGGAGGACACAAGGAAGAGAGTTTAGCGATTCATGTACACGACAACAAATAAATTTGATTTTATCTTTTCTTATATGATTTGTTAATTTTTTATTAAATATTGTTTGTGTTATGTTATTCAGCTTATACATCTTAAGTGTTAGCCTTGGTTATGATTTTAAGATTCAAGTATTATGATCTTGTCGTTTAATTTATGATACTATCGGAGATTTTATATGCTTGTTATGAATCCTTATGTTTTGGTATTAGTTATGATCACCTAGTTGATAATAGTTTAATGATTAAGTTAAAAGCTCAAAATTAAGTTATTAGATTGACTAATGGACAATCAATCTCCCTTAGCTGCTGAATTATGAACATTAGCTTTGCATAGGTGAGATTCATTGATTAAAAAAGATGCGAGTAAACAATTGTTAGTGAACGCCAATAAGCGTTTAATTATAAATAGTAGCAAAATTAGCATAAACAAGTCATATATGATAGTTGACGTTCGCAATGACTAAAACCTAATTAGTTGATCTTTATAAACTTATGATTAATTAATTAGGGGAAAAAATTACATGTTTAGTCCCTGTAGTTTGCTTAGATTTCATGTTTAGTCTTTAAGTCGTTTTAATTACATCAGAGATACCTATTTTTAAAACCTTGCACACATTTAGTCCCTATTTTGGATGGGCCGTTAGTTTCTCCGTTAAGTGTTTGCACCGTTAGTCCCTCCGTTAATAATTTTTGCACCGTTAGTCCTACTTTTTCAAATAATAGTTTTCGCTAGTTAGTCCCTCCGTTAATAATAGTTTTCGCCCGTTTATTTACGTTTTTTCGTTTTATCCGCTTTAGTTCGTTTTATCCGTTTCCTTTGTTTTGCGTTTTCTCCGTTTTTATGCTTTTTTTTATGGTTTAAATTAGTTTTTTTTACGTTTTTGTCATTTTTTATATGTTTTCGTTCGCTTTTTATCCGTTTTTCGTCCGTTTTTACGTTTTTATCCGTTTTCGTCTGTTTTTATATGTTTTCGTCTTTTTTTTAAGTTTTGTCTGTTTTTTATCCGTTTTCGACCGTTCTTATTCTGGTTTTGTCCAGTTTTATTTGTTTGCATTCGTTCTTTATCCGTTTTCACCCTTTTTACGTTTTTTTCATTTTTACCTGTTTTCATTCGTTTTTTATCTGTTTTCGCACGTTTTTTACGCTTTTATATGTTTCGTTCGCTTTTTACATTTTTGTCCGTTTTCATTCGTTTTTATCCGTTTTCGCCCGATTTTTTACATTTTGCATCTGTTTTTTATTCGTTTTATCCTTTTTCGTTCGTTTTTTTATCCGTTTTAAGCTTGTTTTTATGTTTTGTTCGTTTTACGTTTTATCCATAGAGCGAAAACGTATAAAACAAACCGAAAATATTTAAAAATGGGCCAGCAATCATTCGGAAAAAGCATAGTAAAAGCGGACAAAAATATAAAACGCAGAGATGAAAATGGATAAAAATAATGAGATAAAATCGTAAAGTGAAAGCAGATAAAATGAATGAAAGCGGATAAAATGGACAAAAGCGGGCGAAAATGAATAAAAAGCGGTAGCGTAAAATCTGATGCAGCGGATAAAACAGTGATAGCATAAAAAAGCGGACCCAAAAATGTGCAGCGGATAAAACAAATGAAAGCGATAAACGTGAAAAATAATGGCAGGATAAATAAACGAAACAGTCAAAAACGGACAAAGCGGTCAGCAAATTAAAAGGATAAAATGTAAAATACTTGGCAATAAAAACAACCGGACAAAACGAATAAAATGACAAAAGCGTAAAAAGTAGCGTAAAAGCCCAGCAAGCGAATAAAACGGACAATAACGTAAAAAATGCTATATAACGTGTAACATCTGCGGATAACGTGTAAAGGTCGAAGTGGATTAAAATGAATAAAATGGATAAAACGGATAAAACGTAATAAATGAAGCAGTTAAGCGGACAAAGCGTAAAAACTTCAAAGCGGACCAATAGTAAAAAAACAACGTAAAAAGCGGAAAGCGGTTAAAAGCAAGCAGCGGATAAGCGTGAAAAAGTAAAAATTTTGGAGGGAGGACTAAATAGAAACTATTGTTTGAAAAATAGGACTAACGGTGCAAAAATTATTAACGGATGGACTAACGGTGCAAACACTTAACGGAGAAACTAACGGCCCGTCCAAAATAGACACGAAATGAGTGCAAGGTTTTAAAAACAGATATCTCTGGTTTAATTAAAATGACTTTGAGACTAAACATGAAATATAAGCAAACCACAGGAACCAAGCGTGTAATTTTTTCTAATTAGGATTTATAGGTAT
Source organism: Chrysanthemum makinoi (assembly GCA_910596185.1). Classification (NCBI taxonomy): domain Eukaryota; kingdom Viridiplantae; phylum Streptophyta; class Magnoliopsida; order Asterales; family Asteraceae; genus Chrysanthemum; species Chrysanthemum makinoi. The sequence continues at coordinate 11,594,437 of OU343219.1, forward strand.
AGACTTCAAGGATCAATATTAGGTTTAAATGATATTAGAGCCACTAATAGGATCATCTATTAGACATGGCATGTAGGATCATGTTATTAAACCATAAAAGAATTAGCAAGGTTGACACTGTTTCTTTCCTTGGTTACTCTCGTGTTTCCCATTTTAGTATTTGCATTTTATTACTCCTCTCGTTTTTAAATAAGTGTTTACTATTAACTTTTAAATTTTTTGTTTTTCAACTTTGAATTTAAATTATTTTGTTTGTGTTATGTAATATCTTATGCAAAATTTATTAATGAATAGAGTTTTATATGTATTTTTATTAGTATAATTTTCATTAAGTATTGCATAATACAAACAAAATAATTTAAGGTCAAAGTTGAAAAAGAAGACTTTAAAAATCAATACTGGACATTTATTTAGAGACAAAGAGATTAGTATCTTAATCGTATGCTCGCGTGGATCTAAAGCATAACGTGGAAATTTAATTGCTTTACTAATTAGGTTTTTATTTCATCTTAATTATCCAAATTACTGTTCTTTGGGTTCGACACCTGAATTTATCTAAACTATACCATTATACGATAGGGTATACTGCTCTTTAGTGTGTAGGACTAGACATGTTAATCACGTTTTATAAATATTAGAACTAGATATCTCACATTGACTACGTACCAACTGAGTTATGTATAATATTTTGCACCTAACGATATAATGTCTATTAAATATCATACAATTGTTAAAATAAAAGATTGCAAAATCTAGTTACACAAAAGTAATTCTAAATTATATAGCACAAAGTAATTCTAATAAAAAATAGCTAAAGTGGCATCATACAATTTAGGAGAAACATTTGATGCTAAAGAGTTTTTTAGAATTTTAAGAGGTAGCATAGTCGAACAAGTATTTTGATGTAATTCTAGATGAATGCTTTACACGAATTACATTAGCTCAGTACAATTACCACAATAACACAGATGTGTTTGGTTCTCAAAAAGAGTAATACAAATGCTTAAAGTATGATAACTTTAAAATTATTTAAGCCCACAACTCAAACGACAGACTACCCTTTAAAATAAAAACAAAAGATGGTAGCCCAAGCCCAAATGTCTAAAATTTACCAAGGTATATTAAACATCACAAGCACCTGCTATTTCACGTAATTGTAAAATATTTAATAAGTCAAGTAAGTTGGAGTTAGAATATTGAATTAACAGTTAAATTCATGAAAAGATCAAACTTTAATTATATGGAACAACATTATTCCTGTAAATATGAGTATATGACTTGTGGAGCAACTCTAAAATCCTGATAAAAAATCAATTCCTAACACCTTTATATAAATTAGGGTAAATTGCAAAAATGATCTTTAAAGTAGCTTAAATGCGCAAAAAATACACCGAAATAAAAAGTATTGCAAAAACGACATTAATTTTCCATATTTTTGCAAAATAGCCACCGAGAGCTAACTTTCGTTATTTTCCTCGTTAAGTGCCACGTCACTGAGGGTATTATTGTCGTTTCACTGTTCACGGTTAATATGTCTACGTGTTATATCATTGTAGCTATAAGGACTAAATTTGCAACCGAAGTTTTTACCCAAAATAAATATTACCGTTTCATCACACAATTACAAACATTTTTTACACACTTTCCAATTTCCAAAAAAAAATGGTCGTTATTTGTGATTGTGGCAAACAAGCAATAATCAAAACAAGCTGGACAAACAGGAACCCAGGCCGACGGTTCTACTGTTGTCCGACATGTGGGTTTATTGGATGGACGAATCCTCCAATGTGTTGCCGAGCAGTCGATGTGATTCCTGGCATCTTGAGGGCAAGGAATGACCTTGAAGAAGACTTGGAGGAGCAGTTAATGTTGATGAGAGAGAAGGATCAACAGTTGAAGAAGCTCAACAAGTTTCTTCTTTTATGTTGGATCTTTTCTTCATTATCTTTAAGTTGGTTTAGGTTGGTATGGAGGTCTTGTATTTTTTGCTTTCTGGGTTGTATCATTACAGGGAATAAGGTCATCCTTGGTTTGTATTGACCTATCATGTTAATAAAAAGTTGTTGTTTATGGCATTAAAGTTGGTATCGATTATTGATAAAGTTATGTTCTTGATGGAAAAGATTAACCTGTATATACTTTGACTTGTGATAGTCAATAATGTTCCTTTTAGTTACTGAATCACTATGCAGCAAACTTGGTTTTTGGTTGCTTATCAACTTTGACTAACAATAGTCAAAACTAATTTGGCCCTTTGCTTAATCTTTATGCATGAAGACCATGGTAAACCCAAATGAAAACAAATACCATTTCTAATCAAACCAAGTTTTAAAACGAATACGGTACAAATTAGTGTCTAGAAGACATAAACTCAGAAATATACATAATCAATACACTTAGCCTTAAAACACACAATCAAGGAACCAAATAAGTTTATTGCACCATCACAATGATGTTGACTCACTTGGCGATCTTGGATTTTATCTTGATCCTCTTCTTCCTTTGACCTCCACCATTCATTGTTGATTGTGTTCCAACTGACTGACTTGGTCCTGCTGTTAACTCTGTTGCTGAAGGTCCCACTGGCTGAGTAATGCTTCCTAGTACCTCATCTGGTGTTCTTTTGGTTGTCTCTTGGACATGTACAAGCTCTCTTATTGTAGCCCTTCCCACCACATGCACCACATTTGATTGTACTGCCCCTCTTTGATAGCTTTCCATTTTTCACGAATGAGTTTTCCAAATCTTCTTTAGCAATCTCATCCTTTGACACTCTTCTATTCTTCCTTGGTCTACCAATTGGAACATGGTGGTTAGGTGGCTTTAGGTTGCTAGGGATACTGCATTTGGGCCAAAAGGTTGTACCAACAATTCCTTCAATCTTGTACTGATATATATCCTTCCATGTGTTTAACCAATAACATTGGGACACCCAATGCTCTGGTATCCCAACCTCTTTGCCATTTGATGACATGTTGTAGATAGCAGCAACAACATGTTTACATGGAATACCAGTTAGCTCCCATCTCCTACATGTGCATACCTTTGTTGTCATATTCACAACACATTGGTCATTCTAAGGTCCCTTACTATAACAACCCGTAAAATTTTGGATTATTATAATAATATTTATCACGTCAGAAAAATTCAAATCGGTTATTTTCTGACAGATGTCAATATTTAAATTTAAAAACGAGAGGTCATCTCGTTTCTTTTATAAATAAGACACCGCACACATGATACACGTTGGTTCCGCCCAGTATCAGTATAATAAATGTGAAATTTATTATTGTGCAAGTTAAAATTTTAAGCATACATAAGCTTAATCCATCGCTTATTCCAAGACACTACAGTACAAGTAGCAAACAAAACTAAAAATAAATCTTCGAGATAAGAGAAAAATACATTTTTATCAATCACTAATAATTTACGAAAGAAAACAAAAGGTTAACTCGTGAATTTAGGAAGTCACGGCACCGCACGCATACCGACACCGATTAAATAACGGCAAACAGTTATAATCAAATTCCTACATAATAAGAATGTCATATTATTGCGGTTAAGAAATCGCTTCCAAAAATATAATTTCTATATCTTTCGGGTACCGGGAAGGTACGTTTACTCGAGAATTCAACCAAACACGGGGTACAGTCAATACAGTAATTATAATAAATCAAAACACATCTACACCTGTCCCACTTCTTTTATTTCTTTCTTCTTCATTTACCCTTTTTAGGTTCTTCCAAAAACCAGGAATCCAAAAAGAAATTTGCTCCCCTTCCTCTTCAGTCACCATGATCCATCACCACAAATTTTCAGCCACATAATCTACCCTAACTATCACAAGGGGACACTAGCGCGGCTATGAATGGAGATGGAAGCCAAGTAGAGTGCCACGTTGCAATCAAGAAGAGAAAGTGGATTCAAGACCATCCCTTTGTACATCTATAAAAAGGTTGGTTCTTCAGTCGAAGTCTCCATCCATTCCTCAAAATAAAATCCAAAGTTAGGGTTCATGTAAATTAGGGTTTCTCAAAATCAAGGGGCTTTTGGAAATTGATAGAGGGGTTTCATTCTTGGATGCGTAAGGAAGCTACTCCAGGGGTTAATCGTTCCAGTTCACTCGAGTCCCCTCCAAACGAGCTTCTTGGTTTTCGGTGATCATCTATTCGACCCACCTGGTTAAACGTAAGAATATAAAACTTTCATCTCTTAAATCTATCGAGTTGTAATTGTCCAATGAGAATTTATGAACATTTTTATTTGTACCGAATGGAATTAATAAATTGTAAGTGATAATGGTTAATATTGATGTTTATTTGATTAAGTTAAAATGACCCTTTAATTGATGTTGTTGTTGCTGTCGAGAACAAAGGAGAAAAACAGATAAAACTTTTATCGGCTTAAATTAGTTTCGGCTTATGTTGTTAAACTTAAACAACCTAATTGAATTTCGACACGTTTTGGTTTTCGGCTTAAGTTTCCGACTTACTATCTGTTGGTAATCTACGGCTCTTGGACTATTTTCCTTCTTTTGATTCAGTAATAAAACCCACTGAGAAGTTCGGATTCGAAACCTCTCGGGTGTGTTGGACCTCCTTAATCCCTTAGATTTCTGTTCTCGTTACAGCTTATTGGGGTTGGTAGTAATTGTTGTGGTTTTGCCGTGGGTTCAGACTCAACAAGAAAACCACACCTGTGTTGGCTTGGCCTTGGGATCAGGTAGACCACACCCACATGAGAGCTGGGTTGCTCGGCTTGATAGCAGTCACACCAAGGGGTGTGCTAGTGTCCATTGGCCTTAATCTTAGTTCATCAATGACTTTGGTAACATGCTTGCGTCCTGTTTATGTCTTGCTTTTGATTCCTGGTTAACGAGACATCATGGGTGTACTCGTTGACTATCATGGTTCAACCTCACTCAAGAAGGGTGTTTGGTTACCAGCTATTGACACAAGACCACAAGGGTGGTCGTATGAGTTGAATACATGATTGTTCCACTTGGTCTAAAGACTCTCAAGTCGCGACTCAAGGGTGCGTTGAGTTCCCTTTTCGTGATCATGCTTATGGTTTTTCTAACCGTCCCGAGTCTTTTCCCTTGGTCATCCGAACTCGAGGAACGAGCATAGGTGTTCATACACTAGCGTTAAATGAGTCCCATAAAAAGTTCCCAAAATAAACTATATAAAATGTGTACTGGTAAATTTTGGCTTCAGGATCTGGGCCGCAGCCCATTTATCTTGTGAGTGGATAGTTAGGGCGAAGCCCAACCAGCAGTTGGGTGGGATTGGTTTAGTACCGAGCTAAAGCCCACTTAGTGTGTCAGCAGGGAGGGGGGACGTGAACCTGATCATAGATCCAAACCATCTCGCGATGATTTTTCCGACACACGTCAAGTACATAATTCATCTCGTGAAAATAAAAACAATCACACTTCTAAATATATATATATATATATATATATATATATACTAGTGTCAAAACCCGTCCGATGGACGGGTATGACTTGTGGTTTTTATTTTTATGATTTAGTGGATCAAATATATACTAAAAAGTAATTAAAAGTCGAATGAAAGGGTCAAGATATATAATTGATGTTACCATAATGCATTAAACGACTAAAAGTAGGTACGTACTTTGATTTGTGTTTTTTATTTTTAGGATTTAATACTACAAATATATAGTTAAAAGTTATTAAAAGTTAATTTAAACGGCTAAGAAGTATAATTAATGTTACCATAATTAATAATACGGCTAAAAGGAGGTAGCTACTTTATAACATTTTGTTATAAACAATATTAATCATGAAAATCTTTTACATATTATAATATTATTACCATTTATTATTATTTTTTTTTGTTGATACAATTTACCCACAATATACCTATTTCCATTTTCCATTATTTATTTATATTTAAAGTTTGGTCTAACTGAGTGTGTTACATCATAACTAAAAGGTAAAATAGATTTCAAATATAATCTTTGTTCATAGTTTCACATTGAATATACGTAAATGTATTTTTTTTGAAGGTGTATATTTATGATTGAATTTTGATGCTTATTTAGGTTCGCAAAGGGTTTCTTTGTTGATAATTAAGGATCGCTAATGGTTTGTAACTTATCATTTTTAAAAAATAAGTTAACTAAAAATAAGATATAAACTTACAAAATTTTTCATTGAATGCATTAAGAACAAAAAGAAATAAACGTTTATAGCACAAAGTATCATAGCATACCCGTTCGATAGGCAAGCGAGCCTTATAAATATCGTTATGGAAAACTACAGAGATGAAAAAAGTTTCAAAATGGTATGCAAGAACAAAGTATCATAGCATACCCGTTCGATAGGCAAGCGAGCCTTTTAAATATCGTTATGGAAAACTACAATGAAGTCCAGAAAACATATGATGACATTTTAAAGACTATCAATATATTGTAGAACTTATTTTTATACCTTTAGCAATTTGTTTTCGATAAACGCGGTATTAAAGCAAGCATAGAATAGACGACCCTCAATATTCCTATCATAGAATGTAATACATAAGTATCCAATAACTTGTCGAACCATCAAATAATGTTAATGATTTAATAAAAACCTAAAGTTTGAGCAATGGGTTTCATCACTGCACGTTTACTATAAGTTGACCTTGATCTTTTTATTAAAATATAAATCGAAGGAGCTACTTTCTTCAGATCCTTCTATTTTTGAGTTGTGTCCCTCATGATCTTCCTCGAGGTGAGTACTTGATGTCCAAGATTTTCAATACCAATATCATTTACTTTTTGCGAAATTCCTACACATATCTCTAGATGAGCGATAATGTTGTCCGGAATCAGTAACAAAGTTAGTTGCCAAGTCAAATGATAAAGTATATGAAACAATTGATCCCATCCGTGCTCCAAGAATATCGATGGAAGGTCTCAAGTCCTAACCCTTGAATTAGTGCTTTTCGAAGAGTGTATTTTTGTCTCCACTAACTGTAACAAAGACATCATAACAAAGATCCTACATTCCATGCTAATATCTAAAAAATTTAGAATTAAACTGATTACGTGGGTAGGCGGTAGTCGTTAGGAAATTGACGTTTTGGTTTACTTTTAACTCATTTGACCCATTTTTGTTTCCTTTTAATCAGATCTGTTTGAGATAAAGTCAACACAAGTTGAGCCGTTTATAACCGAGCGTGAATCATAATTACTAATACGACAGCTTTTTCAAACACAAATTATGTACTTTTATGAGATAGAAAGTGTCTTAAGAACAAAAGATAGGCTGCTATCTATAGCTTTGTCGGTCTTGTAATAGTTTGCGCTATTTTTCTCCTATTGTATGCCTTTTCCTAATTAGTCTTGGCAAATAAGGGGTGTAGTAGTGCATTTATTTTTGTAATGACAATGAGTTAAGATATATATTTTGAAATAGCCATGCCGGCGTGTATTCATTTTCTTGTACAACTAAGATTTATAGCATAGTGATCAATAGACATAAAATGAAAGCAAAAAGGAAAGAAAAAGCCATACCCCTTTTCGTATCCTTTTATGCACAACAACTATTTTCAAACAACTTTGTCAAATGCAACATTCCATCTTTTTTTCAATTTAAGTCAACATTAAAAGACCACCATTTTATATTCATTTCCTAATAAGACAAATCATTCGTATCACAAGACTAATCCTTTCTATGTGTTGTGGTTACTTTCCGTTAGATGTATTTTTTGAGGTTAAGAGAGTAAAGGATAACCAACTTGTATCCCACCGTTTGTTTTATGAGGAGGGGCGTTAGGAATTGCTTATTTAAGCTGATTATCACAATTTGGATTTAAAAATTCAAGAATTCGTTCGTGAGTTTGGCAATTGGTCATATTGATTCGGATGCAGGGCAATGGATTAACAAAACTTGCATGAAACATTAAAGCAATCACTATTAAAAACTTAGACTTTCATTGGAGCAGAACTTGGTCTTAGGTCCAGGTTTCATAACATCATCTTGACACTCTGGCCTAATTGAAAAATGCACACCAAATTACACACAATAAATAACATTACAGAATCTTTGTCATGTATCCGTTAGAGGGATTTGTTGAGACAAATTTAGGAGGATATGAAATTACTTTATAAAAACATTATCAAAAAAGCAAACCGTTATAATAAGTCATATTAATCTTGATATTATTGCATTTTTTTTCAAATCTAAGCTGTATGTTTTTTGTATTACATTCGTGCAACATGAATAAAAACTCATACAATGGTTACATTGAGTTATAATAACAACCTTTGCTGCAGCTCTGATATGATCATTGTAAGGCCGCCAATGTGGATGGTCTCCATTCCATCATCAAATGTAACTCCATTGGCAGAAGAAACTTTTGCATAGAAGGGATATAAATTTACAACGACCAGTTAAAATGTACTTACAAAATAGAAACTTTTGCATAGAAGGGATATAAATTTACAAAGTTGTACGCAAGAACAAAGTATCAAAGCATAGCCCGTTGATTGAATGCGAGCAAGCCTTATAAATATCGTTAAGAAATTTAAGTTAACGAAAAATAAGCTTTAAGCAAAATTCGTTAACTTGCCAATGATGATGATGAAATTCATGTTTGATAAAAGTTAGAATGACGTTATACCGTTTCTTGAGATCTAAATTTACATAAGTTAACCATTTGTACAATCAAGAAATACGAAAATTCGCATTTACCCTATTGTCGTGTTCTTTATCAACACGCATAAACTTTCCGTAAAGCTACCTTACTTCGACTTTTCCGCCTAAACCTCGCATAACCCTTTTCAGATTTTCGAAACATCAAATATCGTATTTAACTCATCAAACAGGTTTGAATCCTTTAAACAACCGATCTTTTTCGACATGTGATCATGTTTATGGTTTGAACCTTTTTAAACACCCACAATTTTCAAATATATCAAAGTTAACCAATGGTATAGATGGTCTAAAGTCAAAGATACATAGTACCTTTGTTACTTTGTTCATACAATCATACCACATAGAAAATAACTCAAGAAGAAAAGTACTTTATTATCACATTATCAATATATGGTTCTGACATATTGTTAATACCTAAGTTTCCTACTAAAACTAATTGCAATCTTAACTGAATTCATTGTTAGACTACCTAAAAGTCGATCACATAGTACTCACCCAAGTGTTGTTTTAATGCACATTGAAACACTATTTTGGTGGTTAGTTTTATAACAGCTGGTTATCCAGGTTATTCACAAGTCATTTAGCTATGGACAAGGACGGACCTTCATAGAAACCAGCGCCCCCAAATTTGCGGCACCTTTGTGTAAATATTATAGGTTTTAGGGGTAATTTAATTGAGGTTACAAATAAATCTCGATTCGGCCTCCCAAAATAAATTGGCCCCGAAGAAAAATGTTCAAGTTCCGTCTATGGCTATGGAAGGTGTAGACGGTACATAAGAACCGAGCTATTATCCCCCTACCTCATATTTTATACCAATTAACCTTCAAGAATATGAAAGACACAATACCACATCACACAAACTATATACCAAAAAAGCTTCAAATCTGAATGTGCATTTCACAACTCAGCCAAATATTGTAATATGTCACAACGCCTCATTTGTATAAAAAAAATTGTCTTGTATGAATGCACCTTCAGCCAATAATCAGGGTTGGCAACATATATGAGGACCCGTTTGGAAACCTTGACCGTAAATTTAGATCACAAACATCCTGAAAAACACAAACTTAAATACACAAATCACAAGAGATATTAACATATTTAAGAACAATTTAAGTGTTGGAAATGCAAGTATACAAATAAAAAAAGTTCATTCATAAATTCATGGCTTGACTGCCTTGCTGGTTTAGTCAAATTCCGACACAAAGTTGGCACATTAAGGATCTTATTTACTCAAATGATATAGCACAGTTGAATGTAAAAAGTAACCAAACCCATAAACAAACATCAGATAAGATAAAATACTCAGAACTTGACATGTCCAACAATTTATGACATTCATAACATAAACATGGAAATCCTAGGTCTAGCCTTGTAACTAACATGTCAAAATCCTTACGACCTGACTCAATGGTTTATAGAAACATTTCAAAATAAATGTCAAAGGTGCAAGCATACAAATGAAAGAAATTATTTCATTTGTAAAATTACTTGAAATCTTTGTTAATTTGGTCATCTTTCGACACAAGGTTAGCATTAGTATGAGCCTATATGCTTTATAGATGACATATAAAAACAGGGGTCGACCGGGTTTTGACCGGGTCGAAGGGGTTGGCGGGGTAACCATCCCAAATAGTCTTAGCGGTTCGAGTCAAGCACCGGCCGTCAAGGCGACCTTTTAACACCTCGTACTTGTAAAATAACTTTTTGAATGCGTTTCATTATAAAAAAGATGCCAACAAAATATACTCTTTCAAAGGATTGGAGGAACCATCAGAAACCAAATATTTATCCCCTGCTAAACAAAGCTATACGGTCCGCATCATGGTTAGATCTCTTATAAAGAGATCTCATCATCTGGATCCTCATCCGTATGACCAATGCATTAATATTAACTGTCAAAAACCAACTTATAGATTTTGAAAATAATCTACTTTGAAAGAGTAATCTTTAATCAAATATATAGATAAATGGGCTCAGAAATAAAATATGGGTTGGAGAAAGTTTATCAATCACAATGAATCAGAGTGGTGCATGACTTTCCTAAGTTCTCATCACTGCCCTTTTTATAACAAAAAAACATTTATAGGTTAAGTAAGTTGACTGTCTATACTGTTAAGTACATCATACAAATGTATGTTCCAGTTGATTTCATTACCGTATATGTCAAAGGGGGGCATCGAATGAAAGAGGTTATTTCATTGGTAATATTACCTAAGCCTTTGTTGATTTGGTCATCTTCCGACACAAAGTTGGCACAAGTATGAGCCTGTTTGCTTTATAGATGACATAGATATAATAATCTAACCAATCACAAAAGAGCACATGATTTAAACGAACAGAAAGAAATTATAGAAACAACTTGCTATGAGAAAGTCCATTCACAATTTTTAGTCTATATCAACATGTAGTCCCCACCATACGACCTCACTAAGCTAATACAGCAAATAAACTATACCCAGTAGCGAGAAAAATCACATGGTTGAGACTTGTCTCTTTCGTCCCCTTCATACACAAATTCGGAAGAGTTGGTTTGGGCTGGATGTTGGGTATGTTTGGGCCAACAAAGGTATATCTGGTATTTGAAATTTGTATTTGATGACGTCAATGGCTTCGGGTTCTAGCTCATAGACTGGCTACTATTAAAGATTGTGTTTTTTTGCTCACATCGATAAGATGTCGTGGAGTGCCTGGTCAACCACTCGAAAGTCTTTCACTTTCATTGGTGATCAACCAGGTATACATAAACGATGCATTCTTCTCCTCTTTTTGTTTTATACACGACATGAAAAGTGACTAACAATATAGGAAAGATAGTACTATTTATATGTTTAATTTATGGGGGTGTATGCCTACTCTTACTAAAAATAGCTTATCGTGTTTTAGATGCACACCTTTTAATGTGTGTTATCAAAACACATTTTTAACCCTCCAAAAAGCTAATAAGCACTTTTTATATAGTTTTTGAATAAACTCAAAGTTATCCTAAACATGCGCCAATAATAGCCTAAATAAGCCTAGCCAAACTCCCTTAAGTTATTTTATACAGTAGTAAATAAACACTTAGCAATGTGAAATATGAAGAGGATTGTGCACCTGATAAATCAACACAGATATGTCTGTGTTTCTGAAGCAGTTCTACAGAATGTGTCACATGTGGTTATGTGTTTATCAGATGATATAGTTTAATACAACATCATAACACGTGAAGTTGAATCTAATTAAGTAATACAACGGAGATAGGTAAAAGTTACCTTGATAGCACCTGCTCCCCTTTCTTAACAGAGTCAAATTGTTGTCGCAAGAAATGGCTTGTCGATAGTCTCTACATTTGTTCCATCTAACATAAAAACAATCTTTTTAGTTAGTTCCTAATAAAAATTTCAATCATCAAGTCTTGCTCACTTTGACTTGGTGAATGTTCTTTGTGGTCCAAAAATGTCAAATATGAACATGGTTTTAACAATTATCAACATGGCCACCCTTTAAATTGAATAATTGTTTTAAAACTTACCCATTAAGTGTATTATAATTGGAATAACTTGGCTATTGTTTGAGGCATCTACACAATGTATATTAGACAATGTTAATTATATTTGGAAATCATTATATGCAAGTGTCCCTTGATGAGAAGATCTATCACCAAGCTGGCACATGAAACATATTATATCAAGTTTTAACAAAAAGTATTAATATTGGCACCAAAGTAACTTAATGGATTCTTAAAAATACACTATGATCACAATATATGAATAACCTATATTAGGAATCTGCTGTGAGCTTACCCGTAAAAAAAAGCAGTTCCCACCTTCACTAATCCCAAAGAGCACAATGGTGCTACATATTGTAAGCTTGAGAGCACGTACTGCAAAAAAATAATAATAATAAGAAAAATGGTATATTTAAAAGAAGCTTTAATGTTCAACCCAATACCATGTCCGAAAAGGTTTACGCTATCACGTCAAACATCAAAATATCATGTTGTAATTCTCAATTCATCAGTTGTTAGCTTAAACGGCATCTTGAGCGGAGTAATCCTTCTAGTAACAATAGATATGGAACAACAAATAAGATTAGCTTACAAAAAACTCCTTTGGGCATTTTCATAGATTATATGATATGTTTCTAGACAAGCATATTTCAAATCATGTCAAGCAATTTAATACCTTTATATGAAACGGCATATTTTCTAGTAATGGAGCTATACTCTTAGCGATATTTAGTTATTGTTATTAATACTCGAACTAAATTAGTGATCAAAGAAACAATGGATACCCCTGATCTCGTAAAACCCTTTAAGATAAAGTCAAATCCAAGTTACATGCTACATTTGTTTCAACCATTAGCAATTCAGAATCGGCGAATAATGTTGGTTTACTTAACTAATTTGATAATACTCTCTCGATATTTGTAGAAGAGTGTTGCTAAATCCTATGGCCTTGGATGCTTTTGTTAAAGAAAAACGTCAAGAGAAGGAAAAAGATCAAGCTCTGTTCGAACCACATAATAGCCCTCACTGGATCAACGACACTCTCAAGTGATCTTCTGTGGAACGCTGACGATTCCTGCAAAAAAACTAACAATAAATTGGATGCGGAACTGGATACTGATCTTATAGGACTATCAATAAGAAAAAATAACGATAAAAACACTGTAGACTTTTATAGCATTAATTTTATCTTATCGACTGTGATTGGCACAAAGAGTTTATCCACCATCAACCTTAAATTGTAAACCACAAAGACTTCTGTTACTAAGAATAAGCTTAACTATTTTATTTTAGCATAAAAGCATGCATGTCAATGTACTAATGGTATTGGTTTCGGTTATGGATGGATATTTAAGATATTTGACACTAAAACAATGTTGCTAAGCTTTATGCCAAGTCAACTGTTGCTATAAAGGGAGTAACACATAATAGAAAACAAAAGAGAGAGCTTAACGGTTTCAGAAGGTTCAAGTAGTTCACCAATCTTGCATCTTTGAGTGAAGATGAATAAAGAGACATGCATACCATTTTTTAAGGGTGCAAAGTCTCACATGACACAATCATTCTCAGAATTACCAACCAGGCTAGCAACTTAGATCCTATCAAGATCAAATTCTGAATGCTCGATTATACAAATCACCTGAGCTTCGCATTCGGTACTTCGTATCTTCGTAAGCTGAATAATATTTATTAAACCCCGTCTCTAGTTTCTTAGCAGCTCTGCCATAGCAATATCATTTCCATTAGAACTTCATTCCAACTATCCTAATGGCCATTATTAGACATCCTTGGCTGTTAGAAATTACCCATCTGCTGGTAAGGAGATCGATTGTTAGGCGAGTTATTCTACAATTCTAGAAGAAAGTCTATAAGAACACGGAAAGGCTAAATGATCTCCTAGGTCGGTATATCTCTGGTTTTGCTGTGTGAAAGATCTTTGCATCAATAGTATAGTCGAAGCCTGTTATCACTTTCAAAAGAAGTATGTTGTGAAGGTAAGTTTGATGTCATGTCTAATACGGACTACTGAGTCTATTAGGAACTCTACCACCAATTGCCAAAATTACGGGATCCATGAATTCAAGGTCACTAACGCAGCTGTTATATAAAGGAGGTGGTGCTTGATTCATATTTCATAGTAAAGAGGAAGTGTCACATTTGATGTCCTACAGAATAAGTGCACGAAAGAGACCGATTAATTGACAATAAAAAAGCTACATAGAGATTAGACATAAGAATATAAGAGCATAGTACAAACCAGATAATCAAAGCTTTTGGCGCTCAAAGGAGCAGCAATAGGGAAAAAACCTACATCCATGGCCATCTAAACACGATGCCTCCAATCCAGTCGCTATACAAATCCTAAAAGATCAGTTGATTGTTTTGGCAAATTGAAAATACAATAAAGCAGTTTAGCTTAGTTTTCTAATATTGTCATTAGACTTTGAAAACCATTAACTTGATGTTAAAGTAACCATCCAGCTTTCAAAATCTATGGTATAAACCATTCAACTTCATAAGCATGGTTAAGAGCTAAAAAATGAGCATGGCATCGAAAAATGGATGTCCTTTAATAGAATGGATTTATACATACCAGGTCCCATGAGTCAAAGGCATGTAACAATCACTCTTGTTGCTTACTAAGCATCTTGCAGTCCCAAAATTTGACAGTTTGGGGTCTAAACTTTCATTTAAATTTCTGGAACCATACAGTGATCTCAAGCATGACATAACCTTATCTGTTCATTTTATACCAAATACGTTTATGAATGAATGTGTGTATGATAATATATATCTTTGGTGAGCAACTTTCAAATGTTCTTTAGTTTAAGGTGACTGACTTTCAACCTTCCTATTATGGGTTTGTGATGGGTTTACTACTGGGAAAATTTGCAAGATTGTACCTTCCAAAATAAAATTAAAAACTGTATTACACTGAGTAGAAGTTTGAGAGATGTTTGTAATTCTATACGCCTAGAACATTACAAAAACTATAGTTTTACTATTGGAGGAATTTCGTATAATATTCCTCTATAATTAGTACTCCGTATGATATGGTAAATCTTTGAATAAATATATTTAGGATGTTGCATCCACTATAAACAGGATTTGGGTGAATTTATGACCTGCTAAATTTTTTGATTAGATCCATTTGAGATAACACAACCCAAGTCATCCAATTCATAAGTAAATGGTTTAATATTTCTACCATTTATGTAGTACTTAAAAACTGTCTTGATTTTTCAGTTTATGAAAGGAGCAGCTATAAAACAGAGTACGTTAGGCAAAATGTGGGCAAACCTTCATCTGAGAGGCAGGTCTATAGAGATTCTTACTCATCACGTGGAGCTGGCTACATGGAAGATTCTTCAAGGACTGTTTCTCGTGTTTCTGGTCGAGGAACTTCCCATATGTATGATGAAGATGATGATGGTGGAAGATACGTGTATGCAGATCCACCATCAAGATACAACGATAGTGGTAGCCGCAACTTTAGTTCTACATCTAGCCTAAAACGACCTTACTCTTCAATTGTAAGTAAATTACTTATTTTCGGTTTGTTCAGTAATGCACTTTTCCGTTACCTAACAAGCTCGATTGATTATGTCTAGGATGAACCCCATCCTCGTTACACTGAATCATCCAGAAGGCAGTCAAGGGCAGATTTTGATTATGGCAATAGTTCAGATTTGGTGTATAATGATAGGATCTATAGTAGTGAACCTTCAAGGTATGTGCATTTTTCAATGTATTATCGATCCATTGCTGTATGAGTTTTATGTATTCTTACTTTGGGCACCTTAGAACGCTCTTCTACCTGTAAGTTGCAACCTATCAGTATTCTTGATGTTCGGGACAAATCTAAAAAGGTGTTTAAATATATAATTTATGAGTGTTTATGATGTGATTTTTTAAGAACCAGGATAAATTATAAAGTCGTAATAACAGAACTCTTGGAAATAGTGTTTTGAAGTTTTAATAATCACTTCAGAAAATTATTTTTGCTAAAGAGTTGATACATAAAATGATCAAAAAGTACATTCATGTAATGGAGATGCCTTGTGAGATGGATACAGAAGTTTCTCAAGTTTAGTTAGAAGTGATAAATCGTATTTTACATTACACTTGGAATTTTGGATATTTACTTTTGTTCAGTAAGTATAAAAAATGATACCTAATATAATCAGAAGTATATTCTGTTCAAATTCGCTGGATAGTATAATTGAAATCTGTAGAAGAACTTTAAACAAATCGAATCATGTTGCTGATTTTGTTATCTATTATCAGGGTAATGCGTGGCTCGCGTTCTGGCTACACTGGAAGTAATCAGAGCTCTGCAGGCCATTCTCATGGACCGTATGATAAGAATACTTCCAATGCAAGCTATAGAAGAGGTATAAAACTGTTATACTTATAATCTTTGTTGTACATTGATTTTATCTTTCAACTCATGTGATGCTTGGCCTTCAAATGTCAAAAATATACAGTCGATATGGCCAATGAGGATCCAGAAGAGATGTACCCTAGATATGGCAGAGAGCGTGAGTCACGAGACTACATTCCTTCACGATCAGAAGTAAGTTTCTTGTCTTCTTTCTTATATATGTATAAGGAGGCCATCCAACTGTTCCACTTTTTTTATTAAGGCCAAGCAAAAAAAACACACACACACACAGGTTTCTCGAGTTACAGCTTCATGTGTGAATGATTTAGAGGCTTAAATCAGTTTTGGCTTTCACTAAATCCACATGCTGTAATGGGTATTTACTGCGATGGGATGGGAGGTTGCAGGTTGTAATGATTAAGTGGATTAGTTGCACACAGTAACTGCTGTTGTAGTTTCTGGCTGAATTGGATAACATGTTGGATAATGCCTATGCTTGAGAATAAAATTATTTAATGAATCGCCAACACGCCTAGTCTGAAACCACCCTAATCATGGTCAAGCTAAAACTTAAATAAGCCATCTCAAGTTTGGTCAGGCCTCAAAAATCACCCTACGGCAGTTTGGTTTGTATAGAAATCATTTTCCAATCATTTCGGTTTCTGCTTGCTTGTTGCAAGCAGGCTCGGCCCCTAGAATTTTTTGCATTATTCTCATTTGTTTTCCTCTTTTTAATATTAGCTTTTTGTTGTTCAAGCCAAATGTAGCAAGTGAGTTTATGATATATTAGTTGTGAAATCATAAGTAAAACATTACTCACTTATACATAAACGCATGCTATACCTTTAGTGCTCTACGCACCATCTTATGGTGATTTCTGAATGCACATATCAGCTCCTCCTCATTAGGTGTTATAATAGCATTCTGCAAATACATGGATTGTTATCTAAAGAACCAGAAATAACTGCAGTTGATTCCAGCTGTAAACCATAACAGAGGACTGACCTAGCATAGTAATCGTGTAAGAATTATATAGCTGATCATAGCATTGCTTTTCATTGTTAACATTTGCTCCTCCTGAAACCGAAGTAAAAGTTCAATTCTACTTATTAAATTTCAACTTACCAAATACCTTCCCTGATCCCTTAAAGTTGGGAGTTCTATTTTCCCACATCACTCAAGATCTATTTTTACCATTCGGGTTCTATCAAAACACACAATTAGTACTCAAACACTGTATGTTCAAAAAGGAACTGTATGATTATGGGTTTCTATTAGGTGTTTTACATGGTTTGATTACTTTTGGCAAGGGTGCTTACTGTTTTAGCGATTCAGTATACTTCCTAAGCATGCTATCACAAATTAAGTAACAACTAATGGCTGAAATATGCAGCTAAAGGTAACTGTGTGCTGATATAAATGGCCGGATAGATAAATGTTTTATTGCTCAATCACTGTCTAGGCCAAACTCCGAAGTCATTTGTTTATAAGATACTCCCTATTAGATAAATACATGGCGATATACATTATATCTTTATAAATATAGTCAATGGTATATTATTTTGTCCATTTTATTGGAGCACCTGGTATGAGTATTTGTTGAAACCTATATTCCAATTTATGCATATTCACGATAAAGATCAACAGACCTAAACGCTTATAGGCAGAATTGCAAAAGGAATTGGGATCTATCCAAACACCCCTTAAGACTTTCGTGTCCAAAATGTTGTTTACGCAGCCAGACTTTACCCCTACAGTTTAATTGCATCTCATAATTAGTTACCATCTAAATTAATAAATTGCTAAAGGAATCAAAATCATATTTAAACCAAATTGGCGTTGTCTACTTTTAGAAACAGATTACCTACCACAACCCGTTCATAAGCAAATGGGTTTAAACATCCACCTCTAAAGGCCACAGGGATAGATTTTATCCCTTTCATATTCCCAAGATATTAAGGCTGAATCATTCAATTATTTATTGCTATTTCAAGTTGCTACTATTAGTAGCAACTTGATATAATCAGTTTAGCGCCCTATTTATATTGACTCACATAAATGTATATATTGAAGAATAATGATTATAATATAAAAAGTTTGAAATTATTGATGCTTATCACTAAATATTGCTTATTACCTTGAGGAGCAAACGATGGTTTAAACATTGGTGGCACGGGTGCAACATTGTTCTTTAGCGTCTGCAAATAAACACCAACTCGTTAAGGTAGCTGTCATGACTATGTAGACACTACAAAAGTGATATAGTAGCATAAAAAAGTAAACTTGGTCCGCTTTGTTCTACGTTTTTATGTGAGCAGTGATGAGAGAACCAATCAAGAGAGATTTAATTAGTGTAGCATACAGTTCAAGTGATAATTCGGGCAAATGTGGGGCTGCAAATCATCAAATTTTGCATTGACGTTAGACCACACTACTGAAGACAACACACAGTTTCTACCAAGTAAGTTGAATAAAAAAAACGTACCTGTTCACAATTTCAATCTATACTCTTGGGTGCTTCCATAAGTTTCTAGCTCATCAGACATTAAGTCACTCAAGGCAATGCCACGAGAAGCAATTCTCGAGCTGCAAATTACATGGTTGATAGAGTTCATAGCTGTAGATATGAATACTTGTATGTGTTTAACATAACATTAGCAATAGCACAATACATACCACATACATCAGTAAAAAAGAATTGAACCTGACTCTTTGAGAAATGGAACGAACTGCACTCTGGTGTACAATGAAAAGGAAGAATACCAAAAAGCAAATAGAATGTTTCAAAAGTATAGAGTTAATAAAGAAGATTTGTCGGAAACATGTTCACATTAATAAAAACCAAAGAAACGAAAATAGGAGTTTCACAACTCAAAGGTAACAAATTACTTGCTTGCGTGCAGCGTAAGTTTCTTGTATAGCGTTATTTGAGCCCGAAACATTGCATATACTATTCGTTCTCCTGGCTGTGTCTTAGGAATTATAAAGACGTATACTTTACAACTCAAAGGTAACAAATTACCTGCTTGCCTGCAGCGTAGGTTTCTTGTATAGTGTTATTTGATCCCGAAACATTGCATATACTATTCATTAACCCGGCTGTGCCTTAGGAAGTATAAAGACGTAAGTGGTAAAAGTGTTAGGAATACTGAAACTCATGAAGACTGAAACACAGGCGGAAAGTAAAAGAGTATACGTGACAAGGGTACATGGTTTTAAAACGCTCTAGAACTGAATCGCTTAACAAAACATGATCCAGATAAAAAAAAATCAGTCTTGAGCCTGATCTTGTTCCCTGTAAATATAGGGAAGAAATATAGAACAAATTATTTGAGGTACGAACTAATTAGAACTTTAAACCCTGATTTACTTACCAAAGGATAACCAAATTCTCCAATATCACGGCTTAACAGATCAGCGACCTCTATCCATCCCGTTTGCCATTCAAACACTTGCAAATGCCATATGCCATGAGTTTCATATACTGAGCTGATGACGCTTGAGGTATAGCCATCACACCATCAGGATCACTTGACTCGGAAAAATGAATAAATAAAAACAAACTCCCATTTAAAAACCTGACATAACCCTTATCTATACTTGTATTTGAGTCAGGTACCAAATTACTATAATAAAGTTGAGGCGGGTTTGATTCAACATAACCAAACAAACTAGTGTTTTCAATTACTTGAAGAGAAAACAAACTTTTTTGAGCCGTCCATTAACACCAGAAAATTTCTAAACTTTTTATCAACAACAATATGAAAATCAAATATAAACATAAATGTGTCCAGAAAAATGAAGCCCTGAAAAAACCTCAAGTTGAGAATTAAACTTACATAATTGAATTGATTTAGGTAAAACTTGTTAATGCAATTTTCTGCTCCATCCCTCAAACTGAAGATTCGGCACACAAAAAAGAAAGAAAAGAAAAACATAGAAAAATTTACATAAACTTGTAAACATATAAATATAAGAGAAGTACCAGATATAAGAATCATGAACACAAAAATCATCTTGACTTTGAAGATTGGATACATGAAACCTGCAAAAATCAATAATTGTATTATGATCGCAAAGATTTGAGGATTGTATTATACAGTAATGAAGACGAATAAATATCACATTAGGGTTTACATGGGAGGCAGAATAAAGATCGCTATGTATGTCTGTGTACACCAACTTACATATCTTACCATTCCCATAACACGAGTCGGAGTAAAAGCCCTCTTTTCACCAATATACTGCGCATGGATCAACGGAAAACCATCAACAATTATGAACATAATATAAACAAATACATACAAATAACACCAGTTGATGACATAACAAAAATCGTACCATTGTCTTGAAGATTATTATCTTTGTTTGCTTTTGAAATCCTTGCACTTTGTCTAAATCGCCTTGCTCTTTTGGGACTCCATCCTTCTATCAGATATCTGTTAACACAGAAAAAGCAATATTTGATATCTGATAACACTATAAAACTAAAAAAACTACAAAACTTTTTACAATTATAAGTCGATAAAAAAAACTTGTTCAACTAATAAATCAAAAAAAAAAGTTAGAGATTACTCACCGGTAAAACTAAGAAGTGATTAAACTATTTAGGGATTCTTATGTTTAGGAATAATATAATAGGGTGTATTTAAAATAGGTTAAAAATATATATGGTATAATTATCTTGTAAGTAATATATATCATAATTTTTTTTAATTGTTATCTTCATAATATACATTCCAAAAATACAAATTGCAGGATTTTTTTGATCATCTCCTTATTTGTATTGATTTGAAAGATATAAATCAAAAAACAATTTACTCTAGTGGTAAGTTGTTTACAAAAATCATGAATGACCCAAGTTCAACTCCAACAAATGTCTTCTTTTTAATAGAAGACTTTTAAAATTAAAAATTAACAAAAACAAAAATGAATTTAACAAAAACAAAAACGAATTTTAAAATTAAAAAAAATATATATACATATATTAATTAAAACGCCACATGTCATTTAAAAAAATAAAAAAAATGCCACGTAAATAGAATGATGACATGGAAATATGACATGACATTATGGGATGCCAAGTGGCATTTTATGTGGCATGCCTCCTCTTATATATAATGTATATATATAACGCATCATAACATCACGAACAATTAAAACTTATTATTAGAAAATATTAACTTTGAAGTAACGTTAATTACTAGTACGTGTTATCTTTTAATATAAACGAATATATATAATTTCACTTATAACGAAAACACATTTGACCTTGTAAAATGAATTGTACTTATATTTTTATCACTAAACTAGAGTTCTTATAAACCAAATGTTTAGACGTCCATTTACAATTCTAAATTCAAGTACTAATACTTGGCATAATCTATTATAAAACTTTGACGATAGGTGCCTTGGACAAAAAGGTTATACATCCAGATTACGCCAAAATTTTCTACAAATATACTAAATATTATTCATAACAAGTTGAACTAATTGTATCAACACGTACATCATTTTTCTAAGTATTAAGCATGATTATTTCTGGTGTGTAACCGTTCTTTTATGTAGGATATTGGATTTCACATACACATCAAACCATAACACAAAGTGGGCGTATAATGGTGAGTTCTAGAGAGAGAAAGTTAGAGGTTTAGGGAACTTAGTGAGAGAAAGAAAAACTATTATTATGAGCTCCAACTCTCTACCTTGGAAGGTAGAGAGTATTTATAGTCTTACAATAAAAGCGCCACACAACGGTGTGGATCGGGCATACAATGGGTAAAGACCGTCAGTCCTCCACGGTGTTACTAAACTAAGTACTACTTAACATAAAAGTACTATGACTACGAGCTTTCTAACGATTACATATACTTGAGGTGACCGACTCTTTAATACCTGGAATTTCTAATTCCTAACAATCTCCCCCTAAGGGAGGTCACCTCAAACATATACTAAAATGACATTGAATACAAGCAGATATTACATTAACAATTGATCTTGCATTCTTGATGTAGTACTTTGCTCAAAAGCTCGTAGTCATTGATTCCACTCATTGCATGTTTGGTTAATCCAAGTGGAGGTCTTTTACTTATCCACGTGATAATAATGTTGAGCCAGCTTTTGAGATCATCAGCTAATAGAAAATCTCGATACATCCATTGTGATGTTGGTATTATGTGATGTTGTGACATTCGGACCGACATGCTCACATTCCGGATCATGATATATTCTCATCAGAGTAGCGGAAGCTTTCGTTGATTCATGATATTGGCGGCGTGCGAAGCATGGAGTGATAATATCAGAGTCATTGATGCACTAATCATGATTTCTTTTGAGATGAATGTGTTAGGTGAGCATGCGGCTATGGATTGACCGCTTCATTCGATCGGTACGCAAGCGTCGGGTGTACCGCATAAGACGCAGTTAGCAATAAAACGCACGAAAGTGTCTTTGATCACTTTCAATGAATTGAGGTACACGGCCCGGTTCCCGTTGATCAGATACAAATGCTTGTGATCGTATAATTCGAAGAATTTCCTTGGCCAGGGTTTCGCAGTGCTCTAGCGTTCTCAAACCGAACGTCTCAAAGAAGACAACTCGAGTGAGTGAACCAAATAATTTACGTCCAGCGATTGATGAAAAGAGATTAGAAAAACAATCGTGTATTGCTCAATAGAAATTGTTTTTGCAATATAACGAAGGTTTTAATGAAAATCAATTATCAATCATAAAACACCTTTTGATTTGAAAATTTAGTACACGGTCGACGTGCTAATGAAAAGAGTTTTAAAGTACAAAGACCGGTTTTTCAAAGGTATCCGTCAATCCATAACCTGAACCAGGATTGATTCAAAAGATTGAATCGCCCCATTGTTTCTGTTCAGTTGTCACATGGTTGATCTGTATGATAGATCTCACATGCCACCTACCAGGAGCTTGTTAGATGTTGGCTCCAGAAGGCTTTCCATCTTCACAGTGAATATGTACACACATCACTCAGATGTTCTGGCAATACCACAAGGATAATGCGTAGGACTCAAGATATAATCTCTCTTTCCACATTGTGTGAAACATAGAGTCTTCATTGAAAGTGTCCTAATGAGATTTATTGATGATCTCGTGGCACTAGACTCAATTTGTGCATATTTGGATCCTATATCGGAGACTAGGGAGAGGGTCTCTCCTTCAATATCAACAATCTCTAAGAGAAAGTCGATAGATAATGTCGGTTCCCGTGAGAATGAAACAAGTCCTTTTAAGAGGAACTTGAGTGGTTTGGAAAGTTGAAGTGCAGGGCGTCACTGGGTCCATGACGTCTTGTCTTCAATACCGATGTTACCATCATTAGCATATGAATTGAACCGGTTTTACGCCCTAAGGTTGAATTAAATGGAGGGCTATTTGTTTTCACCCTTTTCTCATTCAATTCTTTTAATTCTTCACCCCTTCATGCTTACGAGACTTCATAGCTAGAACCTTGTTGGGTTTATTCCAACTAGCTCAGGTCTCATCCGCACTCTTCCCAATTTCTCATTTTTCTCCTTTTATCATCATACCTAAGAACTCTACACTAACTAGTGGATAATCCCTGGGTAGATCCCTCCGGTTCTGGCGGATCATGGGAACACATACCTAACCTTATCGTCCTTATATCACCATACATAATGTAAAGTTGGTCGGTCTTTTTGGTATTGTTCATCTGCCATAGGAACCAATTGAAAACCATTTGAAAATCAATCCAGATACTTATTGTGAAGATCGTTGTAAGCTCTTAGACGAGGTCTAATATTATATCTAGGAACACATAATAACGAAAGCGGAATATTCAATAAGAATTAACGTTATAATGAACAAGGTTTTTCATTCACCATCTCTAACTAAACAATAATAAAGATCAAAGACTTGATCTTTAACACTAACTAACTAAACCACTAAACCACTAAACCCTAGACGTTTTCCCTATGCCTAGGTTCCCACACACACACCTTTACTAGACGTCTACATCTTGTACGTACTTTAAAACTAATGACCCTATGTCTCTTTATATACTAGAGACATCTAGGGTTTACAAGAGGAATCATAATACAATTAGGAAACTAAATATTCTTTTAAGCATATCTTCTAGAATCTTCCAAATCCTCCATCTTTTTATAGTTTCCCTTCTTGTCACTTTAAGTCCTTCATGTTTCATTCTTCTTGTTTTGTATCATCAAATCTATAATAGACCCAACAATCTTCCCCTATTTGATGATGACAAAACAAATACGAATCAACTTCTCTAGACGAAGTAGAGAAATTGAGATAATTAAATCTCACCATGAATGAAACAATCTTCCCCTTGACTTGAACATGTCACTCAAACATATCTTCCCCTTTTTGTTATTATTCAAATAGGGAACGTATGCAAATAATCATCTTGACCACCACGAACCAATATCATACTTCCAATCTAAGACTTCCAATGCTTCAAATCGCCCACCATTACATCATAAGAAAAATGGATCCAAAGCGAGAAAACTTCAACTAGCAGTAGTAATAATGATCAACAGTAGTAAAAATCAAACATTTCCCCTTGAGTGATGCATGTAGATGGTTAAACTTTTAACAATAAGCTTCTCCTAAAAACCATATGTTAACCATCTTCTTGATTCTTCAAAATCTATAAGCTCCTTGTAATGATCACTTTGTGAAGAAAACCAAATATAACAAACTTGATGAAGAAGTAAAATTTCCCAAACTTGTGTCTTAAATCATTTACTATCCACGGAACTCCATACTTATATGGACAAAATATAAGTAGACCGCAATCCCTTGAAAAGAATCCTCAACTAGTATGAGACACTGAGCACTACAATGTAACTCCTTCAAGTGATAGACAATGTGTGCATAGAGCATCATAAGAAAAATCACACATTGCTAGATTCATCAAGCTAGATGATAAGAACACAAACCAAGCAATTCCACTTCACCTTCAAATAAGTGATAAATAATCCTCTTCGTAATCAATTCTTCAATAAATCTCCAAAACGAGCTTTTTTTTAAATCCTTTTAAGAACATAAATTTCTTCCTGTGTGTGTGAACAATAACCTCTGTGTGTGTCATCCAAATATCATGCTCAACTTCCCCTTAAATCAAAAATCTTCTCGTAATAAAGCATGAACAGTATGTTGGGAAGGAGCAGTACTTTCATCAAAATCTGCAGTACTTTCATATAAACTGCAGTACTTTCACGAACAGCAGTACTTTCATCTTCGTCGAAGCAGTACCTTAAAACAATACGTTTAAACCTGCAGTACCTTGACAAAACAAATACGAGCAGCACTTTTGAAACAAGAAGCAGTACTTTGAAAACAATCATCAGTACTTTCGAATAAAGCTTGCAGTACGTTGAACACCAAACAGTACCTTGCGTAATAAGAAGCAGTACTTTCATGTTTGTAGCAGTAGCGATCACATAAATTATCAAAAGCATCTCTATCCCATGTGCCCATTAAAGTTACGCATTAATTAAACTTCTCTATCCCACGTGCACACAATTTAAATGATGTGATAATAAAACTGTCACCATCGCTGACCCATTATCTTTGCCAACCAATCGGATAAAAGATATCACGTCCACTGTTAACCATGAACCAATCACAAAGTACGTCCACCATAAGAACCATGTACCGCTCTCTAGTTAATCCAATCCTTTACCGAATTATCAGTTTAAATCCAATTTAAATCACACATTCTCCCCCGATCACAATTATCAAATCATTTGAGATTTGTGATCTCTTATAGATTTAAATTGATTTTGAAAGCTTTTAAGGAGAATTGTGACTTGATTATGAAAGCGTTTTAACTGATAATGATCGGATTTTAAGACTTTAAACTCCATTGATAACACATGCCTGAATATCTTTTGAAAACAATTGAATGCCAAATAACTTTTTAATTTAATTGAAATCATTCTCCCCCTTAATCAATGACATAGGTTGTTGATTGAGAGATTGATATTTTGATAAATAAGTCCAGATGATTATCAAAAATAGAGACTGAGTTATTTTTCAAAGCGGTTAGTTTTCAGCAGATAAATGTTTAAAGAATCAGAGCATGGAATTTTGAAAACATGATAAAGTATGGCTCTGTTCTTTTTGAAAAAGCGGGTTACTGCCTGAAATGACAATAAACCATTGTTTTACTTTCTCTCAAAATTATTATTTTTTTTTTTTTTTTTTTTTTAATTTTTTTAAACATTCGAACAACATCTAAAGTCCCGTGTCATTCTTAGAATGACAGCACAAAGACCGTAGATATTATCGAACCGAGAAAGAAAAGACAAAAAGACAATATTTTTGAGATTTTTGAGTTTTTCAGATTTTTATGGATTTTTGAAAGTTTTATATTTTTCTATTTGGTTTTATAGGGTTTTATAATTTTGTATTTTGCTTTTCGAATAAATATTTACAAGAGATAAATTAGTTTAAGAGAATGATGAAATGAGTACCGAGATAAAGATATCGCTCAAAGACGTTGTAGAAGAAATGAATCAACATCTCTTAAACTTTCGCCACCAAAGCATTCGAGGCTTCTAAGAAAATCGTCTGGACATGAGCCTTCTCAATTTGAATCTTTGGTAGCTTCCCCTCAAACCGACAAACATCGAATAAAGACCATTTCCCTAAGAAGTAGAGTTGAATACAAAGCGGTCTCATTGATTGAAGCTCAAAGACCAAGAACACGAGAACACCGAGTAACAAGTTGAAACATTGATCGTCTCCTGGTTATCAACTCCGGATTAACGATTCGACCGATCACATGAACCTGTTGTGCATCCTCGATGTACACCTTACTCTTCGAGATTGACCAGTTGTCTATTTAGGGGAACAATATATCAACATCTTCATTTTACCAAGTGCATTCTAGTTATATAACATATAACCAATCAGCACATAATGTACACATGTACCCAACAAGAGTAGAGACGATGACATCCATGTAACATGTTGAGTCACTAATCATCTCTGTGGATGTCAACTCGAAATAATCAATTAGCTCGATCAAGTGAACATGTTGTGCATATAACCAGAAGCACTTTATCATAAACCGTATATAAGATGTCGATAGGCAGTATCATCTCACGTTCCAAATATTCTTCTCACATTTCTTCCAACTCAACATCAAGTAACATAAACCAAAGGTCTCCAGAGACCACTTTCCCCAAATAGATGGAATAATATATCCTTCCCCCAAATGGTTTTGATACCTCGAATCAGAAAACATAATATATCTATAAACTTGAAATCTTGTGAGAAGAACTCAAATAGCCCAAATGAATCCTGTGAGAATCAACTGCTACATAAACTCTCTCGGACTATCTTTATCAACCCATATGTAGACAATTTGAAGTGACCACTGTTGAAGAAAAACCCAATATACCAAACTTGAAACTGAAGTCGAATTCCCTGCATTTGTGTCTTAAGCTTGCACTTAAAGATGGAAGAACGGTGTCGAGAATCTATGCTTCAAGCAAATCTCTAAGTACTCACACTCAAACAAGGTATGAGACATTAACACCTCTTGATATTATCCACATCGTCATCCGCATGTGACAGGTAAAACAACGTAACTCCTAATAGTGATAGTTAACTGTGTCTTCAACCATCCACTCCGATGCGGTAACTAGATAAACAAAAGCCTTCAACTCAAATTCTTAAGCCCGAGCAAGTTATCAAATAAGAACACGCTTTGTGAAGGTCAACTTCAATCTCAAATAAGTGATAAATGATTAAGTAATCAACTTGTGTCAAATGCCCAACATGTGAATAAACATACAACCGGATGTACATTCACCCACCGAATGAACCGGAACAAATGATGCCTCAACATCAATGTATTCTTCCTAAAAGTATTCATGTAGAGATTGATCTGGAGGATACACCAATAACTTCGAGCGGATGAGGTAGACATTTTCCTTGAAGTTCATGTGGTTGATTTATAGCATGCACGATGTGAGGAATAATAATCCATGAAGATTTGGCAAAGGAATACCAAAGAGTGGATCATTATTCATGAACAATAATCCGTGAATATTTGGCAAAGGAATACCAAAGAGTGGATCATTATTCATGAACAATAATCCGTGAATATTTGGCAAAGGAATACCAAAGAGCGGATCATTATTCATGAGTGCAACTGCAATATTATGATAATCATTATCAACGCCTTGAGGAATAACTGGAGATTGGGCTTTTTGAGTAGTCTGAGTTGTACTTCTTTGATGATCATCAAACATATCTTGAACTCATGAATCACATATTCTTTGATGATCATCAAATATTCGCTAGCGGTTGTAAATACTCATCAAACATATCTTGAACCAATGAATCCCAAACAATAAATCCCATTTATCCTTAGTGAGTGAAACATTAGGCGTTGGAGGAGAGTCATCAAACTTTAAGTCGTATAACCATTATTCAAACATCCATCATCATTTAGTATATTCACTCTTCTCCCCTCAAAAATTGCATCCGAAGTTGCCATTTTTGATTTAGCAAGTGAATAAGAATATACATTAATGAATGTAGATCCACTTGATGACTGAATGAGCATGGGAGAAACATGAAGCTTGTTGATGAAGAATGTCGATGAGAATGGTCATAAACATGAAGATTTCTCTTCTTCAAGATAAAGCGACCGCGCATACACTTTTCTTTTCTTTGAAGAACGGGCCTGAAGTGTTATCTGCAGACGCCATAATGATGAAGTACGAGGCCCGAATCGATGTGAACAGACGTCATTGTTTAGAGCCCAGTTATATGTTTAGAGCCGCCCCAATCCAAATACCAAGGGACGACTTTGTATGCGACCGCTTTGGATAAATGAGAAGACAGAGAATTGTAAACATTGGATCCCCACGTGCTCATGGGGTCCTTTTGGTTAGCACAAACAATCTTTGAATCGGCAGAAACCCTAGGTGCAATGTCATTGTCACTAGGAGCTGAACTAGTAGAAGCATCAGACTTAGTCGATGGACATTTTGTGCTTAATGGGATTATTCTACCAGTTGGCTTCCAAACCTTAACAGCCACTACTCTAGGCATAGTGGATCTAGTTAAGGGGCAAGGTTTGCCATTCGTGAATATTCGACTGTTGGCTTCCATGAAATCCTACATTGGTAAAAACCTTCCCTGTAGGTTTCCGTGATTGCTTAACTGTTTCGCTCTCCAAACTTTCTTAACGGGTTATGAATCTTAGACCTCGAAATAACACATCACATTTATCATGATTACCAGAAATTAAACATTTTTTTTTGCATGTTTTGCAGACAAAGATAAGGCCTCGAATTAATTTTAGTAAGCTTAGAGCTAATACTAGAACTAACACGATTATTTTTGTTCAAATCAAACTTCTTGTCCCTATGGTGTTCTTTCACTTCCTTATCATGATCACTTTTAGTTTGCGTAATCCTATCCTTCTTTGCATAGCTTCTAGGTTTTGACCCGCTAACTTTAGTGTCAATCTTAACATCTGTAGAAGTAACGATGGGAACATTACATGGCTTCACTACTTTCTGCACTCCTGGTCTAGAAGTGCTGGGATCTGAAATTCTAGGAGGCACATCACAGGTTGTTTGCTTGAATTTTGACATGGAACAAGGCATATCAAGGGTCACATGCTTGGCTTTAGGCATAGAACAAGGCACCACTATTCTATCTCGCCTATTGCTAGATGTCGGACTTGTGACAATTACATACTCTAAGAGTTCCTGAGATCGTTTGGCATCCATGCAAGCATATGCTATAGTACTATCAAAAGGTTTTTCTAATCTTTCATCTTCAACCATCTCACGGAGACCCTTCAAACTTTCCTTAAGGTATGAGATATATGCTTTATGTGCGAGTTCATTATTCCTAATGGGCGGGGGAATATATAACATATCGATAGCATACTTATCACAATCGAAACCTTAGGAGTAATATTTGCAATTGGGGATTGGCAACTTTCCTTTCACCTCACGCTTTAGATTCTCAATCTCGTTAAGTAAAGAAGTTATCTTTTCAATTTGTTTATCATGATTAACTTTAAATGAATCACATAACTCTTTGTGTTGATCAT
This sequence comes from Chrysanthemum makinoi, assembly GCA_910596185.1. Classification (NCBI taxonomy): domain Eukaryota; kingdom Viridiplantae; phylum Streptophyta; class Magnoliopsida; order Asterales; family Asteraceae; genus Chrysanthemum; species Chrysanthemum makinoi. Next base: position 11,625,080 of record OU343219.1, read on the forward strand.
TAACCTTTGAAATTTCAGCTTTAAAACAATTATTTTCTTTTTGCAAGTTATCAATAATGTTTTGAAGTTGGAAATTCAGAGAATCTAAAGGTGGAGGCATATGGGAACCAGTCACATCCTTCTTTTCACCTTTCAGTTGTGAGACTTGGGTTCTCAATCTTCTGATCGTGTTACAATGAGCTCGAATCTGTTCATCACGTTTGCTAATTTCAAAACTGCATCAAATTCAGGAGCATCCAAGGATGTCTTGATATTTGAGGTTTTAACATTTTCTTTTAGATGTTGATATTTTAATTGCAAAGCAAGATGCTCAACTTCCAATTTAGAAAACTGTTTCACCGGGTTATCATGATCATCCTGTTCAATTTTCTCATGCAATTTAGAATTAGTTTTTCCAAGCTCAATGACACGATCATGGGAGACTTTCAGAGCAACAGATAATTCATGAAATTGAGAAGCATTAATGGAACAATTCGTAGTAGTGTAAAACACATCTTGAGTAATACATTCAGAAATAAGATTCTCATTCAAGGTATGCAAGTTCTTCCTCTCAATCTCATTATATTTTAATTCTCGCCCATAGTCACTAACCTCAACTATCATTGCATCAAATTCCTTTTCCATTTCTTTAATATCCGATTTTATCCCCTTTTTAAGACTCTCAAAATGATCTTTTAGTTGTTTAAAGAAAGGCATGACCTCGGTTAGATAGCATTCTTTTGTTTGCTCAAAACCCCTTTCCCCTTCAGTTATCCCATTGGGTGTGATCCTTTTCTTACAAGTTTTCTCAAAATCGAAAAATAGTTGAAGAATAACATATTGACTGATTAAGGTCTTGCTCTTAGTGGCAATAGTTCTAGGAACTAAATGCATTGGTGTATTTGGAGGATACACACTCGCTTTAGGGAATTTCCTACAAGGGGGATTCTTTTCAACAAGATTTTCACCTTTTTGCAAGTCCATATCCTTTTCCGAACACTTGTTCAGGGGTCAATAGAGTCCGAGGCTTAAACATGTTTAAGGATATCCAATTTTCCTTAGTGTAATCATGGGGTTTTATCGTTATCTTGTTCTTTTACACTCGTGATCTTCTAGCTTCTTATTCATTTTCTCCCTAGTGACTTCATCGATTTCTTATCTTCCTCGCACTCAGCAACTAGGTTTTTGTCTAGGCTTAAGGATCTCATTACCATCATACAATACCTTATGAGCTTCTCTATCCTTTTTACAAGCCTCAGGGTTTGGTTCATCAACTAAGGCAACACTATGTTTGTCACTTAGAACTCTATGCTTAGTGATCATGTGAGCGAATGGTATTTCCTTGTACGCATAAACTTATTTTCAAGCTTGTTTTTCAAGTTTTTAGATTAGAAAAATCATTCAAAAGTTTTGATTCCTTAGCACTAAATTCTTGCTTAAGCATTTTAACATTTTCTTGAAGTTCTTGTTTTTGCTTAGCAGTTTTAGAAAGCTTTTCATGTAAGGAGTTTAACTCTTGTTTTAACACTTCTTCTCTAAAATTACTTTTTCTAATAATTGTACGCATTTGGTTATCCAACTCCCGCTCACGAGTAGTTAACTCAAACTTAGCACGCTGTTCATAGATGGCAACCTGATCCTTATATATGTTAAGCTCAGTGGTGGGAATCATCGTGCACAAATGCAACGTACTCATGCAGTTCATAATCATCATTTTGAGTAGAAGATGCACAACTAGGTACAGCAGAAACTTCCATGCAACTTACCTCAAGCATTGACATGCACAGGATGTGACGGGTGCATCTCTATCTTGGGTACATCCGAAGCTTCCATGGAGTGTTCCTTTGCATTAACTTGCACGTGTTGTGTCCGTGCACCTCTCTCTCTTTTGAATTTGAGCACGAAGATTCCATTTTTGCATTATCCGACTCATCAATTTTTGTTGTCACCGACATTCGCATTCAAGAACACCATACTTCAACAGAAACATTACCCAACTTATCACAACAATCTTTCAACTGCATCTGACACTCATTCACGTTTTCATTCTTTTGAGTAGATTCTTCAATGTACTTTTTCACATTATCCATGAGTTGGATAAATGTCTCAATGAATTCTCAATTTCCATTCCAAGATTTTTTTGAAGGAAATTCCAATCAAATGTTGATCATAATCTGCTGAATATTCCCATCGATGAATGGTGAAATTGTTTGTAGATTACTTGAAGAGTTGTACCGAACCATCCTTTTGAACATCTTCATTTGTAAGTTGCAGCTTTAAATGTTCTAAGTTCAACAGCAAGCTTCTTGTCAATGTAGGTAAGTCCCGCGAAAAGAGCACTACATGTTCGATCCCCGGCTATGGATAACAAATTGTATGAGGTGCGATGAAGTAGTTGATAGGGCTCAATGCTGCATTCCATTTGCATGGCATTCAGTAGCAGGTGCAATTCATTCTCATTGTACTCAGAACATGAAGATCTCACATCCTCATTGTTTAATTCAAACATCTTTAATCGCTCGTGTAGCAATCATTAACATTATTGTCCACAGATCATACAATTTAAGCACTTCAAATCACTGGGTCAGTAGAGTAAGACATGATGTGGTGGAATGCACGAGATTTTACAAGTCTATGATTTAAACCGAGAAATAAAATCTTTCACGGGATTTTACTAAAATCAAGACCAAACCGCTAAGCAATGACCAATGGAATGTGTTAAGATGACCGATGGATCGACACAATGATAGACAATTGTGTGTTAGGTCTTATGATTGTTTGTGGGATAAGCAGAGATGTTGTTTGGTTGTGATTTGGGTTGGTTGTTGCACGATTTTATGGAGAAATTTAGATCTAAAATTTTAAAAGCTCAATAACTTCCTTTCGGAGAGGATTTGGGCCTCGAAAAATTCGTTTCACGACATCGTTATGGCCGTTTGAAGTTTTGACGTAAAAAGTCAACTTTGGTCAAACCTCTTCTTCGTAAAAATCAACCAAGTCGCTATAACCCTTGAACCAAGTCGCTAAGCACCAAGTCGCTAAGTAGCAAGTCGCTATGCACCAAGTCGCTAAGCACCAAGTCGCTAAAGAGCAACTCGCTAAGTATCCAAGTCGCTAAGACACAGTCAAGTTGCTAAAGAACAACTCGCTAAGCACCAAGTCGCTAGCAAAATTTTGACAGCAAGTCGCTAAGCACCAAGTCGCTAAGTTGTCAAGTCGCTAAAGAGCAACTCGCTAAGCACCAAATTGCTAACACCAAGTCGCTAACAAACATAAGTACAAGTCGCTAACTTTCACCAAGTCGCTACCCGTAGTGGAGAATCCACCAACAGATTTTTTGTCGCTTGTCTCTAAAGCAAGTCGCTAGGACCAAATCGCCACCAAACAACACCGCAACTCACCGATTTTTTCAAGCAAATCGCTTGCAAGAAAGTTATACCGTGAGCCAAGTCGCTAACTTGAAAAACTTCCAAAACACACTTTTCAATCCAAAACAACCCAACCACGATGATTCAAGCCTTCCAAATCAAAACCTAAACACTTATGATGATCTTAAACACAAAAGTACAATCAAAATCCAAACTTTAACACTAGAAATCAACCAAATGATGCAAAACCACTAAACTTTCTCAAACTCAAAAACCACCTAAAACCACTAGAAATCCAAAGATATGTAAGAGATGATCTAACCATGGCTCTTGATACCAATTGTAGGATATTGAATTTCACATACACATCAAACCATAACACAAAGTGAGCGTATAATGGTGAGTTCTAGAGAGAGAAAGTTAGAGGTTTAGGGAACTTAGTGAGAGAAAGAAAAACTATTATTATGAGCTCCAACTCTCTACCTTGGAAGGTAGAGAGTATTTATAGTCTTACAATAAAACGCCACACAACGGGCTGTGGATCAGGCATACAGTGGGTAAAGACCCGTCCGTCCTCCACGGTGTTACTAAACTAAAAACTACTTAACATAAAAGTACTATGACTACGAGCTTTCTAACGATTACATATACTTGAGGTGACCGACTCTTTAATACCTGGAATTTCTAATTCCTAACATTTTAAAATGTATACATCTATATCAATGACACATGAAAGCTATTTTGAAACTTACAAAAGTGTACCAATTGAATTGTACTTAAAAATTTTTAACGACATGAACATATATATGAATTATATATATATCTATATGAGTATATATACACTTTCCTTCATGATGTCCACTTAGTCCGTTAATGTCCTAATAAATGTACATACTTTCCGTACATCGTCATCCGGTTATCAACAAACCGCAGTCTTGTTCATCCTTGGTATCTCTTCTGCGTGTACCTTTCCAAGTATTATCATTTGGTCGTCATTAAACCAAGGTCGTAAATTCCTTCTTCAAGATTCCTTCCATGTCATACCTTCATAAGCCGAGATCTATCCAAATCTTTGTAAAATTGTTCTAAGATAAATGATGCCGCATAAACAACAACAACAGCAACAACAACAACAAAAATATTTGAAATCTATAAAGTTAGTTAAACTTTATCGAGTCTTAAACAGTAAAGACTAAATATGCCGTACTTAATTAGGTTGCGTGTCGGAGCCGTGCACTATCACTCCTTGATTTAATTCCCTTTAGACTTCATATTGCACATTGCCAAGGTGAGTTTCGTAGCCCCTACTTTTACTTGTTTTATAACTATTTTGGGGGAAGATACATGCTCATTTTTACTTAAATGCTTTAATTACTAAAATTCTGTATTCTATACATACTATGTCCTTTGATTGATATGTTTTAAGATACATCATATATAGATGCTTTATGGACCACACCAAAACCTTTGACCTAGAATATTACGCAGCTTAGCCTAAGTCCTTAGATCCCAAATTGCCCTCTTCATGAACCGTCAATTCCTGCTGGGAAGCGCGAATGTTATAAATAGATCTATTGAGGGTGACTCCTCTGTTCGGTTGACCCCGCTTGGGTCAAGGCGAAACATATAGCATGTCGGGACCGAGTGTATTGGGATAAATACTCGCCATGGGCTCCTCAATTGTATGACTTCCTTGTGCATACAGAAACTGTCGTAGCTTCGGTTGCATGAACTTAGTGCTAGCGTAATAGATTCAATATATGACATTATATTCGTTGTAATATACATATACCCTACTTATGGTCCACTAATAAAATCTCTTTTATGAAATCCTTTTATGAATTGAAACCACAAACTTTATGACATTATGCAAGACGTAATGATCATCAAAAACCAAATTTGGAATAGTGTACTGAAATCCCTTTTTAAATAAATCTATGAACTCACCAGCGTAAGCTGACCCCTTTTAGCATGTGTCTTCAGGTTTTGAAGTGATAGCTTATCTTTGGAGGCGCAAGGCAAAGGTATGGCATGGTCATAGATGACTCTGATTTATGTATTGGGACCACTCGTTTATAATGGGCCATTTTCCGCACAAATCAATAATGTAAACATTGTTTTTAAGAATGAATAAAAGTTTATTTATGAAAAACCAATTGTTCTATGCTTATGTTGTGATATCAATTTAGTAGCACCCCAATACTTGTATGCTTCCGCTGAGCCATTTTGGGGGTGTTACACTTACAATGGTATGTATCCCCCCATTCCATATAACAGTATAATCATTTGCTTCTTGCTTGATATTTCTTAAAATTGTAGTTGCTTTTGGGGTTAAGGGACCTTCACATATGTCTATCTATTAATTGCTGCACACTAACCTTTCTCTTCGTAAGATACTCCCTGATGTATTCTAAACAACCAATGATTGGTTGATCTCTGCCGTACACTAATTTGCTATTGAAAGATTCACATAAGTTCAATTGCAAGTTAGTGGACGGCAGAGATCAACCATATTTTAGCTATTGAAAGATTCACATAAGTGGGTTACAATTTGCTATTGGGTTACATATCAATATCAACATCAATTGAACTTATGTGAATCTTTTAGCAATGGATGGTAATATCCCCTATCACATTAAATACTACGTATAAGATAAAATATGAATGAAGATTGAATTGGGTTACAAATATATGAATAAGATAAACCATGTTTATACCTTTTTTCTGTCTGAGATGAAGGTGTAGTTTGAATTGGGATGCAAATCAAGATCATCTCCTAGATTGGTAAGGAACCATAACCATGAACTCTTGCACTCAGCTTCAACTACCGCGTAAGCAACTGGATACATCCCATTATTGCTATCCACACCAACAGTAGTTAAGATTTGACCAGTATATGGTCCTTTGATAAAAGCCCTATCCAAACATAGTATTTGCCTTCTTCATGCTCTGTAACCTTTTTTCAAGGCACCAATACAAACATAGATCCGTCTAAAAACCCTTGAATCCTAGGTTGAATCAGTGTTTGCTTCAACTTAAATCTTCACAGTTGTATCCTTATTTTTTTTTCCTTCAATTCCAAAGCGTAATCCCTAAGATTGGCATATTGTTCTTCATGGTCACCCAAAATCCGTTTCATTGCAAGATTTCTTGCTATGAATACCTTTGTCTTAGAGATGTTGATTTGAAATTTTCGATTTAATTCAATTGTCAGTGCAGCGGTTGAGATTTTCCGGTTGTTAACAAGAATTTTAGCAACCTCGGATGAAAGTAATCTTGCAGTCAACAATTTAATTTTTCTTGTTTGGAGGCATTTATGTTCATCTTTTAATGTTTTGACACTCCAAGATGGTTCATCTCCGACTTTTGACACATGTAGGGACCACGGGCACATGGGTTTGGCCTTTTTTTTATAGGTTTTGGATGTCGCAAACTTGCCCTTTGACTGTGAACAAGAAGCTGTAGTTTGATAACTTGCAGAATCATTTCTGCCATCACTATCCGCATGTTTCCTCTTACCATAACTCACAACAGTCCCATAAAAATAAGCTCTAACCCTTTCTTGATCACACTTTTCAATCTTAACATCTCTTCTACACTCCAAAGCATACATTCTTACCTTTTCTTTTATTTCCTTCGGTGTCAAAAATTTTTGTGTTACAAAAAATTCACCCTTTTTAACATTTTCTCTACCCTGGTACTCCCTCCTAATTTCTTTCAACCTTCTCTTTCGTAGGTTCACAATTCTGGGAGCGTTGGTATCTTCACCACTATCAAAATCATCAAAGTCACAGGCAACATGAGAATCCATATCCTCTGCCACATTAGCATCTAAGTTTGTGACATGGTCAATGTGGCCATCAATTTCAAATCTAAAATCAGTCATGTCCACATGTGTCTCAATGAGGGTGCCCGCATCATCCTCTTCAAAATCACTCACATCCAATTCTTGTTGTTGCTGATTCTCCTGCTCAACAGGATCCTCTATATCAGCTACCTCTTCATCAACAACTTTATCATTAAGCTCTAAAACAACATCCTCACTCCCTCTTTGAAGTTCATTGACCATGTCTGTATAATCTTCTTCCTCAACAACATCATCTACAGGATTGTAATGTTGGAACAAGTCATTATCCATAATTGATGATTGTTGCTCAGCTTGTTCTCCACCAACATCCACACTTAAATGTTGTTGAGCAACAGGAGTGTTTATGTCATTTAACAACCTGGTACCAATGGTTCCACCAGGTTTGCTTGTTGAAGCTTGAGTAGCATTCTCAAAATCAGCCACATTTTCAGTAGGCTCATCCAGCATTTCATCAATAATTTTGGATTTTTTGCTTTTAGCCTCAATATAAACCTCTATCTCTCTATGTGTAGGAACCAAATTCAACAGGTTCATAACATCATCATTATCAGTCAATAACAACCCATCATCCAATGTCTCACTTGGTATCCTAAAATGAGACACTAAAATCCGAAGACCATTGTTGACACCTAGGTCATCTAACAATGATTCATACACATCAAACGTAAACATTTCATAATCAACTAAATCATACCACTCTGTAATTGGATCAAGATACACCCTTTCTGGTGGTGAGGTAAATTTTCCATTGTGAGTGATTTTAAGAGTGAACAAGTTCTGGGTTTGATTTTGTGTAGAAACAATAAACATCAACACACACACTAAAAATATAAAAAAATCATCCTAATGTGTAAACTTACTCCTATTCATATTGTGCATGCGGTTAACATTATATTTAACTAAAAAATCGATACAATTAACAATAACCAAAACATACCGTATAGTTCATCAAGATCACAGATCAGGGAAGATCGCGCTCGAAGATCACAGATCAGGGAAGATCGCACTCGGTTTTTCCCAAACGGAAGAGCCATCATCTTCAATTTTTATTTGATCCCGGTTCATATTTGAAAAGTTTAGGGAAGAAATTGCAATTGAAATTTGAACAATAGGGTTTATTGGGTTTTGTGCTAATCGGTGGGTGTTATAATGGTTTAGGCGGGAACAGTGAATTGACAATACTACCCTCAAGGACGATGCAACTTAACGAAGAAAAAAACGAAGGTTAGCAGAAAGTAGCTCTCGGTGGCTATTTTGCAAAAATATGGAACATTAATGTCGTTTTTGCAATACTTTTTGTCTCGGTGTATTTTTTGCGCATTTGGGCTACTTTAGAGATCATTTTTGCAATTTACCCTATAAATTAGTATCAAATTCATCTAAATCAGCTACGTATGAACTATGAAGAATGGGTGTAAGCTCGACATAGAAAAGTTACTTTATCTTCATATAAAATATAATGGAGACGACGTCCATATAAAAAAAGTTAAGAATGTAAAAAGAAAGGGAAACAAACCGTCAAATTGTAAACTAGCAAAATAGTAATATTATTGAATGTGTTGTCGACTACATAAGATTGCATGTATATTTATATTAGAACATATATTTAAGAATAATGTAAACCCCAAATCTAATGGACCTTAAGCCCTTTGAATAGGTTTGGGCATTAACCTATCATCCAACACTCCTTGTAGTTTGAACGAGAAGTTTCGGATGTACAAACTAGATAAAATTTTGAAATCGCCTTATTTCTTTTTTTCTTTTTCTTCTCTCCTTTTGTTGTTTGTTTGCATAGAGATGTACTTGTATTTGACAACATAATTTTATAATGTTTGTCGGTTTCCTTCTTTTTTATAACGTTTGCTATTTTTTTTATGTCGTGACTTGTTTTGCCATGTGGAGGGAGCAACAATTTGGTGGCCAACTTTTGATGTCAACGACAATGATCTTCAACAGTAAAAACAATTCGATGATGAAGAAAAATGTTGTTGATTGACGACAGCTCAACATATATTAACTGTATTTATGACCGCTAGAATTTTGTGTGATAAGGTTTATGTATTGAATAGGGGAAAAAAATCCTAACTAAACAAAAAAAATAAAGTGAAAATAATCGGGATCTCTCCGGATCACCGGCGAGTAGCCGATGACCGGAGAATAGCAAAATTTTGTTCGTGGATCTTAACTACAACTCGGATACCATGTAACATAGCAAATATATGTATTATTGATTGTGTTTTTTTGTGTCATTACATAATGAGATTTATGTCTATTTATAATGGAACATGACTTAGAGATAAGAAAATAAAACCTTAAACCTAATCATCTAACATTGTCTTGCAATTTGAACGTGAGATTTTTAGTTCCACTAGGATTTGGGGTTTCACAATGTATCTATAACTGTAAATATTGCATGAATAATAGAATATGATATGGGTTTACATCATTCAACATGGTATTGAAGTGGCTCTGATCCTCAAACTTAAATGGCTACGTTAAGCCGTCTCCTCTAAACCATCCCGTCACATATCTTTATCTCTCTTTCCTCAAATCTTAAATTACAATAATAAAAAAAAAAGAAGTCGCACTTATTGTTTTTGCAAATAGTTTTCATCACTTCTTTTCCAATTGTTATTTAACTTGTTGTAATTGTTTTATGTTAAATTATTGCTATCAATCATTTTATTGCTATTAAATTATTGCATTCATTGGGGCCTTTTGCTTTGGCGGACCATGACACCCACATCAAACTTGTAATCCATGCAAAAATCCTAATTCTCAATGAATTGCCGCTTTATTTTCGTTTTGTTATTGTTGCTGTTTGAAAATTTGTTTTTGCTTGTTGTCGAATATCTTCATTAACAATTTTCCCTTTCTTTTAATATTCTGTTTTTTCTTTAATCTAATATGTGTTTTTGCGATTTCATCGCTCGAATTGCGGAAAAGTATTAGATGATAAAGTAGTCGGCCCAAGCCTGTATGTGGGTTTAGAGCCCACTAGGATCTAGGGTTTTACAATGAATCTATATACCGTAAATATTGCATGAATTATAAAATATGATACGGGGATCCTGAGACCTAGGTCCCTAAGCCACCTCGTCAAACCTTTGTCACCACCCTTTATCCCTTATAAAAAAATGTTCAATTTTGGGCTAAAACCATAGATGCATATTGTTTTGGCCGTAACCTTTAACCGTTTGGTGTTAATTGACGCGGTCAACGCCATTCTCTTCTTTTTTTCAAATATGCACAAAACCCAACTTTAACCCTTGTCACCCCAGTCGGCCGCCCCACCACGCGACGCCAGGACTTCACTACAGAATAAGAAGAAGTTTATGCATTGCTTTTATTTTTGATTCTTTGCTTTTATTGTTGCCCTAGTCGGCCGCCCCACCATGCAAATGAAGTTTTGTCTCTGCTTGATGTCGAACGTCTTCATCAACAAAACTTTTACTGCTTAAATGTTTATTTAGTTTTCTATTCCAATCCAAGCTTTTGCGAATTCGCCGCTCAGATTACGGGAAAGTATTAAACAAATATAACGGCCCAAGCCGCATGCGGGTTAAGTCCATTAAGGTTTCTGGTATCTTATATATAATGCACTATAAATGCATATCAATAATAAGATACCCTCTCACATGGTTTACATCATCCACACAAGCGGCCCTCACTAACGGGTTCTACAGACAACACAAGCTGCACAGGTAAATCACACAGCACCATGATTAAACAGACACGATGAGATAATTTGAACACATCATATATGTTTTACGTTGCATGTCCACCACCTAGTATTGTGAAGCGTAGTCAATGAGATACAAATGTTAGAGATAAAAATGAAGATACAAAAACTTGTGGATAAATAATGTAAATATAGATGGTTTCTTAGAAAGTGACATATTTAGTCATGGGGGTGGTCAGATTATATTTGAAAAGGATAGGCAAAAGACTGACGACCTGGTCCAAATTAACTGAAAGCCAGTAGAGCAATAGCTGGCTGTTGGTTAACAAAGAGTATGGAGCCACTGTTCTATACCGCGTTTCTTTTGAAACTTACCATCTAATTTTTGTTAAACTTTATTGAAAAAAATGTTTTTACAGAAACTTCTCAAATATAACCAAGTATCATTAAGATAACTTTTGAAAGAGAACCGAATAAGATAGGGAGTTACTTGGGCTGCATTGTTCATTTAATTACTTTTAGTAGTATCATGTGAATTGTGGTGAGTTTTTATAATAAAGGTGTCACCTTATTTGCAATTTTATCTCGGATTCATCGTCTACGTACTAAGTTGTATGAAATGATCTTCGTATATGAATACCACCCTTCATCAATAAGACATGCTGTACAAATGTTTGTTTGCTCTTATATCTCTCGATGAACGTTTTAGCGAGCGATTGTCACGTTTCATATAGCTTAGAACATTCAAAGTATCTATTTTTGTTATGTATATCATTTTATGCATGTCGATCATATATATATATTCTTGACATGCTTCTTAAAATTTAAGTTTATTGGAATGAGCTTTCAACATTTAGTTTTACAGCATTTCAAAAGAATCACAACGCCTACTGGGTAAATCTTTGACTAAAGTGACATCAAAAAGTTTGATGATGATGTTTTGTGTTTTATCTATATACTAGTACTCCAGATAAAAAAGGGACACATGTGTACACGTTAATTACTATATGCCCATGATTCCCATGTACTAGACTACTACAAAAACACTCTTAACAATAGTTAATTGTTTATTAAGGCTACCCTCTTATCTGGCTTAGGAAACTTCTTAGTTATGTCTAAAACCTTCAATGACTTCATTTTCTATGTAAGACTCCTTAAATCCCTCTTATATGTTCTTAATTCTATAATATAATAGTTAACTTTTGACCCCTACTTTCATTTACTTCCATATGAGCCCTTCAAACTCTAAAAAGATGTTTACTTCAACTAATTTCCGAAGGATATAAGCATGAACCAACCTATATTAGAATTCATGCATGCTCCAAATAAGCTATAGTTTACAATGCTTTTGTTGATTAAGCATATAGAAAAGAACGAGACTATCACGTTGATCTTTTTTCTTTCTTCAGTTCCCTTTGCTTCTTGTGTCCGATTTCTTATCATCTAACACACCTCAAACTAATAGTACAATGAAAACATTCGTAGGATAGAATGATAATATAGTTATATTCACGGGGAAGAGATCTAGTTACAAGAAAAACTAAAATGAGAAGAATAAGAAGGATTTCTAGCCACACATTTCAAATAGGAAGGAAAATTTTAAGAAGAGGTGCATCTATTTTTGTATATGCATCTAAAATGTGTGGTTGTGGTTACTTCTCATCCTTCTCATTTTAACGTTTCTTCTTTTTTGATCCCAATTCTATATTCATGTCGAAAGATGGTAAGTAGTTATCGTAAAAAGGAAAAAAAACTAAATGTAGATAGTTTGAACGTTTATAGTATGTTTGTATTTAAGCATACATTTTTTTCTACAAATTACAATGTTTTCGTTCAAAATTTTCATATCTATCGATTAAAACAGCATAACTGTTGATATTGAATGGCGGAACTGTCGTACGAGAAATGTAGCATTGTTATGACGAATGTCATGTTATACCCAAGTTTATGGACTCAAATGACAAACAAAGAAGAGTTGCAGGAGGTTTATACAAAAATAGTCATCCAAAATATTTGAATAGAATACTTTCTGTCATCCATTTCACTTGTTTTTGCCCTCACTCAAACACCTATAAATTAAATCCACAATAGCTTTCCTTCATCATCACTTATTTCATTTATCAAAATTTATTTCCTAAGTAAGAGATTGTACACATAAGAGCTTCACTTCAGTAACACATGAAGAGGAAAGATGAAAATTCCAATTTAGACACGTTGAGCAAAAAGAAGTATAGAGGAGTGCGAATGAGAAGTTGGGGTTCATGGGTCTCCGAAATTCGAGCACCAAATCAAAAAACAAGAATATGGCTAGGCTCACATTCAACTCCTGAGGCTGCAGCTAGAGCCTATGATGCGGCCCTTTTATGCCTAAAAGGGCCGTCAGCCAATCTCAACTTCCCTACTTATCATTACAACGACCTTGAATATTCCACAAGTACCATGTCACCAAAATCAATCCAAAAAGTGGCAGCTGCTGCTGCAGCCATCACTGATCCTATCATGACTACAACACACTCCCATTCGTCATTGCTAAACGATTCACCTTGTGACTCATCATCATTACTTTCTTCTCCATCTTCATCGTTTTCGCATTTACCAATTAGTCCCTTAGACGATGAAATACTGTTGGCAAGTGAGTCACTTAACACGAGCATGTACGAACCATGGTCTTGGTTTAACATGGATGCACCTATATATAACGATGTAATTTACGATGAATCAATGCTTGATCCTTCATGCTCGTTGGTGATCGAAGACGATATTATTGGTGATATTCCTCTTTGGAGCTTCTGCTGAGTTTTTGGTGCTGCAGTTCCATGTCATAACCTAATCAAATGTTATTATATAGTTATTTATTTATTCTTTAGGTGATCTTCATTTTAATTTTCTTGAAGATCACCATTTACTCAAATATAACTCTTAAGAAATTCTATTGTTTTCAATAATGTAATACGGAGTAATCAATAAGTTTCTCTCATTCTTTTCTTTCCCTATATACCTAACTATTTTATATGTATGTTTATGTATACGTATTCATATCCTTTATGACGGTTTCTGACTTATGTAGATGGTTGTCCCATGATGGCTGACTTTCTCATATTGAAATTATTGGCTTTTTATATTGTTTTAGGAAAGTGATTCGCACACTGATACTCCACTGTATGCAATAGGTGTGTCAATCAAAAGATAATGTGTGCAAATCATCTCCCTTTTAATATACATATGACCGGATTCGAACACGATACTTCAAGGATTGCACACATTACGTAGGAGAGTCAATGTTTTAAATAATTAATATATAAAATGTTATATTTAATTATTAATCACAAATAAATACTTAACGAGTGTTGGTACTTAACGGTAACTGACTAACTATCATTAAATGTAAAGTTAAGGGACTAGAGATTAAATTAGTGATCGAGAAGGTTCTAGAATCCCTAGTGATGCGGGGGCATCGGGTAATACAAAGCAGGCTCATTTTATGTGTCATACTCGTGTTGGACCGGATTTAGATTATGAAGCCATATTTGGGTTCAAGTCTCTTGGAGGGAAGAACCTAATCTGTTGGCAGCCCAATGAAGTTTAGTTCAGCCCATGAAGAGAATTAAAAGCTTGAATGAGTCAAGTCAATTAATTGAGTCTTTACTCTAATCAGTTCCATTATTACTTCCTTAATTATTTTCAGCTTTTTATCTTACTTGAGACTTTAGATCTTTCATTATCAAAGCAAGAAATTAATGTTTTGCCTTATGAAGAGTTTTCCAGCCTCTTATATAAAGGCTCTCAAGTTGTATTAGAGATATATCTCAGTTTTGAAATAAACATCAGCTTCTGAAGCTAATCTAGAGTGTCTATACTCGAAAGGAGTCGATAGTTGATTGTTCTTAGTGTGGTGCTGTTGCTTTATCACTGATAACATCTTCTTTCGCCAATTTGATTAATCTTGGTGGTGTTTAAGTACTTTATCCTAGATTCAATCAGATTGTTAGGCTTGGTGGTGGGAACTTTATCCAAGTCAAATTCAGTGTTATTGATCTTCTTCTGTTCTCATTATTTTCTCCTTTTTTCGTTTTGAAACGCATCAACTGGTATCAAAGCAAACCTGGTTGCCTTATTTCTGTTCTTATCCTTCTAAACTCAACTTATGGCAATCCCTCTTAACATGACACTGGAAGAAGCTCAAAACCTTAGACGCGATCAACAAATTGAACAACTCGAAACAAACGAACTTATCACCCAACAGCTTGCAAGGTTACTTGATGAACCACCACGAAGGTTCAATGGGAGAAATCAAGATGATTTTCAGTATGCCAGTGATGGTGACTTATCTAACCCAAGTGACTCAAGTTCGATATTTCAGTCGGTCTTTGAGACACCGAAGAAGAAGGGTCGAGATGAGCTTAGAGATGTCAAGGCGTAACCTCCAGAGTTTCATGGAGGGTCAAATCCGGATGATTTTATCGAGTGGCTAAATGACATCGAAAATATTTTTGATGTCAAGGGGTATTCTGACGAGAAAAGCTACAAAGTTGCTGTTTTGAAGCTAAAGAAATATGCCTCATTATGGTGGGAGAACGTGAAATCCAAACGAGAACGCAATGGTAAGCCTAAGGTCAAGTCTTGGAGAAAACTCAAAAAGCTTCTTAAAGAGAGATTTTTACCAGATTCATACAAACAAGATCTCTATGTCAAGATGGCAAATCTCAAGCAAGGTAATCTTGATATTGATGATTACACTCGTGAGTTTGAACAGCTTATGCTACGGAGTGGAGTTCAAGAGAAACAAGAACAAACAATTGCTCGATACATTGGCGGGTTAAACCATGATGTAGCTGAGAAACTGGAGTTGCAACCTTATTGGTCATTTGATGAGGTGTGCAAGTTAGCTTCTAAGATAGAGAAACGTGCTAAGAATAAGAAGGCAGTAAAAATCACCCTCAAGTCATCAACCAAGGATGGTGCTTCTTTCAAGAATCCCTTTTACAAACCAGCAAATGCTTCAAAAATCGAAAGTTCAACTAGACAAGACAAAGGCAAAGGTCCTACTTTAGATGCTCCAAAGAAGAAATGCTTCAAATGTCAGGGTTTAGGGCATTTTCAAGCTGAATGTCCAAATAGGCGAGTCATGACTTTGAAGGAAGTTGAAGGTGTTAGTCTTGTAGAGGAAGAACAGAGGCCAATCTATGATGATGAAGATTACTTTGAAGAAAGAATCAAACCTGATGTAGGAGAACTTTTGGTTATACGAAGAGTACTTCTTACTAAAGAGGTAATTCCAAATGATGAGCAAAGGGAAAACATATTCCACTCGAGATGCACGATTCAGGGAAAAGTGTGTAGTCTTATTATTGATAGCGGTAGTTGTACCAATGTTGCATCAACAACACTTATCAACAAACTCAAGATTCCTACATCACCACACTCAACTCCATACAAGCTTCAGTGGCTAAATCAGGGAACCGACGTGAAGGTAACCAAACAGGCCTTGCTTTCCTTTTCTATTGGTAATTCTTACCAAGATCAAGTTCTTTGTGATGTTATACCTATGGATGCATGTCATATATTACTTGGTAGGCCTTGGCAATATGATAGGCACGCTTTACATGATGGTCGACAAAATACCTACTCTTTTTTCATGGGCAAGAAGAAGGTAATTTTGGATCCATTATCTCCCACCTTACTCCTAAAAACTGAACCTGGGCTGATTAACAAGGCTGAAAAAAGTTTATTCATGACTGAAACACGGATTGAGAAAGCTATTAGCAAAGGGAAAGATGTTTATGTTGTGCTTTTAGTTGAAAACAGGTCGAAAGAAGACAGGGGCTCTTTGCGTGCGGATGTTCGTCCCCTTTTAGATGAGTTCAAAGATGTATTTCCTTCGATTTACCACCGGTTTACCCCACTTAGGGGTATTGAGCATCACATTGATTTAATCCTGGGCACCACTTCCTAACAAACCAGCCTATCGATGTGATCCAGGAAAAACTCGAGAGCTGCAGCGACAGGTCCAAGAACTTATTGACCGTGGTTATGTTCGTGAAAGTATGAGCCCTTGTTCTGTTCCAGCTCTATTGGTTCCCAAGAAAGATGGAACTATGAGAATGTGTGCCGATAGTCGAGCCATCAATAACATTACAGTGAAGTATCGATACCCAATTCCAAGATTAGATGATATGCTTGATGAACTTTATGGTGCCACTTTGTTTTCCAAAATTGATCTTAGGAGTGGGTATCATCAAATCAGAATGCGTGAAGGGGATGAGTGGAAAACAGCCTTCAAGACAAAAAGTGGGTTGTATGAATGGTTGGTAATGCCATTTGGACTCTCTAATGCTCCTAGTACCTTTATGAGACTTATGAATGAAGTTCTAAGACCTTTTATTGGTCACTTTGTTGTGGTGTATTTTGATGATATCCTTGTGTATAGCAAAGGAACAGAAGAGCATTCTCAACATTTGAGGAGGGTCTTTGATGTTTTGAGAAATCAGAAGCTTTATGGAAAGTTGAAGAAGTGTGAATTATTTACCCCGAGTAACATTCCTTGGGTATGTTGTTTCAAAAGAGGGTATTTCAGTGGATGAATCAAAAGTCGAAGCAATAAAAACATGGCCAACGCCTGTTAGTCCAACTGAGGTAAGAAGTTTCCATGGACTTGCTTCATTTTACAGGAGGTTTGTCAAGAATTTCAGCACCATTGTAGCCCCTCTCACTGAATGTATAAAGAAGAATTCATTTGAATGGACTCAATCTGCACAAAAGGCCTTTGAGGAAATTAAAGAGCAATTGTGTAAGTCTCCTATATTGGCTCTTCCAGATTTCAACCAATTGTTTGAGGTTGAATGTGATGCAAGTGGAGTTGGCATAGGGGCTGTCCTAGTGCAAAATAAACGCCCCATAGCATATTTCAGTGAGAAATTGAATGGATCAAAAAAACTACAAAGACATACGATAAAGAATTCTATGCTATTGTGCGTGCTCTAGATCAGTGGAGCCATTACTTGAGGCCCAAACAGTTTGTTCTTCATTCTGATCATCAAGCTTTGAGGCATATTAATGGTCAAAGCAAGCTCAATCCAAGACATGCAAAATGGGTAGAATTTCTTCAATCATTTACTTTTGCTTCAAAGTATAAAGCTAGAAGTTCTAACATTGTTGCAGATGCTCTCTCAAGGAGATATGACATGCTTACTATTCTTGGTACACGAATTCTAGGTTTTTCTTTCATTAAAGAATTGTACCTAGATGATGCTGACTTCTCTAAAGTGATTCTGGAATGTAAAGAAAGAGCTTATGGCCCGTATTCTGTCCAAGATGGGTTTTTGTTCAAAAACAACAAACTTTGTGTTCCCAAGGTAACCATAAGAGAGTTGTTAATAAGAGAAGCCCACGGAGGAGGGTTAGCTGGTCATTTTGGCATCAACAAGACCCTTGGCGTTCTACAAGAACACTTTTATTGGCCACGAATGGAAGGTGACATTACTGCTATTGTTAATAGGTGTGCAACTTGTCATCGTGCAAAGAGAAAATTTCATCAAGGTTTGTACACTCCACTTCCCGTTCCTTCTCAACCATGGGAGGATATTTCTATGGATTTTATTGTAGCTTTACCCGTGCACGTGGAAAAGATGCTATCATGGTTGTGGTGGATCGCTTCTCCAAAATGGCTCACTTTGTTCCATGTCACAAAACTGATGATGCCATAAACATTGCTGATTTGTTCCTCAAAGAAATTGTACGTCTTCATGGTGTTCCTAAGACCATAGTTTCTGATAAGGATGTCAAATTCTTAAGCTACTTCTGGAAATCGTTATGGAAGTTGCTCGGTACCAAATTGTTGTTTAGCACGTTCCTATCATCCACAAACGGATGGACAGACTGAAGTAACTAATCGTACACTTATAACTTTGTTGAGGACCATGGTGAGCAAAACCTTGAAGGATTGGGACATTAAACTTTCCTTTGCTGAGTTTTCTTATAACCGATCTCCTACTTATGCAACGGGCCACACACCATTTGAGGTGAATTATGGAATAAACCCTCTCACACCTATTGATTTAGTACCTCTTCCTAAGGGTAATGAAGTACACTTTGAGGCAGCAACTCGTGCAAAAGAAATGCAGAAAATACATGAACAAGTCAAGACAAGGATTGAGCATGCCAATGACGTGTACAAGAGAAAGGCAAACAAGCATCGCAAGAAGGCTCTTTTTGACCCTGGTGATCTCGTATGGTTGCACTTAAGAAAGGAAAGGTTCCCTTCAAAAAGGAAAAATAAGTTGATGCCAAGGGGTGATGGACCATACAAGGTGTTGGAAAGAATTGGAGATAATGCATACAAGTTGGAGTTACCAGGAGATTCAAACATATCAGCAAGTTTCAATGTCGGTGATCTCTCTCCTTATCTTGAAGATGGCTATTTGGAAGATTTGAGGACAAATTCTTCCCAACCAGGAGAGGTTGATGCGGGGGCATCGGGTAATACAAAGCAGGCTCATTTTATGTGTCATACTCGTGTTGGACCGGATTTAGATTCTGAAGCCATATTTGGGTTCAAGTCTCTTGGAGGGAAGAACCTAATCTGTTGGCAGCCCAATGAAGTTTAGTTCAGCCCATGAAGAGAATTAAAAGCTTGAATGAGTCAAGTCAGTTAATTGAGTCTTTACTCTAATCAGTTCCATTATTACTTCCTTAATTATTTTCAGCTTTTTATCTTACTTAAGACTTTAGATCTTTCATTATCAAAGCAAGAAGTTAATGTTTTGCCTTATGAAGAGTTTTCCAGCCTCTTATATAAAGGCTCTCAAGTTGTATTAGAGATATATCTCAGTTTTGAAATAAACATCACTTCGAAGCTAATCTAGAGTGTTTTATACTCGAAAGGAGTCGATAGTTGATTGTTCTTAGTGTGGTGTTGTTGCTTTATCACTGATAACATCTTCTTTCGCCAATTTGATTAATCTTGGTGGTGTTTAAGTACTTTATCCTAGATTCAATCAGATTGTTAGGCTTGGTGGTGGGAACTTTATCCAAGTCAAATTCAGTGTTATTGATCTTCTTCTGTTCTCATTATTTTCTCCTTTTTTCGTTTTGAAACGCATCACCTAGGGGATCCCATAACCGGTCGAACACAAAGGAAAAGGGTACTCCTACCCTAACTTGGTCACCAAGTTTACATTAGTATAAATACAATGGTCTTGTGTTCATTCTAATTAATCTTGGATCACCAAATAACCCTAACTTCTCTTCTCTCCCTCTCCTTTTATCATATACGGTCGAACACCACCTTTAAGGGGGTTTTCGATTTGATTTTGATAAAAAATAAAGTGTTTTGTTTGTTTTGTGATTCAAGAACCTAGCTTTTCGCATTAACTCACTACTAATACGTGTGTACAAGAACGAATGTCAAACACACTTGTGTTTGGGAATTATTGGTGGTTCGACTAGGGTTAGGTCGAATTGTATTAACCTTAATTTTTGTCCTTTTTTTGGGTGGGAGGGGGAACCATGGTTTCTGACATTTTGGTCGACTAATCCACGTGGTTTGAACATACCGTCATCGAAATTTTTGTATTTACGACATTTGATTTTAACAATCGGACAAAACTCTTTTTTGATATGGTTGACGTGGCCGAGAAAAAATATACGAACAATTTCGATTTGAAACAATAACAATCATATAAACCAAGGTTATGTTTTCAAGTTCGGGATCCTGCTCAGGATCGTTTTCGTTTTTGTAAATCAAAATCGTAAGATCAGATCAGGATCCTAAGATCCTACTATAATGTTATTTTTTTTAATAGTCTTTGAAATATTGTTTAAATCTACAAATTATTATATCATAAACACAAAATTATATGAATATTTCATGAGATTGTTCTCCTGAATTATGAGTATGAAATGTTTACGAAGATTAACATGTTGTTTCCTTAAATTCTATAAAACAGAATCCATAACCTTGTAGTTTTTTTTTTGTTTGCGGTTAAAAAAAAATAAGATTTGATTGGATTAGATCTTAATATCATATGATGAAGATCGGGATCTTATAAGATCTTAAGCTTGCTAAAATCCTATGTAGAATCTGGATCGTTTTTACTTTGTGGTATTATAAAATTGTAAGATTCTAAGGTCAGTGTCGAGATCTTAACAATTATGATATAAGCAAAAATATATATCGGGTAAGTTTTAATTTAGAACCGCCTAGATTGGGATATCATTGTTTATTCTCATTTTTGGATTAGCCATAGAGTTAGTAAATTGATCCGTAATTAGATTGATGGATTGGTGACTCAATTACATTTGTACTAACTAGCATGGTACCCGCGCAAAGCAGCGGTTCGGAGGCGAATGTTGTTTAACGATTTTGTGATTTTACATTTTTTTGCCGAATATTATTTAACGATTTTATGTAAAAGATAGTTTCTAGAAATTGTGTGTTCGTGTTGAGACTATGAAGAATTAATATGACATATTATTATATATGCAAATTCAAAAAGTTATTAATTTTAACTCTAAAAATATTAAATTCGTTGTATTAATTATATTTATTTATTGTAACATGTATCCAATTTAATGTCATAATTTAATGTGCCATTAGTGTGTTTTTAAAAAATTAAATTTCAAAAATTACTAATAATAGCAAGTGTATAAGCTTAAAATTTTTAGGACTTCTAAAAATAAAAGTCCTAAATGTTTTATAAAGAGTAAAGATAAAGATAAAGATATTTGTACTCTCTTTTACTGCCTTCTTGCTAGCAGTTTCTTAGTGAATAAGTTGTTCATAAAGAAAGAAGTATTTTCTCGAAGTTCAAATCTTTGTCACTTGGTGGATTTGAACATCGTCTCTCGATCAATAGAAAGACTGAAAATTAAGACTTGAAATAACATTCTGGTACTTAATTGCACGATGATAAAAACAAATATTGTTAAAATATAAGGAGTATAACTGAAAACTAATATTAAAAAGTTATCCAAAAAAATTATTTTAAGTAGGGTAAGCTAGTAAGGAGTAGGAAGTTGCTAGTGGCGGCAGTCTATAGTATTAGTACGTAGAAGCACACGGAATGGGCAGCTGTTATTTGCAAGCTGGAAAGATATGAGAAAACGACGCTGTTTGTATATAAATCCATTGCATCACTTTCAAGTTTCAACAACCAAATATAATAATTTAATGCTCTTTTTTAAGGTTTTGTGATTGGTTGCATTTACCCAAATTATATACTCCGTACTTAATTATTTTCTATGCCATTTACTTAGATATACATAATCTAAAGGGCAAATTCTCTATCTACCCAAGTTGCCCAACAAATTTACCTCAAATCCTCCAAAATTTTTTCACTTCTCTTAATGCCCCATGAGCAATTCTCTCATTTCTTTTGGCCCACCTTGTACCTACATATTACAAATGTAAGAGTTGATATGTTGGGCAACTTTGACCCACTTTATTATGCAACTGACAATTTTTGTCTTGTAGTAAAAAAGTAAAGTCTTTTTTTTTTGTTTTTAACTTGGGCAACTTGGTTCCACACATATGTATTTTTGGACAACTCGTTATAAATACAACTTTATAAAATACAAATACACCTTTTATAATCCAAATAATGATTCCCCCAAAAAAATTTATTATCCTAATACACCTTTTTTCTTAAATACAAAATACAAAATACATTTCGTGCTACTAACACACACATCAAACACATAAAAGCTTCCCACTCAAACTCAAACCTTCCCCTTCTCAAACTGAAACTGAAAATCAAACCTTCCCCTTCTCAAACTAACACACACATCAAACACATAAAAGCTTCCCACTCAAACTCAAACCTTCCCCTTCTCAAACTGAAACTGAAAATCAAACCTTCCCCTTCTCAAACTGAAACTGAAAATCAAATCAATCGTTCTGATTCTCTACATTTGTAAAAACGAAGCCCTAATCCAACTGCTTCCCACGCATATTCGTAGAATCAATCGTTCTGCTTCCACTTCTCAAGTATCCAACGACGAAAATGTTTGATGCAAAGCTAACGATGAGATCTAGACTAGAACATATTGGTACAATTAAAGCTGCATTGAATGTGAATAGAACCAAATTGTTTAGAGACACTGTGTTTGGCCCTTGGTTAGATTTTCCTAAATATTCCTCTGATCACCACTTGTACAATTATTTATATCAAAATGCAGTTGAGGTGTCTAATGTGAGTGATTGTTGTCCACCTCTTACTTTTGTAATAGGTGAGAATGTTTTTGATTTTGGCCGTGAACAATTTAGTCTTCTAACTGGGTTTCGTTTAGGTCCCATAGATAAAAAAGAAAGTGACCACGAGCATATTGTTAAGGGTTTAATAGATAGTCCTTTTTTTGATCGTTTGTTTCCCGATAAAAAAAGAATCAAGAACAAAAAAGTTAAGGGTGATGACCTTTTGGCGTTGGTGAAGTCGGGGAAAAGGTGGGATTCTTTATCCGATGAAAATGCTGTGAGGGTTGGTTTGTTGGTGATTGCCACATTTGTGTTTATTGGTCGGGAAGGAAGGTTTAATGTTCCTGACCATTTGCTAAAGAATGTTGAGGATTTTTGTGTATGGAATGAGTATCCATGGGGTGAATACATGTGGGCTCATCTGTATAAAAGAACGGTGAATGTTATTCCTAGGCATCTCGAGGCAGAATCAAAGAAGCCCGTTCTAAAAGATCCAAAAAAAGAACAAACATACACTCTGTATGGATTTACATGGGTGTTGAAGGTTAGATTTTATTTGTAACATACATTATCTGTGCTTGTATATATTCTGATGGTTATTCTAAATTAGGTTTTATATGTTAAATTTGAGAAACATAGATAAGCAGAATAGTCATTCAGGCATTGGCATTGTTCCTTAGGCATTGGCTTTGTTCCTTAGGCATTGTTCCGTAGTCATTGTTCCTTAGGCATCGTAAGGCTTGGTATAGATTTAAGGATGTTATGGTTGATGGTTTCGCACTAGAAATCGATTTGTAAACGGTCACCATAAAAACATAGAAACGATTGGTTCAAACCACCGCCAATGTCATTTGCATCCTCTGCTAGTTCAGAAGAAACCACTTTGCTTTACATCGATGTAATTCTATCCCCTGTTACTACAAATACACCCACTGCTATCCTAACCACTGCAACCATAATCACAACCACTATAATCACAACCACTAAGAATTAATACATTGTATTTGTTTTTTCAGATTTGGATTATGGAGACATTCCCTAACAGCTCCCACTAAGTCTAAATGTGGCTAGTGTGTTTCGGTATGTAAACTTTGTCATATGTCTTTTAAACATATTTTAACTTACAACCTTCTTTTGTTATTGTCTTTTGTTACAAACTTCTTCTTTTGTTACAAAATTATAGGTTAACGGATACAAAAAGCAGTTTAACACACTAGCGTTACAAAAATAAACAAAAGAGACTCATTTTACTAAGGGAAAATTAATGAAATGTGTTTCACTATGCATACTCTGTCACCCAAGTGCTTCCAAAATGTACTCTTTGAGTTTTCAAGCTTTTACAAAAGAACTTTCGAAGAAGCCATTTTATTGTAATTTTTTTTTACTCTCTTTCTTATTTTTCACACCCTCATAGCCGACTTAGGTCTCGACATCTCTAATTTTATTATGTTTTACGTTTTAAACATCATATCATTCAATCAAGAATACTTTCCTCTTTAATTTGATATCGATTTCGATATGGTTTTGAGCCAGGAAAAAAGCGTCGTTAAATTCCATGACACTTCAAGATACATGACGATAGATTTACGATACTCCACAATGATTGCAATGGGTCACGACTCTTTCGTGCATTTATGGCTTGAAAAGTTGCCTACAACTGTCAATCACAAAGATATCTTCTCATGCTATGAGATATTGTCATTTAAAAACACTATCGCTGTAAATCGAAAAAACACGATATCACTTGACACTACGATTAAAAATAGTAGTGTGTGTGAGATTTTTTTCTCATTTAGATACTTCTTTTCATTTTTATGCATATCCCTACACAAATTGGCTTATTACTTAATAATTATTTCATCTTTAACAATAACTCATTCCTTAATTCCGTCAAGACTTGATCACCACGTCTAAATTTCCCAACAAAAAGAAGAAAAAAAACAAATTTCTTAGAGAGCGTTTGGTTGTGGTAATTTGGAGTATATTGGGGGCATTTGCATTTCAATTCCCTTCAAATATCATGTTTGGTAACTCAAATGGGAGTATTTGAAGTAATTTACAATTCCATGAATTGCCAAAATGGAGAGAATAAGAATCCCTCCAAAAAGCGAGGAATTTTAATTTACTTGAAAAAAAAATTTTATAAACTTTTTTTCATATTGTTTTTTATAAACTTTTAAATAGAATATTTATGAATTTTTTTTATAAACTTTTTTTATAAATTTTTTATAAGTTTTATTTATAAACCTTTTTTATAAACTTTTTTTTATAAATTTTTTATAAACTTTTTTTATAAATTTTTTATAAACTTTTTTTTTATAATTTTTTATAAACTTCTTTTATAAACTTTTTATATAAACTTTTTTTTTATAAATTTTTTATAAACTTTTTTTTTTAAATTTTTTATTAACTTTTTTTTATAAATTTTTATAAACTTTTAAATAGAATATTTGTGAAATTTATATTAAAAAAAAATTTATAAATTCCTGTCAACTAAACATGCAAAGGTATTTTAAATTCCGAAATTTTAAATTCTCAAGAATTTAAAATTTCTAGAATTTAAAATTCTGAAATTTCAAATTACCCCAACCAAACGCCCCCTTAGTTATTTCTTAATGTCTATTAAAAAAAAGATAATAAAAAATAATAATAATATTAAAATGTTAATAATTGAGGAGTTGATGCATGGTACAGATTTCCGTATCTTCCGTATCTTTCCGTACGTGTTTTGCAAAATTTTGGGTGGTTTCGCAGGAAGCTAAGCCACATATATTTATTGATTTTGGGTCCAACCGACAGATAGATGCTTTTCACTTCAACATCTTCTTCTATAATTCATTTTTGGAACCTTTTCAGTCTTTCAAATTTGAGCACACGTCTTTTATGTTCACATTCATAGAATCATAGGTACATGATGAGAATCTAGTAGAGTTGAGCTTGATGGAGTGATCGAGCTTAAGCTAATCTTGAACACACATGAAAATAACAACTCCGCTTGAATTTTAATACAAGTTTTAAATCTTATCAAGAAGAATGCAATATAGATTCAACGCCGACTAATACAGTTTTGAATATTTGAGATTTATAAGTAGTATTAAAACATACATTACTTGATATGAATTTAGTTAAAGTACTTATATACTTGGGCTTGACTTTTTATATGTTTAAGACATTATTGTACTCTGTTGGTGTATATGGTCGGAGGACACGTGTCAGGTGGCATGTGTCTCCACTTTTCCGAAGGGCACGGATTTGTAGGAACGCATGCCAAATTGCTACAACAGAGGTAAACACTCCTTTACCCTAGGAGACCTCTTTTATCCGGCATTCCGTACCAATGACCATACTTGAGCCGCCTAACCCGGATATTGTGGGATATTGTCAACACGTGGACCGACGCCTAGCATCTAGACAAGGCATAGCTCGGCCATCTCTATCCCCATATTGTCACGTCCAGTAGTTGGGGTAGTATTTATACTCCAACCTCATTCAATGTTCAACTAACTAATTCACATGCATTTACTCTCACATTCATTAATTAGCCGCTCGGCCTTGTGCTAGATGTAATTAGGATGTGAGTTTTTGCAGGGTGCCCCTTAAAATGTTGGTGTTAAACAATTCTTCCTGGTATTCATTTAAATTGCTATAAATGTTTCATGTTGCTATGTGATTTATTTTTTCATGTTGGTCGTAAGATTGGCCGGTTAAGGCCATTAGAGGATCGGATTCGGTTTCCCTTGTTAAAAATAAGATTTTAATTAGAATATCTATAAATTTCTAGATTCTTTTTTATTCTTGAAAAAAATGATTCTCATTTCTGAAAACAAGGCCTAAGTATATATATACATTATTCATTACTAGAAGGCTACTCGCACAATGCGGCGGCGGGTATCCGGTGACTATTTTTTTAGGCTAACAAATGTTTTTTATTTTAAACATTTCTTATTTAACATGTCTCAAATATTTTATAACGTAGTAGATATATGTTTTTCAAAAGTAGAACGTCTAAATTATTAATAGTGTAAATAGTTAGCACTTTTATTTTTCAAATCTTAGCATAAAATTGGTGATTATAAGTTTAGTGATATTTTTTTTATAAAGAACTCTATTAAAATATATCATTATTGTAGGGGTTTACTATATGGTTTAAATGAGAGTTAAATTTTCAAATTTTACATTAATTTTTTAATTTTCCTTTTATAGTAATATTTTTGTCTTAAAGTTTTAAGACTTCCTTTTATAGGAAGT
Organism: Chrysanthemum makinoi; assembly: GCA_910596185.1. Taxonomy (NCBI): domain Eukaryota; kingdom Viridiplantae; phylum Streptophyta; class Magnoliopsida; order Asterales; family Asteraceae; genus Chrysanthemum; species Chrysanthemum makinoi. The sequence goes on from OU343219.1 coordinate 11,652,415, forward strand.
CCCAAAAATCCCAAATACTTTATAATGTAGTATAGATACGGAGTATATATGTAACCCATGCATTGTATGATCAGGCGTTGAGCAATGGATCGGTCGAGGGATATATAGGTCAACCAACCGGTTATGTTCGGTTGGGCCACTGTGGCCATTCGGTCACCTTCGGTTGGGGGGCAAAGTTTGGATGAACTAGTTCGTTTTGTCGACCGAATATCATGCGCATAAACTTCCGAAATTCTTACTGTTTGGCATTCAAAAAAAAAACCTTGATCACCACTGTGGGAACTAGGTCGTCGGAGAGAGAAAGCTGATGTGCCAGTGGTAAACTAGGTCACCACTGTGCATAGCCTCACAAGTGAAAGACAAAGAAAATGCACTAGACATGGACTATGTTAAACATCAGTAATCAAAGTCCTTTTATATTATACTGATGATACATTGTTGAACCTTTTGCATCACAGAACATCTAGCTATATCAATATCCGTATCCTTTCTTCAAGCACCATATACATGCATGCTTAGACGCTAGCTAGCACGATTGTTAACGTTCTTAAGACAGAAACCAGTTTCAATGAGTTCATACAACCCATATTTCATGTTTACCATAAAGTGATACTTTGTTTCTACTGAGGAACATGACATAAAACTTAGTTTGCTGTAAATTTGTCATCAGACTATAAGAGGACTTCCTAGAAACATACATGAAAGTGATGGAACAACTACCCCAATTAGTATGACAAAACCTTTAGGTACCAAATTTCAACTATCTTAACAAATATTTGAGATTTTGTAGTGCATGGTCCTAATTGACTTTATCAAAGATTAAAATGAATTGCAAAATGTTACAAGTCCTATACTTATAGACGTGAACGAGTTCATACAGACGTTTGCCATAAGAACAATCCAAGTAAATGGTGATATATATTGTTAGGCCATAAGGGACAAGTGAAGAGTGACCACAAATTACAGATTACTTTGCACGCTTTGTTGCTGAACAAAAAGCTTCAGCTCTTGCAAGATTGTTGCTGAATGAATATCCTATCACTAGTTGCTTCATATTGTTCAAATTTACGTTGAACTCCAGCACATAACCGAGGTCTATGAAGCGCTACAAAAGAACGTTGAACAATAAGCATATGCATATCTATAAATAAATCTTATAATTATAGTCGTGTCGAGTAATCTAAACATAAAAATACCTGGGAGAATGAACTTTTCTCATGTTTGATTGTAACTTATAAAGAGAGAAAAAAGATCAAAACTTACTTTGCTATTGTCTTATTAGCCTCTGATTTCCCCTTCCATTGTTGCACCCTGAGGAAAATGATCAAACATGTCAAAATCAACGAAGAATAGCGTAACAAATATCGAAAGTCTCGGTATAATAGTATATAACTACATAATACTATATTTCAGCTTGCTGAATAAGTAAAACATGAAAGATGGGCAGAACTTTGGAACCAAGAAGTTTGTATGGGTCAGAAAACGAGGGGGTGTTTAACATGCTGACAACGAGTTCCTTATTGTTTTAGTTTAAAAAAGGTGAGAATTGTTTTTCTTATTATACAGTGTCCATGAAAGTTACTAGCCTGGAGTTGATAGAATACCTGTAACAATGCTGGAAGTGTGTTGTCACTTCTGATCACCAATCATCCCATCTAATTGCAGCTTTGGGCATTCCAAAATACATCTCTCTGCTTGGGAGGGTAAAGTAGCGCCTATGCTTTTCAGCCTTGGAAGATCCTCCAGGTGCATTTTCTTTAAACACGGCAAATCGCAACCAACCGAGTTGCTATGTTCGAACAGAGTTTGCAGTTTCTCACAAGATTTAATCTCGACATACTTAAGTTGTGCCAGGGGTAAACTAGAACAGATAACATTTTCAAGCAACGGACAGTTTTCTAAGTAAATAGTTTCAAGATACTTGAAATCCTGGTTTCCGGAATACAGGCTCTTCAAACTAGTCGCACCAGAGATTTTGAGAGTTTGTATAGACGGAAATGAGACACCGATGCTCTTCAGTTCTGGTAGTTCCCACAGATGCAACGTTTTAAGATTTGGAAGCTCAACCTCAGCTTCAGATAGAGACACCATCTTGTCACAAAATTTGATGCGCAGAACTTTGAGAGTCTGTGTCAGCCATGATGATGAAAATACAGTCGTAAGCTCTGGACAACAGTCTATATACAAAGTCATCAGATTGTTGAAGCTCACAGACTGCTGTTTCCCATTATATATACTTGCTAAATGGCGATTGTTTATTATTCCTAAATCCTCAACAGCAATTCTATATTTGTGATCATCTTTCATTTCCTTCTCATCAAATAAGCTGACCATTTCATCACATCTTTCAATCCAACATCCCTTTAAGTCATTAAGAGTCGAAGCACTTAAACCAGCTAGCATACTCTTGAACTTATTATCAATCAGAAACACCAAGTTGACGTGACAGATAATCTTCTCGATTCCCTTGGGCGAATGATTGAATCCACGAATCTGCAACGACCTGTTACCCTTGTATTGAGCAAACTGACAAGTTTGGAGATACACATCAGCAAAGACAAGTTCACTTCTTTGAAGATACCCGTCCCCAGTTTCACCTTCCACCATGGCAGGAAACGCGCATAGCTGGAATGTTTCTTGTAGCAAAAAAGTTTCCTTCGGAATTTGAAGAAACTGTGTGCCACTAAGAAACAGCGGAGCTTTATCATCCTCTGACAGCCGGCAGATACTCCACTGATCCTGATTCATCTCCTCCGATGAAAGTTCTACTTGACTGCTTTCAACTTTTTCAATGTCAATGGCATTTGGAAACTCGAGGTATTCGAGATTACTTAATGTAGATATCCCAAGAGGTAATTTGGGAGTAGGCCCCAATAGATCGTTAACCTCTACATATGGAAAATCTTCCTCCAATAAGCAATCACCGAGAAGAAGCTTACGAAGATTATTGGAGCTGCTAAACTTCGGTAAACGTTTGACTGATGATCCGGAAAGATCTAGAACTTCAAGCTTACTAAGATGATCCAAATCAGGGACTGTTGATAAACGTTTGCAACCCGCGAAAGAAAGATGAGTCAAATTTTTTAGGTTCGACATAGATGGTAACTGTTCAATATGGGTTAAAGACATGTCAAGAACTTCAAGCTTGCTCATATCCTTCACGGGTTCAGCTCCATTAGATGCCAAAGAGGTTATACCAGCAACATTTAGAACCTCAAGATTCAATAAAGATGAATTCAGTTCAAGATTCTGCAAAGCAGTACAGTTCTTCAGTAAGAGCTGCCGTAAGTTGTTTGGATTTGGAAGAACAGGAAGGTAACTTATCTTTGTTTCTGAAAGATCAAGCTTTCTAAGGCAAATCATGTGCTCAAAAGTGGAATTTCCTATATCTTCCAAGGCACTACACTTTGAGACATCAAGAACCTCCAAATTTGTAGCAGATTCTAATGACGGCAACTGTTTCAAGGTTGTGCAGTGAGATAGATATAGCTCACGAAGATTGGAAAGCTCGGAAAGTGATGGAAGATCAGCAACATCTGTTTCTGAAAGATTGAGCACTCGAAGACATGTCATGCGGTCAAAAAAATCATCTTCAAGGTCTTTCAGATTCTTTGAACCCGAAAGATCAAGTACTTCAATACGTACAAGGGAATCGATGCATGAAAGTTGTTTTAACTTAAGGCAACTTTTAAGATATAGAAAAAGGGGGTTTGCAATGTTCAAAGGTAGGCGCTCAACAGAAGTTCCTGACATGTTTAGGGTTTCGAGGGAAACCAACTTTTCTAAAGACGGATCATGAAACTCTTCAAAGTTGGTACAACCAGAGAGATCAAGGGTTTGGAGCTTGGTTAGTGAGGTCAAGCTTCGTATCCTGCTAAGGTTTTTACAGTCACAAAATAGCAGATGAGTGACTTGTTTAATATTTCTGAACAATGGTGTAGTTGAAATCATGGTATTTGAAAGATTAAGAATTTTGAGTTCTTCAAAGTTCAAGAAATTTTTTTCGACATAATCCAATGAGATATTGCCGGAGAGGTCAAGAACCAAAAGATGTTTAAGCTTTGCAAGCTTACTAACATATTTCAAGTTAGGACAATCCTTAATGACCAGCCACTGTAATTGCTCAAGATCGTAAATGGATCGAGGCAATAAAGTGATTTGCAGTTCAGAAAGATTTAGGCTTTTAAGTGGCATGTCTTTGAAGAAGTCGTCTTTCATTTCTTTTAAAGATCTAGCACCAGAAATTTCAAGAACACACAAATCTTTAAAAGGTAGAGGTAGATTATTGTCTTCCAGATTTCTCAGACGCAGATAAATGTCTTCCAAAAATGCACAACCTCTGAGCACGAGAACACGAAGCCTGTTCATCGTATCCAAAGGCGTTGGCAGTGATTGGAAGGTGGGATTGAACAAAGCAAGAATTTGAAGTTCCTTTTCAACTTCAAGGAACTCCACGAGAGCGCCCTGGTCAAAATGGGCTCCGTCTAGCAATAAAGTTGAAATATGTTGACTCTTTTCTTCCCTCTCCTTCCCCTTCTTAATTACGCGGGGTGTTTTAAGCATACCGTCACTATGTGCAACTTTCCCAAAAGGTTCTGTATCATTTGTAAACACTGTTGCCAGCCCAAGACTGGGGATCTCGTCAAGACACTGATTTCGAACATCATCATTTAAAAGTGACTTGTTCATGAACAGATAACCACTCTCTTGGTCTTTCAGTATGCCACAATCCATAAGCTCCATAAGAATATGATGACCCTTCTCGTACGACTTTGTCAAGCTTTGATCAGAACCGAGATATCCTTCCAAGATCCAGTAAGTTATTAGCGCGTTGTAGTTAACACTTCCAGAATCACGAAAGAAATGGTGACCAGACCACCATAAATCTTTCAAAACACCGATTGGCATTACATCGTGCATCCTGGTCAGCAACTTGTTCACATTGTAGTTTTCAGATGCTTCTTCCAACTCCTTTTCTAGCATAAGCACTCC
>OU343219.1:11657506-11775291 GCA_910596185.1 Chrysanthemum makinoi
TCCTCTTTTCAAACATGGCATGTCTCTCATTCTGAAGAAGGAAGGCATAGAGTTGCTCATAGTTTGTATTCTTCAATCCTTTGGTTAGCTTCATGAGGTGACAAACTTGTGCCATTCGGGATTCATGTTGTTCACAAACTTTGAGTTCAATGAATGTTTGGCATAGTCATTCTGATGTTCCTCATGTCATTAACAAGCTTGTGGAATCTCACATAATACTCATAGACACTCTCATCTGGTTTCATCTTGAAGTGCTCAAATTCATCATAAAGTTGAGATTCTCTGTCTTCCATAGTTAATTCAGAACCTGAGAGAAGCATCTTGACATTATCCCATATAGCCTTTGCTTCAGTGTTGTGATTGATAAGCTTGTAGATGTATTTTGGAAGACCTTGTAATATGATGTTAGAAGAGCTGATATCCGCATCGAATCTCTTCTTCTCCTTATCATTGAGCTCATCATACATCTTTTGGTCCTATTCCATAGATCATTGTTCCATCTTCACCAGTATCAATTATGTCTCTAGTAGTCTCAACCCTATACGGTCCTTCATCAATGGATTTGAGAATGTTGACTCCATTTTCCTTTCCAAGACAGTATAATCTGATTCGTTGAGCCCAAGAGTCGTAGTCAGTTCTGTCAAGCATGGGTGGACGAGTATCTGAACCAGCTGCTTGAACATCCTCAGCAACAATGGAGATGATTGTAGGAACGTTGGTAGACATGTTGACAGATTAAACGGGATTTTATAACTCTATGATTAAACCGGAAATAGATTCTTTCACGGGATTTTACTAAATCAAGAGAAAACCGTATTACAGACAGATTCAACCAAGTCGCTAAGAAAAACTGAACCAAGTCGCTAAGCACCAAGTCGCTAAGACCACGTCAAGTCGCTAAATAACAACTCGCTAAGTACCAAGTCGCTAGCAAAATTTTGACAAAGAATTCGCTAAGCACTAAGTCGCTTAGATGTCAAGTCGCTAAAGAGCAACTCGCTAATCACCAAATCGCTAAGTTGTCAAGTCGCTAAAGAGCAACTCGCTAAGCACCAAATCGCTAACACCAAGTCGCTAACAAACTTAAGGACAAGTCGCTAACTTCACCAAGTCACTCGTAGTGGAGAATCCACTAAGTGTACTATTTGTCGGCTTGTCTCAATAGACAAGTCGCTAGCTCAACTCGCTAAGAACTTCAACTACAACTCGCTACCAAATTACAAAGCAAGTCGCTACCAAGACAACTTATCCGTGGCTTAAGTCGCTAGATAGAAAAACACATAAACACCACTTTTCAATCCAAAAACAACCCAACCACGATGATTCAAGTTTACCAAATCAAAACCTAAGCACATACAATGATTCTAAACACAAAGCTACACCCAAGATTCAAACTTTAACACTAGAAAAGATCCAAATGATGCAAAAACCACTAAACTTTTTCAAACTCTAAAACCACCTAAAAGTCACTAGAAATCCAAAGATATGTAAGAGATGATCAAACCTTGGCTCTTGATACCATTTGTAACATATTGGATTTCACAAACACACTAAACCATAAGATCAAATAGGCGTATAATGTGTTTTAGAGAGAGAAAGTTAGAGGTTTAGGGAACTTTAGTGAGAGAAAGAAAAATCTTATTATGAGCTCCAACTCTCTACCTTGGAAGGTAGAGAGTATTTATAGTCTTTACATAAATCGCCACCTATCGGGCTGTGGATCAGGCATACAGTGGGTAAAGACCCGTCCGTCCTCCACGGTGTTACTTAACTAAATACTACTTAACATTAAATAACTACGACTACGAGCTTTCTAACGAATACATATACTTGAGGTGACCGAGACTTTAACTACTGGATTTTCCAAATCCTAACAGAATTTTTGATATTTGTGTTTTGTTTTATTATTGGATGACAAAAAAAATTAACACGTGTGTGATAAAAAGGCTTGCTAATGAAGCTTCATGTAATACATGTATAAGCACAAAAGAAAATCATATAAATACCTAAATAGGCATACTTAATTATCAAGCAAAATAAAAAGAAAGTCATACCTCTAGCGCACTTAGGAATGTCTTTACAAATGACACCATAGATGTCACTTTGACGATTCCCGCTCTTTTGCGTTTAAGATACCTTCTTAAGGAATGTATTTTTGTTACCAAGCGATTCCTATAGCTTGACAAAGAAGATTAGTGCAATTAAATGAAATAAGTAAAAAAAAATGGTGTTATCAAATCAACATCCAAACATATAGTTTTAAAAGACATGGTGTTTGTTTTTTATAAAAAACCTTCTTTGTAGTTTTCAATTAAACATGGATCGTATCAAGTTTTTAAAGTACAATATACTTCAAGAAACTTGGTAACGAAGCTCTAATGCCAATTGTGGAAAACTAGAAGGGGGGAGTTGAATAGTTTTGCCAATTAAAACTTCCTTTTAATCTATTTAGATCGACTTATGTCAATCTATTTGAATGTGTGTGTTGGATGTTGATAAACAAGCATATAAAGGTAAGTAATGAAAAGATAAGAGTAAGAAGCACAAAACTACAACGCGAGTATTTATAGTGGTTCGGCTACAATGACACCTTCCTTGCCCTACTCCACTCCCCGAGTCACCTACTCGAGAGTTCGTAAACACTACACCAATCTCCTTATGGCGAAGAAGCCTTCACAATGTCGCCTACCCTTTTTCCGGTGCTAGGCTAACCACCGGGTTCTTTCACTCCAAGGTGAACCACACCTACACAACGTCGCCTACCCTTTATAAGGTACTAGGCTAAGGACCTAGTTCTTTCACTCCAAGGTGAACTACACCTTTACAACGTCGCCTACCCTTTATTAGGTACTAGGCTAAGCACCTAGTTCCATTGCAATGGAGGAACTACTACCACACTACACCAATGACTAATCCCAAAGGAGATCTACTCCTTTACAACATCATCAAGGATATCAATATCCTTGGATCTAATACTAGTCTATCTTGTACATCGAAACACACCATATCGAATGTACATCTAAGGCACCTTTCACTAATGCCTTTGACAAGATCTACAAGACACCTTTCACTAATGTCTTGTGTCTTGACTTCTAAGCACCTTTCACTAATACTTCTAGTCTTGTCTTCTAAGCATCTTTCACTAATGCTTCTAGTCTTGACTTCTAAGCACCTACCGCAAGTGCTTATGATATGGACGATAGATACCCTTCACTAATATCTTCATCTTGACACTTGAGACATCTTTCACTAATGTCTTCAACACTACACTTATTTGAAGAAAGAAAGGAATCATCAACAAGAAGACTTCAGTAGCCTTGATGATGAGGAAGCATGGCAACTCATGGACTTGAGCTTGCTCGACTTCAAAGGTGGTAATCTTGCCTTTAAGAGGAACCTAAAAGATCACACAAAAATAAAACTACAAACATAGATCTCTTGGATCTGAGGTTAGTGAGTTTTTAACTCAGGGAGAAAGTGTGTTAGAAAGGGGTGAGAAATAATGAAGAAATGGCCCACTATTTATAGAAGAAAAACTCTACTGTTCCCCGGATCCCACGGATCCCTTTCACAAGGGATCCGTCTAGCATTAAGCTAGGGATCCGTGGGATGCTCCCTTTTACCCATGGGTATTTTGGTTATGGGTCATGGGTCATGGGTTGAACTATGGATCTTTAGCTAGATACAATATGTAAAACCCTAAAAATTGTAAACATGTTAAATGACTATTATACCCTCGGATCAAATATTTATTAAATACGTAAAAATATAATAGTTCGAGCTCGTTGGATATACTTTAGCCTAACTCATGAAACAATTATCCTACATTGAACCACATTGCTACCAACATAAGAATACTCGAATTAATACGAGATAAAAAGAAATCGACGCACACTTTACGTTTAATCACATATCATCGTTTTATGTCTTCATGGGCCGAAATTTCTTATATGAATTACATAATACTACAACTTAATATTGGCCCATCTAACTTGAGCTTGGCCCATTTTCTTCTCCCTTTGGCTCGTCTAAAAGAAAAGGAAAACCGGCATTCTCTTTTTCATGACACGCTCCATCCCTTGAACAAAATAAAACCCTAGAATCCCAAAAGTGACGGCAACCAGAGAAACCCCTCCATTCCATTATTTTCTGTCGACACCAAGAGTATTCAGGAGGTTATGATCGAGGTGAGTTTGGCCCAGGTCTGGTCATGGGTTGATTTGTTGCTGTCGTGGATTATAGAGCACAATAGGGTGCTTGGTTGATTGGTTTTCGACCCTTGTTTTCTTCCTCTCTTCATACGCTGCAAAGGTAACCTTGTGATTTATGTTCTGCCTTCCTTTCCATGTTGAATCTGGTCGTGTGTATGCTTCACCATGTGCAAACCATTGCTACGTTACAGTTTGCACAAATAATAAAAAATGGCTTAGACGAATCAAGTGAACTTGTGCATAATATCATGGTATCGCCTCTATGTTTGTCGAATGATTAGGTCCTATATAACCTTGTCTAAGAATCTGATTTTTGAACCACTCAATACTCACGATTTGTTAATTCTTCTACCATTGAAAAATAAGGATAATGAAAGTATATGTAATCTTGGTGATGAGGCGAGCAAGAATAGAAAACCCTAAGTCATTTAAATAGTAAAATAATTATGATTTTATGTGGAGTATGGGATTGTTGGTTCATAAAACTTGAAACGGGTATGTATAAATTCATAAGCTGGAAAATATAAATGTTGGGCATGTAGAGATGCTATTAAAACAGGTCATATGGCTTTCATGGGTCATGGGTGCGTTTGGGTAGGTTAAACATGTGCTTATATTGGTTTTAATAAACCCTAAAACTGGACAGCATCATATGTCGAATTTGTGTGTGTTATAGATCCAATTTTATAAGTGCAATAATCTGAGTTTTTGTGGGAAAAGTTTATTTTATGTCTTAGTTAAGTTTTCCAAGTGGTTTGGTCGAATTTGGAGTTGTCTAAGTCGTATTTTTGAATTTTACAAGATCAAGTGTCAAAGCTGAGAAAACGGGTCTGAAATTTAGTTGGATTGTTTGATTTTTCATTTTCAAACCATAAGTTAGTAGGAGCTATCCTTTTACAGGAGTGACATTTAGGATATAAATGAATTTCTGGGAGTTTTGAGAATTTTTCCAAGGTGTCTAAACATGTCTAATAATTGTAAACTTTTAAGGTGTATTTTCTGCTCACTTTCTGGACAGGTCTGGACTTGTGATTTTCCATAGGCCATTTGACCTGGAAATAAAATCCCCTAATTTTTGGAGAGTCTTTTAACTCATATGGGAACCCCTGGGAATTTCCTTGATTTTATTTGAGCTAAATACATTGAAGGAGATACGACGTTGCTTCCCGGTGTAACTTTCTTGTTTGCTTTGATTTCGTTGCTAAGGTACAGATATTCTGACCTTTTCAGTAAAGGTTTCTCATGATTTTTCTTTCTTTGGCCTTTCTCTTATGTTTATTAGGGTTTCCTATGCCATTGCTATGAATCCCTTCTGTCTGTCTGAATCTCTGTTTTCTCGAACTTCTTTGTTGAACCTTGCTATATCTGATTTGGACCTTATGATTATGAACCTTCTGATATGTATTTATGTTTGACCTGTATGATTACCTATGATCTGTGTTATTTCTGACATTCTGTTTGACCTAAGTTAGTTTGACACCCAAGCCATTATTTCACTAGGCATGGGGGTTCCATGTCCGTGTCAGTGATGCACCTCTGACATGACTCTAGGGCAGTAGAGTGATGTTCTGCCACGTCCCTTGATGGTGGAGCATATTTGGTATATGTAGGTTGGGGCGTATGGATGCATCCTAGATCGTTCGTTATCTGATATGTTGTGATATGATTTTTCTGGTGAATGATGTCGTGTGCAATACGCGTCTTCACAATCTGGGAGCTAGCTACTCCATTGGTTACTGAGGTCTCCCCTCCTATTATATATGGTATTCCGAGGTCACCCCTCCGAATAAAATGGGTACTTATGATATGATATGATATGATATGTTTCTGGGCTCGTGTTAGATGACTAAACCTTTATCCGTTAATTATGTTTTATGTATTCTGTTTATGATTCGGTATTTCCCAATACACCATACTCTGTATTATCTGTTCATTACTCAGTACTCTTATATGACTCACCGTACTACCAAGAGATATATGTATTCTATTGTTTTGATCTGTCACACTCTCATTCTGTTGCTTCAAAATATCATTCCATTCACGTATCGGGTTATTATATGTGTTTATTGAATTTGATTATGCTATTCATGATTATGTGACTACTGATTTCCCTGCTATGATATGATTAATAAATGGTTATCTGATTTTACCTGTGGTCATCTAATGATATGTAATTTTACTGTTATGTGACCCTCTGATTTGTCTATTTATCATGTGTATTTCGCTCGTTATGTTTATGGGCTATGATTATCCGTTAGGATTCTTGTCTGCTGATTATGGACCTGCTATGCTACATTACTTCTTATATTTCTGTTGAATTGGTAAATGGTTCATTGTATGTGGTCTGGCTTGTTAATTGTTTAGTTGCTGTATTAGGATCTTGTTTAGATAATTCATTCGTTTATAATGTTCGTTCTGTAATTCATACTTGGTACATGTGGCTATTGTATTTCGACTAATGGTATTACTTCCGCTGCTACGATACTGGTTAAGTTATTAATTGTAAATTATTTGACTTGTGCGATTGCTATGCTCACTTGCTAATTAATTGTTTCCACTTGCCTTTAGGTTTTCTGTTTGTTTTGGATGTCTTTTGATTCCCTGATTTGAGTGTATGCCATATATATATATATATATATATATATATATATATATATATATATATATATATATATATATATATATATATATATATATACTAGTGTCAAAACCCGTCCGATGGACGGGTATGACTTGTGGTTTTTATTTTTATGATTTAGTGGATCAAATATATACTAAAAAGTAATTAAAACTCGAATGAAAGGGTCAAGATATTTAATTGATGTTACCATAATGCATTAAACGACTAAAAGTAGGTACGTACTTTGATTTGTGTTTTTTATTTTTAGGATTTAATACTACAAATATATAGTTAAAAGTTATTAAAAGTTAATTTAAACGGCTAAGAAGTATAATTAATGTTACCATAATTAATAATACGGCTAAAAGGAGGTAGCTACTTTATAACATTTTGTTATAAACAATATTAATCATGAAAATCTTTTACATATTATAATATTATTACCATTTATTATTATTTTTTTTTGTTGATACAATTTACCCACAATATACCTATTTCCATTTTCCATTATTTATTTATATTTAAAGTTTGGTCTAACTGAGTGTGTTACATCATAACTAAAAGGTAAAATAGATTTCAAATATAATCTTTGTTCATAGTTTCACATTGAATATACGTAAATGTATTTTTTTTGAAGGTGTATATTTATGATTGAATTTTGATGCTTATTTAGGTTCGCAAAGGGTTTGCTGTTGATAATTAAGGATCGCTAATGGTTTGTAACTTATCATTTTTAAAAAATAAGTTAACTAAAAATAAGATATAAACTTACAAAATTTTTCATTGAATTCATTAAGAACAAAAAGAAATAAACGTTTATAGCACAAAGTATCATAGCATACCCGTTCGATAGGCAAGCGAGCCTTATAAATATCGTTATGGAAAACTACAGAGATGAAAAAAGTTTCAAAATGGTATGCAAGAACAAAGTATCATAGCATACCCGTTCGATAGGCAAGCGAGCCTTTTAAATATCGTTATGGAAAACTACAATGAAGTCCAGAAAACATATGATGACATTTTAAAGACTATCAATATATTGTAGAACTTATTTTTATACCTTTAGCAATTTGTTTTCGATAAACGCGGTATTAAAGCAAGCATAGAATAGACGACCCTCAATATTCCTATCATAGAATGTAATACATAAGTATCCAATAACTTGTCGAACCATCAAATAATGTTAATGATTTAATAAAAACCTAAAGTTTGAGCAATGGGTTTCATCACTGCACGTTTACTATAAGTTGACCTTGATCTTTTTATTGAAATATAAATCGAAGGAGCTACTTTCTTCAGATCCTTCTATTTCTGAGTTGTGTCCCTCATGATCTTCCTCGAGGTGAGTAACAGTGTCCAAGATTTTCAATACCAATATCATTTACTTTTTTGCAGAAATTCCTACACATATCTCTAGATGAACGATAATGTTGTCCAGGAATCTGTAACAAAAGTTAGTTGCCAAGTCAAATGATAAAGTATATGAAACAATTGATCCCATCCGTGCTCCGCAATATCTGATGGAAGGTCTCAAGTCCTAACCCTTGAATTCGTGCTTTCAGAAGAGTGTATTTTTGTCTCCACTAACTGTAACAAAGACATCATAACAGTATCCTACATTCCATGCTAATATCTAAAAAATTTAGAATTAAACTGATTAGGTGGGTAGGCGGTAGTCGTTAGGAAATTGACGTTTTGGTTTACTTTTAACTCATTTGACCCATTTTTGTTTCCTTTTAATCAGATCTGTTTGAGATAAAGTCAACACAAGTTGAGCCGTTTATAACTGAACGTGAATCATAATTACTAATACGACAGCTTTTTCAAACACAAATTATGTACTTTTATGAGATAGAAAGTGTCTTAAGAACAAAAGATAGGCTGCTATCTATAGCTTTGTCGGTCTTGTAATAGTTTGCGCTATTTTTCTCCTATTGTATGCCTTTTCCTAATTAGTCTTGGCAAATAAGGGGTGTAGTAGTGCATTTATTTTTGTAATGACAATGAGTTAAGATATATATTTTGAAATAGCCATGCCGGCGTGTATTCATTTTCTTGTACAACTAAGATTTATAGCATAGTGATCAATAGACATAAAATGAAAGCAAAAAGGAAAGTAAAAGCCATACCCCTTTTCGTATCCTTTTATGCACAACAACTATTTTCAAACAACTTTGTCAAATGCAACATTCCATCTTTTTTTCAATTTAAGTCAACATTAAAAGACCACCATTTTATATTCATTTCCTAATAAGACAAATCATTCGTATCACAAGACTAATCCTTTCTATGTGTTGTGGTTACTTTCCGTTAGATGTATTTTTTGAGGTTAAGAGAGTAAAGGATAACCAACTTGTATCCCACCGGCTGTTTTATGAGGAGGGGCGTTAGGAATTGCTTATTTAAACTGATTATCACAATTTGGATTTAAAAAATTCAAGAATTCGTTCGTGAGTTTGGCAATTGGTCATATTGATTCGGATGCAGGGCAATGGATTAACAAAACTTGCATGAAACATTAAAGCAATCACTATTAAAAACTTAGACTTTCATTGGAGCAGAACTTGGTCTTAGGTCCAGGTTTCATAACATCATCTTGACACTCTGGCCTAACTGAAAAATGCACACCAAATTACACACAATAAATAACATTACAGAATCTTTGTCATGTATCCGTTAGAGGGATTTGTTGAGACAAATTTAGGAGGATATGAAATTACTTTATAAAAACATTATCAAAAAAGCAAACCGTTATAATAAGTCATATTAATCTTGATATTATTGCATTTTTTTCAAATCTAAGCTGTATGTTTTTTGTATTACATTCGTGCAACATGAATAAAAACTCATACAATGGTTACGTTGAGTTATAATAACAACCTTTGCTGCAGCTCTGATATGATCATTGTAAGGCTGCCAATGTGGATGGTCTCCATTCCATCATCAAATGTAACTCCATTGGCAGAAGAAACTTTTGCATAGAAGGGATATAAATTTACAACGACCAGTTAAAATGTACTTACAAAATAGAAACTTTTGCATAGAAGGGATATAAATTTACAAAGTTGTACGCAAGAACAAAGTATCAAAGCATAGCCCGTTCAATTGGCGAGCAAGCCTTATAAATATCGTTAAGAAATTTAAGTTAACGAAAAATAAGCTTTAAGCAAAACTCGTTAACTTGCCAATGATGATGATGAAATTCATGTTTGATAAAAGTTAGAATGACGTTATACCGTTTCTTGAGATCTAAATTTACATAAGTTAACCATTTGTACAATCAAGAAATACGAAAATTCGCATTTACCCTATTGTCGTGTTCTTTATCAACACGCATAAACTTTCCGTAGCAGCTACCTTACTTCTCAGCTTTTTCCGCCTAAACCTGCATAACCCTTTTCAGCACCTGAAACATCAAATATCGTATTTAACTCTGTCAAACAGTTTGAATCCTTTAAACAACCGATCTTTTTCGACATGTGATCATGTTTATGGTTTGAACCTTTTTAAACACCCACAATTTTCAAATATATCAAAGTTAACCAACGGTATAGATGGTCTAAAGTCAAAGATACATAGTACCTTTGTTACTTTGTTCATACAATCATACCACATAGAAAATAACTCAAGAAGAAAAGTACTTTATTATCACATTATCAATATATGGTTCTGACATATTGTTAATACCTAAGTTTCCTACTAAAACTAATTGCAATCTTAACTGAATTCATTGTTAGACTACCTAAAAGTCGATCACATAGTACTCACCCAAGTGTTGTTTTAATGCACATTGAAACACTATTTTGGTGGTTAGTTTTATAGCAACTGGTTATCCAGTTATTCACAAGTCATTTAGCTATGGACAAGGACGGACCTTCATAGAAACCCGCGCCCCCCCAAATTTGCGGCACCTGGTGTAAATATTATAGGTTTTAGGGGTAATTTAATTGAGGTTACAAATAAATCTCCGATTCGGCCCTCCCAAAATAAATTCGGCCCCCCAAGAAAAAATGTTCAAGTTCCGTCTATGGCTATGGAAGGTGTAGACGGTACATAAGAACCGAGCTATTATCCCCCTACCTCATATTTTATACCAATTAACCTTCAAGAATATGAAAGACACAATACCACATCACACAAACTATATACCAAAAAAGCTTCAAATCTGAATGTGCATTTCACAACTCAGCCAAATATTGTAATATGTCACAACGCCTCATTTGTATAAAAAAAATTGTCTTGTATGAATGCACCTTCAGCCAATAATCAGGGTTGGCAACATATATGAGGACCCGTTTGGAAACCTTGACCGTAAATTTAGATCACAAACATCCTGAAAAACACAAACTTAAATACACAAATCACAAGAGATATTAACATATTTAAGAACAATTTAAGTGTTGGAAATGCAAGTATACAAATAAAAAAAGTTCATTCATAAATTCATGGCTTGACTGCCTTACTGGTTTAGTCAAATTCCGACACAAAGTTGGCACATTAAGGATCTTATTTACTCAAATGATATAGCACAGTTGAATGTAAAAAGTAACCAAACCCATAAACAAACATCAGATAAGATAAAATACTCAGAACTTGACATGTCCAACAATTTATGACATTCATAACATAAACATGCAAATCCTAGGCCTAGCCTTGTAACTAACATGTCAAAATCCTTACGACGCTACAGCTCAATGGTTTATAAAAACATTTCAAAATAAATGTCAAAGGTGCAAGCATACAAATGAAAGAAATTATTTCATTTGTAAAATTACTTGAAATCTTTGTTAATTTGGTCATCTTTCGACACAAGGTTAGCATTAGTATGAGCCTATATGATTTATAGATGACATATAAAAACAGGGGTCGACCGGGTTTTGACCGGGTCAGAACAGGGTTGAGCGGGGTAACCCATCCCAAATAGTCTTAGCCAGGTTCAGGTCAAGCACAGGTTAGGCAGCCTTTTAACACCCGTACTTGTTAAATAACTTTTTTGACTGCGGTTTCTCATTATAAAAAGATGCCAACAAAATATACTCTTTCAAAGGATTAGAGGAACCATCAGAAACCAAATATTTATCCCCAGCAGCTAAACATAGCTATACGGTCCGCATCATGGTTAGATCTCTTATAAAGAGATCTCGTCATCTGGATCCTCATCTGTATGACCAATGCATTAATATTAACTGTCAAAAACCAACTTATAGATTTTGAAAATAATCTACATTGAAAGAGTAATCTTTAATCAAATATAAAGTAGATAAATGGGCTCAGAAATAAAATATGGATTGGAGAAAGTTTATCAATCACAATGAATCAGAGTGGTGCATGACTTTCCTAAGTTCTCATCACTGCCCTTTTTATAACAGAAAAAACATTTATATAGGTTAAGTAAGTTGACTGTCTATACTGTTAAGTACATCATACAAATGTATGTTCCAGTGATTTCATTACAAGTATATGTCAAAGGGGCAGGCATACGAATGAAAGAGGTTATTTCATTGGTAATATTACCTAAGCCTTTGTTGATTTGGTCATCTTCCGACACAAAGTTGGCACAAGTATGAGCCTATTTGCTTTATAGATGACATTGATATAATAATCTAACCAATCACAAAAGAGCACATGATTTAAACGAACAGAAAGAAATTATAGAAACAACTTGCTATGAGAAAGTCCATTCACAATTTTTAGTCTATATCAACATGTAGTCCCCACCATACAGCCTCACTAAGGTAATACAACAAATAAACTATACCCAGTAGCGAGAAAAATGACACGGTTGAGACTTGTCTCTTTCGTCACCTTCAGACACAAATTTCGGAAGAGTCGGTTTGGTCCAACAGTGTATACTGGTATTTGAAATTTTTTTTTGATGACGTCAATGGCTTCGGGTTCTAGCTCATAGACTGTGGCTACTATTAAAGATTGTGTTTTTTTGCTCACATCGATAAGATGTCGTGGAGTGCCTGGTCAACCACTCGAAAGTCTTTCACTTTCATTGGTGATCAACCAGGTATACATAAACGATGCGTTCTTCTCCTCTTTTTGTTTTATACACGACATGAAAAGTAACTAACAATATAGGAAAGATAGTACTATTTCTATGTTTAATTTATGGGGGTGTAAGCCTACTCTTACTAAAAATAGCTTATCGTGTTTTAGATACACACCTTTTAAGGTGTGTTATCAAAACACATTTTTAACCCTCCAAAAAGCTAATAAGCACTTTTTAGATAGTTTTTGAATAAACTCAAAGGTATCCTAAACATGCGCCAATAATAGCCTAAATAAGCCTAGCCAAACTCCCTTAAGTTATTTTATACAGTAGTAAATAAACACTTAGCAATGTGAAATATGAAGAGGATTGTGCACCTGATAAATCAACACAGATATGTCTGTGTTTCTGAAGCAGTTCTACAGAATGTGTCACATGTGGTTATGTGTTTATCAGATGATATAGTTTAATAAAGCATCATAACACGTGAAGTTGAATCTAATTTAGTAATACAACGGAGATAGGTAAAAGTTACCTTGATAGCACCTGCTCCCCTTTCTTAACAAAGTTAAATTGTTGTCGTAGACGAAATGGCTTGTCAGATAGTCTCTACATTTGTTCCATCTAACATAAAAACAATCTTTTTAGTTAGTTCCTAATAAAAATTTCAATCATCAAGTCTTGCTCACTTTGACTTGGTGAATGTTCTTTGTGGTCCAAAAATGTCAAATATGAACCTGGTTTTAACAATTATCTACATGGCCACCCTTTAAATTGAATAATTGTTTTAAAACTTACCCATTAAGTGTATTATAATCGGAATAACTTGGCTATTGTTTGAGACATCTACACAATGTACATTAGACAATGTTAATTATATTTGGAAATCATTATATGCAAGTGTCCCTTGATGAGAAGATCTATCACCAAGCTGGCACATGAAACATATTATATCAAGTTTTAACAAAAAGTATTAATATTGGCACCAAAGTAACTTAATGGATTCTTAAAAAGCATATATATATATACACTACGATAACAACATAGGAATAACCTATATTAGGAATTTACTGTGACGTTTACCTGGTAAAAAAAAACAGTTTCCCACCTTCACTAATCCCAAAGAGCACAATGGTGCTACATATTGTAAGCTTGAGAGCACGTACTGCAAAAAAAAATAATAATAAGAAAAATGGTATATTTAAAAGAAGCTTTAATGTTCAACCCAATACCATGTCCGAAAAGGTTTACGCTATCACGTCAAACATCAAAATATCATGTTGTAATTCTCAATTCATCAGTTGTTAGCTTAAACGGCATCTTGAGCCGGGCGGAGTAATCCTTCCAGTAACAATAGATATGGAACAACAAATAAGATTAGCTTACAAAAAACTCCTTTGGGCATTTTCATAGATTATATGATATGTTTCTAGACAAGCATATTTCAAATCATGTCAAGCAATTTAATACCTTTATATGAAACGGCATATTTTCTAGTAATGGAGCTATACTCTTAGCGATATTTAGTTATTGTTATTAATACCTGAACTAAATTAGTGATCAAAGAAACAATGGATACCCCTGATCTCGTAAAACCCTTTAAGATAAAGTCAAATCCAAGTTACATGCTACATTTGTTTCAACCATTAGCAATTCTGTAACTCAGCGAATAATGTTGGTTTACTTAACTAATTTGATAATACTCTCTGATATTTGTAGGAGAAGAGTGTTGCTAAATCCTATGGCCTTGGATGCTTTTGTTAAAGAAAACGGGTCAAGATAAGGAAAAAAGATCAAGCTCTTGTTCAGAACCACATAATAGCCCTCACTGGATCAACGACACTCTCAAGTGATCTTTTGTGGAACTCTGACGATTCCTGCAAAAAAACTAACAATAAATTTGATGTGGAACTGGATACTGATCTTACAGGACTATCAATAAGAAAAAAAATAACAGTATAAAAACCTGTAGATTTTTATAGCATTAATTTTATCTTATCAGCCTGTGATTGGCACAGTAGTTTATCCACCATCAACCTTAAATTGTAAACCACAAAGACTTCTGTTACTAAGAATAAGCTTAACTATTTTATTTTAGCATAAAAGCATGCATGTCAATGTACTAATGGTATTGGTTTCGGTTATGGATGGATATTTAAGATATTTGACACTAAAACAATGTTGCTAAGCTTTATGCCAAGTCAACTGTTGCTATAAAGGGAGTAACACATAATAGAAAACAAAAGAGAGAGCTTAACGGTTTCAGAAGGTTCAAGTAGTTCACCAATCTTGCATCTTTGAGTGAAGATGAATAAAGAGACATGCATACCATTTTTTAAGGGTGCAAAGTCTCACATGACACAATCATTCTCAGAATTACCAACCAGGCTAGCAACTTAGATCCTATCAAGATCAAATTCTGAATGCTCGATTATACAAATCACCTGAGCTTCGCATTCGGTACCAGATATCTTCGTAAGCTGAATAATATTTATTAAACCCCAGTCTCTAGTTTCTTAGCAGCTCTGCCATAGCAATATCATTTCCATTCTGAACTTCATTCCAACTATCCTAATGGCCATTATTAGACATCCTTGGCTGTTAGAAATTACCCATCTGCTGGTAAGGAGATCGATTGTTGGGCAGAGTTATTCTACAATTCTAGAAGAAAGTCTATAAGAACCTGGGAAAGGCTAAATGATCTCCTAGGTCGGTATATCTCTGGTTTTGCTGTGTGAAAGATCTTTGCATCAATAGTATAGTCGAAGCCTGTTATCACTTTCAAAAGAAGTATGTTGTGAAGGTAAGTTTGATGTCATGTCTAGCCCTGGACTACTGAGTCTATTAGGAACTCTACCACCAATTGCCAAAATTACGGGATCCATGAATTCAAGGTCACTAACGCAGCTGTTATATAAAGGAGGTGGTGCTTGATTCATATTTCATAGTAAAGAGGAAGTGTCACATTTGATGTCCTACAGAATAAGTGCACGAAAGAGACCGATTAATTTACAATAGAAAAGCTACATAGAGATTAGACATAAGAATATAAGAGCATAGTACAAACCAGATAATCAAAGCTTTTGGCGCTCAAAGGAGCAGCAATAGGGAAAAAACCTACATCCATGGCCATCTAAACACGATGCCTCCAATCCAGTCGCTATACAAATCCTAAAAGATCAGTTGATTGTTTTGGCAAATTGAAAATACAATAAAGCAGTTTAGCTTAGTTTTCTAATATTGTCATTAGACTTTGAAAACCATTAACTTGATGTTAAAGTAACCATCCAGCTTTCAAAATCTATGGTATAAACCATTCAACTTCATAAGCATGGTTAAGAGCTAAAAAATGAGCATGGCATCGAAAAATGGATGTCCTTTAATAGAATGGATTTATACATACCAGGTCCCGCGAGTCAAAGGCATGTAACAATCACTCTTGTTGCTTACTAAGCATCTTGCAGTCCCAAAATTTGACAGTTTGGGGTCTAAACTTTCATTTAAATTTCTGGAACCATACAGTGATCTCAAGCATGACATAACCTTATCTGTTCATTTTATACCAAAAACGTTTATGAATGAATGTGTGTATGATAATATATATCTTTGGTGAGCAACTTTCAAATGTTCTTTAGTTTAAGGTGACTGACTTTCAACCTTCCTATTATGGGTTTGTGATGGGTTTACTACTGGGAAAATTTGCAAGATTGTACCTTCCAAAATAAAATTAAAAACTGTATTACACTGAGTAGAAGTTTGAGAGATGTTTGTAATTCTATACGCCTAGAACATTACAAAAACTATAGTTTTACTATTGGAGGAATTTCGTATAATATTCCTCTATAATTAGTATGATATTGTAAATCTTTGAATAAATATATTTAGGATGTTGCATCCATAAACAGGATTTGGGTGAATTTATGACCTGCTAAATTTTTTGATTAGATCCATTTGAGATAACACAGCCCAAGTCATCCAATTCATAAGTAAATGGTTTAATATTTCTACCATTTATGTAGTACTTAAAAACTGTCTTGATTTTTCAGTTTATGAAAGGAGCAGCTATAAAACAGAGTACGTTAGGCAAAATGTGGGCAAACCTTCATCTGAGAGGCAGGTCTATAGAGATTCTTACTCATCACGTGGAGCTGGCTACATGGAAGATTCTTCAAGGACTGTTTCTCGTGTTTCTGGTCGAGGAACTTCCCATATGTATGATGAAGATGATGATGGTGGAAGATACGTGTATGCAGATCCACCATCAAGATACAACGATAGTGGTAGCCGCAACTTTAGTTCTACATCTAGCCTAAAACGACCTTACTCTTCAATTGTAAGTAAATTACTTATTTTCGGTTTGTTCAGTAATGCACTTTTCCGTTACCTAACAAGCTCGATTGATTATGTCTAGGATGAACCCCATCCTCGTTACACTGAATCATCCAGAAGGCAGTCAAGGGCAGATTTTGATTATGGCAATAGTTCAGATTTGGTGTATAATGATAGGATCTATAGTAGTGAACCTTCAAGGTATGTGCATTTTTCAATGTATTATCGATCCATTGCTGTATGAGTTTTATGTATTCTTACTTTGGGCACCTTAGAACGCTCTTCTACCTGTAAGTTGCAACCTATCAGTATTCTTGATGTTCGGGACAAATCTAAAAAGGTGTTTAAATATATAATTTATGAGTGTTTATGATGTGATTTTTTAAGAACCAGGATAAATTATAAAGTCGTAATAACAGAACTCTTGGAAATAGTGTTTTGAAGTTTTAATAATCACTTCAGAAAATTATTATTGCTAAAGAGTTGATACATAAAATGATCAAAAAGTACATTCATGTAATGGAGATGCCTTGTGAGATGGATACAGAAGTTTCTCAAGTTTAGTTAGAAGTGATAAATCGTATTTTACATTACACTTGGAATTTTGGATATTTACTTTTGTTCGGTAAGTATAAAAAATGATACCTAATATAATCAGAAGTATATTCTGTTCAAATTCGCTGGATAGTATAATTGAAATCTGTAGAAGAACTTTAAACAAATCGAATCATGTTGCTGATTTTGTT
Organism: Chrysanthemum makinoi; assembly: GCA_910596185.1. Lineage (NCBI taxonomy): Eukaryota > Viridiplantae > Streptophyta > Magnoliopsida > Asterales > Asteraceae > Chrysanthemum > Chrysanthemum makinoi. Next base: position 11,675,411 of record OU343219.1, read on the forward strand.
ATCTATTATCAGGGTAATGCGTGGCTCGCGTTCTGGCTACACTGGAAGTAATCAGAGCTCTGCAGGCCATTCTCATGGACCGTATGATAAGAATACTTCCAATGCAAGCTATAGAAGAGGTATAAAACTGTTATACTTATAATCTTTGTTGTACATTGATTTTATCTTTCAACTCATGTGATGCTTGGCCTTCAAATGTCAAAAATATACAGTCGATATGGCCAATGAGGATCCAGAAGAGATGTACCCTAGATATGGCAGAGAGCGTGAGTCACGAGACTACATTCCTTCACTATCAGAAGTAAGTTTCTTGTCTTCTTTCTTATATATGTATAAGGAGGCCATCCAACTGTTCCACTTTTTTTATTAAGTCCAAGCAAAAAAAACACACACACAAACAGGTTTCTCGAGTTACAGCTTCATGTGTGAATGATTTAGAGGCTTAAATCAGTTTTGGCTTTCACTAAATCCACATGCTGTAATGGGTATTTACTGCGATGGGATGGGAGGTTGCAGGTTGTAATGATTAAGTGGATTAGTTGCACACAGTAACTGCTGTTGTAGTTTCTGGCTGAATTGGATAACATGTTGGATAATGCCTATGCTTGAGAATAAAATTATTTAATGAATCGCCAACACGCCTAGTCTGAAACCACCCTAATCATGGTCAAGCTAAAACTTAAATAAGCCATCTCAAGTTTGGTCAGGCCTCAAAAATCACCCTACGGCAGTTTGGTTTGTATACAAATCATCTTCCAATCATTTCGGTTTCTGCTTGCCTGTTGCAAGCAGGCTCGGCCCCTAGAATTTTTTGCATTATTCTCATTTGTTTTCCTCTTTTTAATATTAGCTTTTTGTTGTTCAAGCCAAATGTAGCAAGTGAGTTTATGATATATTAGTTGTGAAATCATAAGTAAAACATTACTCACTTATACATAAATGCATGCTTACCTTTAGTGCTCTACGCACCATCTTATGGTGATTTCTGAATGCACAGATCAGCTCCTCCTCATTAGGTGTTACAACAGCTTTCTGCAAATACATGGATTGTTATCTAAAGAACCAGAAATAACTGCAGTTGATTCCAGTTGTAAACCATAACAGAGGACTGACCTAGCATAGTAATCGTGTAAGAATTATATAGCTGATCATAGCATTGCTCTTCATTGTTAACATTTGCTCCTCCTGAAACCGAAGTAAAAGTTCAATTCTACTTATTAAATTTCAACTTACCAAATACCTTCCCTGATCCCTTAAAGTTGGGAGTTCTATTTTCCCACATCACTCAAGATCTATTTTTACCATTCGGGTTCTATCAAAACACACAATTAGTACTCAAACACTGTATGTTCAAAAAGGAACTGTATGATTATGGGTTTCTATTAGGTATTTTACATGGTTTGATTACTTTTGGCAAGGGTGCTTACTGTTTTAGCGATTCAGTATACTTCCTAAGCATGCTATCACAAATTAAGTAACAACTAATGGCTGAAATATGCAGCTAAAGGTAACTGTGTGCTGATATAAATGGCCGGATAGATAAATGTTTTATTGCTCAATCACTGTCTAGGCCAAACTCCGAAGTCATTTGTTTATAAGATACTCCCTATTAGATAAATACATGGCGATATACATTATATCTTTATAAATATAGTCAATGGTATATTATTTTGTCCATTTTATTGGAGCACCTGGTATGAGTATTTGTTGAAACCTATATTCCAATTTATGCATATTCACGATAAAGATCAACAGACCTAAACGCTTATAGGCAGAATTGCAAAAGGAATTGGGATCTATCCAAACACCCCTTAAGACTTTCGTGTCCAAAATGTTGTTTACGCAGCCAGACTTTACCCTACAGTTTAATTGCATCTCATAATTAGTTACCATCTAAATTAATAAATTGCTAAAGGAATCAAAATCATATTTAAACCAAATTGGCGTTGTCTACTTTTAGAAACAGATTACCTACCACAACCCGTTCATAAGCAAATGGGTTTAAACATCCACCTCTAAAGGCCACAGGGATAGATTTTATCCCTTTCATATTCCCAAGATATTAAGGCTGAATCATTCAATTATTTATTGCTATTTCAAGTTGCTACTATTAGTAGCAACTTGATATAATCAGTTTAGCGCCCTATTTATATTGACTCACATAAATGTATATATTGAAGAATAATGATAATAATATAAAAAGTTTGAAATTATTGATGCTTATCACTAAATATTGCTTATTACCTTGAGGAGCAAACGATGGTTTAAACATTGGTGGCACGGGTGCAACATTGTTCTTTAGCGTCTGCAAATAAACACCAACTCGTTAAGGTAGCTGTCATGACTATGTAGACACTACAAAAGTGATATAGTAGCATAAAAAAGTAAACTTGGTCCGCTTTGTTCTACGTTTTTTTGTGAGCAGTGATGAGAGAACCAATCAAGAGAGATTTAATTAGTGTAGCATACAGTTCAAGTGATAATTCGGGCAGATGTGGGGCTGCAAATCATCAAATTTTGCATTGATGTTAGACCACACTACTGAAGACAGCACACAGTTTCTACCAAGTAAGTTGAATAAAAAAACGTGCACTGTTCACAATTTCAATCTATACTCTTGGGTGCTTCCATAAGTTTCTAGCTCATCAGACATTAAGTCACTCAAGGCAATGCCACGAGAAGCAATTCTCGGCTGCAAAATTACATGGTTGATAGAGTTCATAGCTGTAGATATGAATACTTGTATGTGTTTAACATAACATTAGCAATAGCACAATACATACCACATACATCAGTAAAAAAGAATTGAACCTGACTCTTTGAGAAATGGAACGAACTGCACTCACGGTGTACAATGAAAGGAAGAATACCAAAAAGCAAATAGAATGTTTCAAAAGTATAGAGTTAATAAAGAAGATTTGTCGGAAACATGTTCACATTAATAAAAACCAAAGAAATGAAAATAGGAGTTTCACAACTCAAAGGTAACAAATTACTTGCTTGCGTGCAGCGTAAGTTTCTTGTATAGCGTTATTTGAGCCCGAAACATTGCATATACTATTCGTTCTCCTGGCTGTGTCTTAGGAATTATAAAGACGTATACTTTACAACTCAAAGGTAACAAATTACCTGCTTGCCTGCAGCGTAGGTTTCTTGTATAGTGTTATTTGATCCCGAAACATTGCATATACTATTCATTAACCCGGCTGTGCCTTAGGAAGTATAAAGACGTAAGTGGTAAAAGTGTTAGGAATACTGAAACTCATGAAGACTGAAACACAGGCGGAAAGTAAAAGAGTATACGTGACAAGGGTACATGGTTTTAAAACGCTCTAGAACTGAAATAAACAACAAAACATGATCCAGATAAAAAAAAATCAGTCTTGAGCCTGATCTTGTTCCCTGTAAATATAGGGAAGAAATATAGAACAAATTATTTGAGGTACGAACTAATTAGAACTTTAAACCCGATTTACTTACCAAGGATAACCAAATTCTCCAATATCACGGCTTAACAGATCAGCGACCTCTATCCATCCCGTTTTCCATTCAAACACTTGCAAATGCCATCTGCCATGAGTTTCATATCTTGAGTGATGACGCTTGAGGTATAGACATCACACCATCAGGATCACTTGACTCGGAAAAATGAATAAATAAAAACAAACTCCCATTTAAAAACCTGACATAACCCTTATCTATACTTGTATTTGAGTCAGGTACCAAATTACTATAATAAAGTTGAGGCGGGTTTGATTCAACATAACCAAACAAACTGGTGTTTTCAATTACTTGAAGAAAAACAAACTTTTGAGCCGTCCATTAACACCAGAAAATTTCTAAACTTTTTATCAACAACAATATGAAAATCAAATATAAACATAAATGTGTCCAAAAAAATGAAGCCCCAAAAAAACCTCAAGTTGAGAATTAAACTTACATAATTGAATTGATTTAGGTAAAACTTGTTAATGCAATTTTCTGCTCCATCCCTCAAACTGAAGATTCGGCACACAAAAAAGAAAGAAAAGAAAAACATAGAAAAATTTACATAAACTTGTAAACATATAAATATAAGAGAAGTACCAGATATAAGAATCATGAACACAAAAATCATCTTGACTTTGAAGATTGGATACATGAAACCTGCAAAAATCAATAATTGTATTATGATCGCAAAGATTTGAGGATTGTATTACAGATAATGAAGACGAATAAATATCACATTAGGGTTTACATGGGAGGCAGAACAAAGATCGCTATGTATGTCTGTGTACACCAACTTACATATCTTACCATTCCCATAACACGAGTCGGAGTAAAAGCCCTCTTTTCACCAATATACTGCGCATGGATCAACGGAAAACCATCAACAATTATGAACATAATATAAACAAATACATACAAATAACACCAGTTGATGACATAACAAAAATCGTACCATTGTCTTGAAGATTATTATCTTTGTTTGCTTTTGAAATCCTTGCACTTTGTCTAAATCTGCCTTGCTCTTTTTGGGACTCCATCCTTCTATCAGATATCTGTTAACACAGAAAAAGCAATATTTGATATCTGATAACACTATAAAACTAAAAAAACTACAAAACTTTTTACAATTATAAGTCGATAAAAAAAACTTGTTCAACTAATAAATCAAAAAAAAAAGTTAGAGATTACTCACCGGTAAAACTAAGAAGTGATTAAACTATTTAGGGATTCTTATGTTTAGGAATAATATAATAGGGTGTATTTAAAATAGGTTAAAAATATATATGGTATAATTATCTTGTAAGTAATATATATCATAATTTTTTTTAATTGTTATCTTCATAATATACATTCCAAAAATACAAATTGCAGGATTTTTTTGATCATCTCCTTATTTGTATTGATTTGAAAGATATAAATCAAAAAACAATTTACTCTAGTGGTAAGTTGTTTACAAAAATCATGAATGACCCAAGTTCAACTCCAACAAATGTCTTCTTTTTAATAGAAGACTTTTAAAATTAAAAATTAACAAAAACAAAAACAAAAACGAATTTAACAAAAACAAAAACGAATTTTAAAATTAAAAAAAATATATATACATATATTAATTAAAACGCCACATGTCATTTAAAAAAATAAAAAAAATGCCACGTAAATAGAATGATGACATGGAAATATGACATGGCATTATAGGATGCCAAGTGGCATTTTATGTGGCATGCCTCCTCTTATATATAATGTATAGATATATATATATATGCTGTGTGGATACGACGTCTGCTATGCTTACTTATGTTTCGGTATTCGTATGTCTGGATTATATGTGCTTGTATCTATATCATTGATGCTCTGCTTTGCTTCGTTCTCCGTGTTATGTGTTCTTTGGATATCTATATAATTGTGTCCTGCAGGATCCTCATGGACTCATTAATCTCATTCCCCTGCAACTTTGTTATCTGTTTCCTTTGTTTCATTTTGCATTTCAGACTTTATTTAGTTTTCGTTTTGTTATATCTGTTCACTGGGCTTTTTAAGCTCAGTCGCATTTCTTTTTCTGCGGCAGGTTTTAGGTTTGAAGATGGGCTTCGATGGGATGAGAGTTAGAGTATCTTAGTGGACCAACCCTAGTACCATAGTACTTATGGACTTACTTTGAAGAGTTTTGTTTTGAGATTTCATTCATTTTGGATATTGTATTTTCCTCGTCAGACAATTGTTTATATGATTTGATACCTCATTTTTAAGGTTTCCGTTTGTAAAGATTTTATTTGTATGTTCCGATATGACACCAGAATGTGACACTTCTACCCTTGTCGGGTTGGGGTGTTACAATTATTGTATCAGAGCCAGGTTTCGTCTTGTTGACCTTAGTATTGACCTGTGAGGACTGGGTAGACATTAGGCTTCCGTCTGTTCTTTTCTTCTCCGATTCGTTTGATTGTCGTTCAGATTTGACATTGATATTCGCTTGTCTTCACTGGTTTGGCCTTCCTCTTTTTGCATCGAATTTCGTTGTTTTTGCCTTCGCACATCCGTTTGTCGATCGTTAGAGGGAGACTACCTGTAGAGCCGAAGATGATGGTGCCGACCCTGCATTGCTGCAACAGTCCCTGAGCTGGAGAGGTTTGTGAAGCAGAAGCCACCCGACTACCGTCTTCTGGAGGCATCAGGATGCTGCTGAAGGAAGCTGGACGGACCAACCAAAGACGCAAAAGACGGAGACAAGATTCAACCGGTGGCTGAGAGGGTTCATCTACTTCATATGATTTGGGCGCGACTTATGTTACTCCGATTCGTTTGTCATGTGTTTTGAGGCGGTTTGATATTCTGTTAAGTGATTCTGATCGGTATTGCTTTTCTTGATTTGTTCGGAACTCGGTTTGAATCGTGAAGTTTTATCGTTTGGCATTTTGTTAATATTTCAGCTTTTCTTTTGGATCGTCAGTAATGAGTCATGAGGAACCGTTTCGAGCAAGTTGGTGGCCTTCTTCTTTGGTGATATGGTAAGTTGTTTGATGTAGTATATGTTGTATGTATGTGATCTGGCCTGTTTTGGTATGTTACTTGTTATCTGTATGTTATCTGTTTTGATGTGATATTGGTTATGTGGTTTGTCATGACCCGAGGCAGAATATGATGACAATAAGGACTTGTTATGTGATGCAAGTATTATGACGCCTGATCAACGTGATAATACCGAGATCATATAATTTGAACTTATTGAAATCATACGACATCTAGGGAAATTCCTGGGGTTGGTAAGTGAATGGACTATGATTTGTATCCGTTATATGTCACACCTCATGTTCGATTGAAATTTTGTACCTCTTTGTTAGATTCTCACCGATATCTGTTACGTATAAGTTTTGTACGCTTTGGAACCAAAACCGTTATAATTTGTGTGAAACTATGGATTGCTACGTCTGCCTTAAACTAGTATGTTTGTATACCTTTGCGACTTCAATTTTCGAGGACGAAAATTTTCTTTTAGAGGGGAAGAGTTGTAAAACCCTAAAAATCGTAAACGTGTTAAATGACTATTATACCCTCGGATCAAATATTTATTAAATACGTAAAAATATGCATAATAGTTCGAGCTTGTTGGATATACTTTAGCCTAAATCATGAAACAATTATCCTACATTGAACCACATTGCTACCAACATAAGAATACTCGAATTAATACGAGATAAAAAGAAATTGACGCACACTTTACGTTTAATCACATATCATCGTTTTATGTCTTCATGGGCTGAAATTTCTTATATGAATTACATAATACTACAACTTAATATTGGCCCATCTAACTTGAGCTTGGCCCATTTTCTTCTCCCTTTGGCTCGTCTAAAAGAAAAGGAAAACCGGCATTCTCTTTTTCATGGCACGCTCCATCCCTTGAACAAAATAAAACCCTAGAATCCCAAAAGTGACGGCAACCAGAGAAACCCCTCCATTCCATTCTTTTCTGTCGACACCAAGAGTATTCAGGAGGTTATGATCGAGGTGAGTTTGGCCCAGGTCTGGTCATGGGTTGATTTGTTGCTGTCGTGGATTATAGAGCACAATAGGGTGCTTGGTTGATTGGTTTTCGACCCTTGTTTTCTTCCTCTCTTCATACGCTGCAAAGGTAACCTTGTGATTTATGTTCTGCCTTCCTTTCCATGTTGAATCTGGTCATGTGTATGCTTCACCATGTGCAAACCATTGCTACGTTACAGTTTGCAAAAATAATAAAAAAATGGCTTAGACGAATCAAGTGAACTTGTGCATAATATCATGGTATCGCCTCTATGTTTGTCGAATGATTAGGTCCTATATAACCTTGTCTAAGAATCTGATTTTTGAACCACTCAATACTCACGATTTGTTAATTCTTCTACCATTGAAAAATAAGGATAATGAAAGTATATGTAATCTTGGTGATGAGGCGAGCAAGAATAGAAAACCCTAAGTCATTTAAATAGTAAAATAATTATGATTTTATGTGGAGTGTGGGATTGTTGGTTCATAAAACTTGAAACGGGTATGTATAAATTCATAAGCTGGAAAATATAAATGTTGGGCATGTTGAGATGCTATTAAAACAGGTCATATGGCTTTCATGGGTCATGGGTGCGTTTGGGTAGGTTAAACATGTGCTTATATTAGTTTTAATAAACCCTAAAACTGGACAGCATCATATGTCGAATTTGTGTGTGTTATAGATCCAATTTTATAAGTGCAATAATCTGGGTTTTTGTGGGAAAAGTTTATTTTATGTCTTAGTTAAGTTTTCCAAGTGGTTTGGTCGAATTTGGAGTTGTCTAAGTCGTATTTTTGAATTTTACAAGATCAAGTGTAAAAGCTGAGAAAACGGTCCGAATTTAGTTGGATTGTTTGATTTTTCATTTTCAAACCATAAGTTAGTAGGAGATATCCTTTTACAGGAGTGACATTTAGGATATAAATGAATTTCTGGGAGTTTTAGGAATTTTTCCAAGGTGTCTAAACATGTCTAATAATTGTAAACTTTTAAGGTGTATTTTCTGATCACTTTCTGGACAGGTCTGGACTTGTGATTTTCCATAGGCCATTTGACCTGGAAATAAAATCCCCTAATTTTTGGAGAGTCTTTTAACTCATATGGGAACCCCTGGGAATTTCCTTGATTTTATTTGAGCTAAATACATTGAAGGAGATACGACGTTGCTTCCCGGTGTAACTTTCTTGTTTGCTTTGATTTCGTTGCTAAGGTACAGATATTCTGACCTTTTCAGTAAAGGTTTCTCATGATTTTTCTTTCTTTGGCCTTTCTCTTATGTTTATTAGGGTTTCCTATGCCATTGCTATGAATCCCTTCTGTTTGTCTGAATCTCTGTTTTTCTGAACTTCTGTTTGTTGAACCTTGCTATATCTGATTTGGACCTTATGATTATGAACCTTCTGATATGTATTTATGTTTGACCTGTATGATTACCTATGATCTGTGTTATTTCTGACATTCTGTTTGACCTAAGTTAGTTTGACACCCAAGCCATTATTTCACTAGGCATGGGGTTCCATGTCCGTGTCAGTGATGCACCTCTGACATGACTCTAGGGCAGTAGAGTGATGTTCTGCCACGTCCCTTGATGGTGGAGCATATTTGGTATATGTAGGTTGGGGCGTATGGATGCATCCTAGATCTGTTTTGTTATCTGATATGTTGTGATATGATTTTTCGGTGAATGATGTCGGTGTGCAATACGCGTCTTCACAGTCTGGGAGCTAGCTACTCCATTGGTTACTGAGGTCTCCCTTCCTATTATATATGGTATTCGAGGTCACCCTCCGAATAAATGGGTACTTATGATATGATATGATATGATATGATATGTTTACTGGCTCGTGTTAGATGACTAAACCTTTATCCGTTATTTCTGTTTTATGTATTCTATTTATGATTCGGTATTTCCCAATACACCATACTCTGTATTATCTGTTCATTACTCAGTACTCTTATATGACTCACCGTACTACAAAGAGATATATGTATTCTATTGTTTTGATCTGTCACACTCTCATTCCGTTGCTTCAGACTATCATTCCATTCACGTATCGGGTTATTATATGTGTTTATTGAATTTGATTATGCTATTCATGATTATGTGACTACTGATTTCCCTGCTATGATATGATTAATAAATGGTTATCGATTTTACCGTGGTCATCTAATGATATGTAATTTTACTGTTATGTGACCCTCTGATTTGTCTGTTTATCATGTGTATTTCGTTCAGTTATGTTTATGGGCTATGATTATCCATTAGGATTCTTGTCTGTGATTATGGACTGCTATGCTACATTACTTCTTATATTTTTTGAATTGGTAAATGGTTCATTGTATGTGGTGCGGCTTGTTAATTGTTTAGTTGCTGTATTAGGATCTTGTTTAGATAATTCATTCGTTTATAATGTTCGTTCTGTAATTCATACTTGGTACATGTGGCTATTGTATTTCGACCAATGGTATTACTTCCTGCTACGATCTGGTTAAGTTATTAATTGTAAATTATTTGACTTGTGCGATTGCTATGCTCACTTGCTAATTAATTGTTTCCACTTGCCTTTAGGTTTTCTGTTTGTTTTGGATGTCTTTTGATTCCCTGATTTGAGTGTATGCCATATATATATATATATATATATATATATATATATATATATATATATATATATATATATATATATATATATATATATATATATATATATATTGTGTGTTGAATCGACGTCTGCTATGCTTACTTATTTTCTACTCGTATATGCGGATTATATGTGCTTGTATCTATATCATTGATGATGCTCTTTGCTTCGTTCTCCGTGTTATGTGTTCTTTGGATATCTGTATAATTGTGTCCTGCAGGATCCTCATTGACTCATTAATCTCATTCCGCTGCAACTTTGTTATCCGTTTCCTTTGTTTCATTTTGCATTTCAGACTTTATTTAGTTTTCGTTTTGTTATATCTGTTCACTGGGCTTTTTAAGCTCAGCCGCATTTCTTTTCTGCGGCAGGTTTTAGGTTTGAAGATGGGCTTCGATGGGCTGAGAGTTAGAGTATCTTAGTGGACCAACCCTAGTACCATAGTACTTATGGACTTACTTTGAAGAGTTTTGTTTTGAGATTTCATTCATTTTGGATATTGTATTTTCCTCGTCAGACAATTGTTTATATGATTTGAAACTTCATTTTTTTTAAGTTTTCCGTTTGTAAATATTTTATTTGTATGTTCTGATATGACACCAGAATGTGACACTTCTACCCTTGTCGGGTTGGGGTGTTACACAATATATCTTTTGAGTGCAATGCACTTGGTCACTTGGGTATGGGTTGATCCATGTGTTATGGATATTATCTATGTATGATATAAGCATGATGTCATGCAATGGGTTATGGGTCAAGCTCCATGGGTCATGGACTTTGGGTTGTACCCAACTACATTCAATGTATTTGCCCAATGGGTTATGATACTTAAGTTTCTACCCATTTATATTACCCAATATACTACATACTAGTTATGTGTATATTTTACCCAAATATGTAAACACTAGTTGTTGTACATATGTAATATTAAATCATAAAATCACTTATACTTGTTTTAGTGTTTTATGTGAATATGTTAGAAACTATTAGTTTAAACCATTTACGTATTTTATTTTGTTAGTGCAAATATTACGATATTTAATCTATACAGTCTCGTTTGTTTTGATTGATGACAAACATGTAACTTGTAATACATAACGTAAAATGTACAAGTTACTTGTAATGACACTTTGTCTCAACATACATTCAACACCTCTCGATGTCTCAAGTCCTCATATGTTACAACACAGGTTCGTACATGTTTGTTATGTGGCATTATGATCAAACCCATTAACAAATCATTTAGAAAGTTTTAAAATACATTTAGAATCACTAAGTATTTTAATAGGTTAACCATTCTATTTCGAACCTCATTTTACATTTTGCATTCACTAGTATTTCAAAAGGTAACTAGACATTTTATTAACTAGTTGCATAATACATTTTACAAGTTTACCTTGATAAACCTTTTAATCTAAAAATGGAAATACATGTTACATCATGTCACGCATCATCTTTGAAATCCTTGGAAGATCACTTGAATATTTTGGTTAGATTGATACTCAATATTTCAAATGTGATCTTAGTAAGATTTGGTAATATCTTGGAAATATTTGAAGAAAGATTTTTTAGATTTTCTCTCAGGCACCCACGGAACCCTTTTGTATAAAGGGCGGAACCCTTTAAAGGGCTCCTTGGTCTGTGGACACTCCTGACTACTTTTGGCTATAAATAGAAGCCCATTGTTTTCCCATTTCTTCACCACTTGAAAACACATCTTCTCCACCTTCTTGCATACATTTAGATCTATCATTAACAATGTAGTAACATACATTAAACACCGTAATGATCATGATCATAATGCTTCTAACATTCATCTTTGTTGTAAGCATACTCTACATTGATCAACCAAGGAAAGCTTGGAGATCTAGCCATCCCCACTCACCACAAGCTGAAGATCTATCACAACAAGTTTAGGGAACTTATGATCTTCATCATGAAGGCTTCCTATCAATGGAAGATCATTTAGAAGTAGTTATTCATATCCATTAGACATTTGTGTCATGGATCATTAGTGTAGAACATCATTGCATCATCACAACACTTTCACCAAACTAGATTAGATGGTTTATGTGTTTGTGCCATAAAAACACAAGGTTTGTTATGTTGGGCCATAAAACATATTGGGAGTGGTTGTACCCTTGTAAAAGAACTCGACATCTAGCTTAGTGTCGGAAATATTGTATAGGCGACGTTAGGTTGGTTCTACCTCGAACTAGAACCCGGTATTTAGCTTTGTACCGGAAAAATTGTAAGCGACGATTGTAAGGTTTTCTCCGCCGAGAAGGGAGCTTGTTGATTTAGTGAAGTAACTCTCGAGTTGGGTACTCGGGGAGTGGAGTAGGGCGGAAAGGAGATCCGTGACCGAACCACTATAAATCATCGTGTTCGGTTTGCACTTTCCTTTCTTTATCTCTTTACTTTTATAGTTGCACTATACTATTGCTTGTGATATGGTTTGATGTTAATGCTTGTATGACAACATGGTTTACTATGCTTTACATTGGTCACAAACAATAATTGGAACTTTCATATTATAAAAAGCTTCATAAGCGATTTGATACTAAAGATCTAAACGTTTTTAAACGGTAACGTATTCACCCCCCCCCCTCTATGTTTCCACATATTTTTTTCGTTAAAATGATTTTACGTTTGTTATCGACAAAACATTAGAAGATCGTAAAATATAAATAAACATTTTACGGCTTATTTGTATTAACAGAAACTTCTGATGATCTCAACAATGCTGATAAAGGTAAGAAACCTCTTGAAGAAGAACAACAACAAGACTCTGACTGGGAGTATGATCCAACAGAAGAGGAAAGACAGTTTCAAAAGACTTTGAAATAGAAAAGGATGGAACATCAAGCTTCAACCTTTCTGGTTCATCAAACCGGTGAGGCAGGAGGTTCCAGCAGTAGTCCTCCACATCTGGAAGACCCATTGCAGACTACGCTTACCCCATCTGATCTGGTTAATCAACCCAGTAAGGATCAGGGTGTCACGGTCACAACTACAGTAGAAATGAAGCAACTACAACAACAACAACCACAAGAAGAAGAGCATCGTGAAGATGATGAGATGTTAGATGCTGGAGGTGAAGATCATGATAAGGATGAAAGGATAACAGATGATGATATTTAAGCGGCAGAAGAGGAAATGAAGCACAAGAAGGCTGAAGAAGAAGCCGCCAGATCTGAAGAGGAAAGATTAAAGAAGGAAACTGAAAACTACATAGTGGACAATCCTACCCACAAACCTCAACAGTCATCTGAAGCACCTCATGACACTTCTACCAAACCCGAATCATCATCACATTCTTCACCTCCACCAACACATGAAACAACAAAATCAACCACTAAATCTGTTAAGAAGAAGGCTGACACATGGATGTCTCATGTCAAATCCAAGATTCAGAAAGCTATGCACCACTCATGGAATCGAAAACAAAACCGTCTTCAAGAACAAGTGGACACATTATCCGAGGTGGTCACCGATCTTACGACACAGATGTCCACTTTTCAGAACCAAAGAGAAGCTATTAAAGAGTTCTTCTCTCGAGATTTCCAGGGTCAAATGAATGAGAAAATCCAGAACTATTGTTGGATCGATGTACTCTAACCAAACTAACTTATATAGCTTGTTAAGGGTTTAATAACCTCGGATAAATCCTAAGTTATTAACGATGAAACACTGAGCAAACTTTATTAAGTATGCGGAATTTACTTAACAAAGCTAAGAAGAATTAAACTTTAACTTTCAATGATTTTATTAATAACTCTAAATCTGCTTGTTATACAGATTCTTAAACAACTCTAAAACACTAATAATAATCGTACTTTTAGGATTCTAAAAACACATATAAAAACACGTATCTCTAATACCAATCTAGGGGTCCTTTTATAGGCTTAAGGATAACCCTAATCGGTTTACAATTTGTATCCTTGTACAACAAGTAATCTAAACAAAGAATATTCTAGAATAAACAAAGCTTTCCATAAACGAATATAGCAGTTCTTTGGCTTTGCAGTACTTTGACTTCTACAACAGTACTTTGACTTTTTACTTAGCAGTACTTTGACGTTAATCAGTACTTTGTCAATCTTCAGCACTTTCATATCCCAACAACTATACTTACGCATTTCTTACTGACACAGTTCATGGAGTCACACGAGAACTCTTCAAGAAGAAACTGCAATCAATGATCAAGCAAATGGTTAAGCAAGTCATCACAACAACACCGGTGGTCATGGAAACTAAGTCGGTTAAACCCCCAGTCATTTCCAAAGAATATTTGATTGCAGAACTAGTGACTAAAATGGCTGCTAGAGCTCCATCTTTCACTAAGGAACATGACCAACTTTACGATCTTCTTGTTGCACGACAACTTCGCACATCTTGCAAGGAAGATGCGGGGAAAGACAAACGGCCAAGGACAGATGACGACAAGGATGAGGATCCAAATGCTAAAAGACAGAAGAAAACTGGTGGATCGTCATCAACTATGCAACCACCACCAGCTAAGACTGCTCCCACCTCTACACAACAAGCATCACAACCACCTCCATCTGATCAATCAAAGGACTCATACACCACAACACCTCTGGAGAAAACCGGTGATCACTTCACTTACACCGATGGTGAGGATTATGAGATCTCTGAGCCCCAGCTGGAGCCACAAACGGAACATCAACCTATGCCTCCACCATCACCAAGACATGAATCATCCTCCAGAAAAGAGCGAAAAGAAACCCTCAGTTGTATGAAGGTCAAGAGCTTGTAGATAGTTGCACTCTGTAACATGTTCAAGTCCTAAAGAGTCAATTCAAAATCAAGAAGATAACCAAGAGGGAACTCCACCGGATCAAGAATGATGCTTTCAACTTACTTAAATAAATATCCGGAAATGCAATTGAGCTGGAATATCATTTAAAGAACATTGCCCGTGCAATGTCCAACAACATTGACTTGCTTAATCCGAAGTCCAATATTGATTACTTAACAAAGGATCATGAACCCTACTGCACTGACTGGACCAAGCCACTACCGAAGATTGGAAAAACCGAACAACCCAAGATCCCGTTTCGATTCTTCTTCAACAATGACTTCGAGTTTCTTCAACACAGAAGCAATATTAGCAAGAAATATGCCGCATCCCTCACCTTCAACATACCGGCTGCCTCATTCTCCACCAACAAAGCTATCGAAGAAGACGCCACCAACTTGTTTGTTGACAAGGTAGTGGAGTACGACATAGATGCTCTTTTTGGAATCCATCACTGGCCAGAAAGGCGAAGGCTTTTCTATAGGAGCAACAGAGTCGGTAAATAAAACAAGGATGTGAAGCATGATCAAAGGATAGTTGTTGTCATGTCTGTCAAAACGGCTACCAAGTGGGATTACTCTTTCTTGACCAAGATCGTCGTTAAAAGACAAGATGAAAAGGAGTACGAGTTCTCTGAAGCTCACTTTCCCGAATTGTCTCTCAATGACATTGAAGACATATATCTCCTCAAGGTGCAAGGAAGGATGCGTCAGTTTCCTATAGACATTCAGATCAAGTACATCACTACACTCCTGGTATTTATCTGAAGCAGAATTATCCCAGAACGTGTTGAAGATCTCTAACTCGGAGTCAAAAGCTACCAAAAACAACTCAACCTCACCCCACCACTTCTACACTTCAATGAAATCAATCAAGAACCTCAGTACAAAATTTTCCATAAACCGAAATCTGGGTTCGTCTACCGAAGTAAGAATCATCATAGTTGCTTCATGGCCTACGACGAGATCCACAAGTTCTGTGACGACACTCTAAAGATGGTTCGTGATGGATTGGCTTATTGGTTAAAGGATATTGAGTGGGGTAAAAGCAAGAAGAAAAGATGGAATTCTCAGGATCAAAGGGATCTTCGTAGGTTTATCAAGAAGATTGATGAAAGGTTGATTCACTGAGATCAGATGAGGAGGCTATAGAGCTACATGGGTGGAAGAACAAGATTTCCAATTCTAACATTCCAACGTCCTCAGAAAGTAGCTGGTCGTGTGTAAACATTTGGTACTGTTGAATATTCTTAACTGTGATTGTGCTTGGTTGATTGATTTATATATATATAATGGTTTGTGCATAAATAGCAGTGTACAACCCGAACTTGTCAAGAAAGGACCCTGTGGTATGCTTCAGTGCCACAATCCTCACATAAAGAGCTAAAGCTTCTTACTTTTGACTAAAACTAATCAAATTTTCAATATTTACATAATTTTGCTCAAAATACCAAGTATTCCCTCTCGTGTTTTCCCAAAACCTCAAAAGTTAATACTACTTGTTGAGGGGGAGTATTTGCAAACTTTTTTGTTTAAACAAAAGTTCTTTATGGAAATCTTCCTGCAAAACTCAGAATGGTCATAGTTTAAACCAATATTTCATCAAAAATAACATCAATATGCCATTTTTGAGGGGGTGAAAAATATTTGTGATCAAAATATGTTGAATTGTAAATAAATCTCTGTTTGCTAAGACTTTACCCATGGATTGACGAGCTTTGAAATGTCAGAAATCGAAAAGACTTGTCTTCAAGACTTGTCTTCAAGACTTGTCTTAGTAGATAGTACCAATTCAAGAAACTCTTGATAGACATGAACTTCGACGGGTTTGACAACCTTTTCAATGTTTGTTCACATCTTCAAGATAGTTATTAGAGCTAGTTGTCACCTAAAGGCTGACAATGGAACTCTTTAACTATATAACGTAACCGTGTCTCGCGAGGAATTTTCTATGAGGAGTCGATCAATTCAAAAGTGCGTGCTCTACCCTCACTCTGCAGATTTAAGTCAAAACTCATAAGCACATATGGAGGGGGAGTATTTCTAAAAATACAAAACTCTCTAAGTGTTTTCTAAACATGTTTCTATTCATAAACGCTTTGAGAGATTTTCAAGTAAATGGTTTTACGGCAACATAGGATAGTCAAAGTTATAAGGTGACTAAGTTTAGGAATAAACGTCCTATGATCCGCCAGAGCAAGAGGGATCTAGCCAAGGACATTACTAATAGTTAGAAATTAGAAGTCCTTAGGTATGATTGACAAAGGAGAATATGAGAAATGAAGAAAGAAGGAGTTGAAGAATTAAAAAAAAAGTTAAAGAAAAGGGTGAAAAGAAATAGCCCTCCATGTGATTCAACTTAGGGCAGACACCTGGTTCAAATCATATGCTACTGGTCGTCATATGATGACACCGGTTGTGAAGACAAAGTCGTCATGGACCCAGTGATGCAATGCACTAAACCTTCTAAGCCACTCAAGTTCTCTCAAAAGAGCTTGTTTCATTCTCACAGGGAACGCTACGTAATCTATCGACTTTCTCTTAGAGATCGTTGGTATTGAAGAAGGAGACCCTCTCCCTAGTCTCCGCTTAGGAAAACCAAAGCGCACTAATCGAGTCTAGAGCCATGAGATTCATTAAAAGATCTCTTAGGAACACATGATTCTTCATCACTTGTTGTTCAACAATAAGAACACAGGTGACACATTCTAGACTCCTACGCAGATCCTATTAATCTGTCGAGAACATTTATGAGGGGATTCACATTAGTGATCCTTAGTGATTGAATGGAAACTCCTACCAGGGTAAACATCTAACAGCCCTGACATCAAGTCACTTCGGTAACTCCTTGTGGGTTACGCTTAGTATGCCTCAAACGGTTTACAATCATGAGGTGATGCTTCGGTGTACCTCAGTGACTCACCTGAACTGTAGATATAATTCGGTATATTGTGTTAGCCTACTTGAGGGCCTCTAGTTCAGGAACAACCCTTGTAAGAATTAGAGATGTGTTTTCACGCTATGTTGTTAACACCCTCGACATTCAAACTTGTAAGTGCTAGAAATCCCGTTAAGGAGATTCCTTTCAAGAATCGAGTCCTGAAGATGTGGGTCATTGCTTGAACATTCAATGCAATTCCAATTGTCCCTTAACGGGATTAAGACGGCTGATTCGCCCGACCAAGGTGAATGGAATCAAGACATTCATCAGTAAAACAATCGTAGTGGTAAGATATTTTAGAAATGACCACTGTGATCGATTGGTATTTTTCACTAACTCATTCATGCAGGTACTGATTATTGTTCCTTGGCAGAAAGATCGTATCATTCTCCTCATGCTCATACCAACAACATCACACATGAATTTCTCTCAAACTCAAAGGCAACACAAAAGTCAAAACGATTCTTCGCCATTATCAAATAATTTACAAAGTTGAAAGACTCGAGAACTACATCACATCTGAAAGTCAAAGTCCAAAGATGTGTGAGCATGGTGGAGAAGGACGTGGAGACACCTAACCAAAGAAGTTGACGAATGGCGGACAACAACATATGATGACTACATCCACAAAGAACAATGAACAAAGTAAAAAATGACGTCAAGCTGATAAAGTCAAAGAAATCAAAGCATTTCTACTCAAAAGAAAGAAGAATGTTAGAAAGACGTCAAGCAACCACACCTACTTTATGACCAACACTTAGGGGGAGATTGTTTACATCACTTGTAACTACTATTTCAAGTGTCAGTCATTAGTATTGTAATAGGTTGCTAATTAGGCTTATATGTTTGTAATTAGTGCTAGGCATATGTAGTAAGCCCATGGGCCTAAGCATAACCCATATAAACAAGGGACTAGAATAGTTGCTCTAGCTCCCTTGCCTATAAATACCTTGTAAACTCTCATTTGAGAGAGGTTGGTTCTTTCTCATTTATGCAAAATGTTTTCATATTCATGTGTGTGTGAAAGTTCCATTCGTATCTCTCTTTCTATTATTCTAATCTACATCTAAAAATACTTGTGTTCCTATTATGGTGACCTAACAGGATCATATGGAGTGATCTGAGCAGATGGTGTCTGTTAAGGGTAAGTGATGGCTCGCTGCTGCTGTGGAAATTGAGGAAATTGTGGTGCAAAATATTGAGCAATCAAAGCAAGTGAATTCGCATTAGGTAAAGGTGCATAGATTCCACAGAGAGCTCGATATTTGTCCACTTCTTTTTGATGGTGCTTCAGATAATCATACAACAACCCGTATTTTGCATTATGAAGGTTCTTAGCTTGACGGATGAATGTGACATACTACTATAACATTTTCAATAATCAATTTATAGTTTGTGGATCTACTTTGTTATTTGTATTTGGAAGAAAGTAAATTCACGTGACTTGAAACAAACATTTATTTTATTAATATTTGGATCTGCGATTAAATATATGGGCTCGATTGATATATCTAGTTCATGGTGATATCAGTTTCACATGGAGTATGCATTATGTTATTGGTGAATTTAGTTTCATACTTCTTTTTTACTTAAAGGTTTTTAATTTATTTTATAGGATATAATATTTTTTTTCTTCTTAGGAGCATTTGGCCTTCAACTCTTCAAGTTATAAACGTGTGATAAATGAATTGTTTTGGAAGCTTCGACACCGGTGCAGTTTAATTTTTTTTAAATAACTCATACAGTTGCAACGACTGTAATTATATTTACCTTTGATGGTTACTGTTCATAGAATATCATGTAGATGTGATGGATCTTTGAGATATATCTTTGAAAACTAGAAAAAGTGAATAAACTTTGGATAGTTAGCTGCGAAGTGATGAGATTACACGGTTTAATCAGTATGTATGAGTGATTAATCATTGTGTTATTGGAGTATATTTGTTATCTAGTTATTATGCTTAAAAAAACTAGTTGCCATAACTATAATAATCATGTATACCCCCCTCGATTTGCAGTTAAAGCTAGACCACGTGCTCTACAATAAATGTGCAATGTGCACACATGTTGTAGGTCCAAAAGTTTATGGATCTAAGTAGCCTTGAATGACTAATAGTAAACTTGAATAAATTCAATTTATTATATGAAGAACTCTTTAGCAAAAGCTTGATGTGTTAATGCGGAATCTTAACACACAAAGTATGAAGAAAAAAATAACTAACTTCGTATTTTCTATTAACTTGCTCAAAGGCTAATGCTTACAACTTGTACCTTAACCTAACACCTTAGGAATCCTTTTATACACCAAGGAAACCCTAATTGACTAACAAACTTGTAGAAGGGTAAATCTCCTAAGATATCTCTACTCGTACATATCTATTCCTAATATAACTCTAACAACTATTATGTTTTAAACATAAACAGACTTAACCAACGACTATTTGTTCTGCCAGACTTAACATCTTTAGTACTGGCAGACTTAACTACTAACAGACTTAAGTCTGATCTACCAGACTTAACTACCTAAGCTATCAGACTTAACAAGACTTAAACATTACAAAATATAATTCCCAACAATCCTCCCCTAACTTGATCTTCACTTGTGAACTTCAAGTTCTTTTAAACTCCTGAGGATCTTGGAATTATCTTTAAGCTTCATCCTTGAAATTATCTTCATTATATGTCATGTGCAGCATCATATCAGCAAACATTTAGCACTCCATGACTTTTCAGCAACTATGACTATCTGTACATCAAAACATGAAAGTTTCATACTATTCTCGTCACTTCCAGATGTGTAGACTTCTGTGAGAGGTGAATCATAGAAAATTTAATGGATTTGATGTCTCTTTACCAATTAGCCATCACTATTGGAGTAGCCAATGTTTTGGTGTATAAGACCATGGTACATTGATAACCATCTGATTTTTAGCAAATCAACAACTATCAACAGATTTGATTGGTATTTACCAAAAGTTGTACCCTTTTGGACTAGTCATGGTTTTCCACAGCCTTTACCACAAGCCATGATCTTGTGGGCTAGCCAACTCTTCATCCACACAGATATGGTGAGTTGAACACCATACAATTTTTGGCAAGTTGTCAGCCATAAACAGATTTGAGATATCTTTACCAGAGTCGTTTGCTCATGGATTAGCCAGTTCTTGTGTGGGTTAGACATGGTGAACTGATAACCATTTGTTGTGTCAGTACAAAGTACTTTCACCAAGTGCCTCCCCTCAAAATCCATTTTATTTATCAACTTTTAAAACTTACCCAACAACACTTAGAAAATTCTTCCAAACACTTAAAATTATTGTTGTTGATCTTTTGATTCAACTAACCTCAAAAGCTGATAACATGCATCATCCTTTCTTTCACCAAGCAGCTTCTTCTCAAGCATAATCCTGCAAACCCTGTTTGGAAGTGGATACTCCACACTTTGCTTATATAAATATTTGCAGTTTCTAATACCAGACAATGCACTTGACAAGTATGGAAATATCTCCATCTTATTACTTATTCTTGACAAGCCAACTTCCAGATTTAATCATTTGCATCTGGTGCTTCAAAGATGGTTTTCAAATCTCCCCAGAGGACTCTCTCATATTCTTCCTCAGGCCTCTTCTCACCATATTTTTCCACCATTAGTGTATACAAACACTTCAAGTCTTCCCTAGACATATCACTCAACAAACTTGAAAAATTCACATATACATTACTGGTATTGTCTTCCCTTATCACGTGATAAGATGCCTTGTTGTCAGTATTGATGATCTTGATATTAGCAATCTTTGCAGCCATTGGACCCTCAGGGATAATACCTATAGTGAATTCTTCAGATGGAGGCTCTTCTACCTTGTCCTCCATATAAGCCTTCACTTCCTTCTTTGACTCAGTCTTTTCTTTCTTGGAAGATTTCCTTCTAGTCCACTTGATGATAGGCTTTTTGACTTCAGCTTCTTCCTCCTACTGCATAATACTGGGCTTATCCTCAACCTTTTCTGCTTCAGCTTTCTGCTTTTTGGCTTCTTCAGATTGAAGGTTAAACCTTTTTATCTTGACCTTAGAAGCTTCCATCTCCGAATCCATTGGGAAAAACTTGTTGACCTAATCAACCACCTTCTCAAATTATGTTTTAAGATCATCAGATGTTAACTTCCTCAGTTGAGTAACCTTTCAGCTAGGATTTCCTTGACTCTTGATGAATTTGATCATATACTCCCTCTGTTCTCCTTTGGTGAGAGGCTTGTTCTTCCTTTCCCTGTACCTTTGTTCTCTAAGCTGCCTATTCTTCTCATTGATCATGTCAACCATCTTTCTGGCAAAGTCCTCAGCACCAATGTCTGGTAAAATTTCCTTGTTTACCTCCAGATTTGCCCTGATAGTATCCCAATCTTCATCAGTGTAGTACTTAGCAGACTCTAAAATCTCAGCATGTCTTTTCTGATGTTCCTCAGTTAATACTGAAGGTTGCTGCAAGGATCTAGCCAAATATTCATCATCCATCTCTTGTCTTTCACGCATGGCTGCAGCAGCTTCTTCCTCAGCTTTAATCCTGGCAATCTCTGCCAGACTTCCCTCATCCTATCCGATCTGTCTCTTGGTCCTTTTGGATTTAGGAGACTCTTGCAGTATTCCCTTGCCTTCTTGATGTGCGTATAACGCGTTCGGGGTCAAAGGAACTTCCTTTTCGTCGAGCAAGTTTTTCAACACCCTAGGCAGTGAACCTAATCGTTGTAGTGTAGTATTGGGTAAGCCTCGGGTATTGATATCGTTCTCTAGGGGAATAGGAATGCTAGTGAGAGATGTACTACGCTAAGGTTTGAGGTTGAGGAAGATTATTTTTTATCTTTTTATATTTTTTTATAAAGCTAAGGGTAAAATCTCACGGTTTGGATTTGGGGGTTTGGTACTTCTACCAATTACTCTAGTTATTTAATTGTATAAACTAAGGGGTAGTCTATGTCTATTGATGTGTGCTCGTATGATGATTAAAAAAATGTGTCTACTTAGATACTATTACTCCCTAGCTATCTTTTATTGGTGATTGAATTGTCACGTCCTTATTCTTAACGCGTTGTGTCTTCTAAGGTCTTAGGGTATGCTTTTATCCCTAAATCTTTGAGAATACCTTAAGGTTATTGCCTACGAGATCTCTAGGATTAATAAACTAACACTAAGGTTATCTTTGGATATTTAGCCTACAATTACGCTAGGTGGTTATAAACTAAGGTTCACAAAGATTACTCAAGTATTAAAAACACAACAATGGCCTAGTGCAATCCTAAGCCAATTACAATTAAGATAAGAGACAGCCAATCAATAATTAATAACTAGGTTTCATAGATCTAAGCAAACACACAAGAAAATTAGCCGGACATGTTAAACATGCAAGCATACACACATACAATCGAAGACATAATGAAATCAATGAAGTAAATAACTTATCTTGATGTAAAATAGGTTATGAGAACCCTAAGATCTTCCAAACCGGACCAAAATCTTTTTAGGTTTTTACTCCACAAGTCTACCTCCTAAAAGTCTAAAAATTCAATTTCTATATATAATTTTACATATGACGCGGCGTCACCTTATAGTTGGGACGCCATCAGATCGCCGCCATTAGGTTTTCGTCTTGGCTAAGTCATCATTGGGACGGCGTCACGTTGTGGTTGTGACGCCGTCAGGTCTTCAGTGAGTGACGTCGCTGAATCTGGATCTAGGCCACGAGAAGAAAAGTCTTCGTGGCGTACTTTCAAAGCCTGGCCGTAGGCGTAAAATAGCAAATTCGCTCATGTGTCGTCACAAAATAGGGACTGTGTCGCCCTCTGTTTGGGACGCCATCAGGTGTAATTCCAGCAGCTTGAGTGTCTTGATCTTGACTTAGCCATTTTCTTCACATATTCACTCCTTTTCTTCCAAAAATGCATCATTCCAGGATTTTGCTTCCAAGAGACCTAAAAAGTGAAAAGGAACGAAATTAAGCAGTAACGGATATAAAAGTGGGCGATTAAGGGCTTAAATGACCCCGTAAAAGTGTACGTTTTAAATCCTTATCAAATATCCATACACTTGGTATTTGCTTGCCCTCAAGCAAATGTGCTTTTGGCCAATCAATTTATAAGTTAGGGGGCATAAAACATTGGTTTAACATAATTCATAACAAGTAAAAGCACCGCAATAGTCATAACAAGCACGAAAATTATATACAAGCACCTCACAAGTGGTGTTTGGATTCTCTCATCTCTCGGGTGTATATGAAATATAGAAAATGGAAATGGAAGATAAACACTCATTAACCGGTCATAGTACATAGATTACCATACGCTTGAGACTAGATCAAACCTCCACCGCTTTGGCGAAAGCACCTAGGAACAAATATCTAAGAGGTCTTTTAAAGGGTTGTAACATTAGGCTTACGGTTAGGGAAATAAAAGGTTTGGTTGGATAGGCAATTTAATGGTGGCAAGTAAAAAATCTTTACGTTACAAGCATGAAAAGAATGACGTTGCTAAGCTAAGACTCGACTCTCTAAACTCTATATAACTTTGAAACAAACAAACATAAATATAAAGATAGATGTAGGATGATAGCCCGTATGTTTTTTCATTATTTTTTTTCATTTTTTTCGACACTCTTTTTTTTTGACACATTTTTTTTTTTTGGCATACACTTTTACTCTACGATAACATCAAAATATAAGGGATTTATAGGTACATCCCTACACTTGAGTTTTTATTACTCTAACACTAATTTGACCCGAATTGAAAAGATCAAAACACTTGGAGTACATTATTACGTAAATAAAGGGAATTTGAATTTAACGTTCTTTCCCGTCACTCCATAAAATTTAACTTCACCTATGAGTCCCAATCGTCCCAAAACAGTGTACAAAAGATATGACTCGACTTAGAAACCATGCAAGTAACTAGATAATTGAACTAATGGTTTTGTATGATAACAATAATGCACTAAAAGTGAGTGCATACAAGGTAGGCTAAGGCAATTTGGGTGTACATTTAGGGGTGGATTGTAAACAATGTTTTTCATTGATATTCCGAAAAACTGAAACATCACGAGAACCGCGAAAAGGATAGGCTCTGAGGGGTTAACTAGGGTATCGTGTACTAAAGATGAGTACAACGCAAGTGTGTGGGGGAATTACTCAACCGATGTGGAAGAAGTGATTATAATACGGGTATTAAACAAGGGTTATCCTAATGCCTCTTATCATTTAGTTATTCCTAACTACACAAGTGTAGTCTCACTAGCGATCTCGGAATGCATCACAAAACAAGTTCTAGAATCTATTATACTATCGGTACACTCTCGAAGCATTAAAGGGGAATGCTTTAATTCCTATAGATCTAGGGGCAAACATCACATTTTTGGGATGGAATTTGAGTGGTAAAGGGTTTTTGTGCTAGTCATATAACTCCTATCCATGAGACGTTTTATTAAGAATAAAGACCTACCTGTACAAGTCATGAAATTTTTTAAATTTGGCGCTAAAATTTCCCTAACAAATATCTCTCATGGTTTATTACACAAATGAAATAGGACAAGACAAATGATCAAGGATCAGCATAGTTTCAAAGTTCTCGTTTAATTCTCCCTCCCTACACTTAAACTTGACATTGTCCCCAATGTTCCCCGAAAGTTACACTTAAACTTGACATTGTCCCCAATGTTCCCCGAAAGTATCAAAGTTATGATAACGGAAGGCAATTAAAAGAGAAAGAAACTAGATCTTAAAAAAACCACCACAGATCTTAAAAAAACCACCACAGATTTTAAAAAAAGTTTTCCAGCATCAAATATAGGGAAGGTTAGAATATCCCCTCCCGTTTTTTTCAAGAAACTGTTTTGATGGTGGATTTTTTGAAAAACTCTTTCAAGTATCACCACATAAACCATCACGTATCACCACAAAAACCAAAACAGTTTCTTGAAAAAAACGGTTCCACAAAAACCATCACGTATCACCACAGAATCCAAAAACAGCCATAAACGATCACGTATCACCACGGATCTAACAATAAAAGATCACAAGAGCCATCACGAATGGTTTGATCTAAAAACCACGAATGGTTTGATCTAAAAACCATTGAATGGTTTGATCTAAGAGAGAGAGAGAGAGAATATTGATTGAGAGAGAGAGAGATATTATTGAGAGTGAAATGTGAGGGTGGGTGGGGTGGGATGGATGTGTATACAGCTGGGATGTAAAAAACGCGTTTTCTCTTTTATTTTATTATTTTTTTTCAAACTTGTAAAAGTTACTTTGTAAAATCAAACTTGTAATTGTAATTTGTAAAAAAAACTTGTAATTGTAAAGTTTGTAAAAAAATTACTTTCTAAAAGTTTGTAATTGTAAAGTTTGTAAAAAAAAGTTTACAAACGTTTGTAAAGTTACTTTCTAAAAGTTTGGAAAAGAAAAAAAAACAGTTAAATTTAAGGGGTAAAATACCGGAAATTTTATTTTCTAGTGCGTTTTTAACATAGCACTTTATACCAAATAAAATTTTTTCAAGCTAGGGGCGGTGCCCCTTGGACCCTACTACCAGGGGCGCTTCCCCCGGACCCCCGAATAATACATACAAGTGTAATTGTAAAGTTTGTAAAAAAAAAATTGTAAACTTGTAATACTTGTAATATTTGTAAAGTTTGTAAACTTGTAATATTTATAACATTTTAAGTAAAAAAATTTCTTGTAAAAAGGTTGTAAAAAAATATAAAAGTTGTAATTTTTTTGTAAAACTCTGGGTGGGAACTGGATATAAAATATCATTTGTAAAACGTTTATATTAATTACTTATTATGATTTTTGCATATTTTTAGACGTTCGCTTCCGACCAGGAAGTAACTGATTGGGTGCAAAATATAGCTCGGGGGCTCGGTTTTGTCATTGTTAAAACAAGAACCAAATCAGAAAATGGGTGGTTGTACGAAATCAATTATGGGTGTTCAAAGGGTGGGCATTATGAGTATGAAGGTACTCCACATACAATACCACGTTGTTTAAATTGCCGTTTATGGAAATTACCGGAGTAACTTCAACAAATAAAACATTTTCGAAAGCGTTTAGCTTTTTAAACCAAGAAAAAAGGGCCTAGTTTTTAATGGTTATTGCAATGTGTGAAGAAGTTGATAGATGAAAATTATTACCCTCGTGTTATCATCACTAGCAGAGATTTAGCGTTGCTTGGGGCATGCAGAAAAGAATTCTCGAACGCAAACAAATTACTCTGTCGATGGCATATTAATATAAATGTGCTTAAGAATTGCAAAAATAAATGCAATTCAGTAAAGGAGTATGATTCCATTTTTTGGACATGGGATTGGATGATTAAAGCTCCGACCCGCGCCATATTCGAGCATTATTATGAACACCTACAACATCTATGTGTCAACCATGCGGGTACTTAATTATTAATTCATTGTGTTTATTATTTAATAAATAAGCACCCGAATGACTTTTTATTAATTCATTGTTGTTTTTCAGATATACAGGAGTATTTGGATAACTGGCTGCAAGAATACGGAAACATGTTTATCTTGTTTATTACCGATCAATATCGCAGCTACGGCCAGTCAACAACATGCAGAGTTGAGAGTCAACACGCGTTGTTGAAATTTTATTTGGGTAGCACACAGTCCAACTTAGACACGGTGTTAAGTTTAATCGATAAGATTCTCATTTTGCAAGAAAATTCGATAAAAGAATCTTTTAATAGAAGCATAAACAGGAAAATGAATAAATGTAATATACCACTATTTGCAGAATTGTGGTATAAAGTTTCCAAATATGCTTTGAAACTCATGTTCAATGAACTCCAACTGACGATCGCCGCAGAAGATTGTACTCATCAGTTGCGGTCAATTTATGGACTACCGTGCTTTCACGAAATGCTTCACTATCGAATTCGTGGTAAGTATATTAACTTTATGGCTATCAAGTTATTTTCCCCATTAATATCAGTAATTTAAAAAAGTCACTTTTAATGAATGCAGTATGGCCCATTCCACTAGAAAGAATTGATATTTTTTGGCGAACTCTATCTGTTCCGTGGCCTGTTATCAATAATCCTACGCCTAAAGATGGTCCTTCTTGTGAACCAGATGCGGCAATTCAAGAGTGTTTTTAGCAAAGCGTCGTCGTTTGTCAAGAAGAATATGTTAAAGAAAGTAAGAGGGATATACCAACCTGAATCTGTTGACATACTTGAACCTGTTGTTCACAAAAGTACCCGTGGACGTCAGAGCGAAAAGGACAAAAAGTCCAAGGCTACAAAAGTCCCAGACTTGAATGAAGTACCAACCGTAGATCACCGAAGAAGCACAAATTCAAGATCTACAAAATTTCAGGACTTTAACAAAGAACCTGCGAGACATAGTTCTTACATGGGTCCCAGAGTTCAACAAAGTATAAGACACAGGTTATACGTTGGAGATGAAGTTAGCGATTGTATGATGGACCGAATTCCTGAGTTATTCCATCTGTACATCATAAGTATTTATAATGTGCTAGGTGATGGAAATTTTGGGTTTCGGTGCGTTGCCCACGGTATTGGTCTCCACGAAGGTAGGTGGCGCGATATTCGACGTTGGTTACAGAACGAGTTAGACAACCGGAGTGGCTATTACATAAGTATGTGGTCGCAAACTTTGACCTAATGCGGAGCTCAAAAGATTGGTTCGGTGATGGAATGGCACCGCATGATAGGTGGATGACTATGCTAAACATAGGGTTGGTTATTGCTTCACTGATTATCCGGCCTGTTGTATTCATATCCAACCGACAAAGTTATACGTGTTTTCCACTCTTTTCCGGTCCAGAATTATCGCAAGGAATTGACCCCCTTATGATTGCCCGTGTGGGAGAAGACGACTGTGCTCACTTTATTTATCTGACGATAGACGGAAATTCACCATTTCCCGATATTCACCCACAATTAAGGACATCATGTACATAATCTAATAATGGGAAACCGTATTATGCATGTCCTTATTTAGTGGTAAATAATTATACGTTTGCTTAATATTGTAAATATGTAAATAATTTTTTTGTTAAGAATACGTTTCTAATAATTTTCTTAACATGTAACAGGCAGGATCAGATGACTATGGGTATGGATACTTTATGTGGAATGATGCTTTTCAAAACAAGTACTTTAGTCAAGCCTCTTCTTCTACGCAGTGCTCAAACTGCGTTGCTAAAGATAATAAGATTGACCAGCTTGAAACAAGAAACAAGATGTTATTGTCTTAAAACAAGATGTTGATGACAAGAATAATGTTGGGTTCAGTAAATACCCAAACCCCTTAAACTAGGATTTGAATAGAAAATATCCTAAGTATTTAATCCGTTAAACACAATCAGGTCACTGAGCGCATAGTCTCTCAGTGAGCTATCTTCAGGACACTTAGTATGAGGCGAAGAAGGAGCCTCTCCACTCTACAAGGCGGAACTTAAAGGGTAAAGACTAAGTCAAGAAGAAGATAGTGGATTCAGTGAGTGATGACAATAACTCACTGAATCCCTTCGACTACTCTCCAACTGTTAAACACTGAAGACAAACGAAAGAAGAGACTGAAGACTTTAAAGACTGAAGATTGAGCTGGATTAGGCGGGAAAGTTTTACCCAGATAAAACTAAGTCCCTCAAGTGTTTATCCAGTCTATACACAGTCTCAATCTATCAAGATCATATCTTCCCATTTATAGTAAGCGGCGATTCTCTATCAAGGAAAGAAGCTTCACCGCCTACTATAGAAAGGTGAACAGTAACCGAATATATCAATATTCGTTTTTGCTGTGATCCATGTTTTTGTCTTCTAGGATAAAGTTAATAATCATACTTGTATAAATAGCATAAGAGAATGAGTGAAAAGTTTAAGCTTGTGAATTGTAAAAACACACACACACAAGCCAACTTTTCACTCCTCCAAATACAACTTTATCCTTGAGCTAGCTCAGTGGGTTCTAAGAGTTGTGCTCGGACTTAGCCTGAGCTTAGAGAGGAGTCACCCAAACTTTGTCATTTCAATCCTAAGTACTATTCCGCAAGTACTTGGGTAACGTATTCTTTTGATTTATTTCTAATAAGAATATGATGTTGAAAATTACTCTGTGTGTTTTACTTATGTTAACTTCAGTCATTATTCACTGTTAAATTGCTTTAAGTACTTAATTGTTCTCGTTTTAACAATAGTGAATAGGGAATAACAAGTGGTATCGGAGCGGTGATTATAAAACCTTTTAAGCCACTCTAAAACGTTTTTAAATCAGGATTCCTATGGTTGAAACTGATGTACCCCAACTAGTCGATAAAAAGGGTGGAGCTTATTCAGACATTGCCCCTAGACTTGAAGTTGGCAAATTCAACAAATGGAAAAAGCGTATGCTTTGCTATTTGATTGGGATGGAACCTTATTATATCAAGTGTATTAATGAGGGCCGATTTGTCCCAAAGACTGCTGAAGGTTTGCCCAAACACGAAGCTCAGTGGACTCGGGATGAAAGGAGAGTGGTCAACCAGGACCAAAGACTCAAAAGTATCATCATATCATGTCTTCATGATGATATAATGGAGTCGATTATATAAGCTGTACACGGCTAAACAAACCTGGGCTGACCTGGTCCATAGCCATGAAGGTCCATCTGATACCAAGGAAAATAGGATAATGGACCTGAAACTTGAGTATAATACCTTCAGAGCTAGGGACTCTGAGACTCTCTCTCAAACTTACACCGTTACAAAACTCTTTCAAAATGAACTGGCTAATGATGGTGTTAAGTTATCCAAACATGAGATAAATGTTGGTTTTGTTAATTGTCTCCCTGAGAAATGGTTAAACTTCTCTCAGGGACTTAGAAATGCAAATCACATCCAAACTCTTGAGCTTCATGAAATTTATGGGAAATTTGTCTATGAAGAAAACCTCATCAACAGACGATACCCTGACTTAAAGAAGTCTCAGGAAGTCAAGAATTCCCGACCATCACCTCACCTATATCAACTGCCTTCTTTTCTAACAATGTGGTTCAAGATTTTCAAGAAAATTCTGATGATGAGCCTGATGAGAGATCAAGTGAGGAGTACCTAAATGACCTGAACGTTGAATTTCAGGAAAGGGCACTCCTTGCAAACTCTCGAAGGTTTATTAAAAGAAACAAAGGTTTTTCAACTGCTAAAGCCAACGAGGACACTGAATGCTTTAAGTGTCACAAAAGGGTCATTTTGCAAAGGACTGTTTTTCAAAAACAATTTCTGAACCTTCTTACAGACCATCAGGGTCAAATCAGTCCTCGGGCTTTAGCAAATTTCAACCTAAAATCTATCAGTCTCATCAAAACTTTCGAATAAATCACCAGAACAAAACAATAGATTTTGAAGCCAAGTATAGGAAGATCAAAGCTAAGCTTGCATTACTTGAGGCCAGTCCCTCAGAACTAAAAAGTGTTCAATCGTGCAGGGTAAAACAAAGGTCTTGTTGCAGAAACCTTCTGGGATGAAGAGCGGTCTCATCGGATGATGAAATGGTGCATGTCGGCGCCTGATGGCCCTCTCAGAAGAAGACAAGCTAGCTGTTGGAAAGAATCATGCGAGAAATGGAGAATGGGTCAACATCACAATGAAGAAGGTAAATATTCTACTTTCTATGGATGATGATTCTGATTGGCAGTCCTATATGAACTATATCAATGTTGATCTTAAGTTTGTAGAAGAGCAAAGACTAAATCTTTTTCTAAGTACAACAAGTTAAGTTTTGAATTGAATAAGTGTAGGGATGAGTTACTTGTGTTAAAACAAAACAAGCTTGAGGCTATCACCTTACAGATTCAAAACACTGAACTAGTTAAAAGAAATCGGCTCTTCAAGATGAACTTAAGAAAGAAAAGGAAATCATTGATAGCTGGACCACCAAGAATCCAAGAGTCTTTGATGCTGTGGGTGCCCCCAGTAGCAAAAAGAGGGTCATAGGTGAACATCATCTTAATGACTCTCTCAACAAAGACCAGAGTCCTAAACCATTTGTGTCTGGTGGCATGATTACCAATATGTTGTCTGTTCCCAAGACCAGTGATTGTATTGAAAGACTTAATACGATAGTAAGCTTCCTAACTTTGACTCTAGAAAAATTCTAGAGCACGAAAGTCAAGCTCTAAAGAGCATGCTTGGACTCCCGGATGTGCCCGTAGCTGAACACATCTCTGAGTCTGAAGATGAATCTCAAGCACCACTTCCACCTTTGGAACCTCTTCCGGGTGCTGATCCTAGCTCTGAGCTTACTCCATTACATTACAATCCACACTCTCCCAAAGAAAGGTCTGGACTTGGTAGAACCATTTTGAAAAGACCATCAAAACCAACTCAACAAGAATCCAACCCCACTGATAATTCCACATCCTCAGTCCCCATGAAGATGATCGATTCAGCAATGGCCCGACTGAACTTGTGAGAAAGCTAATTGACAAAATGGAATCTATTGAAAAGGTCTCTGAACCAATCAAGGAGACAAAGTCAGCTTCCTCCAGTTCCTCAAAGTCAAAAGCCACCACCAAAAATAAGCTGAAGTGTGATCTGTGCCACTATACCAGTCATACCACTGACAATTGTTATAGAATCCTTTTTGCATGATCTGTAAAAAGGATGATCACAGGACTGCTGACCACTTGCAATATGTGAGCTCTCTCAGTCAAGAAAACTACACCAAAGTTGGTCATCGGTATGCTTCTTCATCCAAAGCTCAAAAGTTGAGAGCAAAGCCTTTTCCTCCTTGCCCACACTGTGGCCTTAATGATCATCGTCTGATGATTGTCTTATGAACACATGCTGTGATATTTGCGGTAACACAGCTCATAAGACATCTCAGCATGACAATGTCATCCATGCAAGAAGAAGTTCAAAACAACCAAAATCCACAGAGTCATCCTCTGTCTCTAGATGTAAAACATGTGGTAGCTCATTGCACTCCACTACTGACCATGAATCGATTGCTCAATTCAAAGAGACCATGAGACCCAAACCCACTAGTAAGTGGGTTATGAAGAGAAACTAATTCAGTTTACTACTTGTGCAGAGGCATGCCAAGGAACCTATCGGCATCTAGTGGGTGGATGTTCAAGAAGTATGACTGGTGTGAAGGAATATCTGCACAAGTATGTAAAGGAACCAGGGCCAAAGGTAGTGTTTGGTGATAACTCATCATGTCCTACTGAAGGTTATGGTTCATGGCTGTAATTGAATAGTTTTCTCTAGGATTGCTTATGTCAATTGTCTCAAATACAATCTCATCAGTGTCAGTCGGCTATGTGATGCTAAGTACATTGTACAATTCAATGACAAACAAGGTATCATTTTCAATGCCAACAAGGAAGTTGTGTTGATTGCTCCCAGGAGAGACGATGTTTATGTCTTAGACATGTCAACTCTCTCTAAAGATGGAACTTGTCTCTTTGCCAAAGCCACTGAAACTATCAACCTGGCGTGGCACAAGAGACTCTCACACTTAAACTTCAAAAACATCAACAACTTGGCAAAACAAAACAAGGTCCTTGGCTTACCATCACTGGTTTTTGCAAAAAATAAACCATGCTCAGCCTGTGAAAAAGTCAAACATAAAAGAGCATCTTTCAAAACCAAGCAAAACTTCTCTATCAAAAGCTGCCTTCACCTCTTGCATATGGATCTCTTTGGAACAGTCAGTCCTAGATCAATCCAGCATGAGAAGTATACACTTGTCATTGTTGATGAGTATTCAAGATACACTTGGGTATACTTTCTTTCCAAAAAGAGTCAGGTAGCTGATACTATAATGTCATTTATCAGGAACATTGAAAACCAGAATGACATTACAGTTGAAACAAATCAGAAGCCTGACAATGGTACTGAATTTAGAAATGTTGAGCTTGAGAGTTTCTGTGATGAGAAGGGAATCTCCCAAAAATTTTCATCTCCTTATACCCCTGAACAAAATGGGGTAGCTGAAAGGAAGAACAGAACTCTCATTGAGGCTGCAAGAACCATGTTAAATGGCTCAGCTCTTTTAAAACATTTCTGGACTGAAGCGGTTAAAACACTGTTACACTCAAAATAGGTCAATCATTGTCAAAAGACATAATAAAACCCCATATGAGATATTCAAAGGTAGACTTCCTGACATCAGCTACTTCCATGTGTTTGGATGTCCTGTGTTTATTCATAACCACAAGGATCATCTAGGAAAGTTCGATGCTAAAGGCGATGATGGATACTTTCTAGGTTACTCACGATCTCCAAATCCTTGAGAATATTTAACACAAGGAGACAACAAGTTGAGGAAACCTATCATGTCACCTTTGATGAAAGTATAGAAAGCATCAGATTCACCAACACTTCAATGGAAGAAATTGGAATTGATAACTCATCAAGATATCCTCCTGATGAGTACAACACTGAAACCAATTCCTCACACCAAGCTGATGCTGACATCTCATATTATGTCTTACCTCACAACCTGTCTCAACCAACTATCAGTGAATTCATTGATAATCAGTCTGTCCCTAATGGGTTAGGTAACACTGATCCATATGATCAGGATCCTATAACTCAAGAACCTCTACCTGAACAAGTCACCTCGACAGATGATCTAAATGATCCTGTGGTTCTTGCACCTGAACTCACACCTGAACTCACACCTGAACTCCCAGTGACATCTTTAAGCTCAGATCCTAGACCACAAAGTAAGTGGACAAGAACTCGGGACATTGAGCTTGTAAACATCATTGGTGAACCCACTGAGGGAATGCTCACTAGAAGCATGGCTGCTAATTTAACTGCAGCTTCAACCAATGAATGTCTATACGCTGATTACCTATCAGAAATAGAACCCAAAAGTGTCACCGAGGCTCTAAAATACCCAAGCTGGGTTCAGGCTATGCAAGAAGAACTGCAACAGTTTGATAAAAATAAGGTCATGACCTTGATCAAATGTCCTCATGATGTAGTCGTCATAGGAATGAAGTGGGTTTTCAGAAACAAAACTGATGAAAACGGCACTGTCATTAAAAACAAAGCCAGACTTGTAGCCAAAGGTTACAGTCAACAAGAAGGCATTGACTATGATGAAACATTTGCTCATGTTGCAAGAATGGAAGCCATCGGGATCTTTCTTGCATATGCAACATACATGAACTTCAGGGTCTACCAAATGGATGTTAAAAGTGCATTCATAAATGGTGATCTCAAGGAAGATGTATATGTTCAGCAACCTCCGGGCTTTGAGAGTAGTGAATTCCCTGACTATGTCTGCAAGCTTGACAAAGCTCTCTATGGACTTAAACAAGCTCCCAGGGCATGGTGTGAAACTCTCTCAGCCTTTTCCGATACAAAACAAGTTTGTCAGAGGAAAGATAGACAACACACTATTTGTCTATAGAACTCAACAGGATGTGATTCTAGTCCAAGTGTATGTTGATGACATCATCTTTGGCTCAACAAACTACAAACTTTGCAAGCAGTTTGAAAAACTGATGACTAAAAAGTTTGAAATGAGCATGATGGGGGAACTCACATACTTTCTTGGACTACAAATCAAGCAAACTGACAAAGGAATATCCATCAGTCAAGAGAAATATACCAGGAATCTCTTGAAAAAATATGAGATATCTGACTGTGCCTCTGTGAAAACTCCAATGGTCCCACCTAACAACCTTGGACCCGATCTCACTGGCAAATCAGTCAATCAAACTCATTTAAGAGGGATTGTAGGCTCACGATGTATCTAAGCGCTTCTAGACCGGATATCCAATTCTCGTCTGTCTAATAGCAAGATATCAGTCCAATCCTAAAGAATCCCATCTCACTGCAGCCAAAAGAATACTCAGGTACCTGAAGGGAACCCCTAGCCTTGGACTCTATTATCCAAGATGCTTAGGGTTTGATCTCAAAGGTTACTCGATTCGATTATCTTGGGCAACATGGACAGAAAAAGTACCTCAGGGTCCTGTCAATTTCTAGGAGGAAAACTAGTTTGTTGGAGTGCTAAAAAGCAACAGTCAGTGGCTATGTCCTCACTGCGTGAATATGTAGTACTGCAGCAGGATCTTTGTGCCAATGTATTATGGATGAAAAGTCAACTCAGTGACTATGACATCCATTACAAAATGGTGCCCATCTTCTGTGATAATACCCGTGCTATTGCAATCTCCAACAACCCTGTCCTCCACCAAAGAACCAAACACATTGATATCCGATATCACTTCATCAGGGATCACATAATGAAGGGAGACATTGAACTTCATTTCATCCCTACTGAATATCAACTGGCTGATATCTTCACAAAACCCTAGGATGAACCTACCTTGAGGAGACGAAAGCTGAATTGGGAATGCTTGACATTGAAAGTCGGTATCGAAAACCAATCTCAGTAAGATCACTGAAATGGTTCATTCTCCCTGAACATCCAAAACAAACCTCTCACTGAATGAGTAAGACTCACTCAGGGTCCCTGACGGAAAGCATTGAATGAGTAACTAAATGCTCCAAGTATTAGTTACTTAAATGTCCTAGGTTGGTAATCCCACCAATTTAATATAGGAATACATGTCTTACTGTCAGGAGTATCATCATTTACCTTACCCCACTTGGCATTAAATGCCTTCTCTCACATAAAATATCCTATGGATATTTTATTACTGCTAAAGTGCACTTTTACTGTGCATTGCAACTGTTTTCCTTGAAAGACGGGATTTTACTACGTGAAGTGGTGGGTGGCATTAAATGTGGAATATCAAACGATTTCAAAATGGTCTTTACATATCCACATTTATACAAAAACCACCCCTCTCACTTCTCTATAAATACCCTCTTCAAAAACCACCAAACACACACAAATTATTTTCTGCAACTAAACTCTGTCAAAATCCTTTCTCAAATCCAAAAATTTGTGTGTTCTCAAAATCTTCAAAAACTCTTTTGGAAAACCCTCCTTGTAAACATTTACAAAAGTTTTTCATCACAAACTTGAGAGATCCAAATACTTTGATTGTTCTAGTCAAAACATTTTTTTCCCTAAAATCTTTTTTAATAGAAATGGCTAGAACACTATCTCTCCATTTGCTTTCTCAGGATAGGTAGGGATCTTACTAGCGTTGAATTTAAAACAAATAATGTCATAGGAAATTTTGAATACTCACGAAAGTGTCCCAACCTATAAAGACATTATAAAATTTTTATTCAACTGCCCACTCAAAACGGCCTTTATAAAATGTCCCTCAGATCTGTACCCAAACTACCTCGGGGAATTTTGGGCTACAGCTAAAGCCTCGACCCGACACCTTCTCTGATGAGAATAACCTTAGACCACTCAGGGAGTATCTCATCAGATTCAGTCTTAATGGGGGCAACAATACACCCTGGATTACAAAACATTTTGCACTTCAACAGGGTTAGATTATAACAAAGGTACTTATGTCGCCCATCTTGAACCCTCCACAGTGAAGGATGGGTTAAAACAAATTGTTTTAGATCCAACTTCTTTGGACAAGACCCAGTCACTAAAAGCTCATTCCCGTGGCTTGGAGGATCCTCTTCACTTTTGTGATTCAGGTCCTCGGCGGGAACCACTCATCCACTGAACAAGTTAACTCTATTCAGTTGATGATGGCATATTGCTTGATGAATGGGGTCATTGTCGACATAGGGGAGATCATTTACAGTGATCTTGTAACGAAGCTACAGAGCAAAACTAGGACGAAGTACGTTTCATATCCTAGGTTTGTTTCTTGTGCTTTGCAATCGTTACTGGGTTCAAATTATACTCGGGATGAAAATTTTGGAAATTTACCTGGCATCCTGAGCCCATCAAATTTTCAAAAGGACCCATCCCTTGTCACTCCCATTGAATTGACGGCCCACATGATTGCTGTAAACAATCAAAGTGGATCAATGTCTCCAAACCCTGCTCCTAAAAAGAGAAAGGGAAGTCTCAGACTGGGACTAAGACTAAACCAAAGTCTCAGGGCCCTGAGGCTTCAAGAGCACAGCCTAAGAGGCACATTAAGCCCAAGACTAAAGCAGACACCCACTGACGGGCAACAACCACCCCGTGACAACGAAGGACACGATACATCACGGTCAGTGCCCTTGGTCACACCTACTACTCCCCAAGATCCAGAGGGAAACAAACAACCCGCTGGTAGGGGAGCGCCTTCCACCACGCTTGATGATGACATTGACAAATCCAAGTCTTTGTGCGAGGGCACACCGATCGATCCCAAAGACTCGGGGAAACAAACAACCCACGATAGGGATACAACAATCACTGACTCGACCAAAGGCACGGGAAACACCCACCGGTGTCTCGGGGTCACAGGGGGACAAAGACTCGGAGGTAAAGAAACAACCCGCCGATACGGAACCCAAAGCCAATCCTGACTCCGGAGAAGGCACTGGAAACTCCCACCAGTGTCCGAGGGGTCAACGGGGGACAAAGACTCAGAGGGATATATACCACCCGCTGATATGGAACCCATCACCAACCTCTTGCTCACTATTGCGATGTCACGGTATTCTATTCTCAGAGGATGATCTTGGCTGAAACGAAGATGAAATTTTATCATTTGGAGAAGAAATGGACGCGAGGTTCAATCTGAACAAGAGCCTCACGGCTGATCCAAAGGAGCATACTGAATCCCCATTCCAACATGATGATCATGCTTTTGAATCCTCCTCAAGCTCTGATGAATTCAAAGAGTTTGACAATGTTCTTCCCTCAGCGAAAGGCGGTTGGCTCGAGTGGATCACCGGGCTTCAAGGAAGCTATACTCAGGGGTTACTAAAACATTGTGGGAACAACATATCTCGAGGCTGCGCAAGTTATGCGATTTAAAAACAGAGATACAGGGCTTCGATAAAAATGTTCATGAGCACAGGGACTTGATGTATGACCAAATTCACCGACTGGATGAAAATATGGCTAACTTCTTAAGGCACCTTCGGGATGCTGGCACAAAGATCGATGAAATCAAGGAGTTTGTCGAGAAGACCCACTCTTAACTCTCAAGTGTTAAAGGCTACTTGAGGCATACTTGCAACAATCTTCACGCCTTACTTGAACTGTTAGATCTGCTCAAATCGCACATGTTCAGTGGTCTTCCATCATCAGTCCAGTCTCTTCGAGCTACAATGGACTCTCTGAATACACATGTGGCGACCATGGCTCGGGCATCCTCTTCCCGGCCGGAATCTTGGTCCCCGGATGACTGCCGTGGAGATTTCTCGGGCTAACTTGGATGCAAAGGTCACGGCATTCAGACGACACTTCAGAGATTAAGACTATGATGACTGAAATCTATCAGGCCTTCAAGGGTCAAGCTACTCCGTCCCCTCGGCACCAACACCAACTCTTGCCCTCACCGACACTCCGGCAACAGCGGTTGAGGGGAGAATACTTCTGAAGAAACTCCTCTTCACACGAGGGGAGCAAAACCACCAGTCTCGGTTGCTCCTACATCATCTGCACCGGTATCAGCAATACCAATCTCATCAGTCCCACCACCAACATCAACAACAACAACAACACTGATAGTAGTCACACCACCTATCATGACAACTACACCTCCTTTGGTCGCATCATCTTCCTCGAGGCCGGGACAAAGGCAAAGGCATAATGACAACTGCTGAGCACTGAGAAGATTCCCTATAAAATCGGTGACAACTGAATACGCTCACACCAGATCAGCTAAGTAAACATCTTGCTAAAGAAGAAAGAAGATTGAAACTAGCCGAGGAAGAGAAAAGGAACAGGGAAGCACTGGC
The DNA here is from genome assembly GCA_910596185.1 of Chrysanthemum makinoi. Taxonomy (NCBI): domain Eukaryota; kingdom Viridiplantae; phylum Streptophyta; class Magnoliopsida; order Asterales; family Asteraceae; genus Chrysanthemum; species Chrysanthemum makinoi. Next base: position 11,715,136 of record OU343219.1, read on the forward strand.
TAAGGTTGTCGCCGAAGAAGCTGAGAACATGGGACTAGATGCGAGCAAGCTTCAAAAGGGTCAGGCAGGACAAAAGTTCATGGGTCGCTCAAATGACCGCAATGAGAAAGCATATGAAGCAAAGAAAAGGAAAGCCGAAGAGCTCGGGCTAGAAAAGGATTGATCATTACAACTGGAGAATGACAAGTCGAAGGAAGCCTGAAAGAATCACGATGTTAAAATCATCCCCAATACCAAACCAGCGGCAATGAATGTCTACAGGGGGGATGATAAGAGACATTTCGAGATTCATGATCCCCTAAAATTCAATGACTTTGGGATCACTGAACTCGATGAACTTGGTCCAATTATTGAAAAGAAGCAAAACAAGGTGGTCAAGGATCTGATGAAAATGCTCAGCAAAAGATATGAAAGGATGAGGGATGCACCAGCCCAACGGGAATTCACTGCCTTGATTTGCACCTCAAGGATCTCAACCACAAGCTTCCACTGGAAAAAGGAAAAGAGTTGAGTTCCAACCTGAAATCAAAGTGCATGGCCTAGAATGCAACATTTTGCCTGAGGGGTGTCAAATTTGTGAACTGTTTGGTGATTGAAGAGCCTGAAAGAGGGCTATTCCACATTGATGTCTATGGAAACCCAACATTTCAAAGATGGAGTGATATTGATTAGGCTGGTGTAGCTGCAATGATCAGCTATATACCAGTGGCCTCTCAGATCCAATCCCCAGCAAAAATTAGGTTCTGTCAAGACCTGAATGCAAAGATAAGAGACCATCCTGACAGGGAAACACTCATCACCAAGAAAGTGAAGCTCGAAGCACTGGGTATCCATCTCGACTGACATCATTTTATCCTTTTGTACTAGTGATAGGAAATATGTAATCTGATCAATAAAAGATGTATGTTCTTGTCAAATTACTCAAATGTTCCTTATTGTATTCATTAGTACATTCATTGTAAGAAGAAGCCTTTTTGCTCACTTACACTGATCAAACACTTAGGCTATTTGTATATCCAAATAGGGGGAGACTGTTGGGTTTAGTAAATACCCAAACCCCTTAAACTAGGATTTGAATAGAAAATATCCTAAGTATTTAATCCGTTAAACACAATCAGGTCACTGAGCGCATAGTCTCTCAGTGAGCTATCTTCAGGACACTTAGTATGAGGCGAAGTAAGAGCCTCTCCACTCTGCAAGGCGGAACTTAAAGGGTGAAGACTAAGTCAAGAAGAGATATGGATTCAGTGAGTGATGACAATAACTCACTGAATCCCTTCGACTCCTCTCCAACTGTTAAACACTGAAGACAAACGAAAGAAGAGACTGAAGACTTTAAATACTGAAGATTGAGCTGGATTAGGCGGGAAAGTTTTACCCAGATAAAACTAAGTCCCTCAAGTGTTTATCCAGTCTATACACAGTCTCAATCTATCAAGATCATATCTTCCCATTTATAGTAAGTGGCGATTCTCTATCAAGGAAAGCTTCTCCGCCTACTATAGAAAGGTGAACAGAACCGAATATATCAATATTCGGTTTGCCTTTGTGATCCATGTTTTTGTCTTCTAGGATAAAGTTAATAATCATACTTGTATAAATAGCATAAGAGAATGAGTGAAAAGTTTAAGCTTGTGAATTGTAAAAACACACACACACAAGCCAACTTTTCACACCTCCAAATACAACTTTATCCTTGAGCTAGCTCAGTGGGTTCTAAGAGTTGTGCTCATACTTAGCCTGAGCTTAGAGAGGAGTCACCCAAACTTTGTCATTTCAATCCTAAGTACTATTCCGCAAGTACTTGGGTAACGTATTCTTTTGATTTATTTCTAATAAGAATATGATGTTGAAAATTACTCTGTGTGTTTTACTTATGTTAACTTCAGTCATTATTCACTGTTAAATTGCTTTAAGTACTTAATTGTTCTTTTTTAACAATAGTGAATAGGGAATAACAAATAAAGACGCTGGAGACATCACTGGAATTGGCAAAGAATCCCTAAGATCACGCATGTCGGTCGGGTGCAATGCCCCATGATCTTATAGATGACATAAATAATCTTCATATGTAGTAGGTGTTGTTGTTTTTAAATAATGTGTTAATGTTGTTGTTTAATTGAATAATAATAAAAGTTGTTTTTAAATAATGTGTTAATGTTGTTGTTTAATTGAATAATAATAACAATTGTTGTTGTAGTTGTTTAATGTGTTAATGTTTAACGTGCTATTGTTGTTGCTGTTTAATTAAAAAAACAACACACATTAGACAAATACATATAAATACAAAAAAATATTACATAAAAAAAATATTACAAAAAAACATTAAAAAAAAGTACAACCTACTTAGTATGGAGAAAGGGTGAGTTATCCACACCCTCTTATAGGGAGGGTTTGTAATGATTGGACGCATCGCTGGTTTGTACGGTATGCATCGCGGGTTGTACGGTTTGACTAAATCCTTATGATGTGACAATATAGGGAGGGTTCTTATATCACATCCCATGGAGAAATAGGGAGGGTTATAATAGGATGTACTATTCCCACCCTCCCTACTAGGGAGGGTTTGTACTTTTTATTCCTTTTGTCCCTCATTTGTTTCAGTACAACACAGTTTTCTGTCAATTTCTGTTCCGTATTTCAGACAGTTTTAAGCGTTTGACTTATTAAACTTCATATTTCCTGTTCCGCATTTTCAGGTTTATAGTTTTCTGATATAAACAAAATTATAAGAATAAAAAAATGCAAAAAAATAGGGGGGGGGGGGAGGGGGAATATAAGAACTAGGGAGGGTGGGAATATCTTGTCTCGGTTAGAATATCCACTCTCATTTAAGATATGGGATGTACTATTCCCACCCTCCCTACTAGGGAGGGTTTATACTTTTTATTCCCTTTGTCCCCCATTTATTTAGAAGGTGAGAATATAAGAACTAAAGGGGGTAGGAATATCTTGTCCCTTAAGACCCAAATCTCAAGATTGCAAACAAACAACATGTTATAAATTTGTAACCCAATACCCAATATAAGCCTTCAAACCAAATGGGCCCTTAAATAACATATTACTGAATTTGATACTCATACCATTTTATTTGATAGTTATACTACTTTATACAAGTTGTATTATACTTATCTATTGCTGCCGCTACAGAGAGAAATAAATGTGACGTGGCATAATCTATTAACCGTACGATCATTTATAAAACCAATCTTGGCCACATAAATTCATCTCACATGTTAGGTGGATTGCACGTGACTTCTATTTCACTGATTTGTCCCACGTTTTATAATATGTATATGAGCATAAGTACAAAAGTAGATTTTAAAAATAGATAAGTATAAAGGGTGATGCAGACATCCACTTTTAACTAATTTCCCTATAAAATGTGTACTTCATTTCCTTATTTTGGTCAACCGAATCACTATATAAGTAACAATGTGTTCATTCGATTATTCACACTATATGACTACAAACTTAGTTATAATCATTCCAATTCAAGAAAAATGGCAAACAATCAAAACCAGTTGATATTCATCTTTGAATTTATATGTTTTGTTACAAAAACCATGTGCTCCTTTGTCTTTGATTCCTCTTTTTTTCACTTAATATATTACTAAATGCATTTATGTTTCCTTTTCTCACTTATTAGTAAATGTATTTATGTTGCATGCAGGAAATTGTTGACGAGGAAATCGTTGATGATGATGTACCAAATGAAAGGGTTAAGCGAACTAACATACCTCGCGTCATAGTAACTGGTAAAAGAAGGTTGTATCGACTAATAAACGGGGATGAATATGATGAAGACATTTATGGACATGTCCGAGTTTTTATAAATGTAAATCCTAATACTGTTAAGTATTATGGTATTTTTAATATTGTTTTTCATTGTTTCCTTCGAGTTTGTTTCTCAGTTTCTTTTTGTTTATAGCTCTTTTACTAAAGGATGAATGGCTTATTAATCTAAAGAATGTTCTTTTCATTATTTCACAAAGCTCTTTTATTTTCATGAGTGTGTTGTTCTCTTACCTGTACATATTTCATATATATTGTGATTTAAACTTATTAAAATAGAGATGTATTATAATAAAGTATATTGGATTCAATATTCACATGTTAGTAGTCTATGTTTGTAGGTTGTAGAACTGACAAAATAGTCATAAAATTATGACTAATCAAGTGTGGCTAGCTATTACTTTTTCTTTATACTCATATCCACTTCCAATATTAAAATTTAAAAGAGTGAACCACGCGATCCGCTCATTAGCAACCACTATAGACAACCTATATATGATGAATTTAAAAGGTTTTGTATACACCTAAGTGTTGTGCATACACGAAAGCAAATTCTTAAAGAGAATGCTTAATTAAAGGTTGACATGAGGTGTAACAGAAAAAAGAAACAACATTGACCATAGGTTATTCCGTCATTTCGATTTTCTCATCTATGGTATGAGAATAGTTCTTATCTTTTTTTAAACATATGAAATTATGAATATATATTTGGTGTTTTAAATAAATAACATAATATACTTAAGTTTTGCAATTCAAAATTAAGCGGCAAAACTATTATGAATTGATATTGAAGTTTAAAAGTTAAAATTTCAAAATTTAAATGATAATGGATTACATTGATGATGAGGTTAATGTCCATATATGTAGTTCTCATAGTTCTTTTAGTTTACCTATTTGATCGAGGTTGTATTTTCACGTTTTCTAATATAGTTTGTAATCATGATATATACTTGATGTAAACAAAGCTATATGTCCTTTTCCATTGATATTTTAAATTTCACTTTTTAGTTCTTTTGCCACATAGAATAAATTCAAAGCAAGTGTAAAATATAGTCAAAATCCATTTAAAACGACTAGACGAGTACCCGCGCCTAGCGGCAGCGATGTCTAGTTTTCTCAGAAAGTTCTGACGACCCATAAGTTTCTTTCAACAAACTGTATTTGTAGCATTAGAGAATCGTTTTCGAATAACTACAATTCTTATGCGTGGTTGCATAGCAAAGATAAATATATAGTTTTTAAAAAATTATGTGGAGTCGATCTAAGTGTGTGAGTATATTTTCTAATAGGATTGTTTTAAGTTATTAAGATTTTAGTAATAATAGATTCAAGCATTACAAAAAGAATCGGTGATATGTAGTTGGCAATATTATATTGTAGTTTAGAGGTAATAGCCAAATGTGTGACCGCTTTTTTCTTGTTTTGTCAGTAATTTAGGCAGTGATAACTATTTTTTTTTACATGTGTAGCGTTTATCATTTGGTGTGTGGCTTTTAAAATTGTAACTTTCCAAACCTGATATCACCATATAAGATTATTTTGTACTATCAATTTGTATAGATATTTATGCATTGTTCAAAGCTATTTGTTTGAGATACAAATAATTATCGCATAAAGATAACAATACTATTTATTTTTTGTGATTTTAATAAACTTACATAACATTATTGATACACTTGACAAATGGCTATACAATATATATTAACTTTTAAACGACGATTCATATATCTTTGGTCACTTAAATGGTGCAAGAGCAACATTTTTTAAAATAAATTACATGTATCAAAGCAAAATAAACCAAAAACTACAATTACTTGGTCTCTCCTTTCAAAAAAATTATCACGGGTTCCACAACTACTTCATCATTTCTCATATAATTTTGTCAAATTTGAAACCCGATTTCACCCGGGTGGTTCAACTGGTTGAACCATTCCGATAAAAAAACAGTCGATTTAACCGAGTCAAACCGATAGGTTCGGTCAAAAAATGTCAAATTAAACCGGCCACACGGTTTGAAGCGCCCCGGTCAACCCGGTATCGGTTTCAACGGGTCAACCCGGTATCGGACGCTTCAATTGATTTTTTAATTTGGTAGATGTGCTTTTTAATTGGGTGTACAATGTGAATAAATTATTGTACTTTTAAGTAATGGGGTGTTTAATAAGCAAAGTATAATTATATTATTTATTTCTTCTTCCATCAATTACGTTTTCAACATTCAACTTTCAACATTTTTCACTTTTTCCACTTTGACCATTTTTCCATTTTATATAGTATAGATTAGATAAACACAAAGAGTTCAGTAGTTTGAAATCAAAAGATTGTGCAACTTTAGTTGATTTTTTTTCATTAGGTGTTCTAACTTTTCCTAACTTATTGCAAACATCACAAAAAATAATTGTCTACCCGTGCAACGCACGGGTATTGTTCTTGTTTTATTTGATAGTTATACTACTTTATACAAGTTGTATAGCACATTGTACAACACTTTAATGCGTGGGGTGAAAGTATAAAAAGTTGTCGTCTATAGATTGAGTTGACAGGTAAGACACACAACTCACACTGGTCTTCATTTTTAAAACCACTTTTTTCACAATCTACTCTTCATTTCATTTCATTTCAAAGATGAAGATCATGGTTGCAATCAAGCGAGTAGTCGATTGCGCCGTCAAAATCCCTATCAAATCCGACAAGGTAATAATCCTTAATATCCCCAAAAATAACATAACAAAAAAAACATGTTTTTTTATGTAAATGTTTTTTTCTTTGGTGGTGTTTGGATTAGCTTATTTATGGGCTTATTAGCTTATTGAATCTGGAAAAGCTTACTTTTTTTTTAGCTTATGAGCAGAAAAATATAAGCTCATGGCTTAAGCTATGGGCTTAACCTATAAGCTGTTAAGCCAATAAAATAAGCTAATCCAAACACCCCTTAAATAACAGAGTGGAGTGGAAGACAAAGAATGTGAAGATGTCAATGAACCCATTTTGCGAGATAGCACTTGAAGAAGCATCGAGAATTAAGGAATCTGGTTTTGCTTCTGAGGTTGTTGTTGTTAGTATGGGTCCCACTCAATGTGTTGATACTCTTCGTACTAGTTTAGCTATGGGTGTTGATCGTGCTATTCATTTTGATGCTCCTTCGGGTTCTATTTTGCCTCTTTCTGTTGCCAAGATTTTGAAAGCACTTGTTGAGGTTGAGAAACCCGGGTTACTTTTTCTTGGCAAGCAGGTTGTTGTTAGTGCTGTTTTGTTTTGGTTCGGATAGTTGTATTTGAGGGTGTTTGGAATTGTTTATTTTTTTAGACTCGTGCGCTTATATAAGTTTATTACGACATGATTAACTTATATCAGCCAATAAGTTTCAAAATAAGCCGGAAAATTGGGGCTTACGAAACATAAGCCGAAATCAAATAAGCTCGTAAGCCCACATATAATAAGCTTAAACAAACACCCCCTAAAGGTTTTCAGGGTGTAAATGAAGGTATACAATAAGTGGCGGAGACAGGAGGGGGGCAGGGTGGGCATCTGGCCCTTGCAAAAAAAATTTGTAGTGTAAATTCTCAGAAGTTTGTAGTTTTTATTTGTAATTTGCCCCCTAACAACAAGCTTTGTAGTGTAGTTTTTAAAAATTATCAAAGTTTGCCCCTTCGACAAAAAATTTCTAGCTCCGACATGCGTTTTCTCAAAATAAGCAGATGAGCCGTTATTCTATTTACCCCATAATAAGCAGATAAGTAGAAATAATAAGCTATCCGAAACAACCTCTGTTTTTGTTTGTTGGATAATTCTGATATGCTGAGAAATGTGTGTTTTGTTACCGGCAATTGATGATGATTGTAATCAAACAGGACAAATGGTAGCTGGGCTTTTGAATTGGCCACAAGGGACTTTTGCTTCCAAGGTTAGTGCGGTTTTATGAATTATGTCGTCTAGGATTGTCTTAGTGGACAAACTTGTCGCTTTTACGCATATATGTGGACATTAGCTGATTATCGTGGGTGTGAGTACAAACTAGATAACAAGACACACAAACACTTGATATGAAAGCACATAAGAAATTCAACTGTTATGAATCAACTACCTATAGATGCTTCTAAGTAATGTGCTAACACTTTAGGATGTTTTGTATTACGAGATGCAGATAAAATACGAATTATATGCAACACGATAGAAAGAGAAAGGAAAATCCCTAAACTACTAACCAAGACGCACATCAGTAAAATTACATTTCAATTTGTAAGCACAATCATCAAATAAAAGCATACTAATTGCTTTGTCATGATTGTCAATATTACACCTTGATCACTACTAGCCGCACCCAACTCTTGATCCAAAGCATACACGGCTAGGGGGTCGAACAAGGAGCGCGTGATGTATATGGATCACCGAGGAGATTGAACATCAAGGTGATCCTCAACCTTGTAGAATATTGAAAAAGGGCAGGGATGTTCTGCTAAGAAAGAAGAAAGTAAGAGATGCAACAATGTGTTGCGAGTAAAGATTTGATATCCTCAAATATAAAAAATACCATTCTTGTAGACTTGTGTATGAAAAGTACTAAATACACCTTTAAGTCTTTAAACTATTTAAGTTTACACTTCTGTAGTTGAAGCTGTAAGGTTATGGTGTCTACACCTTCTGCAGCTGTAGGTTTTTCAAATTTTGCTCTTTCTTACCCTGTAATCTGCCAGTTTGGTATCAACAGCTACTTTCCTTCATTTACTTTCAAACTACACAAAAAACCTCAAATCTGCTAAAACTATGAATGACATTACCAAGAATTTGTAAGTAAATGATATGTTTGTTACTGCCATATAACACCACAGTTTGCATTCTAGTAGTTTCTGGACGGTGAAATTAGTTTACTGAAGCTGTTATCTTTTAGTGAAAAGTAATCAAAATAGATTGTTTAGAAAGTTCAACTTTTGGATTTCTTTGCTACAAAGGGAGGCTAGTACCATTTAGGCTGCTGGTGTTCCAGCAAATTAGTAAGTGACTCCTGTTTGTTTGACGGGATATTGTGTCTGCAGGTCACCCATCCTATGGACTTTGGTATAGATGCCTAGACAAGTTATGTTACGTATTATTTGAAAACGGTTCTCATATTCTTTACCGATCTTACTTTTTTCTGTTATATTATGTCCTGCAATGGACCCTGCTTACCTTTAAGGAACGAATGTGACTGGAATAATTTAATTTGCTCGAGATTTTTGAATTACAACTGATTGATTCATTGGGACTTTGTACCTAAATGCAACTGGAGTTCTATCAGTTCTTTGATTCACTAATAGAATAGTCTTTTACACTGCCAAGGTGCCCTTTCTTGTTGGGATCGATTTTCTGTGCATTTTATATTATACCATGTAGTTATAAACATATTTGTCACCGTGGTGTTATATTTCATCAAATTTCGGACAACGACGTAGTTAATGTTTCTTCTGTTTATTTTTTATCACCTTTTTATGACCCTATTTGCAAAGATATCCTTGATGCTTTTACATAATGTTTTTGCTTGAAGATAAATGAATTCTAGTTAATTATCATAATGAAAATGCAACAAAAAACATAGTGGTGTTTAATGTTTTAAAAATCGCGCCTAAGGCGCGCCTAGTCGCTAAGTCGCACGAGTCTCCAGCCTTTGGGATTTTTTTAGATCGAGGCTCATGACATGCATGAATCCCGTTAAAAGCTACTGATTTTTGTGATTTTGCGCCTAGGGGATTTTATGCCTAGACGATGTAATGGGTTTTTGGGATTATTTTTCTTAATATAAAGATACATTGGGCTTTTATATGTTATATACTTATAATATACATTGGGCCCTTTAAGTTACACAATATCTAATAACCCTAATATTTTAGAAAAAAATTAAAACACACAATCCAAAAGGGTAGGCGTGTTGCCAACTGCCACCACTCCATTTATTCAGGTAAGTATACTTGAATTCTAATTTAATTTGATACTTTGATTTATGTTGTGATCCTGTACATAAAAACAATATGTTGGAAATGCATTGAAGCATCTTAAACATTTTTGACGCCACATCTTAAACAATATGTTTTTAGGATCCCACACAGTAGCAAATGTAAATATAAGATGATATGAAATTGAGCAAATTACCATAACGTCATATGTGAAATGCATTGATGGCTTACCTTTTTATTTTATTTTTATTTTTTATTTTTTTTATTTTTTTTTTAAATGAAGTAATTGCTTTTTGTTAAGGTTAAATAGGCATGACATATTTGTTTTAATGAATTACTAGAAGGGTACCCGCGCAATGCGGCGGCGGGTACCCGATGACTATAATATGATTGGAATAAATGAAATAAAGGTTAAAGTTGTAAAATTTTGAATTAAAATAAAATAAACCCACTAAAAATATAAAAACTAAAAACTCATAAAAATATATTAAAATGGATGTTGAATTAAAGAGCATAAAATTTTAGAAAATATGGTGAAATTAGATTATAATATAAATAAGTAGATAAAAAGATATTTTAATTTGAAAATAAAGATGAATTTTTAGTTGAGAAGTGACACATGTCATTTTATAATTGGAGCTCCTTATCTTAATTTTTGGTGGTTAGGAGTTAGGCTTGGAGTTTGTTAGAAGTTAGGCTCGGAGTTTGTTAAGAAGTGACACATGTCATCTCATGATTGGAGCTCCTTATCTTAATTTTAAGCATTCTAAAATTAGAAGGCTTAATTTTTAAGCCTTCTAATTTTAGAAGGCCTAAATGCATTATAAAGTAGTATAGATAGATGTAATTGCTTCAACATTTTAACTAATTTTCGTATGCAAATGTCCAAGAGTAGTAGCTTATTAACAGATATAAATGTTGTTTCTTTGGTGTTAAGTGTTATCAAAGAACTATGGATTTTTTGTTGTTGATACTGATAGTTGATAGTTTGATACTTGGTAATTTGTTCAATTTCTTTAGTCATAAACTCTTATATTGTAATGTATATTCAGGGCTTTAGGGTAGTTCATCATGGATTCCGAAAACCAATCAGATGCTGCTAGAAGTAGAGACCCAGGATGGAAATATGTAACAAAAGGATCTATTCAAGGGACGACTATTTGCGGTTTTTGCAACAAAATCACACACGGGGGAATTTATAGGGCTAAGCAACATTTAGCCGGTGGGTATCGAAATTCCAGAGGATGTAAACTATGTCCTGCTCATGTTCGTGAAGAAATGAAAGAGTACTTTCAGGTACTTAGAAAAAATAAGCAAATCGCAGAAGTGTTACCTGACTTTGATGAGGCGGAAGTGGAAGAGTATGTGTACGATGAGGTTGAAGAAGTTGGTAGTGGCTCTCATCAAGGTAGTAGTCGAAAGTTTCAAGCTCAATCATCGAAAAAGCAAAAAGGTGTAAAAGGCCCTATGGATATGTTTTTCACACCACCAGAACAAGTTGTTAAAAACCGCAAAGACGGAAAAATGAAGCAGACAACCATTAATGAGATATGCAAGAAAGAACTTCGAGATAAAGCGTGTAAAGAGTTAGCTAATTGGTTCTATGATGCTGGATTGCCATTTAATGCCGTTAATCATGATAGCTTTCGTATAGCTATGGAAGCAGTAGCCCAACATGGAACGGGTTTTAAACCTCCTAGTTACCACGAGGTTCGAGTCCCATATTTGGGTAAAGCTGTCAAGTCAACTGATGAAATGGTAAAGCAAGTGTAAAACAAGTGCATCATGAGCAGTGGGCGAAGTATGGTTGTTCTTTAATGTCTGATGGATGGCGAGATTCGGTAGCTCATAAAGACATAATCAATATTCTTGTCAACTCTCCTAGAGGTTCTGTTTTCATCAAGTCAATTGATGCTTCAAATGTTGTTAAGAATGCCGACACTATATATGTGATGCTTGATCAGATGGTGGAGGAAATTGGAGAGCAAAATGTTGTTCAAGTAGTAACGGACAATGCATCAAATTATAAAGCAGCGGGTCAACTATTAATGGCAAAACGTAAACACATATTGGACTCCATGTGCTGCACATTGTATTGACATGAGATATTGGAAAGATTCCATGAGTACGACAAACGCTAAAGAGGGCAATGGCGCTAAATGGTTATATATATAACCGTATTGGTGTTGTGAACATGATGAGAAAGTTCACCGGGAAAAGGGAGTTGCTTAGGCCAGCAACAACAAGATTTGCTACTGCTTACATTACTCTTCGTTCAATACAGGTTAAAAATGAACTTGAGAAAAATGTTCACATCTGATACTTGGACAAAAATTAAGTATGCTAAGGAGCAAGCTGGTAAGTATGTACTTGGTATTGTTGCGATGCCTACGTTTTGGAGTAACATTGTGTACATCCTTAAGTTAACGGGTCCTATTGTAAGCGTTCTTCGATTAGTATATAGAGAAAAGAAGCCAAGAATGGGTTACATATACCAGGCCATGAAAAGGCAAAAGAAGCTATATCATCATCTTTTAATGGTGATGAAAATAAGTACCAGGATGTGTTTGCCATTATCAACAAAAGGTGGGACTGTCAACTTCATCAACCGTTACATGCTGCTGGATATTATTTAAATCCACAATTTTACTACTCAGATCCTAAGATTGAGGAGGATGCAGAGGTATCGGCGGGGCTGTTACATTGCATTCAGAGGCTTGTACCAAATGAGGATGATCAAAGCACACTTATGGCAGAAAAGCAAATGTATAAGAATGCGGAAGGTTTTTTGGGGTATAAACTAGCCATACGTGACAGAAATATCAAGGCACCAGGTAAAATTAAACTATTAAAGATAACACATAATTATTATTATATTTCAATTTACTTGAACATGTAATTCTTTGCAGCTGAATGGTGGAGTTGTTATGGGAATAATGTTCCTCAAATTAAAGAAGTTTGCTATAAAGGTTCTAAGTCTTACGTGTAGTGCAACAGGGTGTGAGCGTAACTAGAGCATATTTAGTCTTGTAAGTATCTACGTTATCGAATATTACTACATGAGTTTAGTTGAGTTTGAATTTGAAACTCGAGCATATTTCGTCTTGTAAAGCTATAAGTATTTATTTTGTCACTCATTTTTTATTCTTAAATTTGGCAGCTTCATAGCAAAAGAAGAAATGGACTTGATCAAGCTAGGCTCAATAATTTGGTGTATGTAAAATACAATAGACAATTAAAGAAACGTTTTGATCGTCGTGATATTATTGATCCTTTATCGTTAAATGAGATTGATGAAAGTAACGAATGGTTGATTGGTAGAATGTATGAGGATGAACCACCAAGAAATGATCAAGGGAACGTAGACGAGTCAAACTATAATCTTAGATCCAATGATGTGTATGCTAGTTTTAGATCAAACCTTGTAGATGAAGATGATGAGGTTACCATTTTAGAGAATAGTGACACCGAAGAAGAAGATGTCGAGGAGGATGAATCTGATCACAATGAGGAGGGATTCCATTTGATGATGATGATGACGATGTGGAATTTGACAACATAGCTTAAAATCTCTTACTATGTTTCATTAAGTAGTTTCTTTATGAAGTATGATACTGTGGCATTATGCCTCATGTTGCTTGCTTGATATTTTGGGTTTATTTGCAAGCTTTTTAGAATGTAAAAAAAAAAAAAAAAAAAAACTAAGTATCTCGATGCTTGCTTGATATTTTGTGTTTAAACGCAAGCTTTGTTAGATGTAAAAACTATTAAGTATCTTAATGTTATTTTGTGTTATTTAAGCTGCATAAGTTGTCATATAGGCTATAACAAAAAAACTAAATGTATAGTGCGTCTCATATTTATGAATCCCGACCTGGCCATGCTCGAGGCTCTTTGACCCCCTTTACGCCTTAGTGGGTCTTGAGCCTTTCAAAACGTTGGTGGTGTTTGGATGTGCTGACTAAACTGGTCCTGAGTCTTGCCTGTTTGGATATAAAGGTTATAATTCGGAATCATAAATAAAAAGGGGTTAACGTGACCAGATTTCGAGAAACAAGTAAACTAATGTTAAATAAATTATTCTGTAGGAGTAAATATTAATAACCTATCTATCCCTGAATCCGATTATCATTCTTCATATCACAATAATCACTTGCAAACATCCGAACACTCCCTCACTTTTCCTGATGATTTTACATGAGGAAAACCATCATTGTTTCTGTTTATACATGAATATCCTTGTTAAATGTTTTAAATGCTTATCTTTGTGTTTGTATTCTTAAGGACAAAGAGAAGAAAGTAGCAACAGTGGATAGAGAGGTGGCAGGTGGCCTTGAAACTTTGTGTTTGGACTTGCCTGCCGTTCTCACGTAATTTTTATTTACTTACCACTTCTTTGTTCTTTATACGAGTGATTAATTTTTCTGACTATCGTTCTTCAGACAAAAAACAAAAAACAGTACGTTGCACATCTTAAAGAATAAACAAATCTGAAAATGCATTGTATGAATTAAACCAAGTACAATGTGTTCTAAAGTCAATCATTCTTTGATTACATGTCTTTCTTTTAACGTTGATAGTACTAAGTTTCTTGTAATGTTACTGGCTATGACACTGCAGTGCGGACCTGAGGCTGAACCAACCGAGGTATGCAACACTCCGGAACATTATGAAGGCGAAATCAAAGACAATCAAGAAAATGACACCAGAGGAGTTGAAAGTAGAAATGAGATCTGATATCGAGGTTATTCAAGTTACAGAACCGCCAAAGAGAGAAGCAGGGGTTATTGTTTCTTCTATGGATGAATTAGTAGACAAGTTTAAGAATGAAGCCCCTGTAATCTAAATTGGCTTTTTCTTCTAACCGTGATTATACTTATAAAAACGAAAAACAATGATGAGAATGAAGGTAATTGCCGGTTGTTCTATGTTTACTGTTCTAAGCATTCGGTAAAACCATGTAATAAAAGATTAATTCATCGTTGTAACCCATTTTATTCATACGATGACGGGTCCATAGTCATATACCGTATTAACCTTGCTACGTGAACATATACAGTACTAACCAGTAACCAATTCATGATGACATATTTCTAGACTACCTTGCTACGTGAACAAGATACATATAAGATTTCATTGAACTGAATCTCTACTGTCTACAAAGCATTATTTATGCGCTTCACTTAGGGACACTCATAATTAAGTAGTGCAAAACTTTATGCAACTGGTAACAACACTTCAAATCAACCTTACAATTCACACTATTTGATATTAGCGACAGTTAAAAATGATTTTCAACATTAGCACTTTCAACTAAAAGGTTTTCATCATTTAGTTACGTAACTAATTCAAAAACAACTAACGAATAAGTAAAACAGATATTATGACACAAAACATTTTTACATCAAGCCATAAACTTACAGTGAAAAAAGTACAAAGTTATAACTACAGAAATTTGAAACAATAAATAGCCAAACAATACAAGTGAAGAAGCTTCTATGGTGAACACCAGCTAAGTTTGAACTCGGTAACTTTGAACTCGTCACTGCAATCACGAAGAGGCGTATCAAGCAAACATAAGGAAGAACTTGTTAGTGCTACCCATCTTCCATTGAGAGGATCTCTTATTTCACAATACACGACTTTTCCTTTTTCATTTTCCTTTACCATTAGCTGGTTCAACAAGTAGTCAGCGACTTTGAGGTGTAACTCATTATTCGCCTTCACATACATTGGGTGGCAAATAGAAAAAACTTTATCAAATAGCAGTGGGTTCTCCCACAAGGCAGGGTTGAATTTTTGAGAAAAACACTTCTTCAACATTTGTAGCCGGAAACACATCAGAAACGTCGGAAGGCACTAGAACCCCATGTTTGGTATCAAGAAAACTAATGTTAAACTTGCTTGGTAATTCGAGTGTTTCCCTCACTTTAAGAAAGAACATCTCATCGATGAAATGGTTCAATCCGAGACATAGCTTAATATGCTGGGGAGGAATGGCTGGAAACAAGAGACTAGGCATTTCTGCCTTGCTTGTGTGCTTGTAAACAAGTAAATTGGGAGCATAAACATGTACATCAATTTGGTCGTCAAGATTGAAGTGTAACCGCAAACTCGTCAACGTAAGACATCTGATATCCATGATTTTGACACTACACCAGTTGATAAAAAGGGTCAAACTCTCTAGAAACGGAAAGTTGGATTCGATCATACTTGAGAATGCATCATCGACGGACACCTTGTCTAAAGATAACTCTCTCAAGCTCCGTATTGTGCCCAGTTTGAATGATACAGGCTCAGTCCAGAATAGCAGAAATGCCTCGTACTCAAGCGAGTGGAGAGATGGGACATTATCAACTTGGAAAAGATTCTTATTTGCGCTGTCGTTATATATTCTCAACTCATCAAGATAAGGGAGGTTTCTTACCTTGATAATCCTCAATTCCTCGGGTAACTTGATGTCGATCTTTTGAAGTAATTTACATGTAGATAATAATTTGTGAAGCACATATTGAGTTATGTGGACATCAACCAACTTGAGTACGCGTAGGTTGGTGCAGTGGATAGAAGGATTGCTACTAAAGTGAAGGGAATGACCGGGATTTCTCCATGTAGTGAGGTATATAAGTTTCAAACTTAATGTGTGGAGATTTTCACCTGAGAATATCTCATCAGGCAAAGTAGATGATGTTGTTGACAAGATTGCGAGGTGAAGCTCGTTAAGAGTTTTAGAAGTAGCTTGCATAATCAATTTGTAAGCGGAACGAAAAGCAGTGCGAATGCCAAACTGAAGATCAAGACTTGTGATTGGTAAGTTGTCACCGTGATACCTTAGTAAGGTCCGGTGAATCCACCTCATGTGCTTTCTCTGATTTTGTTTTTTTCTTAAAGTGTCAACGGACGGAGAAAACCGGATGGCAGGGATGGTAGACCAAGCGTGTAGCCATGACTTGGACAAGATGCAGGTGCGGGCAGCATCTTTTGTTGGCAATGCTAGTTGTATACAATGAATCAACTCGGGAACATCTCCTAACCGTTGTCGCCTGCT
This sequence comes from Chrysanthemum makinoi, assembly GCA_910596185.1. Classification (NCBI taxonomy): domain Eukaryota; kingdom Viridiplantae; phylum Streptophyta; class Magnoliopsida; order Asterales; family Asteraceae; genus Chrysanthemum; species Chrysanthemum makinoi. The sequence goes on from OU343219.1 coordinate 11,731,906, forward strand.
TCTCTTCTTTATTTGCGCCATCCAAATCTAATTTACTACAGTAGAACTTAGCGGAACAAACAACTAAATCGAAACCCTCACTTTAGAACAATAATCAATCAAATCAATGATTGTACGTATTGATGAATGAAAACAATAATAATCCTTTTATAGAGAATGACGGAAACCGACTCTACAATAAGGAAACTAAAGTTTATGTTTTCTTAATAAATAGACAAAACCAGATCCCTAGGGCTTTTCTTTTGTAAAAATGGACTCGTCCTTATGTCTTTGCATTTGTTTTGTCTTTGCATTTGTTTTCAACTTGCACGATTGCCTTACACTTAATATTAAAATGGTATTTTCTCATTCTTCTTCTCCAAACAAATATAATTAACATTAACATGTATATATACTAGCTTAAAGACCTGTGGAATCACGTAATTTTTAAAGAAATATGAAAATGAGATAATAAAAAAACAACAAACGTAAACATGTTTCATTGGTATATGAAAGAAATAATGAGATAAAATACTACGTAATTATTTGATAATCAATTGAGTTTGTAACAATAAAAATAATTCTCGGTACCCCCGTACCCGTAAACAAAATACACACCCCTTGTTCCTGTCTCAACGGAGTTCATTATGGTGTCACAAACACCCTTCTCTTCCGTGGTTAAAGAGACGTACAACCGTTCATAAAGTAGTTTTGTATCACACTCTTTACGGATTTCTTTTACAACAATACTCTTTTCGACACCCACGTCACCACCCATGAAGAGGAGCATCGGGCATCTATCATAATGAGCCATGGCCATCGTTACCTCCGTAAAGGCGTCTACTGAAGATACCTTTTTGGTCGTGTTAGTTCGATCACTTCCAGCCTCAACCATTCTTTGAGAATGTCGTTGTAACTTTCAAGTGCTTTGTCACTGAATCAAATCTTTTCTTTCTACATTCACATAACAACCAATTGTTAATATAAATAGATCAGCATTTAAAAACTACCAAATTATTTAATACAATTTTTTTTTCATTTATCTATGGTTTATTTGACTTGTTGGACATAAATTCAACATACGCCAACAACTTAAAGCAAAGACCAGGTATTATACTTTGTACATATTATAATGGGTAAAAACCAAAGTCCATGACCCATGACCCATGATCTGTGACAATTCGTATTTTTAGGTCATATTTCAAAACATTACTCATGCTTCATCATTTATCATTTATCGTAAACTAGATTTACGAGCATCAAATTCACGTAACCGTAATGGTTTAGCTGTGAATTCATATATAATCATTAAGGACATTCCATATGGACTAAGTTTAGTCTACATATCATTAACATCATTATCATCATGTTAGTTCATGCATGGTTTTGCATTTTACATTAACCGTATAATTTCATATTAAATAAACGTTATCGCGTAATTAATTATTTTGAACAATTGATCAATTACTTTCAAAAATTATTCCAATATATTTTTATACTTATATTAAGTTTATAAAAATAATATTATTAGTTTACCCAGTGTTTTAAATTTATTTTGTATCTAAATTGTTACATTTATATAATTACGACGTTTTTCTTAAAAACTACACGATAATTATTATTCCATTCAAATTTTGCAAGAAATGTATTTTTATAATTTTTATGACCTTAATATATTTTATCTTGACCCGTTAAAAGTTATTTATATCTAACGCTACCCTAAATATTCAAATGTGTACACAACTTACCACAAGTCTTCAAGTAACTTACATCTAATTACTCTTATACATGTTTAAGAAAAAAAAAAAAAGATATAAAGCTATGACTAACACCCCCTTGCCGACTCAAGGGGGGTGAGTCACTTGATTTTGCAAATATCTCTTCTAGTAATGCATTTTAATTAAACATAACACATACACAAAGATATTTCAAGGTGAAACTCTTCTTGCTTCCTCTCTTCCTCTCCAAAACCGGCATCCACAAGGACCAAGAAGATCATCATAAAAATTTTCAAGACAAGGTTTTTAACACTCTAGTATCACTTGTTATTAAGGTTTTGAAATAAAAACCTAGGGTGATTAGGAAAAATCCTTTGTTCTCTTAAACCTCATCAAGTTACTAGTAAGCATTCATATTCATCATCATATCTCATATTTATTTTTATGGTCATTTCATTTTACTTGAGAAAACATGCAAGTCTCATGAGGTTTATACCACTTTTCTTTGATTTTAAGAGTTATATATATATTTGACATCCTATAATTACTCCGTGTTATAAATCACTCTTGGTAATGTCTAGGAACCCATGACACCCTAAGAAGGTGTATGGTAGGATTAGAATAGCTTCGGAGTTGTTTTGAATGGGTTAGAATAGGTTTGGCGCGAGAAAAACTCATTTCGACAAGTTTGCAAAAGGGTCTGTCCTTATTTTCGAAATCTGGAAAATCCGACAGTAAGTAAAAATTTTTGGCCTAGATATTTAGAAAATACACTTTAAAACGAAAACGTGGCCGCTTGAACGGATTAAAACTAAGCTATAACGAAGAAGTTATGAATTTTTCAAGTTGGCGAATTTAAAACTATAATTTTCTGGAAATTTCAGCATGTTATATTTATTTTGTACGAGTAAAAAATGAAACTTAGGCGTTATAAATTATGTCGACTTATCAAAAATATATTAGTATACTTTGATACAAAAAGTTTGGAGAACAAAAGTTTGGAGAACAATATTTGGAGAACTAAAAGTTTTGGAGAACAAATATTTGGAGAACTAAAAGTTTTGGAGAACAAGTTTGGAGAACAAAATTTGGAGAACTAAAATGTAGAACTTTTTATAAAGTGATGTCTTCTAGTAAAAGTAAGTTCGCCAAGTATATTTTCCAAAATGTCCGACCGTTTGACTAGCGGAGTTGTAATGAATTAATTACGTTTACTTAAACTTTGCCGAAAACCATCCTTAAACTATATTTTGGGACACAAGTACCATACTTAACCTTTGTTTTTCTTTATGTTCGAGACCTCTAGGATGGAAACTCATGTACTAAAACTTTGAGATAATGATACAAGCTTCCCAAAACCATTGAGTACGTTTCCTAATACTCGATGTGCACCATTTTACGACTAGCTTTTAGAGGCCGTTTTGTCACTTTCATGAATATTTCAACGACATTATTTTACGACGAAAAGTTATAATTTCTTAATAAATCACTAAATGATTATCGTCGGATATCATTTCAACGTAAAATACATGTGGAGTAATTTAAAATGGTCAAGACGTTAAAAGATTATTTTTCGACGAAAAGTATTATTTTTCAAAAATTCATAAGTGGTATAGATATCATCCGAATTGCATGCATAACATTACATCATAACTTATTACGTATCATATCATTCATAATAGGTCGAGTTTTGAGATTCACGCTACATTTCGGTGTGCACACTTTTGTCATCGCATCAATTCATCAAGTGAGTTTTCATAGCCCCGTTGTATACGTTTATACTTATTTTCAAACCTACGGGGGAGAATACATTGCACATCATTTTTATTACGATACCAAGTATATCAAATTCATTACATTGCTTAAGTTACCTCATGCCAATTGAATGTCCCCATTATATAACATGAACCGTTAATTTCATAGAAGCGAGGGTGAGTGGATAGATCTATCGAGGGTGACTCCTCCATCCGGGTTGGTGGATTCCACCTGGTTAAACGGATGCATTTCATTTAATATCATTATTTGAGTTGTTTGGCAAACACTCTGTTGGGGCTAACATCATAATCAGTCTAGTTTCGGTGTCATGGACTTATAGCAATTGTAACATTTTTAAGTGGCATGTTTGTCATATATGGTCTATACTTGTGTGGTCGTATCAAACATTTTTCATAAACCTATGATTTCTCACCAAAATTATTGTTGACCGTTTTAGCAATGTATTTTCAGGTAATTAAGACATTAGCATCATGGCACGATTAAGGAACCCTCATAGAGTCGCAAGGCCGACTTGTTTCATTGTATATTATGGTTTCTTTTCAAAACATCGTTTGGACTTGTAATGAACTTATATTTCCGCAAACTTTATCAACTTTTGGGACCTATCTTGTAACTCTGTATGTTTTATATAAATATCAAACGATGTGTTTCTAAAACGACACTTTAGGTCGTTCAATATAACTGTAATTGTGATGCTATGACAGTCAATCCCCAGGAATTCCATTCCGCTGCAAAACAGGTAATTTGGGGGTGTGACATGATCCATTGACTAGGTACAATTAATGTTGTTGGGTAAAACCCAAAGTCCATGACCCATACCCATGGAGCTTGATCCATAACCCATAACCCATTGCATGACATCATGCATAAAGTCATGTTGGGTATTATCCATGATCCATGACCCAAGACCCATGACCCAATGTCTAGATACATTGCATCTTGTTGGGTATCCATAATTCATTAGCCATAACCCATGGTTCATAACCCATAACCCATAACCCGGTTTGCAACCCGAAATCCGGACTTAAGCTGACCCAGCAGCCGGATCTTTAGGATTGCACTAGCCGGATCTCTAGGATTGCACTAGCCGGATCCCTCTTGGGAGGGATCCGTGGGAACCATGGGACAGTAGACATTTTTGTCTATAAATAGTGAGCCATTTGTCTCTTGCTCACCACCACTTTTACACATACTCTCTCTTAATATTGTAACATCTCGAACCTCTGATCCAAAGGATCATTCTATGTAGTTTTATGTTTGTGTGATTCTCTAGGTTCCTCTTAAAGGCGAGATCACCACCTCTTGAAGACGTGCAAGCTCAAGGTCATGAGTTGCTAAGCTTCGTCATCATCAAGACCACTGAAGTGTTTCTTGTTGATAGCTCTTTTCTCCCTCCATAGAAGTGTTGTGTTGAAGGCATTAGTGAACGGTGCCGAAGGGTCGTGTCGAAGGCATTAGTGAAAGGTGCCGAAGGGTCGTGTTAAAGGCATTAGTGAAAGGTGCCGAAGGGTCGTGTTAAAGGCATTAGTGAAAGGTGCCAAGGGTGTACATTCGATATAGTGCATCGATGTAAAAGATAGTTAGTTTGGGTTAAAGGATATTGGTATCCTTATGATGTTGTAATAAGGAGTGTGTCTCCTTTGGAGTAGTCGTGTAGTGGTGTAGTGTTGGGTAGTAATTCCTCCTCTGTAATGGAACTCGATATCTAGTCTTGTACCGGATAAAGTGTAGGCGACGTTGTGATAGGTGTGGTTCTACCTCGTGGAAGAACTCGGTGTCTAGCCTAGTAGCGGATAAAGAGTAGGCGATGTTGTGAAGGCTTCTCCGCCACATTAAGGAGCTTGTGTTGTGTAGTGCTTACGAACTCTCAAGTGGGGAACTCGGGGAGTGTAGTAGGGCAAGGAGGGTGTCCTTGTAGCAGAACCACTATAAATACTCGTGTCGTAAAATTTTGTGTTCCTCTACTCTTTATCTTTGCATTACTTATTTATATGTTTATCTATCATCATCCAACATCACATTAAATAGATTGACATAAGTCGATCTAAATAGTTTAAAATAAAGTTTTAATCGGTAAAACTATTCAACCCCCTTCTAGTTTTCTACAATTGGTACCAGAGCTTCGTTACCAAGTTTCTTAGAGTATATTGTACTTTAAAAACTTGATACGATCCGTGTATGTTTGAAAACTGCAAAAAAGGAAATTTCTTAAAACAAAAAGTCATGTTTTTAGAAACCATTATACTTTAAATGTTGAATAGTGATAGATCATTCCAACATTTTCTTTTGAGAATTCTTCATGCTAGAATTCGGGTATTTTAAAAGCTCATGAAGAATTTTGCGTCTATGATTTAAAAAAAATCATTAAAAGAATATATAGCAAAGGTATGTTCTTCTATACTAATTATTTATAGATAAATTATTAATATGTGCTTCCTAATCTTATTAGTATTATAATGACATTACATATAGCATGTAAAGACTCGTAGAGTTAATGCGTATACTCCAATATCACAACTCTCCAAAAGGTTGTTATTTATATTAGAAACATCATCAAGAGTATCATTCTTGGTTGATTTTTATAGACAAAACTATAAACTAGTCATTATACGTCTTCACCTCGTAAGGATAACTTGACTAATCAAAAATTTTTGTTCATCATTCTCACATAAGGATATTGGCATTACATTAGTAATGTATATCAATAGTGTCCATGTGAAACTTTCCATATCATGATAAATAGTATTTTGGCATGATTCTTAACTTCCCAACTTATGACTTATTCGTAAAAAGGGAACCTCGTCAAAAAGGACTTCTAAACACGAAAATTCGTCAAAACCTCAAACCAAAAACAAACCCTAAGTTATAGAGCAAAACTGTGGAAAACTAGAAGGGGGGGGGGGTTGAATAGTTTTGCCAATTTTACGTTAGTTTCAAAAACTTTTAGATTCGTTAATATGTGAGATCTTATGGATGTAGAGAAAGTATAGATCTAATGATAAAGCAAGTAAATAAAGTAAAGCGAAGGGAAAGAAAAGTCACAACCGATGTATAGTGGTTCGGCTACAAGGACACCTTCCTTGCCCTACTCCACTCCCCGAGTCACCTACTCGAGAGTTCAAGCACTATGTCAACAAACTCCGTCACTTGGTGGAGAAGCCTTCACAACGTTGCTTACACTTTTTCCGGTACAAAGCTAGATACCGAGTCCGTAGCACGGTGGACCAAACCAACACGACTATTACACAACAAATATGTGAAATATTAAATACAAGATCTTTGCTCTGAAATCTTGCGGAGTGACAAATCAATCAAGGACCCCTTGCTTGGATGACTTGTAGAATGCTCGTGATCTCGCCTTAGAGAAGGACCTATATGAGGATCACAATAGAAAGAAAGAAGAACAACTCTCTAGATCAAGTGATCTATATGTTAGAAGAGAATGAGAGTGTATGAGAGATTTAGTAAGAAGAGGGGTGAGTTAGAATGAAAAATGGCTCTCTATTTATAGGCAAATTTCTCCTCTGTTCCACGGATCCCTACCACTTGGGATCCGTCTAGTGTAATCCTAGGGATCCGTGGTACGCTCCTCTTTGCCCATGGGTTTTTGGTTATGGGTCATGGGTTATGGGTTGGTCCATGGGTTTTCTTTAGATTCAATGTATCTAAGTATACATTGTATCTAGCCAACTTGGGTATGGGTTATGATCCATGGGTTATGGTTTTACCCATCCTAATAAACTATTACAACAAATGCTTAATTATTACATTTTTGTATTTAAATGGCTATATGTAAATGCTTTACAAAAATAACATGTATCCTTATAATTATACTTAAGATAACATTATATTTGTTATCAACAAAACACAAAGAGATCGCAAAATATTAATAAACGTTTTTACGGTTTATTTGTATTAACAATCTCTCCCCTTTTGTTGATGACAAAACATAATGTTATGATGAGTAAAACTTAAGAATAGATGTAAGTTTTGAAAGCCCTAAGTTTTACTTCTTCTCCCCCTTTTTGTCGAAACAAAAAGTTAACCATTGGAAGAAATAAACATAAAAGTGTGGAAAAATTAGTCCACGTATTGCTAACTCCCCCTTGACGGTAGCTCCCCTTAGTTTGGGGCGTCAAGTGAAGAAAAATAAAAAATCCTACAAAGAGAAAGATTAGTAACATGCTTAAATAATCTTGTGATTGCCGAGAATCAAGATTGGGAGCCAAGGTATGTAAACAAGGCCTTGTAATAAAACAACAAAGTGTAGTGGTATTTATGCCAACTACAAGCATGTAAAAATAAGAACAAGACTTGTTCTTGAAAATGACTTTAAAAGAAAAATTACGAAAAATATAAAATAGTAGTAGTGATTCCTTCCATGCTTGCACAAGGTTATGGATGGATGTTTTGATGAGTGATGGTATTGATGCGATCAAGGATGAGGTTGAGTATGAATTGGCAATGTTCACAATGTAAGTGATGTGGGTAATGAGTGCGGAAATCTTCCGGGTGGTTTTGATTTGTAAGTTGTGGTGGAAAAATAGGGAAATATGGATCAAAGTCCGGAATGTTTGGAAGTGGAGGTGGATAAGAACCTAGATGTTCTTGTAGTTTAATGGGAGCTAATGGTGGTGATGTTTCAAAATCTTGAAAAATAGTATTTGGAGATGTGGGGGTGTTGAAAAGACTATTTCTTTTTGTTTAGGTTGTTTAGATCTTGTTGGAGTCTTAAGGAGTTCCAAAAGAGTAACTTTAGGTGGTGATGAAGTTGGTGTACTTGTTGGTGATGAGGGAGGTGCTATAATGGAAGCATCTTGTGGTGAGTTAGTTGATGGTGATGAGCCTATTAGATGATGGTTTTCCTAAGCAACAAGATCGGATACTAATCCGTGCGGATATCCTAGAGTTTGATTGTGGTATTTTGGATGGTGGAAGTACAAAGGTTTGGGTATCATGAAGATGATTGTTTGTACTAGGTGATTCATCTAAGTTGTAAGAGTTTGTGAATGACATGGTGTTGTATGTGTTTGAGGATGGGGTGAGTATGCAAGCATTTTGGGAGTTCTACATATAGAAAAACAATGCATTGTAATAAATGCTTGACCTAAAATGTGGATTAAAATCTAATGATTAGATATGAATTTAAGGCATATGATCATGAGAACATAAGCATTAAAGAACATACTCCAAAACTCAAACAAATGTGGATTTTTCATCCAAAGTGAGAAAAATAGAAGGTAAAAACTCGTCTCACGGATCCACGGATCCTTCCCGAGGGATCCTTCCAAAGCATGAAGGTGGGATCCGTGGTCTCAGTGATTCAGGAAGCACAAAATTTTCCTTTTGGAAAAATTTTTGCCTAGTGTGTGCCTATATGCAAACTATTTGGAGTTACGGTTATCTCGACCCCTAAAAAGAAAAAAAATAAACTAGAAGTAGAAAAGCATCCTATTGAGATAACCCGAAAACACATATTTAGTACATAAGTACGTAATTTTGTGTTATCAATGCTCCTAATTCATTGTTGCTTAAATGAATGTACCCGAAAACACATATTAGTTATGTGTCCTCTTTAGCATTCAAAAGACATGAGATGCAATGAAAACGGGTTTTTAGTTTGTATTAATAATGAAAAAGCGATTTGTCCTAGACGTGAGAAATTGCTTTTATGAAATTGATACGGGAAGGTATCATCCGTTTGGAAAACATTTTGAAAAGAGGTTTTCCTTGAAAGTGTGTATGTAGTTATGTGAAAAAAAAATAAGAAAGCTATAAGTGGAAAACTTATCTTGGGTTTTGAAAATTCCCGTATTGTTTGTGAGTTGTACGTGAAATAGAGATCCTAGACTCCGAAAGAAGAAGGCTAGTGTTTACATACCTTGTAGAGTCAAATAAGTTACGACGTTTGTTCCATTAGACCAAGACCAAGGCGAAGTAGGTTGAATTGTTCCCGCTTCAACGGTTTGGTGAGGGCGTCGGCTATGTTGTCTTCGGATGCTACCTTCTCAATAGAGATGTTCCCCTTTTGACCATTGTCCCTTAAGAGGTGATGACGAATCTCTATATGCTTTGTGTGAGAATGTAATACCGGATTCTTGCTTAAATATATGGCACCCTTGTTGTCACATAGAATGGCAATGTCGCTTAGATGGACGTCGTAGTCAACTAACGCTTGTTTCATCCATAGTGCTTGTTGGCATGCTTTGCCGGCGGAGACGTACTCGGCTTCGGTTGTTGATATTGCAAGTGCCGTTTGTTTCTTAGAAAACCAAGATGTTAAACAACATCCCATGAAAGTACATACCCCACTTGTACTTTTTCTATCAACGTAATCACTTGCATGGTCAGAATCTGCATATACAATTGTTTCTACTCCGTGCCCTTAGGATACCATAATCCTAATTGTGTTGTACCCTTAATATATCTAAATATCCTTTTACGGCTTCTAGGTGTGATGTTTTAGGGTCTTCTTGAAACCTAGCACATAAGCAAACACTAAACATGATATCCGGCCTACTTGCCGTGAGGTAGAGAAGACTACCTATCATGCCACGATATTTAGTATTATCTACGGATTCACCGTCTTCATCTTTTGTGAGTTTGGTGTCGGATGACATTTGAGTCCTAATTGGTTTTGACTCTTCTAGACCGAATTTCTTTAACATCTCCTTGATGTATTTAGATTGATTGAAGAAGATACCATCTTCTACTTGTTTTATTTGTAGACCAAGAAAGAAACTAAGTTCTCCCATCATACTCATCTCGAACTCGTCATGCATGATCTTAGAGAAATCATCACACATGTCTTGACAAGTGGATCCGAATATAATATCATCTACATATATTTGTACTATGATTATATGTGACTCTCTTTTCTTAGTAAAAGTGTGTTGTCAACTAACCCCATGGTATAGTTGTGTTTAACTAGAAATGACTTGAGTCTATCATACCAAAATTTTGGAGCTTGTTTAAGACCGTAAAGGGCTTTCTTTAATTTATACACATGTTTGGGTTTTTCAAAATCGATGAAGCCGGAGGTTGAGCTACATATACTTCTTCATTAATGAAACCATTTAGAAAAGCGCTTTTGACATCCATTTGATAAAGCTTTAGATCATTAGCACAAGCATACGCAAGAAGTATTCTTATAGACTCTAATCTAGCCACGGGGCGTAGGTCTCATCAAAGTCTATTCCCTCTTGTTGGTTATACCCTTGAGCAACGAGTCTAGCCTTGTTCCTAGACACTACTCCGTTTGCATCTAATTTGTTTTATAAACCCATTTGGTTCCTATTATGGTTTGATTACTAGGTGGAGGGACAAGTGTCCAAACATCATTAGAAACAAATTGATTTAGTTCTTCTTGCATAGCCATTACCCAACTCTCATCTTTTATGGCTTCTTGTGTATTCTTAGGTTCTAAGGTTGAAACGAAACAAAACAAGCTACTTTGGTTTTGAACTTGAGACCTTAATGTTCGTTCGTTTAGCTTTCCTATGACTTTATCTACGGGGTGATCTTTGGACTCTTTAATGTTTATTATTTCATCACTTAGAGGTTCTTCTTCTTCACTTATCTTTTTCTTTATTACTATAGCTTCACTTTCTATAATCTCGTCATCGACAAGAGGTGGAGAGGGTTTGGGTGGACTTTCATCAAATTTTATATTTAATGACTCTTCTACCTTCATTGTTTCTTTGTTTAATATGACGTAAGCTTTGCTATTTGGCGAGTAACCTAAAAAGATACCTTTGGTTGATTTAGGATCAAATTTTGTAAGGTAATCTTTAGTGTTAAGAATAAAACATTTACTACCAAAGACTCTAAAGTGATTTAACGTAGGCTTTTTGCCTCCAAGTAACTCATATGGAGTTTTTCCTAAGATTGGTCTAATTAAGACTCGATTGAGTATGTACGTTGAAGTATCAACGGCATTACACCAAAACTTTTAAGGTATGGATTGTTCATTAAGCATGGTTCGACTCATTTCTTGTAGGGTTCTATTCTTTCTTTCTACTACCCAATTCGATTGTGGAGTCGTGGAGCCGGAAGTTGTGAGTAATACCATTAGCGTCACAAAAGCTCGAATTGCACTTTATTATCGAATTCCCTACCATGATCCGTCCTAATAGACACTATGGGACTTTCTAGTTGTCTTTGGATATTTTTGCTTAATATTTCAAAATAATTAAAGGTTTCCATTTTGTTCTTTAAGAATTTTGTCCATGTATATCTAGAATAGTCATCCACTATGACCAAAGTTGTTAGGAATTAGAAATTCCCGGTATTAAAGAGTCGGTCACCTCAAGTATATGTAATCGTTAGAATGCTCGTAGTCATAGTTATATTTAGTTAAGTAGTATATTGTTAAGTAACACCGGATTAGTCTTTACCATATGACATCCATCCAGCCGTTGTGTGCTTTATGTAAGACTATAATACTCTGAGGTAGAGTTGGAGCTCATAATAATATCTTTCACTTCTCTCACTAAGTTCCTAAACCTCTAACTCTCTAGAATTCCACTTATACATGTTAATGGTTTGATGTGTTTGTGAAATCCAATATCCAACAAAAGTATAGTAGTTGCCTCCATAACTTTGGATAGCGGATGGACAAAATAAATCCATATGTAGTAATTCTAGACACCTAGTTGTAGACACCATGTTTTTAGCTTTATGACTAGAATGAGCTTGTTTTCTTACATTACAAGCATCACAAAAGTGATGTTCATATTTCAACTTAGGTAGATCTCTTGCTAGATCTTTGGATGATAGCGATTGAAGAAGTCGCATGTTGGCGTGACCCAATCTTCGATGCCATAAGGTCGAAGTATCATCCATAGAGGTAAGACATAGTTTGTCTTTAGGTTCATTACCTATTTTAATGACATAGACTCCATGTTTCCTAATTCCTCTTCCTATGGTTATGCCATATTTTAGTATCTTACTACGGTTTTGGTAAAAGTACATTGCACTTTTATCACATATTTGTCCTATACTTAAGAGGTTAAAGTTTAGGTTTTCTACGTGACACACATCGTTAATGGTTAGAGATTTGTTAGAAATCGTACCTTTACCGATGATTCTACTTTGCTATTTCCAAACACCACATTACCTCCATTTACGGATTCATATGTGGAGAATAGATCCCTATCGCCGGTCATGTGCCTTGTGCACCCGCTATCCTTGACCCATTCATCGGGGTCTAGATCGACCATTAAGCATACCTAAAATAATAATAAACTCAAAAGTTTGGTCCTCATTTGTTTATGGGTCCATTAGTGTTAAACATTCCATTCATGTTAGACATGTATGGATAAGATGAGTATGCATTCCATGGAGCAAAGTTTTGAAAAGGAAAACCGTTTTGCATATTTGGATTCCATCCCATTTTATGGTTACTTTTCGGGTAAACATTGTTAGGTCTCCTAAATGAATTAGGTTTTGAAAAAGATGGAGCTTTGTTTCTTGCAAAAGTAGGATTATATTTTGGAGGTGGTTGTCTAGTGGTGACATGAGTTGGTTTCTTCCTATTAACGATAACAAATTCAGTTCTAGATGAAGAAGCTATGTTATTACCGCTGTTTGCTACAGCAGACCCACGGATCCCTGGTCGTACACTAGCCGGTTCCCTTTATCAAGGGATCCGTGGGATCCTACAACAAGGGCTGGTTTTTCTAGTGCCTTAACAAATTTTGTTTCTTTATTTTCACTAGTTGATGGATCAAGTTGTTGAACACCTAAACCTTTTTGGTTGTTGCCGGTTTTAACACCATCTAATATCGTATCTAAAGTGTTCGTACTCATTCTAGCAATTTTAGAATCTAGATGATCAACTAGTGTTTGAAGTTGAACATAAAGTTCACATTCACCACTTGCTATTTTACCCTTTTCTAAATGTTTTAGTTTTGCTTTTAGTTCTATGACTTCTTTGTCTAAACGTTGGTTTTGACTCTTTAAAAGCTTGTTTTTGTTAACTAGTTTTAAGCTAATATTGCATAGTTTATCATATTCATTATGCAATGAGTCATCATCAAGTGACGAGCTACTATAGTATTAAGTGACATACCTCGTCATTTGCCATGAGATAAATTTCTTCGTCCTCCTCGTCGCTCATTCCCCACGCGTCGCCAACGCCTTTTGATCATCCCGTTTGGGACACTTACTAATAAAGTGGTTTGGGTCCCACATTTAAAGCAAGTACGATCATCTTTTGGCTTCTCGTCCTCTTTGCTTTTCCGAAAGCCTTTCTTATCGTCATACGGTTGTTTGACGTATCTTCCCTTTCTTCTAAAGAACTTTTTAAAGTCCCTTACCGCCATGGCGTACTCCTCATCGTCACTACTTGAAGAGGAGTTCTCTTCATCGCTTGAAGCCTTTTTGGCTTTAAGGGCAAGAGATTTGTGTTTCTCTTTCACCTTTGAGGCTTCGGAGTCTTTAGTGAGGACAAGCTCGTAGACTTTTAGGTTGCCTATGAGTTCGTCGAGAGTGAGGATTGTCAAATCTTTTGACTCTTCGATCGCCGTCACCTTGGATCTCCACTTCTATGGAAGTGCTCTTAGATATCTCCTAACATGGTTACGGCTAGAAAAAGATTCATCAAGTGCTTGTAAAGATGTAATAATAGTATTAAAGTTAGCAAATGAATGATCTATAGTTTCCTCATCCGATACTGAAAATTGTTCATATTGTTGAACAAATAAATCAATTTTATTATTTTTAACTTGTTGGTTGCCTTGATGAGTTACAACTAAAGAATTCCAAATTTCTTTAGAGGTTTTAAGTATAGAAATTCTTTCAAATTCCTTTTTGGATAAAGCATTATATAAAACCATTTTTGCTTCACTATTTTTAGAAAGCTTTTTCTTCAATTCATCACTTAATTTATCATGAGGTATGTTAACTATATTTCCTTTATCATCATTTGAGGTAGCCTCAAAGTCGCCTTCAACAATAATGTACCAAAGATCAATATCTTTAGATTTCACATATGTTTTGAATCTATTTTTCCAATATATAAAACCATTAGTTTCAAGTAGTGGTGGTCGTTGCATAGATTGCCCTTCCTTATAATTTTTAGAACCCATAGTGATTGAAAAGTTTTTAAAATACAATTTTATTTTAAAACTTTTATAAACTTAGCTCTTAATGCCAATTGTGGAAAACTAGAAGGGGGGTGAATAGTTTTGCCGATTTTAAGTTAGTTTCAAAAACTTTTAGATTCGTTAATATGTGAGATCTTATGGATGTAGAGAAAGTATAGATCTAATGATAAAGCAAGTAAATAAAGTAAAGCGAAGGGAAAGAAAAGACACAACCGATGTATAGTGGTTCGGCTACAAGGACACCTTCCTTGCCCTACTCCACTCCCGAGTCACCTACTTGAGAGTTCAAGCACTATGTCAACAAACTCCTTCACTTGGCGAAGAAGCCTTCACAGCGTTGGTTACACTTTTTCGGTACAAAGCTAGATACCGAGTCCGTAGCACGGTGGACCAAACCAACACGACTATTACACAACAAATATGTGAAATATCAAATACAATATCTTTGCTACAGAAATCTTGCGGAGTGACAAATCAATCAAGGACCCCTTGCTTGGATGACTTGTACAATGCTCGTGATCTCGCCTTAGAGAAGGACCTATATGAGGATCACAATAGAAAGAAAGAAGAACAACTCTCTAGATCAAGTGATCTATATGTTAGAAGAGAATGAGAGTGTATGAGAGATTTAGTAAGAAGAGGGGTGAGTTAGCATGAAAAGATGGCTCTCTATTTATCGGCAAATTTCTCCTCTGTTCCACGGATCCCATGGATCCCTACCACTTGGGATCCGTCTATTGTAATCCTAGGGATCCGTGGTACGCTCTTCTTTGCCCATGGGTTTTTTGGTTATGGGTCATGGGTTATGGGTTGGTCCATGGGTTTTCTTTACATTCAATGTATCTAAGTATACATTGCATCTAGCCAACTTGGTTATGGGTTATGATCCATGGGTTATGGTCCATGGGTTATGGTTTTTACCCATCCTAATAAACTATTACAACAAATGCTTAATTATTACATTTTTGTATTTAAATGGCTATATGTAAATACTTTACAAAAATAACATGTATCCTTATAATTATACTTAAGATAACATTATATTTGTTATCAACAAAACACAAAGAGATCGCAAAATATTAATAAAAGTTTTTACGGTTTATTTGTATTAACAAAAACCATTGACAAAAATCAAAACTCCCGTGTCAAAATTATCAAACTCACTTAAACTGTTTTTGCTGCCGAACTGCCGAATTTCCCCGCGATTGAACTAGCCGGATCCCTTTTTCAAAGAGGAAACTTATTGAAATAGTCATGGTCTACTTCATCTACTTCCTCGGTTGTTTCATTCCTGGGTGTCTCACTAACCTCAAGTATCGTTTCATGGTTCGCTTCGTCATTTGCTCTATTAGGTTTCACTAAGGTGATGGTATTGACGAATTGAACGTGCTTAGCTAACTTACTTGGGTTCTTAATCTCTACACCGGAAGCTTCGGGAGTTGAGATAGCGTTAACCTTCCTATCACTATTGGTCATGGCTTTCAAGAGGTTATCTATCTTCCTATCCATCTCGGCTTGTTGTTGGTTAAAACGGTCCGAGAGCTTAGCTATTTGAGCTTCTTGGGATGCGACTAGGTGTTGCAACATTCCTTCTATGTTTTGTTGGCTAGGGTCGTGAGATGGGGGCCACGAGAAATCATTAGATGTGAATTCTTTGGTTTGTCCCCAATAAAAGTCGGGCTTGCCCTTCCATACAATGGAACGGGTGTTGTAGGGAATCTTCCTCCCGTTCCATTGGTACGCGAGGATGCGTAGTCAACGGAAGCTTGTTCGGGGAGTCTTGTGAAAGCGCGAGTGTTATGAGGACCACTACATTGCTCGCACAAGGAAGAAACCTTGTTCACTTGGCGTGAAGACTTAGGATTTTCGTAGGAGCTCATTAAGAATTTAACTTGATCTTCAAGCTTGAGCATCCTACTGTCGGAAGGTTGTGAGTCAAGGGGAGGCAAGGAGATTGCCTTTACGGTTTTGGGCAACTCACGGGGGTCATTCCAACTTTCGTTTTCATAGAGAGCAAGGTCCTCTATTATACCTCACGATTCTTCCGCGGTGAGATCACTAAGTTTTCCACCGGCCGCTTGGTCAATGGATCGCTTAGTGGGGAAGTTGACATGATCGTAGAAGATTTGGACTTGAAGCCAAAGATCAATGCCATGATGGGGGACTCTATGGAGTAAGTCCTTGAATCGAGTCCATGCTTCGTAGAGAGATTCACCTTGACGTTGTTGGAACATCAAGATATCATTCCTAAGCTTAGTAGTTCTCCCCGGTGGGAAAAATTGAGCAAGGAAACGAGAGGTGAGATCATCCCAACTTGAGATGGAGCCGGCGGGAAGTCGCTCAAGCCAATTACTAGCTTGGTCCCGTAGAGAGAATTAGAAGAGACGCAGACGCGTGGTCTCCCGAGTAGTAGCATCGAGGTCGATGGAATCGACAATTTTAAGGAAATCCTTAAGATGTTGATTAGGATCTTTAGAACGAAGTCCATGGAATGCGATCCGTTTTGCACCAATCGGATGGTGTTGGATCGCAGGCCATAGTTTGGGCTTGGTCACGAAGCTCAATGGTGTTCCTATAGCCTAGGTGGCTTGGTCTCGAGTATTCACCAAGAGTACGGCCTCTTGGTCGGTCATTTGGTGGTGGGTTGATGAGTGGTGGTTGGTTATCACCTTCCATGATGAAAAGTGATGGGATTACTAACAAAGGTCACGAAGAAGGGGGATAGACAACGAGGAAGCTAAAAATGGGAAAAAAACTTACTTGATAGGAATCAAGCAAGAAAACCTAAATGAGGTGGACTCCTAACTAGCTATTCTATTCCCCGGCAACGACGCCAAAAACTTGATACGCTTACACAGCGCGTTCGGGGTCAAAGGAACTTCCTTTTCGTCGAGCAAGTTTTTCAACACCCTAGGTAGTGAACCTAATCGTTGTAGTGTAATTTTAGGGTAAGCCACGGGTATTGATATCGTTCTATAGGGGAATAGGAATGCTAGTGAGAAGTTACCATGCTAAGGTTGGGGTTGAGGAAGATTATTTTTTATCTTTTTATATTTTTTAGGAAATGGAAAGGTACGAATCTCGGGATTTGGATTTACGGTTGGTATTTCTAGTGATTACTTCTACTATCTAATTATCTAATTAACTAAGGTAGTGTAGTCTATGTCTATTGTTGTGTGCTCGTATGATGATTAAAAATGTATTTTCTTAGGCTTTATTACTCCCTAGTTATCTCCTACTGATGGTTGAATTGTCACGACCTTATTCTTAATCGCGTTGTGTGTCTAAGGTCGTAGGGTATGCGTTTATCCCTAACTCTTTGAAGCTACCAAAGGTTAATGACTACAAAATCTCTAGGATTTATAAACTTTAACTCTAAGGTATTCTTTGGATGTATAGCCTACAATTACTCTAGGTGATTATAAACTAAGGTTCAACAAAGATTAATCAAGCATTAACAACACGACGAATGACCTATCGCAATACTAGGTCAATCACAATTAAGATAAGAGACAACCAATCAATATTCAATAACTAAGTTTCATATTACCTAAGCAAACACACAAGTAAATTAGCCGGACATGGGGAACATGCTAGCATACACACAATCAATTGAAGACATAATTAAATTAATGAAGTAAAACACTTATCTTGATGTAAGATAGGGTATGGAACCCTAAAATACTGTACAAGAGCCTTGGTTCGGTTTAGGTTTTACTCCACAAAACTACACACTGAAAACTAAAAAATTCGGATTCTATATATAAGGTTACAACTGCGACGGCGTCACCCTTTAATTTGAATCGTCTTCGGGTCGCCGTCATTAGGGTTTCGTCTTGGCCACGTTATCATTGTGATGGCGTCACCTTATGTCCGTGACGCCGCCGCCTTCAGTCTCTGACGCCGTCTGGATCAAATCTAGGCCGTCTGAGCTACGACGCCCTACTCTTTTAAAACCTAATGCCGTCACTTGTAAATAAGCAATTTGGCTACTAAGTCGTCACAAAACATGTTCGGATGGCGTCACAAGTATAACATGACGCCGTCCCCTTCATTTTCAGCAGCTTGAGTGTCTCGATTCTTGACTTTGGCCATTTTCTTCGTATATTCGAGCCTTTTCGTCCGAATAAGTGTCATTCCAGCAATTTGCCTTCAAGAGACCTAAAAAGTGAAAGGAACGATATTAAGTAATAACGGATACAAAAGTGATCAAATAAAGGCTTAAATGACCCCTCAAAAAGGTACATTTTAAAACCTTATCAGATCTCTTATCAGAGATCAAAAGGACACAGTCCTAATTTGGAAGATCAGACTCGAATCAAGAGAAGTTCCTGACATCCTTTCAAGAAAGAGCTCCAAAGAGTTACGAGTCTCAGTTGCAACAGAGCTCAAGGATAATGCCAAGAATATAAAGAATGCTGAAGACATCTGACACCTATTTAAAATTATATTTAAAATTTAGTTGTAAATCAAAGTGTAAGAAGAAGCCTGTTTGCTCACTTACCTCTGATACATATAGACCACTAGACTAGTTACATATAAAACCTGGTGTAAATTAGAGTGTAAGAAGAAGCCTATTTGCTAACTTACCTCTGATAAAAATAGACCAACTTAGATTCAGATGTTTAGTTTTCTTAGCCTTGATTAAAGATTTAAATGCAGAAGAAGCCATTATGCTCACTTACTTCTGATTGAACTTAGACTTCATTTATGTTCAAATAAGAGGAGATTGTTAGGTCTAATTTGACCAAATTATCCCTCACAGGTATTTGAAACATTAAATCAGCCTAAGTTTAGGATAGCTGATCACGTCAGAGACCTTAACTCTCTCTCTGACAGAGTCCATAAGGTAAATCAAAGAGCAAAGTTTAACCTCGACTGAATGAACAGCACAGCTGAACATCATCAGCTATCCAAATAACTCATTGGTAAAATACCATGAGCAAACCTTAGAGAAGTCAGATTTAAAGACCACTGAATGAAAGTACAAAGGTCTAAAGGGACTCACTGAGTGTTCACATATCTGATGATAAACACATCAGATGTCACACCCCGCTAAAGTGGAAAAACGGTGTAACCGAAAAGGAACACAAGCATAAGATAATAGAACATACCATCATTTAAGATTTAAAGGAAAGAGTACGTCGTTACAATTTAGCCATCTACAATTAAAATATAAAGCTTAGTTCCTAAAAGATAGCGTTTTAATAGCCAATGATCAGTAGTGACATGTGAAACTTCATTATGAAAAGACCTTGAAGAAAAGTTTACTGCTGATCACCTGAAATGCATGAGAGAAAATGGGTCAACTATGAAAATAGTTGTTGGGTTTTTGAGATACTGTTGCTCTTGGAAGATTCAACTGCTCATGGATTTAATTGAAGAATGTTCTAAGTCATAACTGCTGCTGGTATGATGTGAACTGCTGCTAGTGTATTCAACCTACTGTTGGGTGTTGCTAAAGATGATCAAAGAAATAAACTAAGTGGTAACTACTGCTAAACCAAATGAAACTATTGCTGGTATAAAGTTTCTGCTGCTGAAGACTAAGTACTGCCAGAGTAAGATATCTACTGTTGATGTATTTTAAACTATTGCTGAAGTATTAGTTTCAGTTTGTATTTTTATGGAATGATGTGTACCTATTATTTAGTATTAGATAAACATAGAAAAGATTCTATAGTGATATACATTGTATAGGAAGTCATTGTAACCGACTAGGACTCCTTAATATACAAAAGGAGGACCTAGGTCATTGTTTAGAGCACGATTAGTTTAAGCGGCTTCAAGGTTGTAAACCTTAACACTATTAAGAGTATTCGTATTATTCTAATAATATTGAAGCGTTTGGTAGTTAATTATTGTGTTCTTCTTATTCATCAAGTATTAAATTCCGCGTGATACTTTGTGAATCAAATAGTTTCTTTACATAAGCTATATTTAAGATCTATATTTACAAGTGTAAAACGGGATTAACAAGTGGTATCAGAGCTTGTGTGATCAAGAAGCTGTTATACCAAGAAGAATACAACGAGTAAAATTATGAATTATGGACCCTACACACGCTTTGGCAACTAACAGGGTACCCATGCTCAAGCCTGATGAGTATGAGATGTGGAAAATGAGAATAGAATAGCATATACAGATGATTGATATTGGTCTCTAGGAGATCATTGAAACTGGTAACACTATTTTGAAAAATGGAGCAGATGGAAAGGTTATTCCACTCACTGCTGCAGAAGACATAGCTAAAAGGAGACTGGAGATCAAGGCCATAACTATTCTAATGATGGCTATTCCAAAAGAATTTTAGTTGTCTTTCAACACCATCAAGGATTTTAAGTTGTTGATGGAAGCTTTGGAGAAAAATTTTGGAGGGAATGAGGCTACTAAGAAGAACAAGAATCATCTCAAACAACAATATGAAAATTTCTTTGTCTCAAGTACTAAAACTCCTGATGAGATCTGTAATAGGTTGCAAAAGCTTGTAAGCCAACTAGAGCTTTTAGGAGTGGTTATTGAACAAGAAGATTTGAACCAAAATCTGTTGGGAAGTCTTCCATATGAATGGAACACACATGCAATTGTGTGGAGAAACAAGCCTGAGTTGGAAAATTCAACCTTGGATGATCTTTGCAACAATCTTAAGGTCTATGAGGCTGAAGTGAAACAAAGGTCAAGTTCAAGCTCCAGTTCAACAAACTCGGCATTTGTTTCATCGAACAACACTGGCAGCACAATGGTTGAAGTTCCTACTGCTAAGGAAGTTAGTGCTGCTAGTACACAGGATACTGCTGCTGGAAGTGAAAACTTGAATGATGTTGTTGTATGTTCTTTCTTTGCTAGTCAAAGCACTACTACTCAACTGGCTAATGAGGATCTTCAACAGATCCATCCTGATGATATGGAGGAGATGGATCTTAGGTGGCATATGGCTATGCATACAATGAGGGCAAAAAGGTTTCTCCAAAGGACTAGAAGGAGCTTGCAGATGAATGGTACTAACAAGGTAGGCTTTGACAAGTCCAAAGTTGAGTGATACAAGTGCAAAAAGAATGGTCACTTTGCAAAGGAATGCAGATTCCCAAGGTCACAGGACAACAGGTCAAGGGAAGTGGAGAGAAGGACTATTCTAGTTCAAGAGACTTCAACTACAACTGCCTTACTTAGTACTGCTGCCAAGTGTTTGAAAGTGCTGCTTGTTTTACTTAGTACTGCTGGAATCTACTGCTTGTTGAATTTTCAGCTGCTAAGTATCAATCTATGTTCTGATCATTGTGGAATGTTTTTGCTTGTGGTTTTGTGGTTTTGGACTAACATTTGCAGATTAAGCAAAAGGAGAATAATTGGTTGATGGGAAATTGGAGTATGTGCTGCTACAACAAACTTACTGCTACTAGGAAAAAGTTAGTGTTGTTGGGCCAAAGTTACTAATGCTTGGAAAATGCTGCTAGGTTTGAAAGTGCAGGGACGAAATCGTAAAATTTAGTGTATAAATCCCTATTTGATTAATTCAGTCGGATTTGTGCGCTCAAAACTGTCTCGATCATAAACCCCAACACTCCTCTTAATATCAAAACTGATAATTCCCAAATCCAAAACCCTAATTCACAATGTTGACCAGAGTTTTTGCCGATAGTCACAACTTGGTTGCTCTTCTTGACAAACCCTTACCAGAATCTGAAGGATTTGCTGAGATTATTGATTTTTTTTAATGCTTGCCCTATAAGGTATGCATTATCAGTAACTCCTACTATATTTCTTTCCAACATCAAGCAGTTTTGGGCTACTGCTAAGTCCATAACTATTGATAGGGAAGTACAAATTCGAGCAATTGTAGATGGTCAAGAGGTGGTTGTCACTGAGTCATCTGTTAGATGTTCCTTGGAACTAGCAGATGATAATGGTGTTGACTGTCTCCCAACCTCTACAATTTTTTATGGACTTGAAAAGATGAGGTATAAGAAGCCAAATAATTCTTTAAAATTATACAAAAGGCTATTCTTACCTCAATGGAAAATTTTAATTCATACCATCCTGCATTGTATCAGTCTTAAAACAACTGGCTGGAATGAGTTTAGTACATTTATAGCTTCTGCTATAGTGTGCTTGACTAAGGGACAACAATTTAATTTTTCTAAAATGATTTTTGATGGTATGATTAAAAACTGTGATGATTCAAGTAACTACTTTTTGTATCCAAGGTTTGTTCAAATATTCATTGACAAGCAACTTTTAAAGAAAAAGGTTCATAAAGGAACCTTGGATACACCCCTGCTCACAAAGAAAATTTTCACATTTATGAGAAAGCAGGGAATTGGTTTTACTGGAAGGGTAACACCACTTTTTGAAAATATGGTGAACCTTCCACAACAAAAGGGTGAAGGATCAGAAATCACAACTGCTACCTAACACACACCCACTTTTGATACATCAACCTCACAACCCCAAAAGACCTACAAACATAGGAAATCACAAAAAAGTGTTAAGCTTCCTCAGGCTAGCACTTGTATGGTTGCATATGAGGCTGTCAAAGGTGAGAAGAGTGACATGTTTGTGAGGGCTACCACTACTGCTTCTAGCTTAGCAGCAAAGCATGACAGTGGTAACATAAGTAAGACTCGACCCAAGGCAACATCTGAAGTGTTAGGTTCTCAGGAACTTAATGCAGATGATGGAAACCCCAACCAAATGGATAATATGGGGGGTTTAGATGCTCAAAATAGGTTTGAGACTGAGTTTACATCCTTAGATTCACCTATCAGGGAAGGTAACACATCCCGAAGTGATGAGGATAAAACTGAAATTGATGAATTGATGGATACACATGTACAAAATGACAATTCCTGTGATCCACTTCCCAGGCTAGGTAACATAAGCCGAAGTGGTGAGGATAGTATGTGATGCATTCGCACAAGGTTTTAAATTTATATGCAAGAATTACCGGTTAACTAGGAACACATTCGGGCAAGTATACCCTAGTCAAGTTGTAGTATAGGGTTGGTAAGTCAAGGTCTTCCCAAGAGACTTGGTTGCGCTACAAGTGTTTTTTGTTTGTTTTAAGCAAGTAACAAGTTGATGGTTATGATTGTCACAGATCAAACCAACAAAAAAAGCAATATGAGAACAAGCACACAAAGAACGTACATGTTTAGACAAATGATCACAAGGATATTAGGATGTTTAGTTTGGAAAACATATTATCAAAAATAAGCTTTTGACCTATCGAACCAATAATAATAGTTTAGTGTTTTATAAATCAAAAAATGCATAAGCCTCAATCAAATGGTCATGTCATGATGCTTATGCCTAAACCAACAAAAAAATAACCCTTTCGGCCTTTACACTTGATGTTTCGATAAGTTCCATTTACTTGAAAGATAAAGAGAACACAGTCTTCCTCTTTGTCGGAATAGGACACACGATTAACAAAGTGCGGCTAACTCATAATCATAAAAAACAATCCAACATAACAAGCAACTAGCAACCCACCATTTAGACATTGACAAGGGGTTAGGCTAAGGTGTAAAGTGTAAAATATATTTTTTCTTTTTTTTGGTGAATGTAACAAAAAGAAAGGGATGACTCAAAGGGTGTAACAAAGGGTATCTAGCGCTAAATAATCAGCGCTAACAAATGAGTCCATGTGGGTGGTTAACTAACCAATGTGGCTAGCTAATATATCATTAGATGTAAAATGGAAGGCCAATTGGTTTTATTCCTAAAGTGCCTCTTTATCACGCAAATACACTTATATCACATGAATGTGATCTTACTTCGGTCTGATAATGATTTACAAGTACAAGTTCTAAAATAAATAAAATCACCTGCACACTCACAGCAAAAATAATTCAAGCATAAAAGATGCACGTTATATGAAGCATGTTCAAATCCTCAAAATTTAGTGGAAGGGGATATAATACGTGCTAGCAAATGTTATCTATCCCAGAATGGATAGCAATATTAATCGAGACACATATCAAGTTTTTCAAAAATTACAGATTTCACCAGTGGAATGATCTAGTTATTCTAATATATTATCCTATAAGCGTGAAAACAACTAGACCATAAGGGCAAACAAGTTCACAAAATTTTAAAAAATGGCCCAAAAATTTAGAATCTAAAAACTAGTTTCGTTTTTCTTATTTTACTCTTCCCCCCACACTTAAGTTAAGCACACAAAAGAAAAAATGACTTAACGACAATAAAAATATTTCTATTAATATTTATCACTATTTCTATCGAAAAACTTTGAAAAATAAACTATATATGAGTTTTTCTTTTCCCAAGAGTTCCCGGTAGCTCCATTGAAACGCACAAAGAAGCGGAGAAGTGGGTCAGCGCGAAGCATATAAAAAACACAACTTCTTTGGGGAATCAGGGAGACCCGCCTTATACCTCTCTTATTGTTTGTTCACAATGGGCGAGCCTTACTTTCGAGGGACTAAAAAAAATCAATTATTAAAATAATCTACCAAAAAAAAAAAAAAACAAGGAAAAAATAACAAGGAAGCAAAATAAATTAATTGTGAAAACTAAACTTCAAAGCATGTAAGATAGGGACAAATAAAATCAACAAGTCTGAGATAAACGAAACTTCCTAGGCCAAGAAATCGCGATCGAACTCTATATGATAAGATGCTAAGTAAACGCTAGCATAAGCGTGTGAGATCAATCAATTTCTCTTGCAAACATGTCAAATCCCAAGTATAATGTCTCCAATAATCAAATCTCCACGAGCTTATTAAATCTGCAAAAATAAAATAAACTACAAAAACGCGTAAAATTCTAAAACTCACTTTCGCAGGCATCACGGTTGCATTTAGCGTATGCAACAAGCCTTTTAACCCCTCGGTGGCCCGAGTGGACGAGTTGTAGTCTCGTGAGGGTTTCCAATGAACATACCCACAAAGTTCAAAAAAAATTTATTTTTAAAAAATATGTACTTTTTTGTTTACAATGGACTAAATTAACAAAATTTAAAAATGCAAAAACCAAATTTAAGTAGAATAAAAGAAATGATGCTCTTGCAAAAACAACAAAAAAACATTTAAACTTATTTGATCTAAACACGAACACATAAAACAAAATACGAAAAATAATTTTTTTTAACGATTGGTCCAGCCGATCGGTCAGGGATTCTAACCGATCAGTTGGGATGAACCAACATGCGACCCACCTTCCAGTCGAATCAGTTACGGGGGGTAACCGATCGGTTGGAAGCGATTTTTAAGATTTTTTTTAAACGACTCTAAAATGACTTTTGAAAAATATATACCGAGACCTCCAACCGATCCGTTGGGATTCCAACCTGTTCGGTTGAAGTGGTTTGGGTGGTTTTGGAGGTTTTTTCGCAAACATTTTCAAGCACACTTAAAAAGCAATCATTGAAATCAGCATTTTTAGAACACATGAAAGGAAATCCCAACATCAAAAACTTGATTTTGATGCCAAGATCATTTGAGCAATTTTGAGAAATTGGGATTTTAAGAAAAAGACACGCATTCAAGCAAACATCATGAGTAACAAGAAAGCAATCAAGAGCAATCAAACAAGAGTAAATCATTCACGAGCAAGAGAAATATAGCATTCGAACAAACTAGCAAACAAGCAACAAATTAAAGCAAACAATTCAACAAAAAAACAAACACAAGAATACAAACGCAAGTCCCTGGCAATGGCGCCAAAAACTTGATGCTCTCGCACCGGGTTATAAATTTGTATGCAAGAATTATCGGTTAACTAGGAACACATTCGGGCAATTATACCCTAGTCAAGTTGTAGTATAGGGTTGGTAAGTCAAGGTCTTCCCAAGAGACTTGGTTGCACTACAAGTGTTGTTCGTGTGTTTTAAGCAAGTAACAAGTAGATGGTTATGATTGTCATGGATCAAACCAACAAGAAAAGCAATATGAGAACAAGCACACAAAGAACATACATGTTTAGACAAATGATCACAAGGATATTAGGATATTTAGTTTGGAAAACATATTATCAAAGATAATATTTTGACCTATTGAACCAATGATAATAGTTTAGTGTTTTATAAATCAAAAAATGCATAAGCCTCAATCAAATGATCAAGTCATGATGCTTATTCCTAAACCAACAACAAATAACCATTTCAGCCTTTACACTTGATGTTAGTAATTCGATAAGTTCTATTTACTTGAAAGATAATGAGAACACATATTCAAAAGATTCCTTTCGGCCTTAATCCAAATTAAACCTTTACTTGTTATGTTTATTAAGTTTCTCATACTATCGTCACAAAGTAAAAGATCAATTTCATTCGTCGGCTAATGAATTGAAATCAACTATTATTGAGAACTCTCAGACATCATCAATGACTTGGAAAAACATAACATCATTATGCCAAGAATTGCAGTCAACACTAAGTTCCTAAGTAGTCTTGGTCCTGATTGGGAAAAGTATGTCATTTTCATCCGTCAAGCGAAGAATCTTCATCATGCTACATACGGATTGTTGTACGACTATTTGAAGCCCCATCAAAAAGAAGTTGATAAAGAAAGGGTTATCCATGGATAAAATGTTTCACCTTCACTTCCGGATAATTAACAACTAGCTTTGTGGGCTCAAACTTGTTATCCTCAATTCCCAACCTTACAAACTATATTCACAAATCCTCCACAACCTGTTGCTCAACCAACTGTAACAATTACACCATATGATCCGTCACAGTAACAATCTCAAGAAACTCAATTGGTTCCATACAACAACAATGATCAAGCACTTACAAAGGAAGCTAATGAGGACTCAGATGCTTTCGATGCATTGCAACAAGGGTTTGTTATGATTGCTAGAGCCTTCGGCCGATATACTAAAAAATCCAACAATCGCATTCGGTTCTCATCAAACACAAGGAATCAGGCTGTTGTTAACAATGGACGTGTTGAAGTTCAGAATCGTGGTAATGTTCGTCAGATGGGCGGTGGTCAAGGGTTTAATGCTATGGGAAGGAATAACATGGGTGCTCCACAACAACAAAGAGCTCAAGTGGTTGAGCATGGTAATGCTCAGAATGGGATTAATGGTCTTCGTTGCTTTAAATGTAATGAGAAGGGTCATCTGGCTAATGCTTGCCCAAATCCGAGGACAAGAGGCAGCGCTTATCACAAAGAAGCTTTACTTTTGGCTCTCAAAGATGAAGCTGGTGGAACCCTCACAAACAAAGAACAAAGTTTTATGGCAGATGCAGAATCAGATGATGATATGGAGGACTTGCAGGCTAATGCAGCTGTTATGTTGATGGCAAACATGCACGAACTCCACATGAGTGACACATGCCCAGTGTATGACACTGACGGCTTGTCTCAGTGCGGATCAAACCATATTCATCTCTGATCTAATATCTCAGCCAACATCTAAATCTGACGATGCTCAGAATGTTCAACATGAGCCGTCCACATATCATTCTGATGATACTCAACTAGATCCAGTAGTTATATTTGATGATCAAGATGACCTCATGGTTACCATTGATAATCAAGTTGACTCCGTGGTTATACTTGAGGATCTGAATAATGATCATGTTGAGACTCACGTTGAACACGCTGAACCTTTGCCTAATCCAGATATTGACCTCTTACTTAATGACCAACGATCCCGCATGGAACAATGTTTTGAACTCAATCAGCAATTAAAAGATAAAAATGCACTGTTAACCAGGGATATTGAATGCTTAAAAAGGCAACTCAATATTTTTAAAACTCAAGAAAAACGTGAACAAGGTTTTGAAGTCGCTTTTGCTAAATTTTACCAAAACGAAAAATCATTAGAACGACAGATACGTGATCTAGTCGCATCCAAGCATGCTTTGTTGTCTCAAATAGAACAACTGAAATATGATCATAAAAAACAACTTAACGTCCTTACTTTGGAAACTCAAAAAGCCAAGTCTGAGTTGTTAACATGTCAAAAACAGTTCTCTGAATACAAAAAGCATTCAACGAAACGAATAGATGACTATCTTGAAGAAATTGTTGGCTTACAAAACAAAATCAAAGAGTTTCAAAATGTTGTCTATAAACATGGTGAGTCAATCACAACTATTCAAAAGTTTAGTTTAAAACCAAATCCAAATGGATATGGACCGAATCTTGCTGATTACAAACCAAAGCTTTCAAACAAAGCATTCAATCCAAATCCTGAAGTTTACAAAGGCGTAACACAAAATTGATGATTCTATTATGAGTGTTGTTGAATATCATCGTCAAAAGGAATTAGATGCAGAAGACGAGAGTCGATCAAAATTAGAAAATGTTATTTATAACAAACCATTTAACTATTCAAAAGCCGTCACTTTCGTCGCACAAAAGGATACTTCTAACACACCTTGGGTTATCACACCTCTTTCTGAGTCTTCTAATGTTGGTCCCCAACCCAATTCTGCACAAACTAATGGTCCTTTACCTTCACTCACTGAAGTAAAATCAATACCCGAAAATCGTCAAATTCTTAGATATTTTGACATTTTCATTTCTGACATCAAACTTTTAGAACGTGAGATTGAATTTCATTCTGAAATAAAAGTTGAATATTTTCAATGGCCTCAGGCGCGAGAACAAAGAGATATTTTTCAGAAAAGAATTTTACCCCATGTTCAAAATTTGAAAAATTGTGCATTGTATTGGGAACGGGAATTTCATAAGGAACTTGGACTGATAAAAATAGTTTTCGAAAAAACAGAAACATCGATTTCAAATACCAAATGCAAAAAGAAAATGTTACAAAAAGATGTTGATCGACTCTTGGAAGATGTTATTTGTGCTGATATCCATAATGTGGTGTTATTACATTCTGTTACATATGCATTTGATTATATCTCTGCTGATTCTGTTGATTTTGTTGAAATTGTTGAGAATCACGATCGTGTCACAAATCAAGTCTTTAAAAATTGAAAATGAACGATTGTTAAACGAGCTTTCAAATGCAAAAAGTCGTCTTCAATGGTGTCAAAAAGATTGTCAAAATCGTGAACTTGCTTTGCAAAACAAAATCAACCAGTTGCATGCAAAAACTTATAATCCAAAACTTGAGCAACTGGATGATCAAAACGTGTCTTTGAAATGTCAAATCTCAAAATATGAACAAGAACTTGCAAAAGTTAAAAAGGAATATGGTGTCATATTTGATTTACTCAAATAGACTCGTGATGAAGCATCAAACGAACTTGATCATTATCTTGCACACACTAAAGAAGTCATGATCTTGTCTGGAAATCTTCGTTCTGAAAATCAAGATTTGTTGCACACTATCGTTGAGTTAAAAGAGAAGTTAGGAAAGTATGAACAAGTTCAGCTTAGTAACATTAAGAAACTTGCACCTGTAACACTTAGAAAAAGTGACACTATCATGCCTAATGGCAAACTACAAGATACTAATGTGCTTCCCTCTATTGAAACTGGAATAGTTGCCTCTTTTCCCAACGTCCGCACTTCACAGCCTAGGAGCAATACAAAGAAGAATAGGAAGTTGCGACCTAAGAAAAGAACAATAAAGAATGCTGAAGTATAAGAACACCCTAGGACTTTGAATAAAACTCAAGTTGCACCCACTTTAGATATTGCGTCTGACAAATGTAATGCACAAAGTGATGTAACGAATTCTGAATCTTTAAGTACTCTTAATGTTTTGCTTGAAGCCTCTTGTGTTGGTTGTCATAAAAGCATGTTTTCTGGTTGTCATGAATCATGATAAATGTGTTGATAAAGCTATCTTGAATCGTAAGCGGAATAATAGAAAACGGAATACCTCTAGGCCCACTAATGCTTCTAAGTCTGTGCTAGGTAAACCACCATCTAGTGTTCCAACTACGATCATTGATGTACCCATAGAACCCCCTTCACCTCCTAGGAAGAACTTATCACCTAGTACATTCACTAAGATCAAAGCTAAGACTAGTTGGAGATGGTAGAAATGGTTACATAATACACTTGGATTTAAATTGATACCTAAAATCATTGATATGTGTGTTTCTACTATAACTGCTTCGGAACCCTCTAACTCTTCGGGTTCCACATCTACTTCTATTCCATCTGTAGTCGTGCATTGTGTAATGTAGGTGATACAGATCATCCTTTGGATTGTTGATAGCGGATGTTTCCGACACATGACAGGCAATCTCAAACTGTTATCAAACTTTGTTTCAAAGTTCATTGGCACTGTCGGTTCGAATGATCACTTCATAGCTATCATGGGCTACGGAGATTACATCAATGGCAACATCGAAATTAGCAGGGTTTATTATGTGGAAGGCCTCGGTCACAATCTCTTCTCAGTTGGTCAGTTCTGTGATGGAGATTTGGAAGTTGCTTTTCGGGAGAAAACTTGTTTCATTCGTGATCTACAAGGAAATGATCAATGCTAAACTTCCAGATTACTTGTGGGCTGAAGCCATCTCAACCGCATGCTACACTCAGAATCGCTCAATGATTACAAAACGCTACAACAAAACACCTTTTGAGCTTATCCACAACCGAAAACCGAATCTCAAACACTTTCATGTATTTGGATCCCTTTGCTACCCGAATAATGATCATGATGACTTTGGAAAGCTCAAAGCCAAAGCTGACATTGGAGTCTTTATTGGATTCTGTGAGAATTCTAAATGTTACCGGATCTGGAATCGTCGTACAAAGCAGGTTATGGAAATGATTCATGAAAATTTCGATGAGCTTCGAAATGGCTTCGAGCATAACACTTGGAACCCGGTCATAACCGTTTAAACTTCCCTCAAACCCTCATCATTCCCAACCAAGCCCCCAGCTTACTTGTCAACAAATGGAAAAGTTGTTTGCTCCTCTGTTTAGTGATGATATTGATGAACGTGCACTAGGTGTATCAATTGTTTCCACTGCTCAACCTGATCAAAATAAAATACCTGATACACCTGCCACAACTACTGTTGAGGAAGCACCACCAACTGATTCTACAACAACGCCGGAACAAACCGCATCCAATGACGCCTGTTCCGGTGATGATGTTCGAACAATGAAGTACCCCCACCTACAGATTATGATCCAAATGCGTTCTTCAACCCGTTTTCCAATGAAACTGCTACACACGATGTTGCGAATCATCTACAAGCCATTTGAATCCTCCCAATCTGCATAATGTATATCAATATCAACCTTCCACACATCGTTGGACAAAAGACCATCCTCTTGAGAACATTATTGGTAACCCGAATCAACCGATTAAGTAACGAGACAACGTCTTCACACAGACGATGAACATTGCATTTATGCACTCATTGTCTGCCAATCTGAACCTAAAAACATTAAAGATGCAATGACCAAAGACAACCGGATTGAATCCATGCAAGAAGAACTCAATCAGTTTAAACGTCTTGAAGTATGGGAATTGGTTGAAAGACCAACAGGGATCTACGTCATTGGTCTCAAATGGATTTGGAAAAACAAATTGGATCTTTGAAGGAACCATAATCGAGAAATAAGTCACGTCTGGTGGCTAAGGGTTATAGACAGGAAGAGGGTATTGACTTTGAAGAATCTTTCGCTCCGGTTGCTCGTCTTGAGGTGCAGTTTTCACGGCATTTGCGGCTCACATGAACATCATTGTTTATCAGATGGATGTCAAAATGGCTTTTCTCAATGGAAAACTGAAAGAAACGGTCTATGTCAGCCAGCCAGAAGGATTCGTTGATCCAGAGTTCCCAAACCACGTTTACAAACTAAACAAGGCTCTCTACGGACTCAAACAAGCTCCTCGGGCGTGGTATGATAAGTTATCATCCTTCCTCATTACCAATAATTTCGTCAAAGGTTCGGTCGACCCTACACTTTTCATACAATATCACGGGGCACACATTTTAATCGTTCAAATTTATGTGGATGACATCATTTTTGGGTCAACACATCTAAAGTATTCAAACGCTTTTTCAAAACTTATGAAAAAACATTTTGAAATGTCCATGATAGGTGAACTTACGTTCTTTCTAGGACTGTAAGTTCATCAATCACCCTGTGGTATTTTCTTGAGTCAGTCCAAATATGCCCTTGAAATTTTGAACAAAAATGGAATGCAAAACGGTGACACCTATGCCACTCCAATGGCACATACCAAGAAACTAGACGCTGATTTACATGAGAAATTGGTGGACCCTACCAAATACCGAAGTATTATTGGGTCTCTCATGTATCTAACAGCAAGCAGGCCTGATATTGTTTTTGCCGTATATCTTTGAATCCGTTATCAAGCGCAACCAAATGAAACTCACCTCTCTGAGGCTAAAAGAATACTCCGATACATCAAGGTAACCATTAACTTGGGGATCTGGTATCCGAAGGATTCTGGTTTTGAACTAATAGCTTTTTCGGTGACCGATCAAGCAGGTCAGCTAGATTCTCGAAAAGTACTTCGGGAGCATTACAATTTCTTGGTGATAAACTGGTGTCATGGCAATCGAAGAAGCAGGGCGTACATCGCTATCCTCCAGCAATGAAGAATATGTAGCCATGTCGACGTGTTGTGCTCAAGTCATTTGGATGAGAACACAACTCAAAGACTATTTGGTTACATATTTGACGAATCCCGATGTCTTGTGACAATCGATGTGCTATTGCGATCTCGTGCAACTCGTTCAACATTCAAAATCAAAGCACATCGATCTTCGATATCATTTCATCAAGACACGTGGAAAGGGAATGCCGTTGAATTATACTTTGTGGTTCTTGAATACCAAGCTGGCGGATCTTCTCACCAAAGCCTTAGCTCCTGCTAGGTTTAATGAGTTGGTCCACCGGATTGGTATTCGGTGTTTGACTCGGAAGGCTGGATGAACTTTTAAAACATTCTTAAAAACCAGTCAAACACCAAAACCTCTTTTGTAAATACTTTCAAAAACAAAATACAAAAATATAAAATCTGATAAAACAACAAAAATATTCTTCTATCTATATTTCTTTTAACATGGCAAGAACAAATCTTCGGTCAACACTTTACTCTTTCTAAATTCAGTATTTTCTCGGTCAAGTGTTGAGGGGGAGAAAGTAAATATTTTTTTTTGGTTTCATAAAACCTTGTACTTGCATGTTACCTCATCCCGGTTGTTTCTTTGATAATGGTGGTCACATTTATGGTATACTGACACTCCCCGGACTCAAATTTATAAAATTTCATTATTTATTAAGTCGAGGGGGAGTGTCGTCAAGTTTCTTTCCACAAATCATATTTTTGGTAACCAAAATGGAAGTTATGGGCGTTGGATGAAAATGGTTAAGGTGGAGGGACTGAAATCGTCAAAAGCTCAAAGTATTTTTTAATCAAACATTTCACCTAACCCTTTCAAAAAAATTTACCTCATCTCATTTATTATCCAACCACCATATCCTACGCCTAAGAATCCACCTTCAAAACCGTGTTTTTGATCTCGTATTTGTAAGTGTTTTCATAATCTTTGTGGTATTTCAAACAATGGTTTTGATTTGTTTCAACATCCAACTGCTAGATTTGTGCCTAGGCATGATTTTGTGTTCTACGCATAAGCGTATGAACACATAATCATGTTTGGGTGTTATTTGTTAAAATGGTTGTTTCAAAACGTTTATATAATCACTCTTAAACCATTTATATCATCAAAACTAACCCAAAATACGATTTAATGAAGGTTTAAGAATTAGGGTTTAAGCGTAGAATTGGGTGTTTTCATATGTGAGTGTTTCTGGTTAAAAAGATGGGTGTGTGATGTTCTTAACATGTTTAATTGACCAAATCCTAACTTGAATCTTGCCCAGTAACAACTAATGTTGAGAAATTGAAATTTAGGGTTTAAACTTCATACGAATTAGGTATTCTTGATTCATGGGGGGTTTTTTTTTGTTAATACTTGTTTAGGACATCTCACTAGGCCTCTAAGATATCCCATAAATGATTTGGTGTCAATGCTATGGTTAGATTAGTTACTCGTAAGATTTGAATTCTAGGGTTTAAGTTTTACGCGTAAGCATATTCTATGCGTAAACTGTTTTGATTGATTCTTCATATTAAACTGAAAGGGTTTGAATTATTATGTTAATGAATGGGTTATGATGCATTTGTTTCAGGTTATTACGCGTGAAAATTCAGAATCAAGGTTAATTAAGGTTCTACGCATAAGGATCACCTTACGCGTAGAATGTTATGCGTAAGAGAAATCTTATGCGTAACCTTTACGCGTAAGGTTCTACAAAGGGGACTACGCGTACCCTGTGAAGGATATGCGTAAAGCAGTAACCTTGCGCATAAGGTTCACTCTTACGAGTAAGCCTTACGCGTAGGTTCCATATCACGCACTGCGTAAGCCCTATGCCTAAGGCTCTCTTTTCCTACGCATAACATTTCTTACGCGTAAGTCAAGATCCTATGCATAAGCTTATGCTTACGTATATCACTCTGTTTTACGCATAAGCTTGGAATTTTACGCCTAAGCCTTAGATCAACCAAAATTATGAATTGTTACGCGTACAAACTTGTAAATAAATAAATCATAGCGTCCACGAAACCAAAATGTCACTAATAAGCTTAAATGTTTAATAAGTTGTGAAAAAATAAGTGAAAACTTGGACTTTAAAACTCAAAGTTAATACTCACTCGATACTTATCACGGCGTC
Organism: Chrysanthemum makinoi; assembly: GCA_910596185.1. Classification (NCBI taxonomy): domain Eukaryota; kingdom Viridiplantae; phylum Streptophyta; class Magnoliopsida; order Asterales; family Asteraceae; genus Chrysanthemum; species Chrysanthemum makinoi. Next base: position 11,767,120 of record OU343219.1, read on the forward strand.
TTTGGACTATTGGACTAACAAGTGACATTGGACTCGTAACAATCATTGACATATCACATTCAATAAATAGACAATAAAATCAACTGTTGACTAGCGTAATGTCTTTCGATATGTTGGTTCTTTTGGCTAAATATCTTCGAGATCACGATATGGGCGTTCAAATGCAAAATGTGGATGCACCAAATGTTCTCATTGTTGAAGATATCTTCCCTAATGGTTACCCAATGAAGATCGGAAAGAACAACCACAGAGTTGATTTTGATAACTTCACTTGTTCGAATCTTCGTGTCGATTGAAGTGGATATTCGAAGACTCACCCTTACGAACATGCTCACAAATTACGCTCTTTGTGCAGATCTACATTCACCAATTCTAGCATACAATACATAAGGTCAAAGGTCAAAGCTTTGTGCGGTGGACGCTTAACAACAAACAACTCACCATCACGCCCGGTGATTTGAGGGCTATTCTTCTTATTTCTGTCATCGAGCCTACTGAATACAATGCTACTCCAACGGAAGAGGTCGTTTTCCAGTTCATGGTCGACGTCGGCTATGATGAAGCTACCGGGGTAATCACAAAGCAGTCATCTGTAGATCTCAAGAACATTCCCAAGCCATGGAGAACCCTCTACATAATGATTGCCAAATCCATTTTCGGACGTGATAGTGGTCATGAGCATCCCAAGCTCATGGAACTACAAATATTTTGGGCTATGGTCAACATGAAACACATAGAAGTTGAAGCTCTGATATGGGATGACATGATGTCTTTCCTTAAAAAGCACGGCACCAAGATCCCGTATATCGATACACCAAACTGTTGATCTAGAGAGCTCTAGGGTATAATCACGATATTCCTTGAGACTTGATGACCCAAACCAACACACCGTGTTGTGAGCCAAACTCACTATCGATTTAAGGACTCAACAATGAAGAAACAAGGTTCGGTGTTGCGGATCATCTTCTTCGCGATGCTATCAAAGGACTCTATTCGTACAAAAGATATCTGGTAGCAGTTGAAGCAGGCAAAATAGGTTTCATTGATGAAAAGTCCTCTGGTACACCTACTAGGAAAACCAAGAGAGGCAGTGCAGGAAGTGTCACAAGCACTGAGAGTACGAGAAAGTATCAAAAGAGGACTCACATTAACAAAAGAAGAATTCTATCACCGAGTGCCATCCCTATTCCCAAACCTGAACCGCAACAAAAGCTAATGGATGACTCGAGAGGATCTGAAAGCGGACGAAGAGGTCATCTACTCACGAAACTCCAATCGTTGATACTCGACAGTAGCAAAATCTCCCATCAAAAGCTAATAAAGGTAAAGGTAAAACTCCATTTCTTTGAGCGGAAAGAAGAGAGCTTCGGATGAAGAACAATTGAATGAGAGACTACAGGAAAAAAGGTGAAGAATCTAAGACTCCAACACGTTGCTAAAGAGTTCGTACAACAACAAACTCGTGGCCCCGGAGGGTCTAGTGGTGGTGCACTATCTACACCAGTTTCCGATGCGGTTAATTAACCCGATAAGGGAACTGGTACCACCACCCACGAACAAAAACAAAGGCAACTTGAGGATTCTATCAACTTTGACTTTGAGGAACCAGAAATGGAGAAGTCTGAGAAAATTCTTGATGAAGATGTTGAGGCTGCATCTAAAGCAGATGAAGAAGCCAGGATTAAGGCTGAAGAAATGGCTAAATCTGGAAAAGATGACGAAGTTGATTATGATGTTTTTCTTCTAGATAGTCGGCCGCGCTCCAAGGAACTAACTTCGAACCACCAAAGACCACCGGCCTCCTCATGTCTCATCATCATCAGACTCATCTTCTCACTCTTCACCTCCATCATCCAAAGCCACAACCAGATCCGCATCCAAGTCAGTAAAGAAACCAATCGTCTCTTGAATATCCCGGGCTAAGAGATTGTCAAAGCATCAGCAAGTCAAGAAGAAAGCGACCAACAAAAAGCTGAATCTTCTCGCTGACAAGATCAATCTTCTACAAGACGGGATAGACGAGATGTTGAGTGAAAGGGAGTATATCCAGAAGTTTATGAAACGTGATGTCCAAGGGTAAATGAACATGATGATTAGGGAATATAATCATAAGTTCCTACTCGACATTTTTCCTAGAGTGACAAAAGAGATGTTCACCAGACAACTTTATCCGAATCTCATGCAGTTGGCAAAACAAACAATAAGATCAACGCCGTTAACTGTTACAATCAACCCAACTGAGCCTACAACTTTCTCTGATGCAAAATTGGTTTCCAAGCTTGTATTCCAAATGTCAAAACGATCTGGAACGTTTACTTCTGACGAAGGTAAACTGTTTGAAGCATTGCTGGATTACCAACTTAAAACTGGATGCAGAGCGGCAGCTGAAACGACTAAGCGTCCTAGAGACGATGAAGATGCGGATAAAGACAAAGAATCAAAACGCAAGAAGAAGTCTGGTGAATCTACCTCTATGCCACCACCAACCCAAAGGACTCCAACCGAAAGACGATCTCCTCCACGTTCTACTGCTGATAAACCTCAGGAATCTGAGTTACCACCATCCACAAAGAAAACCGGTGATCATTTCGAATACACTGGTGGTGACGATGAAGAGTTCCATGAGCCCCAACAACAACCCACCTCTCCCGCCACAACAAAGAAAACTGAGTCCTTATCAAAGCCAAAGAAGAAGAAGACAAAGACAAATGTTGTCTCATAGCTAGACGAAGATGACACCGCAGAATATGACTGGTTTTCTACACTTGTTGATGCTACTCCCTCACTACTAGAAGGTCAAGAAATGGTAGATGGCCGTACTATGGAGCATGCTTAAACTGATTCAAGAACAGTTTAGAGTGAAGAAGATGACTAAGGCTGAGCTAAAGCGAATTAAAAATGAAGCCTTCCAACCGCTTAAAGACATTTAAAGTAAACTGTTGAATACCATCTTGAAAACATTGCACGAGCCATGTCGAACAATATCGATTGGCTCAATCCTGAAGCTAACATCGACTTCACAAGACAAGACAAAGCTCCATACTACATGCTGGACCCCAGACCTCTACCAACAATTGGCCGAACGGATCAACCTCAAATTCCATACCGTTACTTCTTCAACAATGACCTCGAGTTTCTTCCACACGGTAGCGATGTTACAAAGAAGTACGCTACGTCACTCACATTTCCTTTTCCAGCAGCAATCTATTCCAACAATCCAGCCATCAAGGAAGAAACCTCACATATGGTCGTTGCCAAAGTGGAAAAGTATGACCTTGATGCGATGTATGGGATTCACCATCGGCCTGAACGCCAAAGAATCTTCTACAAAAGCTGCCAGGTTTAAAAATCGAAGAAGGAAGTGTTTAGTGATAAACGGATCATTGCTATTAAGCATGTTACTCTTTCGTCAAAGTGGGACTACACATTCCTCAAGCACATTGTGGTCAAACGACAAGACGAAGAGGACTATGACTTCTGTGAAGCGGATTTTTCGCGATCTGCCGCTAAATGACATTGAAGATATGTATCTCGCTAAGGTGCAAGGGACGAATGCTTACTCCACAATTGTCCAACGCGAATACATCAAGTCATTACTCATCTACATCAGAAGCATAGTGATCCAGGAACGTGTAGAAGACATACAGCTTGCCGTGGAATCGTGATTAGACATGTGTTAACCTTAAACCACAACTAGACCTTCGACATAAACCAACTTCTCAAGTACACTCTCATCAAACAAACCATTTGGAGTAGCTCATCGTAGTGAACTACAATCAAATTGCTTAATGGCGTGCAAAGAGCTTCATAAGTTTGGGGATCATATAATGAAGAAAGTCGGGGATGGGTTAGCTTATCGTTAAAGGTGATACAACAAGGCATTGGGTCACCTAAGAGATGGAAGGGAGAGAAGGGATGTGAAAGAGATCACGGATTGATTGAAAAGGTTGTTCGAAGGGATCGCCGGAACTTTGGAGAGTTTCGTAGGTGGTCGCCCCAGCATATCTCTCACAGGCTATCAACGCCGAGCCCCGGAGTTATCTTTGGACTACCCGATTCTCCTCGGTAACCCTTGATTTGTTTCCTTCCATACTTATTTGGATGTGTGATTTTAATCTAACAATGGCTTGTGCACACATAACAACAGAACCGTGACTTGTAATGAAAGGACCCTGTGGCGGCCTTGCCACAATCCTTATAAAAGGAGCGAAAGCTTCTTACTTTTGAGTAAAACTAATCAAATCTTTCATTTTCAAAGTTTTGCTCAAAAGAACAAGTACTTCCCCTTATGATTTTCAAAAACTCAAAAGTTAATATCACTTGTTGAGGGGGAGTATTTGATTAAAAACTTTGTTCACAAATTGTTCTTCGTGGTAATCTTCCCACAAAACTCGAAATGGACATAGTCGATATCAAAATTTCATCAAAAATAACATTTATATGCCATTTTTGAGGGGGAGAAAAATTATGTGATAAGAAATATGCTGTGAAATTGCAAATGAATCGTCGTGCTACAGACTTAACCAATGAATTGACGAAATCTTAAATGTTAGTAACTCGAAAAGACTTATCCGGGACGGGTAATAATTTCAAGCTAGCTCGCTAGTGATGTAAACGTGTCTCGCAAAGGACTTGTCCGAGTAGAATGTACCACCCGAGAAACTCTTGGTAGACATTAACTTTGACGGGTTTGACAACCTTTCGAGGTTTGTCCACACCTTCAAGGTAGTTATTAGAGCTAGTTGTCACCTAAAAGCTGACAATGTAACTCTTTAACTATGCAACGTAACCGTGTCTCGCAGGGGATTGTCTATCTTGAGTTGATCAATTCAAAAGTGCGCGCTCTTCTCTCTCGTCGCGATTTACGTAAAAATACTTAAGCACGCGTGGGGAGTATTTATGCAAAGTCTTAAACTCTCAAAAGTGGTATTAAATGTTTTTACTCATAACCACTTTGAGAGATTTTCATGAAAATGGTTTTATGGCAACATAGGTTAGTCATGGAGTTATAAGGTGACTAAGGTTAGGAATTACCGTCCTATGATCCAGAGAGGAGGATCTACCCAAGGACACCACCAATAGTTAGAATTAGAATTCCTTAGGTATGATTATAAAAAGGAGAAAATGAGAATCGGAGAAAGAAGGAGTTGAAGAATTAAAAAAAAATGCAAAGAAAAGGGTGAAAAGAAATAGCCCTCAAAATTATTCAACTTAGGCGACACCGGGTTCAATTCATATACTCTTGGTTGTCACTTTGTGACACCGTATTGAAGATTAAAGTCGTCATGGACCCGATGACGCATGCACTAAACCTTCTAGCCACGATGAGTGCTTATTCACTCATCATTTTACCATAAGACCAAAAACGTCTAAAAACAACGAAATATGACCATTTATACTGCAGATATCCTGGAATGTGTTTTTATAAGGTATTTCGGGCACAAAGAAAATGGAAAGCTGAAAAACGCAGCGAAGTGAGTTTAAAGTGAGCCTTCCAGGACGCCGTTGAAGTGAAGAGTGGAAAACGAAACCAGTCCCTAGAAATAATTACCTTTTCCTCGTTTCCAAATTCAAATTTTATTTCTAACCGAACAAAAAACAATTATTTACCTGCTTTTATTTAAAACAATTATTTTTATTTTAAAACCATTTTTTTTAACAACAATTATTTTTGTAAAAAAAATGGTTTTAAAATAAAAATAATTGTTTTAAATAAAAAATGATTTAGAACAAAAGTAATTGTTTTTTTTTTAATGTTTACGGTTAGGGCTAAAAAGGGTAATTTGGATTCGGGTAAGGGAGAAAGGTAATTATGGTTCTAGGGTTTGGTTTCGGGTTTGTTTTCCCCACTCTCACTTAAAACGTCCCCGATCCAAAATGTTGAAAATTCACTTTCCTACGTCTTTAAAGCACGCTTCCAATCCGAAATTATTATCTGGCGTTTTGCCCCGTTTTCGATCCTTGTACCTGAAATTCATAAAAACACATTCCAAGGATATCCGTATAAATGGTCATATTTCGTGTTTTAGACGATGTCTTAGATGGTAAAAATGATGAGTGAATAGCACTCATCAAATCCCCACCCTAGCAATCGATCATATAAAGTAATGAAAGGATCAAAAATACCAAGAATACCCCGTTTCGACTTTTTATTCTACTACTAGAAATTTAAATTTGAACATAAATAAATAACGCGGCTTGATTATCAAAACATGGCATCATAGAACGGGATTCACACAAAATGGGTGTCTCCGAGGAATTGTAATCGTCATCCTCTTTTTTATACTCTCAAACCAAGCTTAAACTTATTGTGCAAACGTTTTGGTAAAATGCTAACACTACTTATACAAATAATCTATGTAAGTCGAGACTTAACTTTTACTCCGCAATTTATACAATTTAAGTGTGTGTGCTCATTTTCAAAAGTTTGACCATTGAAATCGACATTTGTTATGGTTGTTATCCACTTAACTAAAGTACTAACTCATCGGAAACGATGAAAGTCTAAGGATCGAAAGGGCCTTTTCCATGTTGCGGCTTTCTTCTAGGCACATCCCAAAACATAAGTTTTAAGTGACCAGGCTTTTGACACCTCACCAGAGAATAGTACCGAATCTCGGGAATTCGATTCCAAAGATTTACGAAGCTACCGTTAAGTTAAACTAAACCTAAATGGATTACAACCGACGATAATTTAGAAAAAGAGATTCAAAGGTGAGATCACTCCATGTTGCGACTTTCTTCTCAGCTTGTCCTTTTAAGGATGCTAGGTTTGCACCCTCGAGAATAGTATCGGAGTTTTGATTTGAAATCGAGGATTTCAAATTACCGTCAAACTTTTTGACAACTTTGACGAATACGAGTTCAACTTCCGATTTAAATTTAAGAAAAAGCAAGTTTCGCACATTTATTCATAAGCAACATAATGCTTTTATTCACGCAACTCATATTTTTCATTTTTCATTCTTTTCAATTTTTTTTTCACTTTTCTTTTTTTTCACTTTTTCATTTTTTTTTTTTTTCATTTTTATTATTATTTTTTTTTGACTTTGAACTTTAAACTTGCAACTTTTGCATCATTCAAGCAACTTTACGATACTTTCATTTTGCAACTTTATTCAGATTTTTAGAAAGTATGCTTTCTCGGAAATTTAAATAAAAAGTTGAACTCGGACTCTAAATCAATTTTGCTTAAAAACTTTTTATTTCAACAAGACAATTTGAATGTTCAAAAGTTTGACAACGAGCACATATTTTAGTCCAATTAGTTAGCTTCTGGGAGAAAAAGCCATAGATTACTTATATAAGCTCTAAAGAGAACCAACTACTCCACGCTTAGCATTTTCATTTGCACAACGCGTAAACCTTAGCCTAAATTAAGTTAAGAGAGCTAGATCAACACTCTAGCAGCTCGGGATTCCCCGGTTCTAGCCGAATCAAGACTAAACTACCATTAATGCCGAAGCATCAATGCTTTATTTTTGTGCAAAGCACTTCTTGTAAATGTAAATACTTGACTTAAAACGATAAAATTTTAAAATTTTTGGTCAAAACGGGGGTGCTAGGGTACTAGAAGGTACATATGTGATCAAAATTCACTAGAATTCCCCAACTTAGAATTGAATATTGCCCTCAATATTCCAAAGTACGCCAGTAGCCAAACTATAGAACGGAAAAGGTAATACTACTAGCCAAGTGTGGAAACGAAATCTTTTTTCACAAAAGGATTTATAAAGATATCCCTAGATAATCGTTAGCAAAAAGATCGGATATTGGGCGGCTGGATTGAAAACAAGCGCATCAATCATCACGATCACGGAATCCTGAAAACAGAGAGCAAACACACAACAGCAAACAACAGTGGGGAATTCCCCACACTTAGTGTTAGAAAATAGAAAGAAGTCAGAAACATGGGTGGATACCCATGAAATGCTACTGTTTTTGTTAACCTAGTCGCTAGCTTGACTCGACCCCGAATTCATTTGTCCATGGGGGAGCAAATGTGGAATTCATAAATCATAAGAATTCCGGGATCAAAAATTGTATCCTCATTCCCGAGGGAGTGAAGGATAGGAGAAGTCACAATAAATGTGAAGAAAGGAAGAAAGATACGGATGATATATGTTTCAAACACAAATGATTCCGTAGGAAGAAGGAGTTCATATTTGGAGA
>OU343219.1:11775391-11956377 GCA_910596185.1 Chrysanthemum makinoi
GGTTGAGTATATGTACATCATGAATCAACATAGTAACTATATATATAGCATGAAATAGTTAAGATTATGAATAATAAAGATGAGATGATGGTGGTGATAAGTTGCTTACAACTTTTGGCTTTCAATAAGAAAGGAGTAACTTAGTAAGGATCGGACTTTGATTGATAAGCAAGACTTTAGATTGAGCTAGCTTTCCACACCTTGGCACCCTTGCAAATTTGAAGAGTTGGTGATGAAGTACTAAGTGACTTGAGTGGATTTAAACTCAAGAAGATCACTTAAACTTGCTAGAGATTTGATGTAGAAGCTTGATCTTTGGAACTTCCTTGCATAAACTTGGAGTTTATGGATCAAATGATGGAAGATATGTATGATTTGTGATATGAACGACCCAAAACAGATTGTGAGGGTTCTTAGGATGCATATCACTTGCTATTTATAGGAGGGTAAGTTTGGTTAACCATATATTGGGTTAATTATTAACCATGGTTAGGTTAGGACACTTGTAAAGATCTAAATGAACCATGGTTAGGATGATGCCACCAAAATGATGACTCCCCCCCCTTAAGTCGGCCAATACATGATAAGATGACTTAGGTGGTTATTTTTTATCTTATCTTGAGTTTAGAGTCAGTTTTGGTTCCGTTAAATGCCAACCGTAAGTCGTTAAGCCATAAAACGTAAAACCGGTTATCGTAAAAATACGAAACTTGTAGGAATGATGAGACTCATCATTATACTCCATATAAAAATATAAAATGGGTGATAAGTCTCATTGGGTGAAAAACACCGCTTAAAAGCGGAAATCTGAGGTCAAAGCAGCGTAATTGAGTTCATCGGAAGAAACGAAAATTTCGAGGAAACGACCGTGAATTTATTTAGAGTAGACTAAAATTAGTCTAAAAAGTATATGGATGTCAAACTTTGGTTTTAAGGTCATCTGTGGGATAACTTTTACAGGTTATTTGTGAAGTTTAAAAGTTCTGTGATTTAAGCAAAAATATTGAACGTACAAGGTTAATTCCTTTATGGTCAAAGGAGGAGGGAAATATGTTTGACTTTTCCAAAAAATGTAAAAGTTTCAAAAACATATTAGAAACACGGTCAGAATCGTTTAAGTCGGATGTAAAGAATTGTTTAAAACGTAAGTTTAGTTTTGTTTTACTTATTTGGGCTTATTTGGTAACACAAAAATAATAAATCTTAAAAATTCTCAAATTAATCATGAGTGATCTAAAAATTTATCACGATCGTGGAAAATTGTCGAGTTGATTTTTCGTTATGCTGGCGTGATGTTTAAGCGGTGGACCGTCTAAAAGCGAAACTTTTAAAACAATGTTTACTTAACTTTTGCGAAAATAATCTAGCGATGGTGAACTCTTAGGTTATTACTAAAATAATTTATCTTACGAGAATGTGGATTAAAAATTTTTCGAGATGAATAGTGAATATAAATAGTAAAAGTGAATAGTAAATTCTCGAAAATGAAAAGTAACCTAAACATGCGGGTGGTTACACATTTCACCTTGAATGTCTCTGTTGAGGAATTCTTTGGATTTGTTTTCTTTCCTCCATGAACTCGGTCATCACATTCTTGAAATGAAGTTAACCACAATAAACTAAAATTTCAACTTTTGTTAACCACATTTCATTTTTCTTGCTTGCTTGGCGGCCTTAACAATCTTGGTTTTGGCACGAGATGCTTGTGCTCCGGTGGTTTCTTATTGTCACGGATGATGATATGGTGCTTTTATCAAATGGTGGTGGTGAGGGTGAGATGGCGACTTCGGTTGTGGATGGGTCTTGAGGTGGCTCGAAGTTTGTTGAGGGTTATGATGAGGATTATCGCGAATGTAGTTGTCGGTTCGATTGAATCCTTTCATCTTCATCAGCTTTAGCGAGCTTCTTCTTGACTTTTTAGCGGCTTTCTCCACATCTTCATCGATTATCTTCTCCATTTCTTGCTCTTCACCACCGAAGTCGAACTTGACTTCATACTCTTGTTCTTTGTTGCTGTTGATTCCTTGAGTGGTGGTACGGTTCCCTTGCTCGGGTTGATTAACCGCATCAAGAACTTGTGTTATTTGTGCTCCACCTTTGGAACCTCAGGGGCCTGGTTTTGTTGAAGGTTAATTCATAGCAACATGTTTGCAACCTCATTTGCTTAGAGTCTTGTGGAATGCACATTCATCCTTTTGATATCTTCATGAGGCTGTCTTCTTCTCTTCCCGCACTGGGTGTCATCCCTGTCTGATTTGGAATTGGGTGGTTTGTCATCGACCTCGTGAGGTTGTTTCATCTGTTGCGGAGTTTGAGAATAGTAAACCACCTCTTTAGACTCATTATCTTGAGAATCGAAATTAGATCCTTTGGAATGTGTTCGGTTTAGGATTAGGCGCCGAGACGGGACTTTTCTTTTGAAGCTTGGATGCCTCTTAGGATATGAGCTCCCAGTGCCCCAGGTACTACAAGTGCTTCTGTTTCTTAGAATTTCTGTGGCGAGGAGCAGTGAAGTCTTTTCATCCATAAAACCTACTTTACCCGCACTCCTTTGCTTAGATGCTCGTAGATACGGTGGAAGACGATTTACCGTCGGTGAGAAGGCAATCCCGATAACGCGCACCTTGCTTCTTTGTTGATGAGTCTTTGAATCGACAATGTTTTAATGTAGGCTCATACAAGCGGTGACTCTTGGGTCATTGATTCTCAAGGGGATGTCCCGATTTTCCCGGAAATATTCGAATCAACAGGTTGCATTATCTCGATAAAGGGAACCTTTGTCACGGAAGCTTGCGGGTGGGACATCATATCTTCCCATATCAGGCTTGCAAAGTCTATATCTTTGTTTATTGACCAGTTAAAGCAACACCAATAAAGTGTTGGATTATGCCTTTAAAATGTTGCATTATGTATGATCGACACTTTTACCAAGTGCTACATTATGTAACGTTGCCTTAGGTATATGCAACACTTATATTGGATTATGCAACATTTTTCAAAAGTGTTGCTCATTTTTAGCAATTGTGATACTTCATTGTGCAACACTTTTAAAATATAATGCAACACTTTTTGTACTCAATGTAACACTTATACACAAAGGTGCAACACTCTTAGATTCAATAACAACACTTTTCACATTGATGTGCAACACTTCTTCATTTGGAACACGTAGACATACAACACTTTAATGTATCAAGTGCGACACTTTTGGGTGTTTTATCATATTTGTGCAACACTTTTTCTAATGATTTGTAACACTTTTATTTCATGCAACACAAAATGTTGAATGTTTATAATACACAATTTTTTCAGCAAGTCTAATATACAAATTGATATTTCCATTCCATAATAGAAATAATGATATTGTACTTTGACCAAGTTATTTTTCAATGTAAAATAGCTAACATACATAATCTAATAGAAAGAAAAGTTATCTAATCAAAATTCCAGAAATCTTGACATCTTCTTTGCAACTCCTGTCTGCGGCTTTTTGGTAAAGTATGTCAAAGCAATGTAGCGCAATACGAAAACGATATAAAGATTAGTTTTTTCTACATATCTTGAAATTAAAAGGATAGCTACCATTAGTAAAATATATATATTTAATTACAAAAATAAAAAACTCTTATAAATTTGTACAATATCATTCGAGGAGTTCTCTAAAAAACCCAATCAAAACAAATATAAACCAGTTAGAGCTTTTATAGCATACATGAAGTTTTGGGTCCTTATGGGGATGAGGCATTCCATATCCTCTAATGTGTCAAATTAATGTGCGACTAATTTCAACAGATATATATTCTTTATGGTCAAACTAGCACTACATATGAAAGTCAAATATACTATTGCTTAGACATTTAGTAGGGATGAAGCATTTGAACGAATCCCGGGCGAGCGAAACGTCACCGGGACGTGCTCGAAAAGCGGTACCGATTCTTAAAAATCTGATGCGATGCAGGGACTTCGAAATAAGGTGAAAATCCCGGGGCCGTAATGATGCGGGGCCAGTGCCGTCGGGGAAATTCAGCGGGAAAAACGATTTTCGAATACCGTGGAAATACCGTCTGCGTATCCGAATCCGGATTGATGCGATGCGGTCGCAGCTAATTTATCTTCCGGGGAAAAATCGGGTACCATTAATGATGCGGGATGCGATGCCGGGACGGTCAAAGTCTTTGATCCCAACATTTAGTATCAAATAGGATATATGATTGCAGTCATACCTCTACAAAACCTCGATAACTCATGCTACTAACGGGTTAGCGCTTGACTCCATATGAAAGGTTTTTCTATTAATGCACACATGGCATTTTCAACTAACTTGTCACCATGGTTTTAAAAGCGGTGTGGCGGGCCTTTACGGCGGCGCCCTCGAAGCGGCCGGGCATAAGTACAGCATGAGGCGGCGCTTCATGGTGGTATATATTGGGCGATGCGCCTGTTGAATGAGGTATGGCGAGAAAAGTGAGGCGGTATATATGCGAAGAGGTAAAAACAAAAAAGTCTCGAAACTTAAAATGTAGATCTAGAAGCGTCGGTGGGTTTTCACCAGCGTACCCTATGTCAAAATGATCTCCTTTCGACGATCTATCATTTGGTATAGGTGGTGTAATTTTTCGGTGGCGGGTGTGGGAATATTGGCGGGAAGACCGGCGGTGGAGGGGTTTCGGTCGCCCCGAATTTTAGAGACGGATGAGAGAAATGTTTGTGTAGGGTGTGTTTATGTGTGTGTTGTGGCTTTGTGGGGGCATAGGCGCAGCAAAACACATATAAAAACCAAAGAAAAGTTTTTAAAAAACTTGCATTTGTCTGCAATATTTTTGATTTACATAATTAGTCCTTCCTTTATAACCTTGCAGACATCTAACCTCCTGCTGTTAACTTGCAGGATGATTTCCCCTTTGATTAATTATGAACTTTATTTGATGCTAAGTATTTTTTTTTAATATAAGATATTAGATATATAATTTCTATATTTTTTTTAATTCAGCACTCAACCACGCCTCGATTCAGCCTCGAGAGCTTACGCTGCTGAGGCTAAGGGAAAACGCCTCGAGGCTCGCCCGCGTACTTTTAAACCTTGCTTGTCACACTTGTTGTCAACTTTTCTTTGCATCTTACATAATGATAATCCTCTCCAATCTTTGCATTCCAACCAAGAGTGTTTTCAGCTTCTATAGTAGCCAATAAGCTCCCCGAACCCGATTTAATATCTCGTCACCATCCGCTTTCCTTATCACTCACTACTACAAAAAGCTCACAGGGGCTAGGTTGAAAAAGGTCATAATATTCAGGGCGTTCGTGGGGTGGGGACTCTATGTGAAACACCAACAGAGCCCTGTTTTAGAATTGGGATCTATACTCGGCTAGTCTAACTCGTCAAAACGAGCTCATGTCTATGTGGTCCGGTTTGGCTTTGTTGACCTGCTCATTAGTACACATAATTGGGGACAAGATCTTTTTGTATATTTGTCGAGCTCATTTACTACATTATAAGGAAGATGCCTTAGTTGATCTAATCCTCATGGCCACAAAGAATTGGCTTTTAATTTAACCGAATTTTAGTTTAACCATCTATTCAAGCATACATGTAGATTCGAGTAAATTATCGGATGGGGTTTTAAGGACGTTGAATTTTATTACCATATGGTCCCATCTAATTTTCTTATTCACAATTCTGAAAATCAGCATACAACTAATTTCAACTCATAAATGAGTTCAAAGAGCCGCATCTTATAATTATTGTCAAACTAAAGCTAGATGTGAAAGTTACTTATACTATTGCAAGCTGAAGTATCGAATAGAATAGGGCTGATGAATATGTACCTGTAAAAACTTGAAAGATAACTCTTGTTAAAATCTCTCGAACAACTCCATACGGTAACTTTTATAAGCCTTTGCACCGTGACTTTAACAGCTTGTCACATTGGTATTCAGTTTCTCACCCCCATTCACCTTCTCTATCAACATACTAGTAACACTTCTACCATAAAGTCTACAGTGTCCATCGGTCATCACAGCCACCAAAGGAGGATCTAGGTTCACTTCCAAATTCTGGAGCCTTGTACTTCTTCATGTTTTCCTTGATTATTAGGTAAGAAAAAAAGTTAAGCCAATTTAAAAACAACTAATAGTCTAATAAATATTACTAGTAATAAAGTGAAATGCTACTTAGAATGATCCTTTCTGTTTGTTCAGTCTTTCAACGACACCTTGCAATTAAACTATGTTTTATACATACATCATTGGAAATATAAACACATACAAGGACGACATGCATTCCATAAGCTATGCTAAGGAACTTCCAAACTCATTTTCTGGATTACATTTAGCTTGATTCTTCAAACTAATGTTGTATCCCCACACACTCCTATAGACTTGCACCGGTATGAATCACCAGCATTTTCAATAGGCTTGCATCAATACGAGTCACCAACATATTCACTAAATAATACATACCATCCTTTATAGGATCTAGCACATAGTTACCTGGTGCAATTGGGAAGGCATGACAAAAAATCATCTGAACAACATGATCTTTTATTATTAAAAAGTAATATCAATGTCGAGGAGGTCCTAATTTCTTATGTAATCTTACAAGCCACCATCAAGCCCTAGCCCAAAAAGCTGTCAAATTAAACAGAGATTCTCAAGTTTAGGCACTAAATAGAACCGAGAGGATGTTGAAGCCAACTGCAAGTCAAATGCGGGAAGGAACTACCCAATAATACTAATAATAATCATTCTTGAACTACTTATAGCTACACAAGTACACAATTAAATATGATTTCGTAAGATTTGTATGCAAATATCCATAAATAATGAAATTCCAATTTGTCCATGTAGATAATTAAACAGATTAAGAAAAGTTTTACCGTTTTATTTGCGATGGCGACAAAGATGATGCTTGGCCACGAGAGTGTCTCGGTTAAAAAATTAAAGGTTAACAAATGCGAGTCAGTGTAGGGGACCAACGCAATTGGGGGTTACTTTACAGTTTTCTTGATGAATGAAGTGGACCGGCTTTGGTGGTAGAATAGAAGACGACACAACAGTTTTTCTAATATTCATTGATAACTTTTCCATTTCTTTTGCTTTTTGGTTCACATAAAAATACTAAAATTAGATATGGGTGTTTGGCTAATCTTATAAATTGGGTTTTTGCTTATATAATACTAGTTAGTAGAGTATCCGCGCGATGTGGCGGCGGATACCCTGCGACTAAATTTTCCGGCGAATAAATGTTATTTTGTTTTGAGCTGTTGGATTTCAGATTTATGTTTTGGAAGCTTAATTAGATTGTACATTGTGGTTAAAAAAATGAACATATGTGAATTAAATTGTGTATTAATTGTATCTGTTGAATAGTGTGTTTTTAGTTTTATTTGTATTTGTACATTGTGCTTAGGTGGTTGTATATAATCGTGATGGGATGTATTAATTGTATGTATCTAAGAAATAGTATTTGCTTAAAATCAATTGTGCTTTACATAGTTGTACATTATGTTTTATAAATAGTATTTACTTAAATTCTAATTTAGAAAATCTTAAACTCATAAATAAGTGAGAGGTTCTTCCCTCAATTATAAGTAGTATAGATAGGTGGCTTATTGCTTATATTTCATGAGCTAAATAGGCCTTTGCTAAATATTTGGTCTAAATTATTATAATTAATAACGTAAAATGATAAATAAAAAATAATAATAAAAAAAATCAAAAAAACGTGAACATTAAATAGTGTAGTTATTAAATGAGGTTATAAAAATCTTTTTACAAAATATTGTTACCATAAGCCCACCCTCCACATATAAGCCATAAAATTAAGGCTTTATCAAAACCTTTTTATATAAGCTCATAAGCTCACTCATATAAGTTTAGTCAAACACTTACTTTAGGCTTATCTAACACATATAAGCTAATAAGCTCATAAGCCCATGATGAGTGTGTAAATACTCATCATTTTTGGTTAAATCTGAACTGCAAAACGTTTAAAAATGCTCAGAATTGCATCAAAATACTGAAAATATTCCAAAATTGCATTTTATATGTTTCAGATGCAAAATGTTCAAAATCGGATGAAAAATGAGCTAAGTTTGCATAATTGGCAGTTTCAGTCCCCAAGTTTCAAAAATTGTCAGAAATAGTCCCTGAGCACTTAATTTCAGAAGAAAAATCACCAAAGGTCCTTTTAAAATCATAAGTTGTCAAAATTAGTCCTTTGGTGAAAAATGTCAAAAGTTTTGAGAAATTACAAAATTGGTCCTTCAAGTTTGAAAATTGGCAAAAATGGTCCTTGGAAAATTGGAAAATGTCAGCTTTGGTCCTTGTACTATTAAAACTTTTCATTTTCAGCCCTTGGAACAACTTTGCAAATTGGCAGCCTAGGTCCCTTGATTTTCAGAAATTGCAACAAAGGTCCTTGTTATTAAAACTCTTTAAACCTTGGTCCCTTGTCAAAACTTCATGTGACCCCTGCCTTTTCCTTTGTGACCCCCTGTCAATATTCATTTTGGACCTTTCCCTTTCTATTATTAAAACGCCAGTCAAACACCTTTGACTCACCTTTCCCTCCACGGGTAGCCACCATCATCACCCTCCCCCTTCAACCTCGCTGCTTCCACCCACCCATCATCTCCCTACCCCCTACTCCTTTCATCCAAACACCCCAAGCCAAGGTGCATTTAATGCCCATTCAACCTAACACTCAACCCCCCAGCTGGCTTATACAAATTTGGCGCCAAAATTGATCCGATGGCTAAAATCCATCCAAGACATCCAATGGTCAATATTACTGCTGGGATTTGAAGAGAGAGGTGAGAGAAGCTCATTGGAGTATAAAAAGAAGCAAAGAGAAGGAAGAAAGATAGAGCACTTAGTTTTAGTTTTAAAATGTATTTCGTTTTTAAATGTCTTAAGTCTTAAAAGAATTCTTAGTTGTATTTTCCAGTTGCATTGTATCAATTTAACTTGTTTAAGTGTATTGCAACTCTTTTAAGTATCAATTCCAGTTTATGTTCATATTTCAAATTTCAAGCTCACTGTTGCAATTTTCATTTTCAAACTCCTATGTCAAAGCTGTTAGTAGCTAGGTTTTAAGCTAAAACAAGCTTCTATAAGCTTATTATAGTTTTTTACAAGCTTATATTCAAGTTTCAAGCACCTTTGGATATTGGTCAATGAAAGTCAAAATGGAGCAAAAATGGGTATGAAATGGAAAATGGGTTGATGCAGAAATGGAAATGGGTTGAAATTGAATGATTTGGGTTGGTTTATATAGGCTAGTAGTTCATTGTGTGCAGTGGCAAGCCATTGTGGCTAGGACCCATTGTAAGTGCATTTTCAAAGGTTCTTGCATAATCTGTGTTTGTAGACTTAAATAGTTGAAATCGGTAGTTGTATTTAGAGTAATAAAACTCGGTTTGATCATTATTACATGCTAGTTCATTAGTTAGTATAGATTTAAGTTCATATCGGTGTATTTAAGGGTGTTTGGATTTGCCTGTCAAATCTGTATTGAGGTGTATTCGTGATAGTTTCTTGTTGTGTTATGTTTTTTTAGCTCAAATTAACTCATTCAAGTCTTAAACTTGTGCCTGTAACTCTCAAAAGTCAAACATCATATTAATCTGTCTCAAGCCTTTGTTGGTTTTTGCAAATCAAAAGCTTGTTTAGTGTTTAAAATTAAGAAACATTGCTTGTAGTAATATCATTTCATCATATTACATCAATCTTAATCCTTAAAATCAGTTGCAAAGTTCACAAAAGTCAATTTAGCATAAGCGTTAAAAAGTCGAAAACCCAACCTGTTTTGAGCCCAACTGAAAGGATTTTTCATGAGCTCATTTCTGAGCCAATCTAAGTGAAACTTGGTGTTCATTAACTTCAGCTGGTCTATTTCATTATTAGCATTTTTGTAGATTTTTGTCAAATTTTTATAAGCTTCAAATGGGCTTGTCAATTGGGTCTCATATGCCCTATGCACACACTCATATGCGAGTGTGCAAGTTTTGTGCAAGCCTTGTCCAGTGCTCATTTTAGCTAGTCCAAGTCTGGTTTTTGGTTTACAAGCCCTTGGCCAGGTCTAGTGTAGGTTCCAATATTTGTTTTCTAGTCTCCTGCTTATTTGGTAGCTTATTCTTGGGTTTAGTAGCCATAATCCTGATTTTTAGCCTTAAGCTCAAATAAGTCAAATAATCAAGAGTTGCAATTCAGTGGTCTAGAGCAGTTGATATTAGTTGCATTTGGATACTTTTAGCCTTTTATAGCTTCTGAATCAGTTTAGTGCTTATTTGTGGTTGTTGGCTTATTTTAAGTGCTTATTTATAAGCACTTGGCTTTGCAGTCCCATATTCTTGTACACAACCCCTGTTTTTTATATTTTTCCTAGATTCTAAATATAATTTTAGACTTATCTTGAATTTTTCATATTTTTCCAAGCCTGTTTGCTATTTTTCTGCATTTAAATCAATTTTTAGCCCTTTTTAAATAGCTTTTAATCCAATTAATTCAGAAAAGTATCAAAAAAATAATTTTTCATTTTTATTAAGTTAAGATAAATATAAAAAGCCAAAAAAATATTTTTCCAAATTTTTCTTAGTTAAATTTGTATTTTTAAGTAATTTAAGTAGTTTTTAATAGTTTTTAATTCATAGAAAATACAAAAATAATCAGAAAAATACAAAAATAGTTTTGAAAATTCTCTTTTGTTATTTTAGATTTTTCCAAGTCATAATTTTATTTTTCTAGCTTTATTTCATATTTTCTTGTATTTTAGGCTAATATTAAATAGTTAAAACTAGTTTTTAATTAATAATAATTAATTAAATAGTTGTAAAAATAATTTTCTTTTTCTAAATATTTTCTTTTATCATTAGGTTTGTAAAAATGTCATTTTCATATTTTTAGGATTTATATTGCTTAAGTTTCACATTTTCTTAGATGCGTTACGTAATTTTTTAAAGTAAGTTTTATCAAAACATAAAATCAAAAACATCATTTTGCAAATAGTGATAGCGTTTATTTAATATTTTTATCTTTTTAATTTCCTTTAATTTGCATTTAAGCCTTTGTAATTATAGGCTATTTCTGTAGTTATAATAATCACAATCCCTTTTTCGTTCAAATTTCTGATCACTATCGTTTGGTGATCCATCGCACAGCTCGCTGGGACATAACGACCCGGGGAAACACTATACTCTCCTGATCTTCATTGCATTTGCTTCCGAGCTGTTTTAAGTTTGTTACGGTCGGCCATTCACAAGTGGTCGGCTTGAGTGATTAAACTTGACGGTTTGGAGCGGATCAGCCCATCATGTAACGTTAGCTAAACACCCCTAAATGTTAGGGCAATCGTAAAGTTGCTGAACAAGGCAACGATCATGTGACTTAGCCATTGTCTCTTCGGTTAATATGGTAAGCCGCATATTTGATTAGTCCAAGTTGATTGAAAGGTAAAAACGATAGTTTATAATTGTCGCGATCGATTTTTTATTAGGGATAATTTCATATATCCCCAACTTAAACCTTATAATGTCATATTTACCCAACCAAAACTCATAATAACATATATGCCCAATATTAATAACAATTTGTCATATTTACCCATTTCTTTATACAACTAGTTAAAATCTAATTTATGTTATTAAACTCCCATTCTACCCCTAATAACTTAATAAATTCTCCTTCCGTCCCAAAATTATAGTCCTCGTTTGACTTTTTTTACAATTTTGTCCTTAAATACTTTTGTTTGTATTATATAATACTTGATGCAAATATGAAACTCACCTTAACTAAAATTAAGAGCAAAATGTTTATAGAACAACACATATTGCCACATCATCTGAAACGGAAGAGAAGTAAAGAACCATGGAGGAATGATAACCAAACCAAGTAGATCCACACTCCAAGAAACCATTGTCGTCGCATGCCCAGAGGCCACCATGGAGCAGCAACAACAAAACCCGTGTGTGATGGCTCAAGATGTTGCATGTTGGTGGGACACGGTATCGGAAGTTGGCTTATCGAGTGGCTAGCCTAATCATCCAAACCAAGCGGTAATAGAACAATCATTCAGTCCATGTTATTGACTCAACACGTACCTACAGAAAACTTATTAGTAAGGGTATAATAGTCGACATAATCTTGAAAAGTAATTCTTATTAAGTTTATAAATCTTAAAATTACTTAAATTAGTATCATGGGTAAATATGTCAAATTTTTATCTAAATTGGGTATATATGTCATTATGAATTTTGGTTGGGTAAATATGTCATTATAAGATTTAAGTTGGGGATATATGAAATTATCCCTTTTTATTATTAGTATTTTTCTTATTATTTAAGATATGTTTATATTTTAAGAACTTTGTTTTAGAATTTGTTTCTTAATTTAAAGTTTACTAGTGACTATTGTCTTTCTCTCCAAGACATATTTAGACTATAAGTAAATGTAATAGCTAGGTTTAGGTCTTATAGGAGTTATTATGAGTTCATAGAAAGATAAAAGTGTTTGCCATTTGAGGGTTTATCGATTTCCTTATTCTTCGTTATTTTGTGTGGTTTCTTACATTTACAATGGTTCCGCAATCATTTGGTATTAAGAGCATAGGTTTGGACAAGAAATCACACAACTTATTGAAGCCAGATCGCGAGAAGCAAAAAAAGTTTGTTTCGGTTTGTCATATTCTGCACAACCGTGGGAAAACTAATAGCACAAATTCGTTAACATTTCGATAGTTGTAATTTTTAATCACGTTGTACAAAACTCACAATTCTAGAATCTCACCGTTCGGATATGCGATTAGAATTGTGAATCATTTTCTGCTATGAAGTTGCTGATTATTCTTGCTAAATATGGTATAAATGGCTATACTTATCCCACAATTTGGAGAAACCATAGTAAACAAACATAGAGGGGTCATAAATTTTAGAGTTTGAGACTTAGAAAGGCAAGACTTGAGGACGAGTTATTTTCCAAGAGGCGCGTCATGACGGTGTTAAGGCGCATCCAAGGTGTGAGGCGTGGCCTTCACGTTATAGAATAGATCAAGGCATCGGCTCTAGGTATGACGTGAGATTAAGCGTGAAATGTGATAGCGCGATACGTGGTTCTCTTTTTGAATTCAACTTCGATGAAAAAGTTTTATTCGAAAGAAATAAAGAATTAAATGCAAAGTTAATTTCTTGACTTAATTTCTTATATATAACACTTTTTGTAAACTCAAAATATATGAAATATGATATCATATATAAATCTAGAAAAAAAAATCATATTTTATGTCGCTTTAATTCACGCTTTAAATAAACACTATGGCTTCGCCATAACTCTTAACGTGTGAGGCGTGACAACGTCGTCACCCCACGTCTCATGCTATATGTAACATATCTAATAAAGCATGAAGGCCTTCTATAAATAGCAATACTTAAAATTCCATTACTTAAAATAGTAATACTAATTAAAACACATTTTTTAACATCAATTTTTTTACTACATAACTTACAAGTCTTAAAGTTTAATGTACAAAATACAAAACACTATTAATATGGTCAACATTTGGGATGTAAACGAGCCGAGTCGAGCGGATGGCACTTGAGCTCGAACTCTACGATTACTAAAACTCGAGCTCGAACTCGACTTCGAGCTCGGTCAAGCTTTGTATTTCAAGCTTGAGCTCGGCTCGTCATCTCAAACTCGAGCTCGAAACTCAACTTGAGCTCGATTATTTCCACATTTAAAGCTCAAACTTGATGAAAAACAAACATATCAAGCTCGACTCGACTCCATTTTATGACAATTACATAACTATGTATATAAAAAAGTGTAAAAGTGTAATATCGAAGGCTCGATAAGTGTCAGCGAGCCTCACGAGCCAAGTATTTTCGAGGTCGAACTCGAAAGGTGTACTTTCGGTACCTCGACCTCGACTCGTTTATATCGAGTCGATTTCGAGTAGTTTACGAGTCGGTCTCGAATAGCTCGCGAGCTGTCTCGCCTCGTTTACACTCTAGTCAACATAGTTAATCTAGTCATTTAACTATCAGGTTAATAAATACAATTAATGCGGTTATTAAAACACCCTTACATAAGAAATAAAAATTATCAAACAAATTGTATAACCAACTTTAACACAATTCATGCATTAACTGTCACTAATTCAAATAATAAAGCACATTATACAAATATTCTAGTCTAAACGGGCATGGGCCAAACGGGCTTGAGCCCGAATTGGCGCGGGCTAAACAAAATTTGATATATGTGAATTTATTGTCAAAAAAAACATAATAAACTAAAATATATGATTCATCGAAAAATTTTATTTAAGGGTGCGAGTATATGCCAGGACATTGTTTATAACCAAACAAATTTGGAGGGAAAATTTTTGACAGCCCGCTAATTTTCCCCGCCATTATCTTTCACAATTGACCCCACGTTTTCTCTAACCTCTGTGTTCAAAGCTTATCAAAAGGCTTTGACATAATGTTCTTCTCCCCAGGCCAAATAGAAATTGAAATGAAAATGAAAAAGCATGTGAAACTACATACAAACGAATGTATACGTCTTCCCTCATTTTTGTATATGAGATTTCATGTCAAAGATTTATAGTTTTCTTTTCTTCTTTTGGTTGAGATAATGGTACAAGAAAGATGCTAGGTATACTGTATTTGCTTTCCTTTATTAATTACATACTGATCAATTGGATGCTATGTTTCGCCATACTCAAAGGCAACTGAAAGTTACCCTTTGTTGCATATTTGTATATTTGTGTGCAGGAAGTGTTCGATGAAATGTCAATTTTTTTTTTCAACAGACATAACACTCGATTATATTATATAATCACATATGAGTACATGGTCTTCCATCTGCGTTATATTGTATATATATGTAATGTAATGTAATGTAATGTACGGAGTAATATGTAGTGTATGTTACGTAATGAATGCTTTCGGCGATTCGGTCGCTTTTCCATGAAGGTCTACCGTGACTAAGTCGTGAGTTGGTTGAAGATGCGACACATTGACGTAGTGGGATTTAATGCTTCATCTTCAAATGTTCCGAGTTTACATACTCTCGCCTGGGTGTGCATAAATCAAGTTGCAGTTATGTCTCTTCGTTTACGGTTTCCCCCAGAACTAGTCTCATTATATATGGTTTATCAGCTACTTAAACTTGTTTATAAGCTTTAGATAGTAAAGATAACAAGTTGAATAGAAAAACCAATTGAGTGTAACAAGTAATCAATCAAGAGGATTAGAGGTTGCAATTGGACTCACTTATAAGTAAATTGATAAATACAACCAACCTGCTTTGTGCCAAAAATGACCTTTTTTACGTAGCTAGTCCATAACACAAAGTTGATTCTTTAAGAAATATCTTGTTTTAGACTTTTTTTCCCTATTAGTTATGTGATTTTAATAGGAATCTTCTCATGCTATATTCTTTCACTTTGCAGTCAATCAAACTTGGTGTAGGAGCGTTCATTATGGAAGTAGCTCTATATTCTGCAAATTGTTTTGTTCATGGAAAACTTGGGAACGCAAACTACTACTTATCATATACACCTCTACTAAGAAGTGGCATTAAATAATTAAACATTTAAATCTAATTGTTCAAATGCTAAAAGGCGCTACTAATATAAATTAGTATCATATCCTCATTTACATTTGGAAGATCACAATGAAAATTTTGCCAAAACATGGAGTAAACAAACATAACTTTTTTATAATTGTTGAAATCAAGAGCAGCAACACTTTACACCATAGCTGTCTTTGATCATTAACAATTGCAACACCTTTTAAAAGTGTTGCATTTTCTTAATAATTTTGCAACACTTGAAAAAAAGTGTTGGTTTATATCTTAATATGCAACATTTATTTTGAAAGTGTTGCTTCATATTTAATTTGATCGAAAAAGCAACATCTTTCAAAAGTGTTGCCTCTAAATTGTTGCATTAGGATCATTTTGTTGTAGTGTTGTCTGATTTGGGACTGGGTGGTTTGTCATCTGACCTCTATGAGGTTGTTTCATCTGTTGCAGTTTCAAAATAGTAAACCACCTCTTCAGACTCAGTATCTTCCGAATCGTCGTCCTTTGGAATGGGTTCCGGTTTAGGATTAGGACGAGCGCCCTGAGACGGGACTTTTCTTTTGAAGCTTGGATGCCTCTTAGGATATTTGAGAGCCTCCGTGCGCCCGGTACTACAAGTGCTTCTGCTCTTCTTCTTGTCTTCGAGGGACAGTGAAGTCTTTTCATCCATAAAACCTACTTTACGCAAACGCTTTTGATATCGTAGATACGATGGAAGACTTTGATTTCGTCGGTGAGAAGCGGTCCAATAACAACGCACCTTGCTTCTTTCTTGATGAGTCTTTGAATCGACAATGTTTAATGTAGGCTCATGCGAGTGACTCTTGGGGTCATTGATTCTCAGGATGTCCCCATTTTTCAGAAATATTCGAATCAAGGGTTCGTGTATCTGATAAAGGGAACCTTTGTCCCAGGCTTCTTGAGGTGGGACATCATATCTTCCCATATCAGGCTTGCAAAGTTTATATGCTGTTTATTGACCATCCCCAGAAGGTTTGTAGGTGCATGAGTTTAGGATGCTCATGACCACCGCCTCTTCCCCTCAAAACAAGACTGCAACAGTGATGTACAATGTCCTCCACGGGTTGAGGAATGTTCTTTAGATCTGTAGGTTGGTAATGACTCCAGCAGCCTTCATCATAGCCAATGTCGACCCTGAATTGCATCATTGTAGCCTCTTCATTAGAATTTCTACATAGTCGTGAGGTTGAATGGCGTGAAGAATAAGTATTGTACGTAAGATCTCAAGCACGCGATCCGACTTTATCAATAAGGGTCACCGTGACAACATCTTGACCATCAACCTTCATCGCGGTGCCGAATTGATAAATGTAGATTCTAGTACGCTTGCCGAGTTGGTTAGCATGTTTGTTGAGGGATGAGTTTTGAGGATATCCACAAAGAATCCCGCATGATGACTCGAAAGCACGGAAGTTCTCAAAATCGACCTTGAGATTGTTCTTTCCAATCGTCTTGATGTAATCAGTTGGGAAGATATCATTCATTGTGAGCTCATTTGGTGCATTGACATTTTCCATGATGACGTCCATTTCGTGACCTGAAAGGTATTGAGACAAAACAACCAACATATCAAAAGACATTACGTTAGTCAAAAGTTGATTTTATTGTCCAATTATTGAAGTTGTTATGTTTATGAATGTTACGAGTCCAAAGTCACATATTGTCCAATAATCCAAAGTTGACATGATAAGTTATTTGAGTATGTTAATTTTGAATGTTTAAAGTCTAAAGTTTACTTAATCACACAACGTTTTAACTTTTGTAGCTTATTAGTGACATTTTGGTTTTGTGACATTATGAGTAACTTATTACAAGTTTGTACGCGTAACATTTCAAAAGTTTAGTTACAAATTGGCTAAAGTAGTTAGTAAAGCTTATGTGTAAACAAGGTAACCATAAGCGTGAATAAGCTTATGCTGCAAGAGTCACCCTAGGCGTAAGGAAGGCTTACGCCAGAGAGTGGACTCTTAGCATAAGTTTATGGTTGTCGATCCCGATCCTCGATCTTAGGATCTTACGATTTTACACGCAGCAAAACGATCCGATCCTACATAGGATCTTTGCAAGCTTAAGATCTTATAGGATCCCGATCTTGACCATATGATCTTACGATCTAATCCGATCCGATCTTACTTTTCTAGGATTACAAACTAAAAAACTACAAATTTATGGGTTGTTGGTTTGTAGAATCCAAAAAACATGTTAATCTTTTTAAACATTTTATAATCATAATTTAGGACAACATTTATATGAAGTATTCATAGTATTTTATGGTTATAATGTATTAGAATTTGTAGATTTGTATAAAATTACATGAAGTATTAAGAAATAACATTAGAGTAGGATCTTAAGATCCCGATCCGATCTTACGATCACGATCTTGCAAAGACAAAAACGATCCTGGGTAGGATCCCGATCTTGACAACCTTACGTAAGCTTAGGTTGAGGACTTACGCATAAGGTTTACTCGTAAGAGTAGGCCTTAGGCGTAGAAGTCCAAGTTTACGCATATCCTTCACAGAATACGCGTAGTCCATTGTAGACCCTTATGCGTAAGGATCACCTTATGCGTAGAATCCATTTAACCTTGATTCTGAAATTGGTACGCGTAGAAGCCTGAAATAGATCAATCATAACACTCATTTGAACAAGTTATTCAATCATTTTCAAAATCACATGGCATATCATTGACAAATCACATACGCGTAAGACGGTTCTATGCGTAGACATAAACCCTAAGAATTCAAATCCTACTTGTGTTTACTCAACCATGGGAAATCCACCAAATGTTTTCTGGGTTAAGATATGTGCTTAATAAGTCAGTTTCCACAAGTTTTAACATCAAATGCACCAAGAATCAATAATACCTAATTATGCGCATACATAAACCCTAAAGTTTAATTCTTCAACTTTGATGATACTTGGCATGATTCAAAGGTGATAAAGGTTAATTAAACATGTATCAAACATTTCTCAAGCATCTAATTATCCTAAAACACTCACAAGTGAAAACGCCCAAATCCTCATATGAACCCTAAAATTCGAATGTGTTTAAAACATTTTCTGGGTAAAATTTTTTTTGATGAAAATGGATATAAGACTAGATTTTGACCATGTTGACACTAACCATTTCATCATAAACACCCCATAGTGATTTCTTGTTCATACGCGTATGCGTAGAACACTAAATCACTCCTAGTTTAAAATCAGACCGTTGGTTTTGAGTAAGATTTAAGAACTATGTTTGAAATCACACAAGGAAACGTTTTACACTTACAAATTTCAAGATTGAATCATGGATTTTACTTTGAATGTTATGCGTGGATTATGGTGGTTGAAAGATTTAATGTGAGTAATAAATGTGAAAGGTAGGTTTGGTGGAGGTTTTGTTTGAAATTATTTTCAAATTATACAAGAATGGTCCCTCCATCATAACAATTTTCAACCAAGACCCATAACATCCACTTTGGTTATGCAAAACTTGACTGTTTGAAAAGAAACTTGACGACACTCCCCCTCGATTTTAGTAATGATAAAATTTTACAAATTTGAGTCCGAGGTGATTGTGAAACAAGAAACGTGTCCATCATTATCAAAGAAACAACCAATTTAAGGTAACATGCAAGTACAAGGTTTTATGAGACTGAAAAATATTTACATTCTCCACCTCAACACTTGTTCAGGAAAGATAATGAAATGTTTGATTGAACAATGTGTTGACGGAAGATTTGTACTTGCAATGTTTGAAAGAAATTTAAATAGAAGAATATTTTTGAATTTTATCAGATTTTATATTTTTCTATTTTTGTTTTTGAAAAAATTTATTTACAAAAGAGGTTTTGGTGTTTGACTTGTTTTAAGATTATGTTAAAAGTTAGTCCAGTTCCTCTGGAGTCAAACACCTCATGCCAATCCAGAGATCAAATCAAGAAACTAATGCAGAGCTAAGGCTTTGTGAGAAGATCCAGATTGGTGTTCACTCCACAAAATATAATTCAACGCACTCTTTTCCACGCGTTCTTTATGAAATGATATCAAGATCGATGTGCTTGACTTCAATGTTGAACGGTGTTGACGAGATCGCAGCACTTTCATTGTCACAAGACAATCGGATTCTTCAAATACGTAACCATAATCTTGAGTTGTGTTCTCATCCAAATGACTTGAGTACAACACGTATTATGGCTACATATTCTCGCTTCGCTGAGGACATCGATGTACGCCTGCTTCTTCGATTGCCATGACACCAATTTATCACCAAGGAATTGCAAACCACCTAAAGTACTTTTCCGAGAATCTAAGCATCCTGCATGATCAGCGTTGAAAAGCTATTAGTTCAAAAACTAGAATCCTTCTGGATACTAGATCCCAAATTAATGGTTCCCTTGATGTATCGGAGGATTCTTTTAGCCTCGAGAGGTGTTCTCATTGGTCGCATCGATAACGGGAGCAAATATATACGAAAATACAATGTCGGTCCATCGGGTCGTTAGATACATGAGAGACCCAATAATACTTCGGTATTTGGTAGGGTCAACCAATTTCCCATGCAAATCAGCATCCAGTTTTTTGGTATGTGCCATTGGTGTGGCATAGGTATCACAACTTTGCATTCCATGTTTGTTTAATATTTCAAGAGCATATTTGGACTGATTTAGAAAAATACCACGGGGTGATTGATGGACTTTTAGTCTTAAGAAGAACGTAAGTTCACCCATCATTGACATTTTAAAATGTGTTTTCATAAGTTTTGAAAAAGCGTTTGAGTGCTTTTTATGGGTTGACCCAAAAATGGTGTCATCCACAAAAATTTGAACGATTAAAATGTGTGTCCCGTGATATTGTATAAACAGTGTTGGGTCGACCGATCCTTTGACAAAATTATGGGATAGAAGAAAGGATGATAACTCATCACACCATGCCTGAGGGGCTTGTTTGAGACCGTAGAGATCCTTGTTTAGTTTGTAGACGTGATTAGGGAACTCTGGATCAACAAATCCTTCCGGTCGACTAACATATGCCGTTTCCTTCCTTACTATTCAAAAGCGTTTTGACATCCATCTGATAGATTGTGATGTTCATGTGAGCCGCGAATGCCAAAAAAATCTGTACAGCCTCAAGTCTAGCAACCGGTGCGAATGATTCCTCGAAGTGAATCCCCTCTTCTTGTCCAGTTTTTCCCATGCAAATCAGCATCCAGTTTTTTGGTATGTGCCATTGGTGTGGCATAGGTATCACAACTTTGCATTCCATGTTTGTTTAATATTTCAAGAGCATATTTGGACTGACTTAGAAAAATACCACGGGGTGATTGATGGACTTTTAGTCTTAAGAAGAACGTAAGTTCACCCATCATTGACATTTTAAAATGTGTTTTCATAAGTTTTGAAAAAGCGTTTGAGTGCTTTTTATGGGTTGACCCAAAAATGGTGTCATCCACAAAAATTTGAACGATTAAAATGTGTGTCCCGTGATATTGTATAAACAGTGTTGGGTCGACCGATCCTTTGACAAAATTATGGGATAGAAGAAAGGATGATAACTCATCACACCATGCCTGAGGGGCTTGTTTGAGACCGTAGAGAGCCTTGTTTAGTTTGTAGACGTGATTAGGGAACTCTGGATCAACAAATCCTTCCGCCGACTAACATATGCCGCTTTTCCTTCAGCTTTACTATTCGAAAGCGTTTTGACATCCATCCGATAGATTGTGATGTTCATGTGAGCGAATGCCGTAAAAATCTGATGTGCCTCAAGTCTAGCAACCGGTGCGAATGATTCCTCGAAGATCCCCTCTTCTTGTCCCGTTTTTCCCATGCAAATCAGCATCCAGTTTTTTGGTATGTGCCATTGGTGTGGCATAGGTATCACAACTTTGCATTCCATGTTTGTTTAATATTTCAAGAGCATATTTGGACTGACTTAGAAAAATACCACGGGGTGATTGATGGACTTTTAGTACTAAGAAGAACGTAAGTTCACCCATCATTGACATTTTAAAATGTGTTTTCATAAGTTTTGAAAAAGCGTTTGAGTACTTTTTATGGGTTGACCCAAAAATGGTGTCATCCACAAAAATTTGAACGATTAAAATGTGTGTCCCGCGGATATTGTATAAACAGTGTTAATGACCGATCCTTTGACAAAATTATGGGATAGAAGAAAGGATGATAACTCATCACACCATGCCTGAGGGGCTTGTTTGAGACCGTAGAGAGCCTTGTTTAGTTTGTAGACGGATTAGGGAACCTGATCAACAAATCCTTCGCCGACTAACATATGCCGCTTTCCTTCCGCTTTACTATTCGAAAAGCGGTTTTGACATCCATCCGAGCTGACAGTGATGTTCATGTGGAGTCATGAATGCCGAAAAATCAGACAGCCTCAAGTCTAGCAACCGGTGCGAATGATTCCTCGAAGTGAATCCCCTCTTCTTGTCCAGTTTTTCCCATGCAAATCAGCATCCAGTTTTTTGGTATGTGCCATTGGTGTGGCATAGGTATCACAACTTTGCATTCCATGTTTGTTTAATATTTCAAGAGCATATTTGGACTGACGTAGAAAAATACCACGGGGTGATTGATGGACTTTTAGTCCTAAGAAGAACGTAAGTTCACCCATCATTGACATTTTAAAATGTGTTTTCATAAGTTTTGAAAAAGCGTTTGAGTACTTTTTATAGGTTGACCCAAAAATGGTGTCATCCACAAAAATTTGAACGATTAAAATGTGTGTCCCGTGATATTGTATAAACAGTGTTGGGTCGACCGATCATTTGACAAAATTATGTGATAGAAGAAAGGATGATAACTCATCACACCATGCCTGAGGGGCTTGTTTGAGACCGTAGAGAGCCTTGTTTAGTTTGTAGACGTGATTAGGGAACTCTGGATCAACAAATCCTTCTGGCTGACTAACATATGCCGTTTCCTTCAGTTTACTATTCAGAAAAGCGGTTTTGACATCCATCCGATAGACTGCGGATGTTCATGTGAGCCGGATTAAAAATCTGCATGACTCAAGTCTAGCAATCGTGCCAATGATTCTCAAGTGAATCCCTCTTCTTTGTCTATAACCCTTAGCCACCGGACGTGATTTATTTCGACACCATACCCCTCAGCATCTAACTTGTTTTTCCAAATCCATTTAAGACCAATGACGTAAACCCCTTGGTCGCTCCACCAATTCCCATACTTCAAGACGTTTAAATTGATTAAGTTCTTCTTGCATGGATTCAATTCAGTTGTCATAAGTCATTGCTTCTTTAATGTTCTTTGGTTCGATTGACAAAAAGTAGTGCATAAATGCAATGTTCACTATCACCATGCTGTCTAGTTACTTTTAACTAGTTGATTCGGTTTCCAATAATGTTCGCAGAGGATGGTCTTTAGTCTAACAATGTGTGGAGGGTTGATGTTGATATACATTATGCAGATTAGGTGGATTCAAATGGCTTGTAGATTGATTCAAAAATCGGAAGTGGCGCTTCATTAGCTTAAAGGGTTAAAGAACGCATTTGATCATAATCATGGGCGAGGTACATCATGATTCGAAGATCACCGCCCGTCATTGGATGCGGTTTGTTCTACCGTTGTTGTAGAATCAATTGAAGGTGCCACAGAATAGTTATTGTTGTTTCAGTGTATCGTATTGGAGTATTATCGTGTTGAGCGCCGAAACATTTGATACATCTACAAAGACGTTGATCAATATCATCACGCCAGAGAGCAAATAGTCGCTCCATTTGACGCAGTAGTGTTTGTAAGCTTGTTTCCGATGAGTGAGGAAGTTTGGGTTATGTTTGCCGGTGTTAAGTTTCAAGTTTTGGTTATAAGCCATATCTCAGAAGTTCATCAAAATTAGCATGAATCATTTCCATAATCTCCTTATAACGACCGATTCCGTGATCCGGTATCCTTTAGAATTTTCACAAGATCCAACGACGACTCCAATGTCGGCTTTAGCCTGAGCTTCCAAAATCATCACGATCATTATTCGGTAACATGAGAGACCCAAATACATGAAAATGTTTGAGATTCGGTTTGCGGTTATGGATAAGCTCATAAGGTGTTTTGTTGTGGCGTTTGGTTATCATAGAACGGTTCTGAATGTAGCATGCAGTTGACACGGCTTCGTACCCACAAGTAATTTGGAAGTTTTGCATTTATAAACATCATTCTTGCAGCTTCCACTAACGTACGATTTCGTCTTTCAATAACTCTGTTTTGTTCTGGTGTTCTTGAAATTGATGTTTGATGCTCAATTCCTACTTTCTCATAATATGCTAGAAGAGTTTGATTCACAAATTCAGCCCTTTGTTCGATTCGATTTGTCTCAATGTGTTCGAGCTGAACTTGAATTTTGCGGAGAAAGGTGATGATCATTTGAGGAGCTTGATATTTACTTCGAAGAAAATAAACCCAAGTCCATCTTGAGTAGTCATCGACAATTAAAAGAATTTAGCGCTGCCATTGATCGCCCGCATAACGATCGCCACACAAATCCATGTGAAGAAGATGAAGCACATGCCGAGCGTGTTCCACCTTTGAAGGAAAGTGAGCACGAGTGCTTTTCCCTTGTTCACAAGCTGAGCATAGATGATCTTTAGAATACCGAAATCTTGGAAGATCTTCAACGAGTTTGTAGCGTGCAAGATTGGTTATGGTTTGAAAGTTCAAGTGTGAAAGTCGACGGTGCCACAGCCAAGATTTTGTTGATGTTGCCTTAGAAAGTAGACAGATGGGAGATGAAGCAATCATGTCTTGCATGGATATTGTGTAAAGACTTGATGTGTGAGTTCCGCATTAACGGATCGCTTCCTTGTAGATCACGAATGAAACAAGTTTTCTCCCTAAAAGCAACTTCCAAATCACCATCACAAAATTGATCGACTGAAAAGAGATTGTGACCGAGACCGTCCACATAATAAACTCTGCTAATTTTGATGTTCCCATTGATGTAATCTTCGTAGCCCATGATAGCTTTATGATCATTTCGAACTCGACAAGACTACGAACTTTTGAGACAAAGTTTGATAACGTTTGAGATTGCTGTCATGTGCCGGAACATTCGCTATCAACAATCCAGAGGATGATCTGTATCATCTCGTTACAATACGACGACACGGGTGGAATAGAAGTAGAGGTGGAACCCAAGAGTTAGAGGGTTCCTACATGCTTAAAGTTGAAACACACATGTTAATGATTTTAGGAATCCATTTAAATCCCTGGTATGTTTTGTAAACCATCTACGCCAAGTCCAACTAGTCTTAGCTTTGGTCTTAGTGAATGCACTAGGTGATAATTTCTTCCTAGGAGGTGAATTGGGTTCTATGGGTACATCAATGACAGCTAAGTAAACACTAGAAGGCGGATTACCTAGCAATGCACTTAGAAGCATTAGTGGGCCTAGAGGTATTCCGCTTATTATTCCGCTTCTAGATAAGATAGACTTAGCAACACATTTATCATGACAACCATAAAACATGCTTTATTTCACAACCAACACAAGATGCTTCAAACAAAACATTCGAGTACTTAAAGGTTCAAAGATTGTTACATCACTTTTGCTATTACATTTTTCTAACGCAATGTCTATAGTGGGTGCAACATGAGTTTTATTCAAAGTCCTAAGGTGTTCTTCTACTCGTGAGGTCTTTATTGTTCTTCTCTTTACGCTGCAACTTCCTATTCTTCCCGGTTTTGCTCTTAAGCTATGAAGTGCTAACGTTGGGAAAAGAGGCAACTATTCCTGTTTCAGTGGAAGGAAGCACATTAATATCTTGTGGTTTCTCACTAGGCATTCTAGTTTCAATTTTAAACATTCCTAGGGCAAGTACATTTGTGTTACTAATCTTATCTTGCTTAAGTTTGACCAACTCTGCTTTCAAGTCAATGATAGTGTGTAACAAATCTTGATTTTCAGAGTGAGTGTTTCCATTGTTTCAGAAACTTCTTTGGTATATGCAAGATGATCATCAGCATCTTTGGACACTTTAGCACGAGTCTTTTTGAGCAAATCAAATATGACATCATATTTTGTTTTGACTTTTGCAAGTTCTTGTTCATACTTTGAAATTTGACATTTTAAAGACACGTTTTCATAATCCAGTTGTTCCATTTTTGGATCAAAAGATTTTACACGCAACTGGTTGATTTTGTTTTGTAAAGCAAGTTCTCGATTTTGACAATCTTTTTGACACCATTGAAGACGACGTTTTTGTAGGATCGTAAATATTATTGTGTTGATGATTCGGGTAGTCTAGGATGGTGGTGATACAAGAAAGCCATTGTTTTAGAGAGAGAAAGAGTGAGAGGGTGTTCTTGGTAGAGACTTGCTTTACAAAAAGAAAGGTTCGATTGAAAGAAGCACCACCCCTTCCATGGATGGAAGGGGTATTTATAGTTACAAACAATAATGTCCGACGGGTCATGATCGTGCATACAATGGGTAAAGACCGGCCCTTCCTCCACGTGTTATACTAAACTAAACTACGCTACAAACTAACTAATTAACTACTAAATAACGTAAATAACGACATGTCTACGAGCTAACTTATGCTAGATAATATTTGGGGTGACCGACACTTCACAATGGAATTTCCAATTCCTAACAATCTCCCCCTAAGGGAGGTCACCCATGTTTTACATTTCGAATCCTAGCATTCTATTATATCTTCAGTCTTGAGCTCGTAGACTTTAATTCTTCACATCCGCAATCTTTGTGCTTAAGTAGCGATTCTTCAAAGTCCGATTGCTTTGTACTTTAGTGGAGGCCTTTCAACTGATCCACATCTTTGATGATCTTTGAGATCATCGCCCAAAGTAAATCTCTGGATCACCCATTTTGTGTTGCCATCATGTGTTGTTGTGACTTTCGGACCGACATGCTCACACTTCGGATCATGACATCTTTTCCATCGTGAGTAGCGAAGCTTTCATCGCTCATGATATTTGCACAGTCGTAGCGGAAACATAGTATAAAAATATCGAGCGTGTTCCGTAGATATGCACAAGTCATGATTTCTTCAATTAATTGTGGATGCTGTGAGCATGCGGCTATGCATTGACTCCTCATTTTCTCGACAAATTTAACCGTCCAAATGTACCCAAACAACAGCTAGTTAAAGCTCACGAAAGTGTCTTTGATCACTTTCGCTGAATTGAGGTACACGCCTACGGTTCCCGTTGATCAGATACAAGTACGCTCGTGATCGAGGTAGAATTCAAGAATCTCCTTGAGAGGTGTTCGCAGCTGTTCTAGTTGTTCTCAAACCGGAACGTCTCAAAGAATACAACACAGAGTAAGTGAACCAGCGAATTGAGATTCACTGATTGATGAAAAATTGATTTGAAAAACAATCGCATATTGCTTAGAAGAAAGAGTTTTGCAATACGACGAAGGTTTTATAAGAAAGATCAATTTTCAATCAAAATACCTTTTGTATTTGAAAAGAGTACACATTCGATGTGCTAGAGAAAAGAAGAAATTTGCACATCGAACGGTTTTTCCAAAAGTATTTTTTCAATCAAAGATACTTTTGAATTTGAAATATGATTCGATGTGCTAGAGAAAAGAAGATTTGCACATCGAACGGTTTTTCCAAAAGTATTCGTCAATTCATTTCCTGGACCAAGGTTGATTCAAGAATGAATCGCCCCAATTGTTTCTATCCAGTTGTCACAAGTTTGATCTTTATAAAAGATCTCACATGTCACCCACCAAGAGCTTGTTTGATGTTGGCTCTAGAAGGCTTTCCATCTTCATCGTGAATATATTTAGCTCAGACTCAGTCGTCACTCTTCCCATATCTCACTTTTCTCCTTTTTTCATCATACCTAAGGACTCTACACTATATAGTGGATTGTCCCTGGGTAGATCCTTCCGGCTCTGGCGGGATCGTAGGAACGAATACCTAACCTAACCATCCTTATAACACCATGAATAAAGTAAATTGGTCGGTCTTTTGGTGTTGTTCTTTCCTTCTCGAAACCAATTGAAAAATCATTTGGAAAAACAATCAAGGTACTTGTGATACGAGATCAAAACATTTTGTACCTTAATAGTTTTGATCATTCAGAAATGCTCCCCCTCAACATGTGCATATGATTTTATAAATTGTTTAGCACATGGAGGCAAGAGTTCTTTTGAAATAAATTCTTGATCACAATTTCCATGGAAAAAGCCATTTGATTTTCTTTGGTAAATTCTCCCCCTCGATATGTGCATAGGATATTTGAAATCATTTTATCACATAGAGGAAAGAGTTCTTTTGAAGCACATTTACGATCACACAAGCCATTAAGAAACCATTCGCTCCCCCTCAATATGTGCATCAATATATGAAAGAGTTTAGCACATATTAGAGAGAGCCAGCACATTGAATCAAATGATCACCTTTTATCAAATTTCATATTAAATCACAAATTCTCCCCCGATCAAAAATATCAAACCCTTTGAGATTTATGATCTCAATTGATTTAAATCATTTAAAAGATTTTGGGGAAAGACGTGGCAACATTTAATTTTTGAAATTGACTAATGAGGACCAATTATAGACATTAAAGATTGTTAGTGTCAGGTATGATAGTTTTTAAGAGATCTTTAAGTAAAATAAAACAATTTCACAATCAAACAAGAACAGAAAAAATTTCATTTTATAAGATCTTTGAGTTTTAAAGAAAAATCATACCATGACATAACATTAAATATTTAGATCACCACTTATTATTGTACAACCGGACCTTTTATGAAGAAATATCGATTGAAAATATTTTATTTTAAATCACTCTCCCCCTCAATCGATGACCGTAGTCGATGATTGAGTGACTTAAGTTTTGATAAAATGAAATTCGGTGATTTTCAAAATTAAGTCAAATTTATTTTCAAAACCAATATTTTTCATTTTCAAAACAATTTTATCAAATTGTTTTAAGAAAAATGGTATCATCCACTATTTATCCTGCACAAAGATACGTTAGGTGGTTCAGAAGCTTCTGTTGTTGCTGTAGGTTAGGAAGAAAACCGTCTGCTGATGCTGTGAGACCTCTGACGTTGCATTTGTCGTGCCAACTCTTCATAGAGGTCCAATTAAGCTCCGTTTCTTCATTTGATGATGAAGGAAACCATCTCATAGATGCAGTGAGACCTCTTACGTTGCATTTCATGCCAACTCTCCATAGAAGTCAAATTAAGCTTCGTTTCTTCATTTGTCGACCCAAGATATAGTTGCCCTTTCCTTTCGGCATCCAATCATTATATATTGTGGGATCCAGATCGGGAACATTCTTATATACTGTCACACCCCCAAATTACCTGTTTTGCAGCGGAATGGAATTCCTGGGGATTGACTGTCATAGCATCACAATCACAGTTATATTGAACGACCTAAAGTGTCGTTTGAAAAGAACATGGTTTGATTTAATAAAACAATCAGAGTTTACAAATTAGGTCCCAAATGTAAATCAACTTGTGCGGAAATAAGTTTGTTACAATTCAAACGATGTTTTAAAGTACGTAAAGCCCAAGTGAGACGCGTCGTCATCACGACTCCATGATGTGTCCAAATGCATGCCATGAAGTGAATGCCTTAGATACCTGAGATAAAGACATGCTAAAAGTGTCAACACAAAGGTTGAGTGAGTTCATAGAGTTTGTTTTGAAATGAAAAGCCCTTTCAAAATCGTTTATGCAGCAAAGGCATTGTAAATCCACTCAGTTCCAAGTCCCGCCCATACAAAACTTGCAACCTGTGTGTTCACAACCCACTGCCAGAATATGCATAGTTAATGTTCAAGTGCATAATGTCAAATGAATTCACAAATAGTGCATAACTTACTGTATCCACAGTTACTTAATATAACACATAATTTGTACGGTTTCACATTGTTCCATGACCATTAGTGCAATGATTATACCAAGACCATCAGTTCAATGAATGTACCAAGACCATCAGGTCCCAATGAATGTACCAAGACCATCAGTCCAATGAATATACCAAGACCATCACTCCAATGAATATACCAAGACCATCACCCAATGAATATAATATGAAAGTTCTAAGTATGGCAAAAACTGTGTTACTACGCATGACTAAGCATTCAGTTCAGTTAAACATGTAGTTTCAAATAATCATGATAGTTATGAAAATAATTGAGCATGTATCTCCCCCAAAACATTTATGAAAACAATTAAAAGTGGGGCTATGGAACTCACTTGGTAAACTGGAATAATGGCAAAAGTGAGTACACCGAGGTTTAAAGTGATGCGTTAACCGGGACCTATTACGAATGATTTGATATGTCATGAGTTGCAATGTAATGTTATGCATGCACTTCGTATGTTATTTATACCATTTACGGGTTTTGAAAATATTACTCGTCGTCGAAAAATACTCTTTTGACGTCTTGACCCTTCAAAAATGACCTTACATGTTTTTACGTCAAAATGTCATCCTATAATGGTTTTATAATGATTTTGGTGAAATTTCCACTTTTAGTCGTAAAACAATGTCGACGGAATTTTCTTGAAATTAACAAAATGGCTTCGGAAAATAGTCGTAAACATGGTACGTCGATCGTTAGTGAACGAACTCGACGGTTTTGGAAAGTTTGTATCGATATCTAGAAGTTTCATTCAGAGTTTTCGTCCAAAAGGTATCGATCATAAAGATATTAGGGGTTAAAGTTGGTGATTTTGGCTAATTGTGTGCAGAAAATAAGTTTCGGCCAAGTTTGAACATCCGTAAATAATTCACTATGACTCCGCTTGACAAACAGCTTTCTGTTTTGAAAAATATGGCCGATGAACTTGATTTTACTAGAAGACATTTCGTTCCAAAAGTTTCGGCATCATGGTTAAAAACAGCCGAAAACATGGTCGTTACAGCTAGTGAAATACTTGTAACGTAGAAATAATATAGATTTTCAGAAAATAATATTTACGGCAACTTTATGAAAATGGCCATATCTTTGTCGTTTTAAATCCGTTTTCTACGTAATATATGTCCTTAGCTTCGTATCGAAGTAAACTAATATATTTTTGAGAAGTCGAAATAATTTGTGAAGCTTAAGGCTAGTTTTGACCGAACAAGTAAAAACAGCAAAGCTGAATTTTCTGAAAATAATACGTTTCGTCGTCAAACTTTAAAAATCCATAACTTCTTCGTTATAAGTCCGTTTTATTCCGTTCAAGCGGCCACGGATTCGTTTTAAAGTATACTTTCTAAATATCAAGGCCAAAAAGTCGTACCAACAGTAGGTTTTTCCAGAAATTCGAAACAAAAACAGAACATAAAATATAGTTATCGAAAATAGTTTTTCTCGGACAAAACC
Organism: Chrysanthemum makinoi; assembly: GCA_910596185.1. NCBI lineage: Eukaryota > Viridiplantae > Streptophyta > Magnoliopsida > Asterales > Asteraceae > Chrysanthemum > Chrysanthemum makinoi. Next base: position 11,806,327 of record OU343219.1, read on the forward strand.
TATTCTAATTCCTTCAAATCAACTCCAAAACTATTCTAATCCTACCATACACCTTCTTAGGGTGTCATGGGTTCCTAATCACCATCAAGACCAAAGAATACCATGGGAATAATTATAGGATGACCAATATGTATATATAACTTAAAAATCATGAAATAAATGGTATAAATCACATAACTTGCATACTATCTCCAAAAAGGAAAAGGAAACATGAAAATGATAAAACAAGCTTACAAGTGATTATGATGAGGTGAAAGTAACAAGGATTAAACTTAAATACCCTTGGTTTTTATTTCAAAACCATATAAAGAGTATAAACTAGATTGTATTAACACTTGAGCTTGCAAAATCTTTTGATTTCTTGCTCCCCTTTGAAGTGGCCGGTTTTTGTAATGAGGAAGAAGGAGAGAAAAAGTTATTTTTGCTACTAGTGAATTATTAGAAGTGAAAAATGAAATGAGATGAAGATCTTTGAGTCTAAATCTATACTATCACATTTCTACCAACTCATTAAATGAAATCCCTCCATAGGGCCGGTTTTCATGGGATGATTGTCTCAAAATATATTTTTTTTTTTTATAGATGCAACTTGTATATATTTGTTTGAGTAAAATGTGCAAATACTTGACAAAGTATAAGTAATTGGTAAGTAAAGTGTAGAAAATGTACAAATAAGTTTTTACTAAGTCAAAATAGAATGTAATGAGATGATAAAAATTGTAAAAATACATTCCTTGTGAAAATTGAGTGATAAAATAATTATCGTATAATTTTTAAGAAAACGACGTAATAATTTAATTTTAACGATTTAAGTACCAAATAAATTTGAAACACTAGGAAAACTAAAAATATAGTTTTTATGAACTAAATGTAAATTTAAAAATACCTCGGGATCATTTTTGAAAGTAACGGATTAAATATTTAAAATAATAACTCACGCGATAAAAATTATTAAATAAAAATTACGCGTTGAAGGTAAAATGAAATGTCGTGAATGTACTAATGAGATGCAAATGATGTCCATGAAATGTAGACTAATCATAGTCCATATGAAATGTACGTGATGTCATGATCATGAATTCGCCGCTAAACCTTCAAGGTTACGCGAATTTGAAACAAGTAAACCAAGTTTACTATAAATGTTGAAATAATGAGACATGAATCGTGTCGAGAAATGACCTGAAAGTACGGATTGTCACATTCGCCCATCCAAAAAGGAATTCAGTCCCTGAATTCAATCGTTGTTAGGTCTAACGGGTTTAGGGTTTGATGTGGCAAACTTTCCCATTCCCGAGCAAAACCCTCAAAAGACTTTTTGGTAACCGATTTTTACTTAATCCCACAACTCATCAAACAAGAACTGTCATACGATTAGGCTAAATCGGTTTAGGTAACAACTTGTTTCTAGCTCGATCTTTGCAACTCATCAAACAAGAACTGTCACGCGGATCAAACTGAAAACAAGTGGTTTGAAGAAAATCTTTTGAAAATTTGGCTCGATTACGGAATTGCTTACACATATAAGCCTACTACTCCCTTCATTGCATGATTCTTCCCGAATTAGACATAGGTGATCAGGCCATGTATAATTTAGGAGTAACTATGCAATGCTTGGACTAATCGACTCATATGTTTGTTTGGTGTTGAGTCAACGGATGTTAAAATTGTGATGAACACCGAGGAGAGAAGACATGGAGAAGTGTCGTTAAAATAATAGTTAAAATAAAAGGAATTAAAATCCTCGTAAATGATATCGAATCGAAAGGAAATAAAGTACGATAGATGAGAATATTTTACAACAGTAGTTTAGCAAAAGTAGTACATCGTTAAGTTATAAAGTTTCGGATACGATGGAAGACATAAAATTAGTACAACATAGTACATAAGGAGAAATAAGACTGTTAGTTTCCGAACTTCTTCAGTCTTCCGCGTCGTTGATACCTTGACGAGCTCCTTCTAACATATACACATTCCCATGAGCACCTTCGACTTGTTGACCTTGGTTTTGAGGACATTGATTCCGATAGTGTCCTTGCTCCCCGCATCTGTAACATGTAACCATGGCCTTGCCTCTACAATTCCTGGCAAGGTGTCCCAGTTGTTGACACTTGTAGCACTTAGCAGGACAAAGACCCGTGTGATGATACTTACATCGATTACATAGTGGGTAGGTTCCAAGATAACCTCTGCCTTCTATTGGTGCAGCAACATAAACCATTGCAGTTTCTTGCCCTCTTTTCTGCTGTTGATGATGGTTAGTGTTGTGGTTGTGGTTGTTGTTGTTATAATCTCCTTGGTCGTCTTCCCATTTCCTTTTGTTGTTGTTGAGTTGGTTATCGCCGTTGTTGTTGTTGTTGTTTTGGTTATTGTAGTAGTTGGTGCAGTTGTTGGGGTTGTTGTGGTTTTGGTTGGTGTTTGTGTACTTGCCTCTCTTCACTACCTGGGCCATGAGCTTTTGAGTCAATCGAATAGCTTCCTCAATCGTTTGCGGTCAGAAGAAGTCACGTCACCTTGAATAATTTCAAGAAGTCCATCAATGAAAGCCTCCAGTAGCTTCTCATTATCCGAAACCATAGATGGACATAACACGGCCAATTCTTGGAATCTCCGAATGTAAGTGTCAATATCATACCCAATAGTTTCTAGTTCATAGAACTCCGTCTCCAACTTTTTCACTTCCGTCCGAGGACAAAACTTCTTAGTCACCAAACTCTTGAATTGCTCCCAAGTAAGCTTGAAAGCATTCTCCACTCCAATCGGTTGAGCATATGAATTCCACCAAGACAATGCTCCATCAAGTAAAGTACTCGTAGCAAATTTGACCTTACTATCATCCGGACAGTTACAAAGCAAAACCACGGATTCCAACTTTTCAAACCATCGTACCATTGCTGTAGCTCCTTCCGTCCCTCTAAACTTGGTGGGTTCGCCACTTTTGAAATCTTTGTACGAACATTTCTTAACCCCAGATCCTCCTGCATTACCAGTAGCAGCAGCTAGTCTAGCGGCTTCAGGCTGACAGCAGCGTGGCCTCAGCAACAGCAGCAGCCACCGTTTCCCTTTCGACTCTTAGAGCATTAGCAATGCTATCATTCACTAACTTCTGAATAGCCGCTTGGGTCATTTCAACTGTAGCTTTCTTCGGTGCCATATCTTCTTCAAAACAAGAGAAAATGTGAGACGTAGCAAAATCCGATGTTAATAATAAGCGTTCTAAAGAGATGTGATAAGAGACGATAAGTTTGAAGTTATTTTTTCGAAATGATCGACGGGTTCCGCAAGGGTGGGTTATGAGGTGTTGTAAGTGCTTCAAGGTATGATGGTTTAGAGACTTAATGTGTGAATAAAGTGTAACTCGACATGTTAGTGGTGAAACGAAGGAGTGAGAGCGACTTCGTCCTATTTAAACGTTTATCTCGGCATTCGTCGTTATTGATGATGAATCAGCTGATATAAAAATTGTGATAGGGAATGACAAGGAATTCTCCACGTTAGAGTATGGGGAAAAGATAATGGGATGGGCATTTAAGGGCATCCATGTGACAATCGATGTGAAATGAAAGTGAATAACTCGAAAAATGTACATAATGACCGCATGTGAAGTGAACATGTACTTGTGATGAAATGATGAGATGCTATGATAATGTAGTTATAGTCTAGGGTCAATGATGCAACCTAGTTCTCTATAACTGAAGCTCTGATACCAATCTGTCACACCCCCAAATTACCTGTTTTGCAAATGAATGGAATTCCTGGGATTGACTGTCATAGCATCACAATCAAAGTTATATTGAACGACCTAAAGTGTCGTTTGAAAAGAACATCGTTTGATTTAATAAAACAATCGAGTTTACAAATTAGGTCCCAAATGTAAATCAACTTGTGCGGAAATAAGTTTGTTACAATTCAAACGATGTTTTAAAGTACGTAAAGCCCAAGTGAGACGCGTCGTCATCACGACTCCATGATGTGTCCAAATGCATGCCATGAAGTGAATGCCTTAGATACCTGAGATAAAGACATGCTAAAAGTGTCAACACAAAGGTTGAGTGAGTTCATAGAGTTTGTTTTGAAATGAAAAGCCCTTTCAAAATCGTTTATGCAGCAAAGGCATTGTAAATCCACTCAGTTCCAAGTCCCGCCCATACAAAACTTGCAACCTGTGTTCACAACCCACTTTTAGAATATGCATAGTTAATGTTCAAGTGCATAATGTCAAATGAATTCACAAATAGTGCATAACTACATGATCCACAGTTACTTAATATAACACATAATTTGTACGGTTTCACATTGTTCCATGACCATTAGTGCAATGATTATACCAAGACCATCAGTTCAATGAATGTACCAAGACCATCAGTCCAATGAATGTACCAAGACCATCAGTCCAATGAATATACCAAGACCATCACTCCAATGAATATACCAAGACCATCAGTCCAATGAATATAATATGAAAGTTCTAAGTATGGCAAAACTGTTACTACGCATGACTAAGCATTCAGTTCCAGCTTAAACATGTAGTTTCAAATAATCATGATAGTTATGAAAATAATTGAGCATGTATCTCCCCCAAAACATTTATGAAAACAATTAAAAGTGGGGCTATGGAACTCACTTGGTAAACTGGAATAATGGCAAAAGTGAGTACACCGAGGTTTAAAGTGATGCGTTAACCGGGACCTATTACGAATGATTTGATATGTCATGAGTTGCAATGTAATGTTATGCATGCACTTCGTATGTTATTTATACCATTTACGGTTTTTGAAAATATTACTCGTCGTTGAAAAATACTCTTTTGACGTCTTGACCCTTCAAAATGACCTTACATGTTTTTACGTCAAAATGTCATCCTATAATGGTTTTATAATGATTTTGGTGAAATTTCCACTTTTAGTCGTAAAACAATGTCGACGGAATTTTCTTGAAATTAACAAAAATGGCTTCGGAAAAAATAGTCGTAAATACGTCGATCGTTAGAGAACGAACTCAACGGTTTTGGAAAGTTTGCATCGATATCTAGAAGTTTCAGTTCAGGAGTTTTCGTCCAAAAGGTCTCGATCATAAAGATATTAGGGGTTAAAGTTGGTGATTTTGGCTAATTGTGTGCGTAAAATAAGTTTCGCCAAGTTTGAACATCCGTAAATAATTCACTATGACTCCGCTTGACAAACAGCTTTCTGTTTTGAAAAATATGGCCGATGAACTTGATTTTACTAGAAGACATTTCGTTCCAAAAAGTTTCGCATCATGGTTAAAAAAACAGCAAACATGGTCGCGTTACACTAGTGAAATACTTGTAACGTAAAATAATATAGATTTTCGTAAAATAATATTTACGGCAACTTTATGAAAATGGCCATATCTTTGTCGTTTTAAATCCGTTTTCTACGTAATATATGTCCTTAGCTTCGTATCGAAGTAAACTAATATATTTTTGAGAAGTCGAAATAATTTGTGAAGCTTAAGGCTAGTTTTTGACCGAACAAGTAAAACAGCAAAGCTGAATTTTCTGAAAATAATACGTTGCGTCGTCAAACTTTAAAAATCCATAACTTCTTCGTTATAAGTCCGTTTTATTCCGTTCAAGTGGCCACGGATTCGTTTTAAAGTATACTTTCTAAATATCAAGGCCAAAAAGTCGTACCAACAGTAGGTTTTTCCAGAAATTCGAAACAAAAACAGAACATAAAATATAGTTATCGAAAATAGTTTTTCTCGGACAAAACCTATTCTAATTCCTTCAAATCAACTCCAAAACTATTCTAATCCTACCATACACCTTCTTAGGGTGTCATGGGTTCCTAATCACCATCAAGACCAAAGAATACCATGGGAATAATTATAGGATGACCAATATGTATATATAACTTAAAAATCATGAAATAAATGGTATAAATCACATAACTTGCATACTATCTCCAAAAAGGAAAAGGAAACATGAAAATGATAAAACAAGCTTACAAGTGATTATGATGAGGTGAAAGTAACAAGGATTAAACTTAAATACCCTTGGTTTTTATTTCAAAACCATATAAAGAGTATAAACTAGATTGTATTAACACTTGAGCTTGCAAAATCTTTTGATTTCTTGCTCCCCTTTGAAGTGGCCGGTTTTTGTAATGAGGAAGAAGGAGAGAAAAAGTTATTTTTGCTACTAGTGAATTATTAGAAGTGAAAAATGAAATGAGATGAAGATCTTTGAGTCTAAATCTATACTATCACATTTCTACCAACTCATTAAATGAAATCCCTCCATAGGGCCGGTTTTCATGGGATGATTGTCTCAAAATATATATATATTTTTTTTTATAGATGCAACTTGTATATATTTGTTTGAGTAAAATGTGCAAATACTTGACAAAGTATAAGTAATTGGTAAGTAAAGTGTAGAAAATGTACAAATAAGTTTTTACTAAGTCAAAATAGAATGTAATGAGATGATAAAAATTGTAAAATACATTCCTTGTGAAAATTGAGTGATAAAATAATTATCGTATAATTTTTAAGAAAAACGACGTAATAATTTAATTTTAACGATTTAAGTACCAAATAAATTTGAAACACTAGGAAAACTAAAAATATAGTTTTTATGAACTAAATGTAAATTTAAAAATACCTCGGGATCATTTTTGAAAGTAACGGATTAAATATTTAAAATAATAACTCACGATAAAAATTATTAATAAAAATTACGCGTTGAAGGTAAAATGAAATGTCGTGAATGTACTAATGAGATGCAAATGATGTCCATGAAATGTAGACTAATCATAGTCCATATGAAATGTACGTGATGTCATGATCATGAATTCGCCGCTAAACCTTCAAGGTTACGCGAATTTGAAACAAGTAAACCAAGTTTACTATAAATGTTGAAATAATGAGACATGAATCGTGGTATTAGAAATGACCTGAAAGTACGGATTGTCACATATACCAATATACCTGCATATGTTAGTGAACACACATACATATATATGGTGGTCGACAACACCCAAACAACAATCGACTAGTAAAAGTCAATCCAACATATCAATCAGATCATACAAAGGCATGGGAATTATGTGTTCATCAAACTCTAATCATCTAATCCTAACAATCATATCCTAGGCACCTAGTCCTTCAACATAGGTTAACATCATTTTTCAGTTAAGCATTTAGGATAATTAGATAAGTCCGATATATGATATAAATTTGAAACCATTCTCCCCCTCAATCAATGACTCATTTTCTCAAAAGTTTAAAAGCCCGAAGTCATTGATTGAGTTTGCAAATTTTATAAAAACTCTGATTCTGATTGATTTTTCAGGCAACTTATTTTCCACCATTTAGAAATAACAACAAATATTTTTCTGAAGAATTTATAGAAGAAAAAATATTTGTGTAGGAACAGCAGTCCTTCGACATACTTTCCTCAATTTGTTTTAGGATAAGTGCACGAATTTTGTGAAAATTGGTTTAGCGCAGCACTTTCCTTCTTTGAAGAGCGGGTTGCTATCGGAAATAATAGCAAGCCATAGTTTTTAAGCACGGGTTACAGTTTGAAATAACTGCAAGCCATATTTTGAGACATGTTTTGGAAAAGAATATTTACACCTCCTGCTCGAACTTCATCTATGGTCCCGTGCCATTGTTGAATGACATTTCTAAGACCGCAGATGTTATCGATACCAGAAGACATGTCTTGAGAAAACATATTTTTGGTCTTTTATAAATTTTCTGATTTTTAAGGGTTTTTGTTGGTTTTATATTTTTCTGTTTTGTTTTGCTGGTTTTATATTTTTGTATTTTGCTTTTTTTTTTTTTAAATATTTACAAAGATAGAGTAGATGATATAATTTAAGAAGATGATGATACGAGTACCGAGATAAGGATATCGAGCAGCCCCGTTGTAGAAGATAGAAATCATCATCTCTTAAAGGTCCACCACCAAAGCTTCCGAGGCTCTTGAAAAGAAGAAATAGAGCCTTTAAGAATGTGAGACTTTGGCAGCTTCCCCCCAAACCGAAAATCCTTTAGCTGAACAGATTCAAAGCTTTCTTTCAAGCTTCCCTTAGCCAGGTGTACGAAGAAGCACACCATTATCATCGATCTTGCTGCTCCTTTTAGGAATAATCACCGTGATTCTTCGTTCTAGGTTATATCATCCAAATGAACAACAACAATGTATCATTCCACATTTAAATAATCTTCTCAAGTTCCTTTTCCACTGAAGTCTGAAGCAATCCATTCCAAAAGGTGTCAAGAGACCACTTTCCCCAAGTAGATGAATTGATGCAGTCAGTCTTTTGGACTAGAGCTCACGAACCCGAATACACATATACCCGAAGACAGAGAAACTTATACCATCGAAGTAGCAGATTAAGTCCAAGGAAATCAGCCCAATCAAACAAGAACAGAAAGATGTTCATCAAGGAAATCAGCCCCGCAACTGGAAGCACTTTGTCATTAATCATATCAGCCCGTGTGAAGATGTCAACCAACGGCTCTTAGAAGAAACTCCATGTAACGATGACCCGATAAGAAGATGCTCGGTTCTTACATGAGTTAGGAGCCGTATGACCATATATTCTCAGATATAACTCAACATGTAGAATTGTCATACATCTTCTCCCCCTCAAGAATTGCATACGGAGATGCCATTCTTGATTAAACAAGTGAATATCTTCTAAATGTATTCTATTCACACTTCTCCCCCCGTAAAATTAGCACATGATGTCACCATCGTCATTATAGTTGAGCAAGTGGAATAAGAAAACAATCAACAGTAGTTCGGTTCACTTGATGACTGAAGCGCATGGAAAAAGCATGAAGCATGTTGATGAGAATGGTCATAATAAGAATATTTCTATTCTTCCGAAGATAATGTGTACTGAAGCGTACACATTTCTTTTCTTTAAGGAACGAGGCTTGAACTGTTGTGTTCAAACATCATAAGAAGATTTCTCTTCTTCAAAAGATAAAGTGCACTGACACATACAATTTTCTTTTCTTTAGAGTACGAGGCATGAACTGTTGTGTTCATACGTCATCATCTCTCTTTTTTCAGCTATCTTGGCAAAACTTGTAATCAACCCCATTATCATTCAGTAGGCTCTTTGTAGTGACAGCTGATGGAGAAAACCCAATATGATGAATTTGGTCCTGAAGTAACCTAACCCGAACTCGTGACTTAAACTTGCACATATGTAACAAAGAGCGGTGTCGAGACTTCATCCTCCATTGAATCTCTAAGTACTCTATACTCTTCATCCAACCAACCATCAAGTATAAGACGTACATTGCCTCTTGAAAATCCACAATTGAATGTGACACTGAGCACTACAACGTAACTCCTTAAAGTGATAGTTATTTTGTGGTGGTAAGAGCCCGATTCCCCCAAGTGTTAAAAGAAAAGGTAAAAGACACCCAACAATAACTAGATTTCCAAGTCTTTATTTTTGATAATAAGCTCGAACAAGGATCTTGAAGAATTTTCATCCAACCATCCCCGATACCTTCAGATACTAAATACACTTGCCCGTGATATTTCACTTCAACCTCAAATAAATAATAGTGAATTAACCCCGTTGTCACATCTTCTTGTTAAGAACTCAAATCTAGCCTCCTTTGACGTTTTAAGTGAACTTTGATAATGGTTTCATCCCGACCATGGTAAAAGCACATAACCCCGTAAAACCATGTAATAACCAAACTACCATGACGAATATCCAAACACACATCCAATTCATGAAATACACCCTTTTATCCCTTCTTCGAAGCAGAAACCGTAGCACTAGCATCAAGTAAGATCCAGAATTACACTTTCTCTTCTCCAAGATGGTTCCATCATTACGGGATTTTACAACTCTATGGTTTAAACCGAGAAATAGTTTCTTTCGCGGGATTTTACAAAACCAAGAATAAACCGTAAGATAGATCCGGAAATGCACTTTACTATTACCCCAGATGTTTCCATTGTCACGGGATTTTACAAGTCTATGATTTAAACCGAGAAATAGTTTCTTTCGCGGGATTTTACAAAATCAAGACTAAACCGTAAACAATGACAGGTTGAATGTGTTCAGACAGCATTGGTTTCGGTGAATATCTGTTTTAGTGGAACATGCAGCGGCTCATCAACTACGGTTCATTATCCAACATCAACAATAACATCAACCTTCCAATAAATACTCTGGTAAACACATCATTCACACATTCTATCGTCTATTGCAGTGACAACATGGTGATGTAAACCCGATATACCAAACTTGATCATGAAGTGAAATTCCCCAGATTTGTTACTTAAACTTGTACTAATCCTTGTGAAGAAGAAACGGTGTACCCAGTGTACAAAACCTCTTGACGTATCCTCAACTGCGTGAGACATCGAAGTGATAGTTACGTTATGGGTTAAGCGAGAAAGAATCACAACCGTAACTAAATACCCAAGTCTTTATCACACTCTATCAATGCCCAGACAAGTCATCTTCGCGGAAGGGTAGAAAGAAAGAAGATGAAATAAGTAAACGCGCCCAGAAACATTCACTTTAAATCCAAATAAGAAATACCGTACAACAACCCTGTAGTCAACTTTGTTCAACCATTAATTCAAGCCGTGACATAATATACTCCGTGAAAATGTATATACCAAAGTACCAAATCGCATAACATAATGAATCTCATCATCACACCAAATCATATCATCAAATCTCATTGTCACAAATCTCAACATCAACAAATCTTATAATAAAAAATAATCATTCGATCCAAGTTCCAAATTATATCCATTAAGCCCAGTCCAATCCAACTCCCGGTCATTACTAGCGTTACAAGCCCCAAATAACATCACAACTTAGCAAAGCCCAAACAACTTATACACCCAAACAATACGCGGCCCAACTTTACATGCATCAATGTCATCCTAAGCATTGGACCATAATACTAATCTTTCTCAAAAAAACAGGTCTAAGCCCATATATGCTTAATAGTAATGTTTGGCCAAAAAAAACGTGTAGACAGACCTTGTAGACAAAAAAAACGTTCACTGAGAAACATTCATACCCAAAACTTTCATATCAAATAGGGGGAATTTCATATACATCCAAGGAAACTTAAAAAATTACATATTTCCTCAAAATACAAGTTTTTAATGCATGATGTACAATGCTATTAAAGCATGCTTTGGGGAAATATGTAATTATTGAAGTTTGAGTGGGGATGTATGTAAATGCCCCTATAAAATAAGATCCACTGAGGCCCACCACAACTCTCACCCTACCTGATCCAATAATAGCCCATGTCAATTTCGAATCCAGCTTATCTCTTCAGCCCATTACCATACCAAATCCAATATACCACATGATTTAAACCCTAAAATTTCGGGTGGTATAAAACGCTACATAACTCCCCACTTAACAAAAACCTAATATACCGAAACCCTAATTACAATATTCTCCGCCCCCTTCTCTCTCAAAACAACAATCAGCCGATAAAGAACACTACCACCCCTTCATTTCTTCCTGTAATCATACGAGTCTTTCACTCATCACAGGGATGGTTTGAGTGAAAGAGCCTTGCATCGACTTAGCCACAGGGATGGTGTCATGGTCATGTATCACGGCTACAAGAGCTTTTGAGATATAACCGGTAGGTGTTATGAACAAATAATCCAATTATGTTTAGTTATGTTTGTTGTTCATATAACGAATCAAAGATTGATATTAACAATATCGTTAAAATCAAATCTTTATTTTCGGATATTGTCACAATCTTAAGATCGATGATGAAAAGGTTCATGAGAAACAGATCTCGAAACGGTTTGATAAGACTCGTTCTACCTTTCTGAGATCAATCCTTAATGGTTTCATGAAATAGGAGTGAGTAGATGGTTGTTGGTTTAGTTTATTTAATGTCAACCGAAACACAAAAGAGATCTTAACATAGTTGTTAAAAATCTTTTTGGACTTGGTTGGTAACGAATATTGTTAAGTTTTGATTCAGTGACGAAGCTATGATGAGATATTCTTTCGGATAAAAGATCTTATGAGGACGTGAGGTTACATGAAATACACCGAAAGACTAGACTGAGATCTTGAGAGGATTGCATATTTGATGAGTTTTGAGTCTTGTTGATGTAGCCTTTTTTTTTTTTTTCCATTCATTTTCATTTCCCTTATTTGACTGATGATGGATTAGAACATGAGGTTAAGAGTCTTGGTTAAGGTATTATGGTTAATAGTCAACACTATCTTCCATCTCTTTCATTGATACTGTCAAGTCGCTACATGTTAGAGACAAGTCGTTATTTTGACACAAGTCGCTATAACAGCTTCATGACAAGTCGCTACATCACAAATCGCTAACTTGTTAAATAACAAGTCGCTACATGAGTCCAAGTCGCTAACATTCATGATGTGACAACTCGCAATTTCAGGTCATTTCTCAAAACAATTCACGTTTCACTATTTCAACATTTATCGTAAACTAGGTTTACGTGTTCCAAATTCGCGTAACCTTAATGGTTTGGCGGCGAATTCATGATCATATCATCACGAACATTTCATATGGACTAAGTGTAGTCTACATTTCATTAACATCATTTGCATCATGTTAGTTCATTCATGACATTGCATTTCACCTTAAACGCGTAAATTTCATATTAAATAAACGTTATCGCGTGAGTTATTATTTTGAACATTTAATCCGATACTTCCAAAAATGATCCCGATATATTTTTATACTTACATTTAGTTTATAAAAACTATATTTTGAGTTTACCTAGTGTTTTAAATTTATTTCGTATATAAATTGTTAAATTTATATTATTACGACGTTTTTCTTAAAAACTACACGATAATTATATTATCACTCAAATTGTGCAAGAAATAAATTTTTACAATTTTTATGATCTTAATATATTTTACTTTGGTCAATTAAAATTTATTTGATGCTAAAACTACTTTAAATACACAAGTTACAAACTATCCTTACTTAAATCCCTTTTACTTACACTTTATATACACATTTTATACACATGCATAATAAAATAAAAAAAAAATATATTTTGAGAGACAATTGTCCCCAAAAACCGGCCCTATGGGGGGGTTAGCATTTATGGTTGGTAAAAATTTTCAACAAATATAGATCTATACTCTTTGTAAGATTTCACTCATTCCATCTCAAATTATTTCAAGGTCAAGTAGTGTTTTCTCTCTTTTGTTCCTCTCTCAAGAACCGGCCATCATAGGTGTTTAGCAAGGAATCATCAAAAATTTTACAAGATCAAGTTTTACAATCTAGATTACACTCTTATTAAGGTTTTGAAATAAAAACCTAGGGTGTTTAGGTTAAACCTTTGTTCTTTGTACCTCATCATAGTTTACTTGTAAGCATATTACTATCACTTTACATCTTTCATTTTCATTTCATATTTATTTCTTCATATTTTGTGCAAACATGCAAGACTTATTGTTGTTTATACCATTTTTTACATTGATTTTAAGAGTTTGATATATAAGAGTCATCCTATAATTATTCCCTTGTTATATATTGGTCTTGATGATGTCTAGGAACCCATGACACCCTAAGAAGGTGTATGGTAGGATTAGAATAGCTTTGGAGTTGATTTGAAGGGATTGGAATAGGTTTAGTACGAGAAAAACTATTTTCGACAAGTAATAAAAGTGGTCTGATCTTGTTTTGAATTTCTGGAAAATCCGACAGTAGGCACGAATTTTTGGCCTATATATTTAGAAAATATACTTTAAAACGAATCCGTGGCCGCTTGAACGGATTAAAACGGAGTTATAACGAAGAAGTTATGAATTTTTCAAGTTTGACGACGAAATATATATTTTTCTGACATTTCAGCATACTATTTTTACTTTATTCGAGTCAAAAACGAGCCTTAAGCTTTACAAATTATTTCGACTTATCAAAAATATATTAGTATACTTTGATACGAAGCTAAGGACGTATAATACGTAGAAAACGGATTTGAAACGACTAAGATATGCACGTTTTCATAAAATTGCCGTAACTATTATTTTCTGAAAAACTATATTATTTTTACGAGACAAGTGTTACGGTAACTAAAACGACCATGTTGGAGGCTGTTTTTATCTATGATGTAGAACTTTTTGGAACGAAATGTCTTCTAATAAAATTGAGATCATCGAGCATATTTTTCAAAACAACCAACCGTTTGTATAGCGGAGTTGTAGTAAATTATTTATGGATGTTTAAACTTGGCCGAAACTCATTTTTAACCAACATTTTAGCCAAAATCACCATCTTTAACCTTTATTATCTTTATGTTCGAGACCTTTTTGACGAAAACTCCTGAACTGAAACTTCTATATTTTGATACATACTTTCCAAAACCGTTGAGTTCGTTTCCTAACGCTCGACGTACATCATTTTACGACTAGTTTTTCGGAGCCATTTTTGTTACTTTCATGAAAATTCCGACGACATTGTTTTACGACGAAAAGTGATAATTTCACTATAAATCATTATAAAACCATTGTAGGATGACATTTTGACGTAAATACTTGTAAAGTGATTTTGATTGATCAAGACGTCAAAAGAATATTTTTCGACGATAAGTAATATTTTTCAAAACTCGCAAATGGTATAAATAACATATGAAATGCATGCATAACATTACATTGCAACTCATTACATATCATATCATTCGTTATAGGTCCCGGTTAAAGCATCACGATATACCTCAGTGTACTCACTCTTGTCATCATTCCAGTTTACCAAGTGAGTTTTCATAGCCCCGTCGATCATGCTTTTAATTATTTTCAAACTTACGGGGGAGAATACATTGCACAACATTTTTATTACGATACCAAGTATGTTAAATTCATTTACATTGCTTAAGTTACCGCATTTGCCAATTGAAAGTCCCCATTACCAGAACATGAACCGTTAATCTTTGAAGCGAGGATGAGTGGATAGATCTATCGAGGGTGACGCCTCCATCCGGTTTGGTGAATCCCAACTAGTCTTACGGATGCATTTCATTTAATAACATTATTGAGTTGTCTGGCAAACACTCTACAGGGGCATACATTATGAACAGTCTAGTTTCGGTGTCATGGGCTTATAGCAATTGTAACATTTTTATGTGACATAATTGTCATACCTGTAACATTTTATGTGACATGATTGTCATACCTGATCTATACTTGCGTAGTCGTATAAAACATTTACATAAACCTATGATTTCTCACCAACATTATTGTTGACCGTTTTAGCAATGTATTTTCAGGTAACTAAGGCATACTCATCATGGCATGGTTAAGGAACCCCTTTTGAGTCGCGGTGTCGACTTACATCATTGTACATTATGGCATTTTCTTTCAAAACCATCGTTTGGACTTGTAATATATTTATATTTCCGCAAACTTTATAAACTTTTGGGACCTATACTTTGTAAACTCTGATTGTTTTATTAAATCAAACGATGTTCTTTTCAAACGACACTTTAGGTCGTTCAATATAACTGTGATTGTGATGCTATGACAGTCAATCCCCAGGAATTCCATTCCGCTGCAAAGCAGGTAATTTGGGGGTGTGACAGATTGGCATCAGAGCTTCGGTTATAGAGAACTAGGTTGCATCATTGACCCTAGACTATAACTACATCATCATAGCATCTCATCATTTCATCATAAGTGCATATTCACTTTACATGAGGTTTAGGCCTACATTTTCGAGTTATTTACTTTCATTTCAAATCGATTGTCACATGGATGCCCTTAAATACCCATCCCATTATCCTTTCCTCATACTCTAATGTGGTGAATGCTTTGTCATTCCCTATCGCAATTTTAATATCAGTTGACTCATCACCGATAACGTCGAATGCCGAGATGAACCTTTAAATAGGGCGAAGTCACTTTCACTCTTTTGTTTCACCACTAACATGTCGAGTTACACTTTATTCACACATTAAGTCACTAAACCATCGTACACTTGAAGCATTTACGACATCTCATAACCCATCTGTTGAGAACCCGTCGATCATTTTGAAAAAAATAACCTTAAACTTACCACCTTCTATCACTTCTCTTTAGAGCGCTTATTCTTAACATAGGATTTGACTACGTCTCATTTTCCTTTTATTTAGAAGAGTTATGGCGCCGAAGAAAGCTGCACTAGAAATGACACCAGCTACTATCCAAAGGTATGTAGATGATTGTATAGCCGAGGCACTAAGGAAAGAACGAGCAACAGTAGCTGCTGTTACCCAGGCCACAACTGCTGCTGAAACTGCTAGACTTGCTTACATCAAAAGATTTCAAGAGTTGGCTGTTCTTTGCCCAACTATGGTTTCGGACAATGAGAAACTATTGGAGAATTTCATTGGAGGATTTCCACAAAGTATCCAAGGAGATGTAACTCCTTTCGATCCACAAACAATTGAAGAATCTGCTCGGATGACTCAAGTACTCATGGCACAAGTAGTAAAGAGGGGCAATATCACCAACACCAACCGTAACAACAATATCAACAACCGCACCAACTACCACAATAACCAAAACAACAACAACAACGACGATAACCAAATCAACAACAACAAAAGAAAATGGGAAAACGACCAAGGAGGTTATAACAACAACAACCAAAACCGTAACACTAACCATCACCAACAACAGAATAGAAGGCAAGAAGCTACTATGGTTTATGTTGCTGCGCCAATAGAAGGCAGAGGTTATGCTGGAACACACCCACTATGTACTAGATGCAAGTTTCATCACTCAGGTCTTTGCCCTGCCAAGTGCCACAAGTGCCAAAAATTAGGACACCTCGCCAGGGATTGTAGAGGTAAAACTATAATGACATGTTGCGAATGTGGGGAGCAAGGACACTATCGGAGCCAATGTCCCCAAAACCAAGATCAATAAGTTGAAGGTGCTCATGGGAATGCATACATGTTAGAAGGAGGCAAAGCTCAACAGGATTTCAACAACGCGGAAGACTGAAGAAGTTCGGAAACTAACAGTCTTATTTTCCTTTATGTACTATGTTGTACTAAGTTTATGTTTTCCATCGTATCCGAATCTTTATAACTTAAGATGTACTACTTTTGATAAACCACTCGTTGTAAAATATTCTCATCTATCGTACTTTATTTTCTTTCTGATTTGTTATCATTTACGAGAATTTTAATTCTTTTTACTTTAACTATCATTTTAACGACACAGTTTAAATCTTTGTAAACATTGAGAGTTATAACGACTAAACCGAACGTCACGTCATCGTTCCTTAATTATACATAGCCTAGCTAACTATGTCTAATTCTGGAGGGATCATGTTATGTTGGGAGCAGTTATTTATAAATCTTAGTGCAAGCAAAATCTTCACATATTTCAAAGTCAAAGTGTTACTCATCGGAGATACTCATCCAATATTTTTCTCTACTACGATGTTTTGTACGCTCTCAATCATCGACAACCGTAACGACACTTCTCCATGTCTTCTTTCCTCGATATTAATCACAAACTCAAAATTCGATAGACTAACACGAACTGAATTCAGGGACTGAATTTCTTTTTGGATGGGCGAATGTGATAACTCGCAATTTCAGGTCATTTCTCAAAACAATTCACGTTTCACTATTTCAACATTTATCGTAAACTAGGTTTACGTGTTCCAAATTCGCGTAACCTTAATGGTTTGGCGGCGAATTCATGATCATATCATCACGAACATTTCATATGGACTAAGTGTAGTCTACATTTCATTAACATCATTTGCATCATGTTAGTTCATTCATGACATTGCATTTCACCTTAAACGCGTAAATTTCATATTAAATAAACGTTATCGCGTGAGTTATTATTTTGAACATTTAATCCGATACTTCCAAAAATGATCCCGATATATTTTTATACTTACATTTAGTTTATAAAAACTATATTTTGAGTTTACCTAGTGTTTTAAATTTATTTCGTATATAAATTGTTAAATTTATATTATTACGACGTTTTTCTTAAAAACTACACGATAATTATATTATCACTCAAATTGTGCAAGAAATAAATTTTTACAATTTTTATGATCTTAATATATTTTACTTTGGTCAATTAAAATTTATTTGATGCTAAAACTACTTTAAATACACAAGTTACAAACTATCCTTACTTAAATCCCTTTTACTTACACTTTATATACACATTTTATACACATGCATAATAAAAAAAAAAAAAAAGATATTTTGAGAGACAATTGTCCCCAAAACCGCCCTATGGGGGTTAGCATTTATGGTTGGTAAAAATTTTCAACAAATATAGATCTATACTCTTTGTAAGATTTCACTCATTCCATCTCAAATTATTTCAAGGTCAAGTAGTGTTTTCTCTCTTTTGTTCCTCTCTCAAGAACCGGCCATCATAGGTGTTTAGCAAGGAATCATCAAAAATTTTACAAGATCAAGTTTTACAATCTAGATTACACTCTTATTAAGGTTTTGAAATAAAAACCTAGGGTGTTTAGGTTAAACCTTTGTTCTTTGCACCTCATCATAGTTTACTTGTAAGCATATTACTATCACTTTACATCTTTCATTTTCATTTCATATTTATTTCTTCATATTTTGTGCAAACATGCAAGACTTATTGTTGTTTATACCATTTTTTACATTGATTTTAAGAGTTTGATATATAAGAGTCATCCTATAATTATTCCCTTGTTATATATTGGTCTTGATGATGTCTAGGAACCCATGACACCCTAAGAAGGTGTATGGTAGGATTAGAATAGCTTTGGAGTTGATTTGAAGGGATTGGAATAGGTTTAGTACGAGAAAAACTATTTTCGACAAGTAATAAAAGTGGTCTGATCTTGTTTTGAATTTCTGGAAAATCCGACAGTAGGCACGAATTTTTGGCCTAGATATTTAGAAAATATACTTTAAAACGAATCCGTGGCCGCTTGAACGGATTAAAACGGAGTTATAACGAAGAAGTTATGAATTTTTCAAGTTTGACGACGAAATATATATTTTTCTGAAATTTCAGCATACTATTTTTACTTTATTCGAGTCAAAAACGAGCCTTAAGCTTTACAAATTATTTCGACTTATCAAAAATATATTAGTATACTTTGATACGAAGCTAAGGACGTATAATACGTAGAAAACGGATTTGAAACGACTAAGATATGCACGTTTTCATAAAATTGCCGTAACTATTATTTTCTGAAAAACTATATTATTTTTACGAGACAAGTGTTACGGTAACTAAAACGACCATGTTGGAGGCTGTTTTTATCTATGATGTAGAACTTTTTGGAACGAAATGTCTTCTAATAAAATTGAGATCATCGAGCATATTTTTCAAAACAACCAACCGTTTGTATAGCGGAGTTGTAGTAAATTATTTATGGATGTTTAAACTTGGCCGAAACTCATTTTTAACCAACATTTTAGCCAAAATCACCATCTTTAACCTTTATTATCTTTATGTTCGAGACCTTTTTGACGAAAACTCCTGAACTGAAACTTCTATATTTTGATACATACTTTCCAAAACCGTTGAGTTCGTTTCCTAACGCTCGACGTACATCATTTTACGACTAGTTTTTCGGAGCCATTTTTGTTACTTTCATGAAAATTCCGACGACATTGTTTTACGACGAAAAGTGATAATTTCACTATAAATCATTATAAAACCATTGTAGGATGACATTTTGACGTAAATACTTGTAAAGTGATTTTGATTGGTCAAGACGTCAAAAGAATATTTTTCGACGATAAGTAATATTTTTCAAAACTCGCAAATGGTATAAATAACATATGAAATGCATGCATAACATTACATTGCAACTCATTACATATCATATCATTCGTTATAGGTCCCGGTTAAAGCATCACGATATACCTCAGTGTACTCACTCTTGTCATCATTCCAGTTTACCAAGTGAGTTTTCATAGCCCCGTCGATCATGCTTTTAATTATTTTCAAACTTACGGGGGAGAATACATTGCACAACATTTTTATTACGATACCAAGTATGTTAAATTCATTTACATTGCTTAAGTTACCGCATTTGCCAATTGAAAGTCCCCATTACCTGAACATGAACCGTTAATCTTTGAAGCGAGGATGAGTGGATAGATCTATCGAGGGTGACGCCTCCATCCGGGTTGGTGAATCCCAACTAGTCATACGGATGCATTTCATTTAATAACATTATTGAGTTGTCTGGCAAACACTCTACAGGGGCATACATTATGAACAGTCTAGTTTCGGTGTCATGGGCTTATAGCAATTGTAACATTTTTATGTGACATAATTGTCATACCTGTAACATTTTTATGTGACATGATTGTCATACCTGATCTATACTTGCGTAGTCGTATAAAACATTTACATAAACCTATGATTTCTCACCAACATTATTGTTGACCGTTTTAGCAATGTATTTTCAGGTAACTAAGGCATACTCATCATGGCATGGTTAAGGAACCCCTTTTGAGTCGCGGAGTCGACTTACATCATTGTACATTATGGCACTTTCTTTCAAAACCATCGTTTGGACTTGTAATATATTTATATTTCCGCAAACTTTATAAATTTTTGGGACCTATACTTTGTAAACTCTGATTGTTTTATTAAATCAAACGATGTTCTTTTCAAACGACACTTTAGGTCGTTCAATATAACTGTGATTGTGATGCTATGACAGTCAATCCCCAGGAATTCCATTCCGCTGCAAAGCAGGTAATTTGGGGGTGTGACACATGACAAGTCGCTACGACTTGTAAAGACAAGTCGCTATGTTTTTTGAAGACAAGTCGCTACTTAAAATACATTGCATCTGGACACCTGAGACAACTCGCTTACATGAAAAAACAACAAGATTTGACCATTTTAATTTTTTCGGCGATGTTTCTGACCATGTTTCCGACTATGTTCATGTAACCAAGAAAAACTAAATGCATATTCAGCTAAATATTTGCCCTGATAGACCATGAGAAACTGACTGATTAACCACAAATGACCAGAAGACCAAAACGTTCACGGATTTGGTAACACAAAGTCATATAAAATGAGATATGTGACCCAAACTATTTGGAAATTTTTGTCAACATAACTGCAAACTTGAAGCAAAAAGAGACATTTTTGACCATAAAGGACACCTAAAAACAGTTAAAGATTAAAACTTATCAAAGTAACAACCTAAAATAATAGCCTAAAACTTATGAAACAATTTTCCGACCAATAAAATGATGCTAAAAACAGCCTAAAACGTATCAAAGTAACCACAAAAATCAACACAACACACTAACCATGGCTCTGGTACCATTTGTAGGATCGTAAATATTATTGTGTTGATGATTCGGGTGGTCTAGGATGGTGGTGATACAAGAAAGCCATTGTTTTAGAGAGAGAAAGAGTGAGAGGGTGTTCTTGGTAGATACTTGCTTTACAAAAAGAAAGGTTAGATTGAAAGAAGCACCACCCCTTCCAAGGATGGAAGGGGTATTTATAGTTACAAACAATACGCCCTCCTGACGAGCTGTGGATCAGGCA
Organism: Chrysanthemum makinoi; assembly: GCA_910596185.1. Classification (NCBI taxonomy): domain Eukaryota; kingdom Viridiplantae; phylum Streptophyta; class Magnoliopsida; order Asterales; family Asteraceae; genus Chrysanthemum; species Chrysanthemum makinoi. Next base: position 11,827,866 of record OU343219.1, read on the forward strand.
TACAGTGGGTAAAGACCCGTCCTTCCTCCACGGTGTTACACTAAACTAAACTACGCTACAAACTAACTAATTAACTACTAAATAACGTAAATAACGACATGTCTACGAGCTAACTTTTTCTAGATAATATTTGGGGTGACCGACACTTCACAATGTAATTTCCAATTCCTAACAGTTTTGCATTCGAAAGCTCATTTAACAACCGCTCATTTTCAAATTTTAAGGGCTCGATTTGTGACACATTATCGGTATTCTCAACATTATCAACAGAATTAACAGCGATATAATCAAATGCATATGCAACAGTATGTAATAACACAATATGTATGGTATCAGCACAGATAACATCTTCCAAGAGTCGGTCAACATGATTTCTTAACATTTTCTATTTACGTTTAGTATTTGAAATTGATGTTTCTGTTTGCTCGAAAACTGTTTTTATAAGACCAATATCCTTCTGAAGATCCCGTTCCCAATATATTGCACACATTTTCAAATTTCGGACATGTGGTAAAAGTCTTTTCTGAAAAATATCTCGTTGATTTTGCGCATGTGGCGATTGAAAATGTTCAGCTTTTATTTCAGAATGAACTTCAATTTCACGTTCCAAAAGTTTGATGTCAGACATGAATGTATCAAAATATTTAAGAATTTGACATCTGTTGGGTAGTGATTTTACTTCACTGAAGGAAGGTATAGGACTATTAATTTGTGCAACATTTTGTTGGGGACCATCATTAGAAGAGGACTCAGGAGTTGGTGTGATTACCCAAGGTGTGTTAGAATTATCCTGTTGTGTGACGAAAGTTATGGCTTTTGAATAGTCAAATGGTTTGTTATAAACATCATTTTCCAATTTTAACCAACTCTCGTCTTCTGCATCTAATTCCTCAGCACGATTATATTCAACAACACTCATAATGGAATCATCAATTCTATGTTCTGCACTATAAACTTGAGGATTTGGTTTGAATGCTCTATGTGAAAAACTTGGTTGGTAATCAGCAAGAATTGGTCCATATCCATCTGGATTTGGTTTTAAAGAAAACTTTTGAATTGTTGTGATTGACTCACCATGTTTGTAAACAATATTTCAAAATTCTTTGATTTTGTGTTGTAAGTCGACAATTTCATCAAGATAGTCATCTATTTGTCTCCTCGAATGCTTTTTGTACTCACAAAACTGTTTTTGACAAGTTAACAACTCAGATTTGGCTTTTTGAGTTTCCGAAGTGAGAGCGTTAAGTTGTTGTTTATGATCAAATTTTAATTGTTCTATTTGAGAAAGAAATGCATTCTTCGATGCAACTAGATCACATATCTATTTTTCCAAAGATTTTTCATTTTGGTATGATTTTGCAAAAGCGACTTCAAAACCTTTTTCATGTTTTTCTTTAGTTTCAAAAATGTTGAGTTGGAACTTATAGCATTCATTATCCTTAGTCAACAGTGCAAATTTATCTTGTAGTTTCTTATTGATGTCATTGCACTTTTCCAGTCGAGATTGGGTGGTCTGAATTAAGTTGGTCATGAGCTCAAGATCTGGATTAGACAAAGGTTCATCTTGTTCAACTTGAATCTCAACATGATCATTATTTAGATCCTCAAATATGACCATGGAGTCAACTTGATTATCAATATTAACCATAAGGTCATCTTGATCGTCAAATATAACTACGGGATCCATTTGATTATCGTTGGAATGAGATGTAGAAGATTCATGTTGAACACTCTGAGCCTCGTCGGATGCAAATGTTGGCGGATATATCAGATCATTAATGAGTATATTTTGATCCGGTACCTGAGACAAGACATCAGTGTCATACACTGGGCCTGTGTCACTCATGTGGAGCTCTTGCATATTTGCCATTAACATCACATCTGCATTAGCTTGCAAGTCCTCCATGTCATCATCAGAATCAGCATCAGCCATGAAGCTCTGTTCTTTGTTGGTAAGTGTTCCACCAGCTTCATCCTTGAGAGCCAAGAGTAAAGCCTCTTTGTGATAAGCGCTGCCTCTTGTTCCCGACTTTGGGCATGCATTAGCCAGATGACCCTTTTCATTGCAGTTATAGCATCGGAGACCATTAAACCCAGTCTGAGCATTTCCGTGATCAACCACTTGAACCCATTGTTGTGGATCACCCATGTTATTCCTTCCATTAACATTAAACCCTTGACCACTACTCATCTGACGACCATTTCCACGATTCTGAACCTCAACCCTTCCATTGTTAACAACAGCTTGATTTCTTGTGTTTGATGAGGTACGAATGCGATTGTTGGATTTGTTAGCAAATCGACCGAAGGCTCTTGCAATCATTACAAATCCTTGATTCAATGCATCGAAGGCTTCTGCATCCTCATTTGATTCACTGTAGAGTGCTTGATCATTGTTGTTGTTGTATGGAACCAATTGAGTTTCTTGTGATTGTTGCTGTGATGGATCATATGGTGTAATCTGAGCAGTTGGTTGTGGAGGATTTGTGAAGACAGTTGGCAAATTCAGAAATTGAGGATAACATGCTTGAGTGTACAAAGCAAGAGTTTGATTATCCGGGAGTGATGGCGAAGCAGGGACTCCACGGATGATTCTTTCTTTGTCTACTTCCTTTTGATGGTGCTTCAAATAGTCATACAACAATCCGTATGTAGCTTGATGAAGATTCTTCGCTTGACGGATGAATGTAACATACTTCTCCTAATCAGGACCAAGACAACTCAGGAACTTTGTGTTGATTGCAATCCTTGGCATAATGATATTATGTTTATCCAAGTCATTGATGATGTCTGAGAACCGATGATGGTATGACTCTAATGTCTCCACTGGTTCAATCATGAAGTGTTCATATGTTAAGTAGATTTTGGATTCCATGTCCTCTTGATTGAGTTCAGTGCCTTCCATTAGAAGATGAATGTGCTCCCACATTGCTTTAGCAGTCTTCTGAGCATCAACACTACGAAGTATCGGATTGGGTAATCCCAAAAGGATATATTGCATTGCAATTTCATCGGCTTCTAAGTGAAGAAGTTGGTCAGTAGTAAGTTGATCAAGACCGACAATGTTGGTAACATCATCTCTTGGTGGATCAGCATTCGGATCTCCGGGTATAGTGATAGTAGGCATCTGAAAAGGACCTTTAAGGATGACCTTCTTCAAAAACTTACCATGTGGCTTCTTGAGATCACAAAACCTAAAGAACCTTATCACCCACTGATCGTAGTTTTAGGGAGTGAGCATTGGAGGTCTATCAAGGGATCCAGCTTCATGAATGGATTGTTGGCTACTTAAAGCTTCACACATCTTTGCAAACCAAGAGAGTTCCTTCTGTGTTGTAACATTCATAGCATACTTGGCGAGAAACTGATATTGAAAGTAGTTACAATGTTGAACTTGTTGACGAGGGTTTGGTTGAAGCATATGTGGTGGAAGAGGGTTTGCTCCTTGAGGAAAGTACATTTGAGACGGCGGTTGAAATTGTTGTTGAAATTGTTGCAATTGTTGTTGAGATGGTGGAGGATATTGTTGATATTGTTGTTGTTGTTGTTGTTGAGGATACTCATGAGGAAAGTAGTGAGAGTATGGTGGTTGAGACATATTGAAACTTGTGTTGATGATGGATCTTTGTAGTCGAATGAAACTTTGAGTTTGTTGATGAAGTAACCTTAAGCATAGAAACCAGCTTAGGCGAAGACCAGTACCTTACGCGTAGAATCCTTTTACACGTAGACAGAAGCTTACGCGTAGTAAGAGCTTACGCGTAGACTTGAGATAAAAGCTTAGCTTAGGCGTAAACTAAAGACTTAGTAGTAAGAACCTTATGCGTAATATTTCCTTAGGCGTAAGACAAGCTTATGCGTAGGAAATGCTTAGGCAAAGAAGTTTTTACTCGTAAGCTTTTAAGCTTAGGCGTAAAACTAGGGTTTTACCCAAAAATCCTTTACACTTATCCAAGTGTAAAAGATATCCAAAGTCGAAGTGTTTTCAGGCTTATCCAAGCAAGAAAACACTGAGTAAACCAACAGCTTCGAAGATCATATGAAGAATACCTTAGGCGTAGAAACTGCTAGGCGTAGACTGTGCAGTATACGAGTAGAACTAGGGTTTTACTACGAGTAAAAAGTACCAACTTTTTCCAAAACTGATTTTTATGCTCAAAAGTGTTTCGTAACCTGATTTTAATGATGAAATAGCTTCAAAATCACCAAAATAACAAGAAAGTTTTAAACTTGATGATCTAAAACAATTTTCACCCTTAGGCGTAGAAAGTACCACACAAATAAAAAACCAAGCTAAAACTAATCTACACACGTAAAGTTTGAAACTTGATGCAAAAAACTTAAACTTTAACACTAAATAAACCTTAAACCACAAGAATCTTGAGTTTATAAGTGTAAAAACTAAAGCTTTTAGGAATATGAAAAGTTAAGTACTAAAACCCACGCATATAGATATGTAACTTCAAAAACAAAAGTGTTTCACCCAACTAGATGGCGATTGATACCAGTGTTAGGTCACCATAGGTTAACACAAGGATCAATATGTAAGTAGTGAGATGAAAGAGAGATTGGTTGAATACACACACACAAACACACGTATGACTAGTAAACTTTAGGCGTAGGATTATGAGTGAAATGAACAACCAACCTTCAAAGGAAGGTTTACATGTAGTATTTATAGGGAAGGGAACTAGGGCAACATGTCTAGTCCCTTCCTTCTTTATTGGGCTTTGGCCAAGGCTTATGGGCTTTCTACATAAGCCTTGCCATTAATAACTAACATAAAATCCTAGTTTAAGCAACCTATTACATGTTAATTACTAACACTTGAAATACAAGTTAGGAGTGATTCCAACAAAGGGATATGAGGAATACTATCCCTAGTAATGACAAATGCTTCTTTTCAAGTTATGAAGAGGTGGATTCCAGTTAGAAGAGGAAGTGTGTTCTAGAGGTGGAATCATTACCTATCACTACTACTAACCTCCCTTTTATAGGCAAAGGGAGACACACTATTAGTAGTTACAAGAATAGTAAAACTTGGGATGCTTTACAGTTTCTGACATCTCAATATGTAGGTAGCTTTCCTTGCTCTCGATGCATCCTTATCTTCCCAAGGGTTTGCTTTGCTTCAGTTTTGAATTACTCCCGCCTAAGCGTAGCTGAGTACTTCAGGCAACTACTAGATAACACTTTACAAGCACATAAAAAAAATACTCTGAGAGTATCTGATGAGTGTTGTTGGTCCATTTGCATGACTCAAGATGATAAGTCAATGACAGAGACTCAAAGGCACTTGTTAGTCCCTGAGGTCTCTGAAGTTGTCTTCACTTCTCTTGTCTTTGATATTGCTGATTCCGTTATCAGCTTGCAAAGCTTTTTAGTTACAGACTTTGTTTATGCATAATACTCCTGTTGAGCTTCGAGAAGGTACACCGCATATTTGATGTGTTTATCATCAGATATGTGAACACTCAGTGAGTCCCTTTAGACCTCTGTACTTCCATTCAATGGTCTTTAAATCAGACTTCTTTGAGTTTCACTCATGGTATTTTACCAATGAGTTATTTGGATAGCTGATGATGTTCAGCTTTGCTGTTCATTCAGTAGCGGGTAAACTTTGCTCTATGATTTACCCTATGGACTCCGTCAGAGAGAGAGAGAGAGAGAGAGAGAGAGTTAAGGTCTTTGACGTGATCAGCTATCTTGAACTTATGCTGATTTAATGTTTCAAATACATGTGAGAGATAATTTGGTCAAATTAGACCTAACAAAGTGTTTGACGTTGACCACATACATTTTGCCATTCAAGATTAACTATGAGTTGGAGAATATGATTCATGCACATTTTTTTTTAATATTTACAAACGATATTATTTATTGTATCAATCATGTATTACTTATTATTTTTTTCAGAAAATAATAGAGCTTATATACTTTCGTTTGTTGTTTGTTAATTTTTTCACACACGTAACTGTCTCTCATCTTAAATTATCAACATGGTTTAGACTTAGGTCGAGTATTGGTAAATGAGTAACTATAACTTTTCATAGACTTATAGTACCTGGTCTTGCTTTAAGTTGTTGGCGTATGTTGAATTTATGTCCAACAAGTCAAATAAACCATAGATAAATGAAAAAAAAAATGTATTAAATAATTTGGTAGTTTTTAAATGCTGATCTATTTATATTAACAATTGGTTGTTATGTACATGTAGAAAGAAAATATTTGATTCAGTGACAAAGCACTTGAAAGTTACAACGACATTCTCAGCAATGGTTGAGGAACTGGAAGTGATCAGAACTAACACAGCCAAAAAAGGTAATACTGTAGACGCCTTTACGGAGGTAACGATGGCCATGGCTCATTATGATAGATGCCCGATGCTCCTCTTCATGGGTGGTGACGTGGGTGTCGAAAAGAGCATTGTTGTAAAAGAAATCCGTAAAGAGTGTGATACAAACTACTTAAGAGTTACATTCAGATTATGAACGGTTGTACGTCTCTTTAACCACGGAAGAGAAGGGTGTCTGTGACACCATAATGAACTCCGTTGAGACAGGAACAAGGGGTGTGTATTTTGTTTACGGGTACGGGGGTACCGAGAATTATTTTTATTGTTACAAACTTAATTGATTATCAAATAATTACGTAGTATTATCTTATTATTTCTTTCATATACTAATGAAACATGTTTACGTTTGTTGTTTTTTTATTATCTCATTTTCATATTTCTTTAAAAATCACGTGATTCCACAGGTCTTTAAGCTAGTATATATACATGTTAATGTTAATTATATTTGTTTGGAGAAGAAGAATGAGAAAATACCATTATATATATATATATACTAAAAGGCATTTGGAAAAGGGGTCCCACGCAAATGTATTAGGGGATAATTAGCAGCAAATCTGTTTTCTTATTAGTTCTTGAGTGTAATTTATTTTTGTTGGTACACCTGGCATTATATTATTCGTCACTTTTGTAATTTATTACAAGTGTACAGTATCATATGAACAGTGCACGCATTTTGCACTCTGTTTTGAAGTTTTGCACTGTTTTCAACTACAAAGCAAATCCTAAACAACATAAACCACATCACAACATTTGTAAACCATCTTTTCACATTTATTATACAAAGATTTGGACAAATTAACGAATTTCAAGGAACATTTTACTCAAAACCTTTTAAATTATAAATTTTTTAAAACCCAAATCCCAACAAGCAACTTTGAGCTCCAGCTAGCATCTTCTACACAATCAAAAATATATTTTGACCCATAAAACATTAATCATTCCTTCTGTGATTTTTTACAACTTTTTAATCATGTAAAGAGGCTGAAAGATCTGAACTTGCGTTTTTTTTTGGAAAAAGGATTATATATAAAAATGAGTGTATCACTTACTGTAATGACATTTAATCTTCTTGAAGATCAACAAGAAGATAGTCCAAGTCGTGGCTAAACTTTTAGATCCACACAAGTTTCTATACTTTTTAAAAGTTTTATAAATAAAATCCGTTTTACTAAAAAAAATATAGAATTAATGTTTCGATTAAAATTAAAAAGGGGAAGGGAGCGCGTGAATGGTGTTATCGTCGAGAGAAAAAGAGGGGGATGACTGTGACGGTGGTCCGGTGATAGTGGTGGTAGGTGGCGCGTTAGTAGTGGTACAGGCCGAGTCACAAGCCGAAAAGCTCTAGAAAGAAAATAGGTGAGCTGATCTAACGATTTGGAAGAAAAAAGACTTCACCGGAAAATTTTCCGGCGACGGTGGTGACCGGAGATGACGGTGGCCGACGAAGTGAGAGAGAGTGTGTGTGTTGGTGTGTTTTTAGTGAGAGAGTGGGATAAATATTATAAATAAGAATTTGGTTTTATAAAAATTTAAGGGATGAAATGTGTAGAATAAAAACTCAAAGGTTATTATTAAAAATAGGGAGGAGGGACTAGAAGGGACAAGTAGCAAAATGTTTAGTAAACATACTCCGGGACTCATTCGACATACCAAACGGACTCGAAAAATTATGCAATTTGCGCCATTGTTCTCGAAATAATTTTTCCAATAAAAAAAATATAAATACGCATAACTTTATCAAAGTCAATTTATTTGGCAAGTTCGATTCGTTTCTTACATTCTAGGTTGTGCCTGCTCGATAAAAGGATAATGCATGCGCTTAATGTGATTTAAGTCAGTTAGAACCAGGTCACGCATACCGAATCAAACAGGTTTTCAATATCTGTTAATATTTTGTATGAAAACGCAAAACTTCCAGCAACAACGCGCCTGTTTAAATATTTTGCATATTATATTTCGGCCTTTGTTTATTTTTTCAGCTTAATAATACCAAAAAAATTTAAGACGCCTAAGCAACAACAAACGATAAACACCAAAAAAAAATGACACTATCGATAAGGCAATCCAGATGAGTCATTTTGACCCATTACCAAGTACTTAATACAAAAAGATTATGACAAAGACTCCCGTACATAAAATAATAGAGGCTAACGCACTCCCGCAACAACGCGCGGGTTAACCCGCTCGTTTTAATCTTAAGTGTAAGGCAATCGTGCAAGTTGAGAACAAATGCAAAGACAAAAGAGAGGTTCAAGGACTAAAAATATAAATTTGTATGTACGTAATACGTTGAGTTCTCGAGTTAGATCATTAAAAAAAGAGAATAGAAGAGAAAGGAGAGAAGAGAAGAGAAGGGAAGTTATCTTCCTCCCAAAACCGGAGAGAAGATTTGATACCACAAAAACAAGTACAACTTCCTTCCACTTCTTTCCGGTTCTCTTCCTTTCTTCCCCATAAAAAATCTCAAGAACACAAAACTTCTCAATTTCTTTCCACTTCTCTTCCTTTCTCCTGTTTATGGATCTCGAGAACACAGCGAAAGGACGAGTTGTGTAATATACCCTGTCCATTTTTACAAAAGAAAAGCCCTAGGGATGCTGGTCGCCGTATAAAGTTTCAGGAGTCGGTGTTTGTTTTTTGATTTCAAAGGTAAATCTTATCTTGGTTGTTTATATTAAAGCATACAATACATGGCAAAAGTTCAATATAGAACCAAAATTTACTATAGATCCAATCAACCAATAATAGCCATTCATTTTTTTATTATGATAAACTTTCACCCTTTTTTAAAAAATTAAATATCTCGCAAACCGTTAATCGTTACGCGGTAAAAATTATACCATCGTGACGAGAATTAAATTATCTTTTTATAGATATGCACTACTATATATTTTTAACGAACTTTTTTTATTTTTTATTTTTATTTTTTTAAATTTCGGTCCACAAAAATCATATATGATTTGTGAAAATCATATATGATTCGATTTTTACTAATCACATATGATTTTTGAGAATCATATATGATTGTAAAATCATATATGATTCGTAAAAATCGAATCATACATGATTTTTAAAATCATATATGATTCGTAAAATTCATATATGATTTTTTCGGACGGAATTTTTGAAAAAAAATATTTGTCGAAAATATGTAAAAGTGCATATCTATAGAAAGATAATTTAATTCTCGTTACGATGGTGTATTTTTTATATTTTGAAGATTTATCGTTTGTAAGATATGTTGTTTTAAAAAAAAATGTGGAAAATGATTTTGTATTAATTTAGATAAAAAATGAAGGGTTATGATTGGTTCATTTGTTATATATTGATCTAACTCTACAATACATATATTTAGGATCTGGTTTTGTCTATTTATTAAGAAAACATAAACTTTAGTTTCCTTATTGTAGAGTCGGTTTCCGTCATTCTCTATAAAAGGATTATTATTGTTTTCATTCATCAATACGTACAATCATTGATTTGATTGATTATTGTTCTAAAGTGAGGGTTTCGATTTAGTTGTTTGTTCCGCTAAGTTCTACTGTAGTAAATTAGATTTGGATGGCGCAAATAAAGAAGAGAAGCAGGCGACAACGGTTAGGAGATGTTCCCGAGTTGATTCATTGTATACAACTAGCATTGCCAACAAAAGATGCTGCCCGCACCTGCATCTTGTCCAAGTCATGGCTACACGCTTGGTCTACCATCCCTGCCATCCGGTTTTCTCCGTCCGTTGACACTTTAAGAAAAAAACAAAATCAGAGAAAGCACATGAGGTGGATTCACCGGACCTTACTAAGGTATCACGGTGACAACTTACCAATCACAAGTCTTGATCTTCAGTTTGGCATTCGCACTGCTTTTCGTTCCGCTTACAAATTGATTATGCAAGCTACTTCTAAAACTCTTAACGAGCTTCACCTCGCAATCTTGTCAACAACATCATCTACTTTGCCTGATGAGATATTCTCAGGTGAAAATCTCCACACATTAAGTTTGAAACTTATATACCTCACTACATGGAGAAATCCCGGTCATTCCCTTCACTTTAGTAGCAATCCTTCTATCCACTGCACCAACCTACGCGTACTCAAGTTGGTTGATGTCCACATAACTCAATATGTGCTTCAGAAATTATTATCTAAATGTAAATTACTTCAAAAGATCGACATCAAGTTACCCGAGGAATTGAGGATTATCAAGGTAACAAACCTCCCTTATCTTGATGAGTTGAGAATATATAACGACAGCGCAAATAAGAATCTTTTCCAAGTTGATAATGTCCCATCTCTCCACTCGCTTGAGTACGAGGCATTTCTGCTATTCTGGACTGAGCCTGTATCATTCAAACTGGGCACAATACGGAGCTTGAGAGAGTTATCTTTAGACAAGGTGTCCGTCGATGATGCATTCTCAAGTATGATCGAATCCAACTTTCCGTTTCTAGAGAGTTTGACCCTTTTTATCAACTGGTGTAGTGTCAAAATCATGGATATCAGATGTCTTACGTTGACGAGTTTGCGGTTACACTTCAATCTTGACGACCAAATTGATGTACATGTTTATGCTCCCAATTTACTTGTTTACAAGCACACAAGCAAGGCAGAAATGCCTAGTCTCTTGTTTCCAGCCATTCCTCCACAGCATATTAAGCTATGTCTCGGATTGAACCATTTCATCGATGAGATGTTCTTTCTTAAAGTGAGGGAAACACTCGAATTACCAAGCAAGTTTAACATTAGTTTTCTTGATACCAAACATGGGGTTCTAGTGCCTTCCGACGTTTCTGATGTGTTTCCGGCTACAAATGTTGAAGAAGTGTTTTTTCTCAAAAAATTCAACCCTGCCTTGTGGGAGAACCCACTGCTATTTGATAAAGTTTTTTCTATTTGCCACCCAATGTATGTGAAGGCGAATAATGAGTTACACCTCAAAGTCGCTGACTACTTGTTGAACCAGCTAATGGTAAAGGAAAATGAAAAAGGAAAGGTCGTGTATTGTGAAATAAGAGATCCTCTCAATGGAAGATGGGTAGCACTAACAAGTTCTTCCTTATGTTTGCTTGATACGCCTCTTCGTGATTGCAGTGACGAGTTCAAAGTTACCGAGTTCAAACTTAGCTGGTGTTCACCATAGAAGCTTCTTCACTTGTATTGTTTGGCTATTTATTGTTTCAAATTTCTGTAGTTATAACTTTGTACTTTTTTCACTGTAAGTTTATGGTTTGATGTAAAAATGTTTTGTGTCATAATATCTGTTTTACTTATTCGTTAGTTGTTTTTGAATTAGTTACGTAACTAAATGATGAAAACCTTTTAGTTGAAAGTGCTAATGTTGAAAATCATTTTTAACTATCGCTAATATCAAATAGTGTGAATTGTAAGGTTGATTTGAAGTGTTGTTACCAGTTGCATAAAGTTTTGCACTACTTAATTATGAGTGTCCCTAAGTGAAGCGCATAAATAATGCTTTGTAGACAGTAGAGATTCAGTTCAATGAAATCTTATATGTATCTTGTTCACGTAGCAAGGTAGTCTAGAAATATGTCATCATGAATTGGTTACTGGTTAGTACTGTATATGTTCACGTAGCAAGGTTAATACGGTATATGACTATGGACCCGTCATCGTATGAATAAAATGGGTTACAACGATTAATTAATCTTTTATTACATGGTTTTACCGAATGATTAGAACAGTAAACATAGAACAACCGGCAATTACCATCATTCTCATCATTTTTTTTCGTTTTTATAAGTATAATCACGGTTAGAAGAAAAAGCCAATTTAGATTACAGGGGCTTCATTCTTAAGCTTGTCTACTAATTCATCCATAGAAGAAACAATAACCCCTGCTTCTCTCTTTGGCGGTTCTGTAACTTGAATAACCTCGATATCAGATCTCATTTCTACTTTCAACTCCTCTGGTGTCATTTTCTTGATTGGCTTTGATTTCGCCTTCATAATGTTCAGGAGTGTTGCATACCTCGGTTGGTTCAGCCTCAGGTCCGCACTGTAGTGTCATAGCCAGTAACATTACAAGAAACTTAGTACTATCAACGTTAAAAGAAAGACATGTAATCAAAGAATGATTGACTTTAGAACACATTGTACTTGGTTTAATTCATACAATTCATTTTCAGATTTGTTTATTCTTTAAGATGTGCAACATACTGTTTTTTGTTTTTTGTGTGAAGAACGATAGTCAGAAAAATTAATCACTCGTATAAAGAACAAAGAAGTGGTAAGTAAATAAAAATTACGTGAGAACGGCAGGAAAGTCCAAACACAAAGTTTCAAGGCCACCGTCCACCTCTCTATCCACTGTTGCTACTTTCTTCTCTTTGTCCAGAACAACCTTAAGAATACAAACACAAAGATAAGCATTTAAAACATCTAACAAGGATATTCATGTATAAACAGAAACAATGATGGTTTTCCTCATGTAAAATCATCAGGAAAAGTGAAGGAGTGTTTGGATGTTTGCAAGTGATTATTGTGACATGAAGAATGATAATCGGATTCAGGGATAGATAGGTTATTAATATTTACTCCTACAGAATAATTTATTTAACATTAGTTTACTTGTTTCTCGAAATCTGGTCACGTTAACTCCTTTTTATTTATGATTCCGAATTATAACCTTTATATCCAAACAGGCAAGACTCAGGACCAGTTTAGTCAGCACATCCAAACACCACCAACGTTTTGAAAGGCTCAAGACCCACTAAGGCGTAAAGGGGGTCAAAGAGCCTCGAGGCGAGGCGCAAACCAAGGTGCGGGATTCATAAATATGAGACGCACTATACATTTAGTTTTTTTGTTATAGCCTATATGACAACTTATGCAGCTTAAATAACACAAAATAACATTAAGATACTTAATAGTTTTTACATCTAACAAAGCTTACATTTATACACAAAATATCAAGCAAGCATCGAGATACTTAGTAGTTATCTATACTACTTTATAATGCATTTAGGCCTTATAAAATTAGAAGACTTAAAAATTCAGACTTTTTTACTTGCTTATTATGGAAAGAGTTTTTCTAACCAAAAATTAAGATAAAAAACTCCAATCATGAGATGACATGTGTCACTTCTTAACAAACTCGCCTAACTTCTAACAAACTCCAAACCTAACTCCTAACCATTAAAAATTAAGATAAAGAGCTCCAATTATAAAATGACATGTGTCATTTCTCAACTAAAAATTCATCTTTATTTTTAAATTAAAATATCTTTTTATCTACTTATTTTTTTTATAATCTAATTTCACCATATTATCTAAAATTTTATGCTCTTTAATTCAACATCCATTTTGATATATTTTTATGAGTTTTTAGTTTTTATATTTTTAATTGGTTTATTTTATTTTAATTCAAATTTTTACAACTTTAACCTTTATTTCATTTATTTCAATCAATATAATCTTGATTCGTAAAAATCATATACTTTTGGGGTAGTGTTTGACGCGTAAGAGATTGCGAGGGTATTTCTATATGCGGGAATAATGATGTCGCGGGAAAGCTACGGGAAAGTTACGGGTAACCCAAACAAACACTTACAACTAACACATATACATTCGAAGTGTTGTGAAACGAATTCACTAAACGAGTAAGCAAACACATATAACTATACTTATCACCGCCGCTGTGCGCGGGTACCCGGCTAGTTTACATCTAAAAAGCTTGCAAATAAACCCAAAATATCAAGCAAGCAACATGTCAAGGCATAATGCCACAGTATCATGATAATACTTCATAAAGAAACTACTTAATGAAACATAGTAAGAGATTTTAAGCTATGTTGTCAAATTCCACATCGTCATCATCATCATCAAATGTGAATCCCTCCTCATTGTGATCAGATTCATCCTCCTCGACATCTTCTTCTTCGGTGTCACTATTCTCTAAAATGGTAACCTCATCATCTTCATCCACAAGGTTTGATATAAAACTAGCATACACATCATTGGATCTAAGATTATAGTTTGACTCGTCTACGTTCCCTTGATCATTTCTTGGTGGTTCATCCTCATACATTCTACCAATCAACCATTCGTTACTTTCATCAATCTCATTTAACGATAAAGGATCAATAATATCACGACGATCAAAACGTTTCTTTAATTGTCTATTGTATTTTACATACACCAAATTATTGAGCCTAGCTTGATCAAGTCTATTTCTTCTTTTGCTATGAAGCTGCCAAATTTAAGAATAAAAAATGAGTGACAAAAAATAAATACTTGTAGCTTTATACAAGACGAAATATGCTCGAGTTTCAAATTCAAACTCAACTAAACTCATGTAGTAATATTCGATAACGTAGATACTTACAAGACTAAATACGCTCCAGTTACGCTCACACCCTGTTGCACTACACGTAAGACTTAGAACCTTTATAGCAAACTTCTTTAATTTGAGGAACATTATTCCCATAACAACTCCACCATTCAGCTGCAAAGAATTACATGTTCAAGTAAATTGAAATATAATAATAATTATGTGTTATCTTTAATAGTTTAATTTTACCTGGTGCCTTGATATTTCTGTCACGTATGGCTAGTTTATACCCCAAAATACCTTCCGCATTCTTATACATTTGCTTTTCTGCCATAAGTGTGCTTTGATCATCCTCATTTGGTACAAGCCTCTGAATGCAATGTAACAGCCCCGCCGATACCTCTGCATCCTCCTCAATCTTAGGATCTGAGTAGTAAAATTGTGGATTTAAATAATATCCAGCAGCATGTAACGGTTGATGAAGTTGACAGTCCCACCTTTTGTTGATAATGGCAAACACATCGTCGTACTTATTTTCATCACCATTAAAAGATGATGATATTGCTTCTTTTGCCTTTTTCATGGCCTGGTATATGTAACCCATTGCTTGCTTCTTTTCGCCATCTACTAATCGAAGAACGCTTACAATAGGACCCGTCAACTTAAGAATGTACACGATGTTACTCCAAAAAGTAGGCATCGCAACAATACCAGCGACATTCTTACCAGCTTGCTCTTTAGCATACTTACTTTTTGTCCAAGTATCAGATGTGAACATTTTTCTCAAATTCATTTTTTTAACCTGTATTGAACGAAGAGTAATGTAAGCAGTAGCAAATCTTGTTGTTGCTGGCCTAAGCAACTCCCTTTTCCCGGTGAACTTTCTCATCATGTTCACAACACCAATACGGTTATATATATAACCATTTAGCGCCATTGCCCTCTTTAGCGTTTGTCGTACTCATGGAATCTTTCCAATATCTCATGTCAATACAATGTGCAGCACATGGAGTCCAATATGTGTTTACGTTTTGCCATTACTAGTTGACCCGCTGCTTTATAATTTGATGCATTGTCCGTCACTACTTGAACAACATTTTGCTCTCCAATTTCCTCCACCATCTGATCAAGCATCACATATATAGTGTCGGCATTCTTAACAACATTTGAAGCATCAATTGACTTGATGAAAACAGAACCTCTAGGAGAGTTGACAAGAATATTGATTATGTCTTTATGAGCTACCGAATCTCGCCATCCATCAGACATTAAAGAACAACCATACTTCGCCCACTGCTCATGATGCACTTGTTTTACACTTGCTTTACCATTTCATCAGTTGACTTGACAGCTTTACCCAAATATGGGACTCGAACCTCGTGGTAACTAGGAGGTTTAAAACCCGTTCCATGTTGGGCTACTGCTTCCATAGCTATACGAAAGCTATCATGATTAACGGCATTAAATGGCAATCCAGCATCATAGAACCAATTAGCTAACTCTTTACACGCTTTATCTCGAAGTTCTTTCTTGCATATCTCATTAATGGTTGTCTGCTTCATTTTTCCGTCTTTGCGGTTTTTAACAACTTGTTCTGGTGGTGTGAAAAACATATCCATAGGGCCTTTTACACCTTTTTGCTTTTTCGATGAATGAGCTTGAAACTTTCGACTACTACCTTGATGAGAGCCACTACCAACTTCTTCAACCTCATCGTACACATACTCTTCCACTTCCGCCTCCTCAAAGTCAGGTAACACTTCTGCGATTTGCTTATTTTTTCTAAGTACCTGAAAGTACTCTTTCATTTCTTCACGAACATGAGCAGGACATAGTTTACATCCTCTGGAATTTCCATACCCACCGGCTAAATGTTGCTTAGCCCTATAAATTCCCCCGTGTGTGATTTTGTTGCAAAAACCGCAAATAGTCGTCCCTTGAATAGATCCTTTTGTTACATATTTCCATCCTGGGTCTCTACTTCTAGCATCTGATTGGTTTTCGGAATCCATGATGAACTACCCTAAAGCCCTGAATATACATTACAATATATGAGTTTATGACTAAAGAAATTGAACAAATTACCAAGTATCAAACTATCAACTATCAGTATCAACAACAACAAATCCATAGTTCTTTGATAACACTTAACACCAAAGAAACAACATTTATATCTGTTAATAAGCTACTACTCTTGGACATTTGCATACGAAAATTAGTTAAAATGTTGAAGCAATTACATCTATAATTCATTAAAGCAAATATGTCATGCCTATTTAACCTTAACAAAAAGCAATTACTTCATTTCAAAAAAAAAAAAAAAAAAAAAAAAAGGTAAGCCATCAATGCATTTCACATATGACGTTATGGTAATTTGCTCAATTTCATATCATCTTATATTCACATTTGCTACTGTGGGATCCTAAAAACATATTGTTTAAGATATGGCGTCAAAAATGCATTTCACATATGGCGTCAAAAATGTTTAAGATGCTTCATTGCATTTCCAACATATTGTTTTTATGTACAGGATCACAACATAAATCAAAGTATCAAATTAAATTAGAATTCAAGTATACTTACCTGAAGAAATGGAGTGGTGGCAGTTGGCAACACGCCTACCCTTTTGGATTGTGTGTTTTAATTTTTTTCTAAAATATTAGGGTTATTACTTATTAGATATTGTGTAACTTAAAGGGCCCAATGTATATTATAAGTATATAACATATAAAAGCCCAATGTATCTTTATATTAAGAAAAATAATCCCAAAAACCCATTACATCCTCTAGGCGCAAAAATCCCCTAGGCGCAAAATCACAAAAATCCCCGAGGCGCTGCGCTTTTAACGGGATTCATGCATGTCATGAGCCTCGATCTAAAAAAATCCCAAAGGCTGGAGACTCGTGCGACTTAGCGACTAGGCGCGCCTTAGGCGCGATTTTTAAAACATTAAACACCACTATGTTTTTTGTTGCATTTTCATTATGATAATTAACTAGGATTCATTTATCTTCAAGCAAAAACATTATGTAAAAGCATCAAGGATATCTTTGCAAATAGGTCATAAAAAGGTGATAAAAAATAAACAGAAGAAACATTAACTACGTCGTTGTCCGAAATTTGATGAAATATAACACCACGGTGACAAATATGTTTATAACTACATGGTATAATATAAAATGCAAAGAAAATCGATCCCAACAAGAAAGGGCACCTTGGCAGTGTAAAAGACTGTTCTATTACTGATAGAACTCCAATTGCATTTAGGTACAAAGTCCCAATGAATCAATCAGTTGTAATTCAAAAATCTCGAGCAAATTAAATTATTCAAGTCACATTCGTTCCGTAAAGGTAAGCAGGGTCCATTGCATGACATAATATAAAAGAAAAAAGTAAGATCCATAAAGAATATGAGAACCGTTTTCAAATAATACGTAACATAACTTGTCTAGGCATCTATACCAAAGTCCATAGGATGGGTGACCTGCAGACACAATATCCCGTCAAACAAACAGGAGTCACTTACTAATTTGCTGGAACACCAGCAGCCTAAATGGTACTAGCCTCCCTTTGTAGCAAAGAAATCCAAAAGTTGAACTTCCTAAACAATCTATTTTGATTACTTTTCACTAAAAGATAACAGCTTCAGTAAACTAATTTCACCGTCCAGAAACTACTAGAATGCAAACTGTGGTGTTATATGGCAGTAACAAACATATCATTACTTACAAATTTTTGGTAATGTCATTCATAGTTTTAGCAGATTTGAGGTTTTTTGTGTAGTTTGAAAGTAAATGAAGGAAAGTAGCTGTTGATACCAAACTGGCAGATTACAAGGTAAGAAAGAGCAAAATTTGAAAAACCTACAGCTGCAGAAGGTGTAGACACAATAACCTTACAGCTTCAACTACAGAAGTGTAAACTTAAATAGTTTAAAGACTTAAAGGTGTATTTAGTACTTTTCATACACAAGTCTACAAGAATGGTATTTTTTATATTTGAGGATATCAAATCTTTACTCGCAACACATTGTTGCATCTCTTACTTTCTTCTTTCTTAGCAGAACATCCCGGCCCTTTTTCAATATTCTACAAGGTTGAGGATCACCTTGATGTTCAATCTCCTCGGTGATCCATATACATCACGCGCTCCTTGTTCGACCCCCTAGCCGTGTATGCTTTGGATCAAGAGTTGGGTCTGGCTAGTAGTGATCAAGGTGTAATATTGACAATCATGACAAAGCAATTAGTATGCTTTTATTTGATGATTGTGTTTACAAATTGAAATGTAATTTTACTGATGTGCGTCTTGGTTAGTAGTTTAGGGATTTTCCTTTCTCTTTCTATCGTGTTGCATATAATTCGTATTTTATCTGCATCTCGTAATACAAAACATCCTAAAGTGTTGCGCACATTACTTAGAAGCATCTATAGGTAGTTGATTCATAACAGTTGAAATTCTTATGTGCTTTCATATCAAGTGTTTGCGTGTCTTGTTATCTAGTTTGTACTCACACCCACGATAATCAGCTAATGTCCACATATATGCGTAAAAGCGACAAGTTTGTCCACTAAGACAATCCTAGACGACATAATTCATAAAACCGCACTAACCTTGGAAGCAAAAGTCCCTTGTGGCCAATTCAAAAGCCCAGCTACCATTTGTCCTGTTTGATTACAATCATCATCAATTGCCTGTAACAAAACACACATTTCTCAGCATATCAGAATTATCCAACAAACAAAAACAGAGGTTGTTTCGGATAGCTTATTATTTCTACTTATCTGCTTATTATGGGGTAAATAGAATAACGGCTCATCTGCTTATTTTGAGAAAACGCATGTCGGAGCTAGAAATTTTTTGTCGAAGGGGCAAACTTTGATAATTTTTAAAAACTACACTACAAAGCTTGTTGTTAGGGGGCAAATTACAAATAAAAACTACAAACTTCTGAGAATTTACACTACAAATTTTTTTGCAAGGGGGGCAGATGCCCACCCTGCCCCCCTCCTGTCTCCGCCACTTATTGTATACCTTCATTTACACCCTGAAAACCTTTAGGGGGTGTTTGTTTAAGCTTATTATATGTGGGCTTACGAGCTTATTTGATTTCGGCTTATGTTTCGTAAGCCCCAATTTTCCGGCTTATTTTGAAACTTATTGGCTGATATAAGTTAATCATGTCGTAAGATAAACTTATATAAGCGCACGAGTCTAAAAAAATAAACAATTCCAAACACCCTCAAATACAACTATCCGAACCAAAACAAAACAGCACTAACAACAACCTGCTTGCCAAGAAAAAATAACCCGGGTTTCTCAACCTCAACAAGTGCTTTCAAAATCTTGGCAACAGAAAGAGGCAAAATAGAACCCGAAGGAGCATCAAAATGAATAGCACGATCAACACCCATAGCTAAACTAGTACGAAGAGTATCAACACATTGAGTGGGACCCATACTAACAACAACAACCTCAGAAGCAAAACCAGATTCCTTAATTCTCGATGCTTCTTCAAGTGCTATCTCGCAAAATGGGTTCATTGACATCTTCACATTCTTTGTCTTCCACTCCACTCTGTTATTTAAGGGGTGTTTGGATTAGCTTATTTTATTGGCTTAACAGCTTATAGGTTAAGCCCATAGCTTAAGCCATGAGCTTATATTTTTCTGCTCATAAGCTAAAAAAAAAGTAAGCTTTTCCAGATTCAATAAGCTAATAAGCCCATAAATAAGCTAATCCAAACACCACCAAAGAAAAAAACATTTACATAAAAAAAAAAAAAAAAAAAAAAAAAGAACATGTTTTTTTTGTTATGTTATTTTTGGGGATATTAAGGATTATTACCTTGTCGGATTTGATAGGGATTTTGACGGCGCAATCGACTACTCGCTTGATTGCAACCATGATCTTCATCTTTGAAATGAAATGAAATGAAGAGTAGATTGTGAAAAAAGTGGTTTTAAAAATGAAGACCAGTGTGAGTTGTGTGTCTTACCTGTCAACTCAATATAGTAAAACCTCTCTTCCATAAATTAATAACCTCGATAAAATTAATAATTTGTCCGGTCCCAACTTGGGACCGGTACAAATTTAGACCCCAATCGATAAAATAATAAGATAATAACTTTTTTGAAACCCCAGTGTATATATATATTGGTCCTTACGAAACTATAAATTAATAATTACTAAAAATTTCATATATATATATATATCTATCTATACTACTTTATAATGCATTTAGGTCTTCTAAAATTAGAAAGCTTAAAAATTCAGATTTTTTTACTTGGAAAGAGTTTTTCTAACCAAAAATTAAGATAAGGAGCTCCAATCATGAGATGACATGTGTCACTTCTAACAAACTTCAAGCCTAACTTATACTTAACAAACTCCAAACCTAACCCCTAACCACTAAAAATTAAGATAAACAGCTCCAATTATAAAATGACATGTGTCATTTCTCAACTCAAAATTCATCTTTATTTTTAAATTAAAATATCTTTTTAGCTACTTATTTTTTTTATAATCTAATTTCATCATATTTTTTAAAATTTTATGCTCTTTAATTCAACATCCATTTTGATATATTTTTATAAGTTTTTAGTTTTTATATTTTTAGTGGGTTTATTTTATTTTAATTCAAATTTTACAACTTTAACCTTTATTTCATTTATTTCAATCATATAATCTTGATTAAATTCAAATCATATACTTTTGGGGTAGTGTTTGGCCGTAAGAGATTGCGAGGGTATTTCTATATGCGGGAATAATGATGTCGCGGGAAAATTACGGAAAAGTTAATACCCAAACAAACATTTACAACTAACATTATAACTAAACGGGTAGCAAACACATATAACTATACTTATCGCCGCGTGCTTGAATGCCGCGTTACCCGGCTAGTATATATATATATATATATATATATATATATATATATATATATATATATATAGTTAGGATCAAATAAAAATAAAAATTAGAATAAGAAGAATAAAAAGAAATGTAGACCAATCATTTTTCAAAAGCATGGTGGGTTATTTTGGTCACATTATTATTTGTTGCTAGTTTTTGACTCCTACAATAAAGGAGGATAGAAAAACACACCGTCATCATCTGTAACTAATTAACCTCTCAAATCATATCAAACTAATAAAAGAAATCTTCATTGTCAATCAGTTTCACTTAGTAGTTCAAAAGAGCCATTTTTATGCAAGTTACCATTAAAGCAATTAGAAGAAGTCCTTGTAACGACTTTTGGCGTTTAAACAAGTTAAGATGGATTATTTGTTCAAATTCAGGAAGCATGAATGTTTAGATGCGTGATTTGTTCGAAATTAAGGAAAACGTTAGTTGCATATTAGTCTAGGAAGATGTCTAGAACTCTAGATGCATGACTGTTATAATCCAAAATCGATTTTATGCATCGATTATGCTATAAAACCGATCATGCGCATTAGTTAATTTCTGCAAATGCTAATTAGATTAAGAGGCTTAGAACTTTAGATGCTTCCATATAGTACCGGATGCAAAATAACGAGATGCATCATACGATCATATGTTGATGCATTGATATACATCGAGTGTGATTCAAAACGGATCACGTGCATCAATTAATTTCGGCAATTGCTTAGGCTAAGAGGTTTACATGCGTGAATATAATGTGAGATGCATCGATATAACGAGATGCATCGATATAACGAGATGCATCGAGTATGATCAGGTTTACGTTGCATCTCGATCGTATAAATGACGCGGTTGACACTTCAGAAAAATGATCGAGATTACATCCAAGGCTCGACAACAGAGTAGATGCATAGCGATTTCAAAATAAGAACAAGTTTAGATGCATTTATTTAGTTACTTTATTCGGTAATCTTCTGAAAGTCGATATTCAGGACGCATCGAACATCGATGCATCAGTTTCATGTGCAGGTTTTGAAATATAAACAAAATTACAAAATTAATAGATGCATGAATATTAGAATATCATTTATGTACATGCAACGTATTAACCTGACTAGTTATATTGTAAGATTTGAATATGATGCGTGATCACTTGGTTGCAATATGCTTTATCGTTTTGTTGATCCGTCATTAATGGTGAGATTTGTTCAAAAAGATTAAAGTCACATTTTTACCCTCATAAGATCTTTTTAAACAAGGTTAATTTATTAGTTAATTACCATTTTACCATATTTAATCTTGTCCATAGAAACTTCATCTAACGGTTGAAATTACTTCTTATTCTTCGTATTTTAACTAATATTCTCACTGGATCTCCTCCCTATATATATATATATATATATATATATATATATATAGTGTAAGGTTATTGTCAGAACCAAAAAAAATGCGAGAACTGCGAGAACCAATCTCAACCATTAAAATGTGTGATCAATGGCTGAAATTATTTGTGGCATAGTTGTAATTAAATTAAAGTTCAAATATTAATTTTTATAGGATGCAGGGGTAATATAGGAATCTCACCTTCATTCTCTTTTAAAACCGTCCATAAAAATATCATTAAATTAAAATGATTAGGTTAAAATCTCTTCCTCAATCAAACCATTGCCTCTCTCGTTTTCCCTGCTTTCTCTTCATCTTCCGTAAACCAATAATTATTATGGTTTTATCATTCATCTCATTTTCTTCTGATTATTTTTATATAATCAGATAGAAGGGTCCCTGATCTACGATTTTATCATGATTTTTTCATTTTCTGTTATTTTCGTCCCTGGTGGCGATGTTTACAGAAAGGCGGTTATGTGAAACGGTTTATTGTTGAGATTTATCATGATCTACGATTTTATCATGATTTATCATGTTTACAAAAAGGCGGTTCTGTTAGTTTCGTCCCTGGTGGTCCCTGATCTACGATTTTATCATGATTTTAACGGTGAGATTGTCATTTATTTTTTTATTTTGTTGTTATATTAGTGTGTTTGATTTGATCTAACTCATCTGATGCTTTTGTATATCATGCATTTTTTTTTCATTTGTAATGAATTTAATTATCCAATACTTTTGTTCTTTGTTGTCATTCTTTAGATCGGATGTATATAAGTCGACTTTTATTGATAGTTGTTTGTGCAGGTTCTTATTTTGTTGAATTGCTGTTATGACACCTTGTGCAGAACTATAGAAACATAATGAACCTTATGGAACCGAATTCTAGGTACCTAATGAACCGCGATCCTGATCCTCGACCCGTACTGGAATGATCCCTGTTCTATGTGACTAATAATGTAATTCTTAGGCGTTGTTTGTGGAAAGGTTTAATTTTTACAGAGTTTTTTTTTTATCATGGATAGGTGTGAGTCTATCTGTGATTTAGGTTGACTAATAATGTGTTGATGTAAAGTTTCTTATCTCCTTTAGCTGGATATCAGCAGCATGACATCTATTTTAATATATCATTTAATCTTTCAGGAGTAAGTAGTTCTTCATTAGGCGTTGTATGTTTGTAGCATCGCTACATATTGAATCTTTGTACTTTGTAGTATTGTTAGTTTGTTACTAAACTGATTTCACTCTAAATAAATGTCATATTGACTGCAGAGTTTCGTTCTTGATCCGATTAAGGCATTAGACATTCCTTGGAGATTATCTTTGAGCTAGCTACCAGAGATCCTTATCTTTGTTGCAATGGCTTTAGGTACTTTTAGTAGATTAAAAGTTTTAAACCATGAAGTTTAATGATTCCTATTTGTTTCTTTTTCTATAACTGAAGCATATACATTTGATTTTATCACATACAACATGATATTGTATTGAAAAATCTAACTGATCATGATTTTTTTGTGCATGCTTTGTGGCTGAAAAACATGTTCTGATGCTTGTAATATTATCTGCCCACATCTTTCTCATATTTTGTATTCTGATTTCAAAGTTAGATTTAATGTTCTATGAAATGTATGAAATAAGGGTAGTGGACATTAAAGAAGTCTCCACAAATTATCGTTTCAGTGTGCACATGTGTTTTTGAGTGTGCATATGTGTTTTTACAGTTGTGAATTTGAAACCTTCTATGCATATGTGTTTTTACACTTTCATGAACTTGTTTCTTTTGTTTAATTTCAGCTGTTATGGAAAGGATTGTGTACAAGGATTAAAAACACATGTGTACATATGCCTGCAAAGAGATCGAGAAATCGAGAGTGGCCAATGAGGAAAATGAGAAAAAACACATGTGTACAAAGAGATCGAGAGTGGCCAATGAGGAAAAACACATGTGTAGAAAGTGGCCAATGAGCAAAAACACATGTGTACAATGAGAAAAAACAAAGAGATCGAGAGTGGCCAATGAGGAAAAACACATGTGTAGATTGCATAAAATTGCATAAATGTATTAATAAAGTTTTGTTGTTTGTACACATACTTATGTAATATTTTTATAGATACATGGCCAATGAGGAAAAACACATGTGTAGATTGCATAAAATTGCATAAATGTATTAACAAAGTTGTTGTTTGTATAAAATTGCATAAATGTATTAATAAAGTTTTGTTGTTTGTATATATACTTATGTAATATTTTTATAGATACATGTGCAAATACAAAACACCTATGCAAAAAACGGATAATACAATTATCAAATAATGCAAAACACATGTGCACACAATGTAAAAAAAAAAAAAAAAAAAAAAAAAAAAAAAAAAAAAAAAAAAAAAACGTTTTTTGTAAAAAAAAATAAAATAAAAAAAATTTAAAAAAAAATAAAAAAAATAATCAAATATAAAGAAAGTAATTTTACCATTATGCCCTTTTGAATTAAATTATACAAATTAATATAAGAAAAAATCTGATTGGTTGATCTTGGTTCTGCAGTTCTGAATTTATTTGGTTCTGAAAATAACCCTTCCCTATATATATATATATATATATATATATATATATATATATATATAGAGTAGTGATTGGGAGACCTAAATCATATCCTTAAAGATATACTAACCATATGTGGCATCATCCGATGGCTACAACATTGGGACCCGCTTTTTATAAACCACCAGGGGATCATGCCACAATGTTTTTAGTCATCTTTAAGCACATAATTAGTCTTCCCTCATTTTCCATATATATATGGGCCGTTCTATGCGTATCATTATTAGATGCAGATCTTTTGATCTCATTTAGACCAATAGAAATTTAGTATTAATAAACATTTTTATTTAATTGAAAAGGGCATAATAGTCAAACACATTTTAATTTCTTTTTGAAATTTTTTAATTAAAAACGTTTTAAATTCCCTTAATTTTCGGATTTTTTTTTTTTTTTTTTTGCTCACATTTTTGAAAATGAAGTGCATACATGTTTTTTTTTATAAATATTGATTTACATATGTTTTGTTTTGTACAATTGGTTATACATCAAACTTGTATTGCTTAAAATGATACTTGCACATATGTTTAGCGTACATTTTTAATCTTGAAATTTATAACAAAAACATAAACATGTGCACGTAACCTCTAAATTTATAACAAACCAAAAATATAAATAGTATACACAAAAATTGATATCAAATGAAATACAATATGAATACAAATGTATCTTGTTAAGTATATATGTACTCGTCAACCAACATGTGTCATTTCTTACAGAACATGTGTGCACCTTCTTAAGAACATGTGTGTGCCTTCCAAAACATGTGTGCCTCTTCAAGAACATGTATGTTTGCGGTTGTCCACGTTGTCTTAGCCAACATGTATGTTTCACTTGGCCATAAACTTCAATCAAAGACGTATTTATAAAGCACCAAAAACACAATACTTGTTTTGAAACAAAAATAAAATTAAATATTTAATCTTATTAATAATAGCTAATGCAATTTTAAACAGTAACAACTAGAAGGGCATACCCGAAACAATATACCCTCAAAAAACTTCTTTCATCTACCAAAGCTTTTACCGTCGAATATACATCATTTTTAATGTTAAGCTTACACACATTGAACATAATAAAATGCTAGCAACAACCATACCATAAACATATATGTCATCCCATAAAAGGTCATATTGTCATAAGATCACATATATAAGAATTATCAAAATCCTTATAAGTTCATAAAGAGGAACCTTTTGAAATTGGAAAACATTAGACAAGATAAATTACCTCGGTTATAAATGTGTTGTCTCTAAAACCCAAAGTCCCAAAGTATACATACGTTCAGGAAAGGCAACAAATTGCAATCATTCAAATATTGCTTATGTGACTCTAGGCATCAAGCTATTAATTTTTTGCCAAAAACTGAAGTAACAACTCAATATAAACAGATTGAGGCATGTGTCAACTATCAAAATATTAGAACAAAATAATAGACCATTCCACACTATTACTCATTGATTGTATTTTCTTAAACAAATGATACACACATATCACTACTAGATGTGTACAACGATTGAAACTATATTGTAAAATCATAGAAGTATGATAAATCCCAATGCGTACTATAAGCTTTCACACCAGAAAATCATTCGCAAAAGACAAAATGAGTCATTGCCGCACGCTTTTCATTTTCTTTTTCCATTTTACAACAAAAGGTGTGGATCAACCCGTTTTTTTCGTATGAAATTTTTAAAACCCGTGATTCTCGTTTCTTTTTATATTTCAATGATTTGTCATCGTGATTAACATGGATAATCAATACAAAAATAAAAACTGGATATCGAAACTTACATGATAGCGGCACCCATATTTTTTTCATCATTTAATTTTATCGAAAAATTAACAAAATAGATCTAAGATAGAGGCATTGATTTTGATTTTTTTCAAACTGCCATGAGAATGAGATTCGGGAGAGATGAAGAGATTAATTTAATTTTTCATTTGACCTAATCATATCCCTATTTAGATGGTCAGTTATGTAAATGTTATAATCCGAATTTCCTTTATTGCCCTTTTAGCTTTTTAATCAATGGCTTGATCTTTCAATTAATTACATTAAAGGCACAAGTGATCTCATCCATAGATTAAGTGATCCAACGGTTCTAATTGATCTAAATGATACTGTAAAGTACTGTATCTAATATTGGTACTGCATTGAATACAACACTATATATATATATATATATATATATATATATATATATATATATATATATATATATATATATATATATATATATATATATATATATATATATATATATATGTCATAAATGGAACTTGTGCAAATTCAATTAATTCAATTACGAACATACGTAATTGGAACGTGTTCCAACGAAACTAACTTTTTACTTATTAAAAAGGGGCAAAAGCCAGGTAAAATAACAACGTACTTTCAAATTTTTGGACTTTGAAACACTTACTTTTTTGTATTACTTTACTTCAACATGACTTTCAAAATTTGTTCCGACTTCACCCATATGACCCGTTTATATTCAAATAATAACTAAAATGACTATATCACCCTTGTATTCTTTAAAATTTGTTCCGACTTCACCAACGAACTTTCAAAATTTGTTCTGAATTCACCTATATGCCGAGGGTAATATGGTCATTCAGTTATTATTTTAATATAAACGGGTCATATGGGTGAAGTCGGAACAAATTTTGAAAGTTTGTTGGTGAAGTAAGGTAATAAAAAAGTAAGTGTTTCAAGTCGGCAAAATTTAAAAAGTACGTTGTTGTTTTATGGCTTTTACCCATTAAAAAACAATGAACTTGACAAATCCAATTAATTTGTGAATGTGAATTCATAAAATGATACTTAGAACCTGTTTTTCTGATTCATGTTTCACCTCTAACTATTAGACATTGTAACTAGTATATTGCAGATGGAAATTTAAAAATTATACGTAAAATCTCTTTAAATTAATAAATTATTAATTTATTGATAAAATAATATCTCGCTAAATTAATAAAATATATCAGTCCCAACACTATTAATTTATAGAGGTTTTACTGTATATAGACGACAACTTTTTATACTTTCACCCTACGCATTAAAGTGTTGTACAGTGTGCTATACAAATTGTATAAAGTAGTATAACTATCAAATAAAATGGTATGAGTATCAAATTCAGTAATATGTTATTTAAGGGCCCATTTGGTTTGAAGGCTTATATTGGGTATTGGGTTACAAATTTATAACATGTTGTTTGTTTGCAATCTTGAGATTTGGGTCTTAAGGGACAAGATATTCCTACCCCTTCTAGTTCTTATTATATTCTCACCTTCAAATAAATGGGGACGAAAGGGAATAAAAAGTACAAACCCTCCCTAGTAGGGAGGGTGGGAATAGTACATCTCATATCTTAAATGAGAGTGGATATTCTAACCGAGACAAGATATTCCCACCCTCCCTAGTTCTTATATTCCCACCCTCCCCCCCTATTTTTTTTTTTGCATTTTTTTTATTCTTATAATTTTGTTTATCAGAAACTATAAACCGAAAATGCGAACAGGAAATATAAAGTTTAATAAGTCAAACGCAAATACCTAAATGCAAAATACGGACAGAATTGTGAGAACGTGTTGTCTTGAAAACAAATGAGGAAAGGGGATAAAAAGTACAAACCCTCCCTAGTAGGGAGGGTGGGAATTGTACATCCTATTATAACCCTCCCTATTTCTCCATGGGATGTGATATAAGAACCCTCCCTATATTGTCACATCATAAGGATTTAGTCAAATCGTACAACCCGCGATGCATACCGTACAAACCAGCGATGCGTCCAATCATTACAAACCCTCCCTATAAGAAGGTGTGGATAACTCACCCCTTTCTCCATACTAAGTAGGTTGAACTTTTTTTTAATGTTTTTTTGTAATATTTTTTTTATGTAATGTTTTTTTGTATTTATATGTATTCATCTAATGTGTGTTTTTTTTAATTAAACAGCAACAACAATAGCACGTTAAACATTAACACATTAAACAACTACAACAACAATTGTTATTATTATTCAATTAAACAACAACATTAACACATTATTTAAAAACAACTTTTATTATTATTCAATTAAACAACAACATTAACACATTATTTAAAAACAACAACACCTACTACATATGAAGATTATTTATGTCATCGATAAGATCATGGAGCATTGCACCCGACCGACATGCGTGATCTTAGGGATTCTTTGCCAATTCCAGTGATGTCTCCAGCGTCTTTATTCTTGTCATCAACATCTTGTTTTGAGACAATAACATCTTGTTTCTTGTTTCAAGCTGGTCAATCTTATTATCTTTAGCAACGCAGTTTGAGCAGCGTAGAAGAAGAGAGGCTTGACTAAAGTGATTGTTTTGAAAAGCATCCTTCCACATAAAGTATCCACACCCATAGTCATCCTGATCCTGCTGTTACATGTTAAGAAAATTATTAGAAACATATTCTTAACAAACAAATTATTTACATATTTACAATATTAAGCAAACGTATAATTATTTACCAATGAATAAGGACATGCATAATACAGTTTCCCATTATTAGATTATGTACATGATGTCCTTCATTGTGGGTGAATATCGGGAAACGGTGAATTTCCGTCTATCGTCAGATAAATAAAGTGAGCACAGTCGTCTTCTCCCACACGGGCAATCACAAGGGGATCAATTCCTTGTGATAAGTCTGGACCGGAAAAGAGTGGAAAACACGTATAACTTTGTCGGTTGGATATGAATACAACAGGCCGGATAATCAATGAAGCAATAACCAACCCCATGTTTGGCATAGTCATCCACCTATCATGCGGTGCCATTCCATCACCGAACCAATCTTTTGAGCTCCGCATTAGGTCAAAGTTTGCGACCACATACTTATGTAATAGCCACTCCGGTTGTCTAACTCGTTCTGTAACCAACGTCGAATATCGCGCCACCTACCTTCGTGGAGACCAATACCGTGGGCAATGCACCGAAACCCAAAATTTCCATCACCTAGCACATTATAAATACTTATGATGTACGGATGGAATAACTCTGGAATTCGGTCCATCATATAATTGCTAACTTCATCTCCAACGTATAACCTGTGTCTTATACTTCGTGGAACTATGGGACCCATGTAAGAACTATGTCTCGTAGGTTCTTTGTTAAAGTCCCGAAATTTTGTAGATCTTGAATTTGTGCTTCTTCGGTGATCTACGGTTGGTACTTCATTCAAGTCTGGGACTTTTGTAGCCTTGGACTTTTTGTCCTTTTCGCCTGACGTCCACGGTACTTTTGTGAACAACAGGTTCAAGTATGTCAACAGATTCAGGTTGGTATATCCCTCTAACCTTCTTTAACATATTCTTCTTGACAAACGACGACGCTTTGCTAAAAACACTCTTGAATTGCCGCATCTCATTTTCACAAGAAGGATCATCTTCAGGTTCACAAGAAGGACCATCTTCAGGCGTAGGATTATTGATAACAGGCCACGAAACAGATAGAGTTCACCAAAAAATATCAATTCTTTCTAGTGGAATGGGCCATACTGCATTCATTAAAAGTGACTTTTTTAAATTACTGATATTAATGGGGAAAATAACTTGATAGTCATAAATTTAATATACTTACCACGAATTCGATAGTGAAGCATTTCGTGAAAGCACGGTAGTCCATAAATTGACCACAACTGATGAGTACAATCTTCTGCGGCGATCGTCAGTTGGAGTTCATTGAACATGAGTTCCAAAGCATATTTGGAAACTTTATACCACAATTCTGCAAATAGTGGTATATTACATTTATTCATTTTCCTGTTTATGCTTCTATTAAAAGATTCTTTCATCGAATTTTCTTGCAAAATGAGAATCTTATCGATGAAACTCAACACCGTGTCTAACTTGGACTGTGTGCTACCCAAATACAATTTCAACAACGCGTGTTGACTCTCAACTCTGCATGTTGTTGACTGGCCGTAGCTGCGATACTGATCGGTAATAAACGAGATAAACATGTTTCCGTATTCTTGCAGCCAGTTATCCAGATACTCCTGTATATCTGAAAAACAACAATGAATTAATAAAAAGTCATACGGGTGCTTATTTATTAAATAATAAACACAATGAATTAATAATTAAGTACCCGCATGGTTGACACATAGATGTTGTAGGTGTTCATAATAATGCTCGAATATGGCGCGGGTGGGAGCTTTAATCATCCAATCCCATGTCCAAAAAATGGAATCATACTCCTTTACTGAATTGTATTTATTTTTGCAATTCTTAAGCACATTTATATTAATATGCCATCGACAGAGTAATTTGTTTGCGTTCGAGAATTCTTTTCTGCATGTCCCAAGCAACGCTAAATCTCTGCCAGTGATGATAACACGAGGGTAATAATTTTCATCTATCAACTTCTTCACACATTGCAATAACCATTAAAATCTAGGCCCTTTTTTCTTGGTTTAAAAAGCTAAACGCTTTTGAAAATGTTTCATTTGTTGAAGTTACTCCGGTAATTTCCATAAATGGCAATTTAAACAACGTGGTATTGTATGTGGAGTACCTTCATACTCATAATGCCCACCCTTTGAATACCCATAATTGATTTCGTACAACCACCCATTTTCTGATTTGGTTCTTGTTTTAACAATGACAAAACCGAGCCCCCGAGCTATATTTTGCACCCAATCAGTTACTGCCTGGTCGGAAGCGAACGTCTAAAAATATGCAAAAATCATAATAAGTAATTAATATAAACGTTTTACAAATGATATTTTATATCCAGTTCCCACACACAGTTTTACAAAAAAAATTACAACTTTTATATTTTTTTACAACCTTTTTAAAAGAAATTTTTTTACTTAAAATGTTATAAATATTACAAGTTTACAAACTTTACAAGAATTTTCTTTTTACAAACTTTACAAATATTACAAGTATTACAAGTTTACAATTTTTTTTTACAAACTTTACAATTACACTTGTATGACGTTATTATGATTATTATTCGGGGGTCCGGGGGCAGCGCCCCTGGTAGTAGGGTCCAAGGGGCACCGCCCCTAGCTTGGAAAATTTTTATTTGGTATAAAGTGCTATGTTAAAAACGCACTAGAAAATAAAATTTCCGGTATTTTACTCCTTAAATTTAACTGTTTTTTTTTCTTTTACAAACTTTTAGAAAGTAACTTTACAAACTTTTGTAAAATTTTTTTTTACAAACTTTACAATTACAAACTTTTAGAAAGTAATTTTTTTTACAAACTTTACAATTACAAGTTTTTTTTACAAATTACAATTACAAGTTTGATTTTACAAAGTAACTTTTACAAGTTTGAAAAAAAATAATAAAATAAAAGAGAAAACGCGTTTTTTACATCCCAGCTGTATACACATCCATCCCACCCCACCCATCCCTCACATTTCACTCTGTCAATATGTCTCTCTCTCTCTCTCTCTCAATCAATATTCTCTCTCTCTCTTAGATCAAACCATTCAATGGTTTTTAGATCAAACCATTCGTGGTTTTTAGATCAAACCATTCGTGATGGCTTTTGTGATCTTTTATTGTTAGATCCGTGGTGATACGTGATCGTTTATGGCTGTTTTTGGATTCTGTGGTGATACGTGATGGTTTCTGTGGAACCATTTTTTTCAAGAAACTGTTTTGGTTTTTGTGGTGATACGTGATGGTTTCTGTGGTGATACTTGAAAGCTTTTTTCAGAAAATACACCATCAAAACAGTTTCTTGAAAAAAACGGGAGGGGATATTCTAACCTTCCCTATATTTGATGCTGGAAAACTTTTTTTAAAATCTGTGGTGGTTTTTTTAAGATCTGTGGTGGTTTTTTTAAGATCTAGTTTCTTTCTTTTTTAATTGCCTTCCGTTATCATAACTTTGATACTTTCGGGGAACATTGGGGACAATGTCAAGTTTAAGTGTAACTTTCGGGGAACATTGGGGACAATGTCAAGTTTAAGTGTAGGGAGGGAGAATAAAACGGGAACTTTGAAACTATGCTTATCCTTGATCATTTGTCTTGTCCTATTTCATTTGTGTAATAAACCATGAGAGATATTTGTTAAGGCAATTTTAGCACCAAATTTAAAATTTTTCATGACTTGTACAGGTGGGTCTTTATTCTTAATAAAACGTCTCATGGATAGGAGTTATATGACTAGCACAAAAACCCTTTATCACTCAAATTCCACCCCAAAAATGTGATGTTCGCCCCTAGATCTATAGGAATTAAAGCATTCCCCTTTAATGCTTCGAGAGTGTACCGATAGTATAATAGATTCTAGAACTTGTTTTGTGATGCATTCCGAGATCGCTAGTGAGACTACACTTGTGTAGTTAGGAATAACTAAATGATAAGAGGCATTAGGATAACCCTTGTTTGATACCCGTATTATAATCACTTCTTCCACATCGGTTGAGTAATTCCCCCACACCCTTGCGTTGTACTCATCTTTAGTACACGATACCCTAGTTAACCCTTCAGAGCCTATCCTTTTCGCGGTTCTCGTGATGTTTCAGTTTTTCGGAATATCAATGAAGAACATTGTTTACAATCCACCCCTAAATGTACACCCAAATCGCCTTAGCCTACCTTGTATGCACTCACTTTTAGTGCATTATTGTTATCATACAAAACCATTAGTTCAATTATCTAGTTACTTGCATGGTTTCTAAGTCGAGTCATATCTTTTGTACACAGTTTTGGGACGATTGGGACTCATAGGTAAAGTTAAATTTTATGGAGTGACGGGAAAGAACGTTAAATTCAAATTCCCTTTATTTACGTAATAATGTACTCCAAGTGTTTTGATCTTTTCAATTCGGGTCAAATTAGTGTTAGAGTAATAAAAACTCAAGTGTAGGGATGTACCTATAAATCCCTTATATTTTGATGTTATTGGAGAGTAAAAGTGTATGCCAAAAAAAAAAGTGTCAAAAAAAAGTGTGTCGAAAAAAAATGAAAAAATATACGGGCTATCATCCTACATCTATCTTTATATTTATGTTTGTTTGTTTCAAAGTTATCTAGAGTTTAGAGAGTCGAGTCTTAGCTTAGCAACGTCATTCTTTTCATGCTTGTAACGTAAAGATTTTTGACTTGCCACCATTAAATTGCCTATCCAACCAAACCTTTTGTTTCCCTAACCGTAAGCCTAATGTTACAACCCTTTAAAAGACCTCTTAGATATTTGTTCCTAGGTGCTTACGCCAAAGCGGTGGAGGTTTGATCTAGTCTCAAGCGTATGGTAATCTATGTACTATGACCGGTTAATGAGTGTTTATCTTCCATTTCCATTTTCTATATTTCATATACACCCGAGAGATGAGAGAATCCAAACACCACTTGTGAGGTGCTAGTATATAATTTTCGTGCTTGTTATGACTATTGCGGTGCTTTTACTTGTTATGAATTATGTTAAACCAATGCTTTATGCCCCCTAACTTATAAATTGATTGGCCAAAATGTTGGATCGATGTACTCTAACCAAACTAACTTTAATAGCTTGTTAAGGTTTAATAACCTCGGATAAATCCTAAGTTATTAAAAGAGAAACACTGAGCAAACTCTATTAAGTATGCGGAATTTACTTAACAAAGCTAAAAAGAATAACTATAACTTGATACGATTTTATTAATAACACTAACTCTGCTTATTATGCAGATTCTTTAACAACTCTAATAATATCGAACTTCTAAACTTATGAACTTGTAAACTCTAAAACTCGTGAACTCTTAGACTCGTACCTCTAATGCCAATCTAGGGGTCCTTTTATAGGCTCAAGGATATCCCTAGTCGGTTTACAATTTGTATCTTTGTACGACAAGTAATCTAATAAAGAATATTCTAGAGTTACAAGACTTTCTATAAACGAATAAAACAGTTCTTTGTTCTTGCAGTACTTTGACTTCAATCAGCAGTACTTTGACTTTATCTTTAGCAGGACTTTGACTCTTTGACTTTTTCCAGTACTTTTATCATTCTTTAGCACTTTCATATCCCAACAATCCTCCCCTAACTTGAATTCTACTAGCTTGACTTCAAGTTCCTTTGTGAATTTATCTTTAACAGCTCCATCTTTAAGAAAAGATTATGTCTTAGTCTTTAGATTATCTTTGTAGTTTCTGTGCTTGTCAAAGTATCTTTAGAATTATTCTTTTACAGCATCATCCAGCAAGTTCCATCTTTTCAGCAACACATCAACATATGACAATTTGTACATTAATTCAGTTTAAGTTGCAATCTATTCTCATCATTTCCAGGTGTGTTAACTCCTGTGAGAGGTGAATCATTGAAAATTTAATGGATTTAAGTTCTCTTTACCAAAGCCATTAACTCTGGAGTAGCCGAATGTTTTGGTGTATAAGACCATGGTACATTGATAACCATATGATTTTTAGCAAATCATCAGCTATCAACAGATTTGATTTGTCTTTACCAAAAGCTGTACCCTTATGGACTAGTTAGTTCTTTCATCATGGTGAACTAATTACCATATAATGGTTTTTCCACACCCTTTACCACAAGCCATTTTCTTGTGGGCTAGCCAACTCTTTACATTAACTGATATGGTGAGTTGATAACCATACAACTTATTAGCAAGTTGTCAACTAAAAACGGATTTGAGATATCTTTACGAGAGCCGTTTGCTCATGGATTAGCCAATCCTTTTGTAACCATGGTGGATTGATAACCTATTGATGTTACCATCTCAAAACCATTTATTTTATTCAACCTTTGTTTCAAAATATTTGTTACTTAACAAAAAGGTTTCTTTAACAAATCACTTAGCGGTTAAAAGCTGCAAGCAGTACTTTGATTAAAGTATCTTGTTTGATCGCAGTACTTTGAATAAAAGTACTGATATTTCAAAAAGAATTTATTCAATTAAAATTCATACCAGTTATTCATCATCATCAGCAATAGTAGTCCAGTTGATAAACAAATTGATGACCATACAAGCAATTTCATTGTCCTCTTCAACTTCCATTCCATGCTCTAGCATCCTCCTCATAAGATCTATTGTAAGAGGATATCTTCTATTTGCAAACATGTGAATCATTGTACCATTTTCCAGCTCTAGAACATGAACTCCGGATTCTTCAAAGAATCTCCAGCAAACAATTTCCCAATTCTCTTGATTCTTCCAAATGTCATCAGTGCTTTGCTCTTCAGTTTCCCATACAGTTGTGAGATCTCCAAGCAGAACTAAACCAATTCCTTCTAATGGATTTTGTTCAAAGTAAATTCGCACCACATGATATAAATAGAATAAATCTACTCTATCTATGATGTGAAATAAATCCCATAACCTGTTGAACACTCTGAAGCTTTCATCTTCTCTATGAAACATCAGATAACTTCCTTCTTTGGATTCCACAACTTCAAAAGCAATAATTTGAGATTTGTTCATCTTCATATCAGCATCTTCCTTAGAATACTCAAAATCTACTATCCTTAGATAATTTCTTAGTTCATCCCTAGTCTCAGATCTTAACTCAACTTTTTCTTTCTTTGAGAACTGAACATCTTTAACTTCAGTTTTTCTTTTTCTTTTTAAACTTTTCTTTCTCTCTTCTTCTTTCCATGTAGCTTCATCTCTAAAATCTTTGATGCTTTCAACACTTTTCTTATAAGCTTCTCTAGCAGCATCATACAATCGTTTCATCTCAAAATAATTAAATCTCTGCAATCCTTTATACCCTTGACTTTTTAGATAAGCCATCATTGCATTTCTGTCTTTAGCTTTATTTGGCCTTCTTGGTAGGAATCTAACAGGAATAGGTGACTCTAATGGTTCATCAGCTTCAGCATTCAATTCCTCTTGCAACTTCTTAGCTACTTCTCTACTCTGAGCTTCTTCAGCTTCCTTAGCTTCTCTATCTTTAGCATTTAATTCCTCTTGAAGCTTTCTAGCTGCTTGTTCATTCAAAGCTTCTTGGGCAGCTCTTATCTGTGCTAAAGTTAGCTTCTTCTTCTTTACTTCTACCAATTTACCCTTACCTTTATCCTTTGGATCTATTGTAGGTTGAGAAGTTCTTTGTTGTTCCTCTTCTTGCACTCCTGGAATATTAACACCCCTTGGTTGTGATAAACCTTGCAAAATTACAGCAATGGTTTCATCATCACTTGCAGTATGAATAGGTTTGGGTGTAGCTTCCTCTTCTTGTATAACAGTTGAAGGACCAACAACTTCTTCATGTACAGTTGTAGAAGGACCAGCTTCTTCTTCAAAGTCTAACAACCTTGGAGAAATCAAATCTTGCCTGTAGGATCCTTGTTGTTGAAAAGCAGTACTTTGATCTTCAGTACCTTGATCATCAGTACTTTGAACTTGAACATTAATAACTTGTTCCTCAGTTTCTTGAATAACTTGTTCTTCAGTCTTTTCATGTTCTTCAGTACCTTCAGGTTCACTTTCCTTAACAATATCTTCTTTCAAATTCCTTTCTTCTAAATTCCTCCCCAATTGGACAGAAGATTGTTTGTGAACCATTTGGCGTTTGGTTTTCTTAGACTGTCTTTGCTCCTTCTTTTTAGATTTGACCCATATACGATGATGTTGAACCAATGGCCACACAAAATTCTTGAGCCTTCTAAACTTGAGCTTCAATTTCTTAATCTGCTTAGCTTGAGCCTCAGTAGTCTTTTTCAACTTAACCAACTCCCTTGTCAAAACATAATTATCCAATGTTAAACCTTCAGGGGATATAGTATGTGAATCATCTCCTTGAACTGGTGAATGTTCCTCTGGTTGAGAATCAAGAACAGATCTTTGTGGAGATGGAGAAGGTGAAACTGCAACATCTTCTTTAACTTCAGTACTTAGGGAAGCAGTACCTTGAGATGCAGTACCTTCTGGAGATGCAGCACTTAGAGATGCAGTACTTGCAGATGTAGTACTTGCAGAGGCAGTACCTTTACTAGCTTCATCTTCTTCAGCATCAGCTCTAACAGCTTGAACAACTTCCATCATAGAAGTAGTTAAGGGAGTATCCCTTCCAGTAAATAGATCACTCTTCCTAGCCATAAAGGTGAAAATTTTGGCTTGTTGAACCACAACAGGTAAAAGATTTGTTGGCTTAGGAACATCTGAAAGTTGTTTATTGAGAAATACTTGAACAAACCTTGGATACATTAGCCATTTTGAACCATGAGTGATGTGGGAAAGCATACCATCAAGAATGAGCCTTGAAAAATTAAAAACACGGTCTGTAGCCAAGCCCACAATAGCAGATGCTATGTTAGACCCAAATTGCTCCCATGAAGTACTTTTAGCACTAATACAATGAAGCAACACGTGCACTAAAAACATCCATTGAGGACAAAATAATTGTTTCCTGAATGTTTGTTTTGTTAATGACCCTTCATAACCAATGTGTCCAAAAGTATCCCAAATCAACTGCTTATCAAAACGAATAGCCCCGTCTTCATCATTAAACAATAAGTCTTCTCGAATAGAGGCTTCAGTAAGCTTCACAGTTCTTCCAAAGAATGTAGCTCTAATATAAAATTCATCATTCTCCATATTATCCCTAGCAGTAGCCCAAAATTCTTGAATCCAGGGTTCAATTATATCCGGCTCCACTAAAAGAGCATAACCGAGTGGTGATCCATAAGATAATCGATTATATCATGAAAAACCACATTAGCTTCAGTCTTGTCTAAATTAGCCACCATATTGTGCTTTGAAACTGTAGGACGAGTCGCCATAGATGATTAAAAATCACAGTAGAAGACATGACGAATAATATAGGTGAAAGTGAGAGAAATAGGGAAGAGATTCTAAAGTATCAATATGAGAGAGGAGAGTAGTTATTTATAGGTGAGATTTAAAAATCACGCCCATAAATACCAAAGTTACCGTTAGTAATAATTACCCCTCAATATTACCGTTGGAACATAACTTTCAATAAGACAAACAATACTTCCACGTATGCAGTACTTTCCCAAGCAGTACTTTCCAAGCAGTACTTTCATAAGAAACATTACTTTTCCAAATTCTTCTGTATAACATAAATATCCTCCCCTCAAGCAACGCATAGGACTATACTAACACTAAATAGTCCTCCCCTTAAATGTAGCTTAGTAGTTAATCATGCCAATGCTCACCACCAAGTAAGTAAATCTTGAAACATCAAATCCTTTTGTGAGTAAATCAGCTACATTATCATCTGTATGCACTTTGACAACATTATTGAGCCTATGCTCATAGCAATCTCTGATAAAGTGATGCCTAATCTATATGTGCTTGGTCTTGGAATGATAAACTGGATTCTTCACAATACAAATGGTACTCTCATTATCAATATTGATAGGAGTATTCTTGAAATTGAACCCATAGTCCAAGAGTTGATTCTGCATCCACAAAACTTGTCCACAACAGCTTGCAGCAGCTACATATTCAGCTTCAGTAAATGATGTTGCTGCAATTGTTTGCTTTTTACACTGCCATGAAACTAATCTTCTTCCAAGATATTGGAATCAACCTGTGGTTGATCTTCTGTCATAGTTATCACATGCATAATCACTATCCGAAAAAGCTTCCAAGTGAAAAGGTGAATCCCTAGGATACCACAACCCCAACTTAGGTTGTTGTTTCAAATAACAGAAAATTCTCTTCTCTGCATTCATGTGAGAAATCTTTGGTGAGACCTGATATCTTGCACATAAACAAACTGCAAACATAATATCAGGCCTTGATGCAGTGAGATACATAAGACAGCCAATCATTGATCTGTATAACTTGACTTCAACTGGTTTTCCATCTTCATCCTTGCCCAATGAGTTAATTGATTTAATAGGTGTAGTAACAGGCTTCATGTCATCAAATTGAACTTCTTAAGTATGTAAGTAACATACTTGTCTTGACTTATGAAAATTCCTTCCCTTGACTGCTTAACTTGAAGTCCCAAAAGAAAGTTAACTCACCCATTGAACTCATTTGAAATTCATTCTGCATCAGCTTCTCAAACTCCTTGACCATGGATTGTTTAGTAGCACCAAATATGATATCATCAAAATATATTTGAACTAACATGATGTATTTCTTATCTCTCTTGATAAAAAAAGTATTGTCAATGGCTCCTCTCCTATAACCATGTTGCAACAAAAAGGTAGAGAGCCTTTCATACCAGGCTCTTGGTGCTTGATGTAAGCCATAAAGAGCTTTGACAACTTTGTAGACTTTGTTAGGATGTTTAGGATCTTCAAAACCAGGAGGTTGTTTGACATATACTTCCTCTGTAATCTTGCCATATAAAAAGGCACTCTTGACATCCATTTGATAAACCTGAAATCCCATATAAGAAGCAAAAGCAAGAAAGATTCTAATTGCTTCTATCCTTGCTACAGGAGCAAACACTTCATCATAATCAACTCCTTCTTCTTGTCTGTAGCCTTGTGCAACTAGCCTTGCCTTGTTCTTGATGACATTACCTCTTTCATCTCTCTTGACTCTGAAAACCCATCTGGTTCCAATAACTCTCTTCCCATCTGGAAGATCACATAATACCCAAACTTCTTGAAGTTTAAATTGAAGAAGTTCTTCCTGCATAGCTTCAACCCAACTCTCTTTAGTCAATGCTTGAGCAATATTCTTGGGTTCCTCTTGAGAGATAAAACAAGTAAATAGACATGTTTGATGGTCCTTATGATTAAGTCTGTTTTGTTTATAGACAAAGCTAAGTAAAGCATTATGAGGTTTAGAAAAACTCTTAGCTCTGTGTCTAGTCATTACTCCAGAAGTAGAAGGACCAATGATTTGATCAATAGGATGATTCTTATGAATTCTTAAGTTTGGAGACTGTGGAACTCCATAAGTATCTTCCAAATTAGTAACATCAGCATCTTCATTGGAATCTGAGAAAATACCTTCATCTTCAAACTCATCATCAGTTTCTTCTAATCCAGGCATGGTAGGATCATCTAAATCATCCAAAGTATGGTAGCTGGTGCGGCAGTACTTTGTTCAAAAGTACTGTCCAAAGTACTGTGAGAGTCCTCTGCAGTTTTGTTCTTCTTCTTTGCCTCTTCATAAGCTCTTCTTTGATCATCAGTGTAAGAATGTGCTAAAACATCTTGAAGAAGCAACAGATTAAGTTCTTCTTGAATAGATTGATCCTCAGCAGACAATGAGGATTTTGGTTCATCAGTACTTTGTTTTGGAGCATCAGTACTTTGCTTTGGAGCATCAGTACTTTGCTTTGGACTAACAGGAGCTTCATCCGGTACAACATCATGTCTAAGATGAACTCCATGAACAACATACTGTAAGTCTTCTCCATCATGCACAAGTTGATTTTCTTCTCTAACAGGTACATAGTTCATAGAAGGAGTTAAAACTTCAAGATCAAACATCTAATCAGGACCTTTACCCTTCTCATTATCTTGATCTTCTAAAAACTCAACATGAAGACAATCTTGAACCTTCTTAGTGACTCTGTTGTACACTCTAAATCCCTTACTGTTGGTACAATAACCCAATAAATATCCTTCTTCTGACTTGCCATCAAATTTTCCCAGATTATCAATTGTGTTTAAAATAGTGAGAGGGCATCCAAAAGGCTTCATAAAACGAATGTTGGGTTTGTTGCCCATCATCAACTCATAAGGTGTCTTCATCTGTGGCTTAGTAACTGATACTCTGTTAAGTACATAGCAGGCGTACTTACAGACTTTAGCCAATTGAATAGGTAGTTGTGAATCGCTAGCATTTTCTAGCTGCTTCAATAAAATTCCTATTCTTTCTCTCTGCAACACCATTCTGCTATGGTGTTCTTGCAATATTGAACTCCCTTTTGATTCCTTTGTTTGCACAAAATTCATCCATAAGCTTGTTCTTGAATTCAGTTCCATTGTCACATCTAATACCTCTAACCTTGAGTCTCAATTGGTTTTCAAGTGCTATTATGAGTGTCCAATAGCATCAAAGGTATCATCTTTAAATCCCAAGAAAAATACCCAACTGAATCTACCGCAATCATCTGTTACAACTAAGCAGTACTTTTTCTTGTTTAAACTTGCCACGGAAACAGGTCCAAACAAATCCATGTGTAACAGCTCCAAAGGTTCTCTAATAGTCTTCTCCTCAAGCTTCTTGCATGAAGCTTTGTGTTGTTTACCCTTCTTGCATGCCAAACATGAGTGATCATTCTTGTAAGTCTTTGAAGGTAAACCTCTAACTAAATTCCCTTTGACCAGTTTGTTGATATTCTTGAAATTTACATGGCCCAATCTTCTATGCCACTGATGTGCTTCTTCAGATGTTGCTTTTGCCACCAAACATGTGGCTCTTCCATAAGAATGTAGACTCTTCATGTCTAAACTATACACATCATTTGTTCTTGGTACTCTAAGAACTACCAAGTTATCAGCAACAGGCTTGAATTCAGGAGAGAGGATGAGACATTCTGTGTCAGTGAATAACACAGGATGCTTTTATCACAGATTTGAGAGACTGATAATAAGTTGAACTTAAGCTCCTTCACATATCTAACATTCTCAAAATCTATACATACGCTTTGATAGTTCCTTTTCAAGTAATCCTTCCTCCATTGGGATCATTCCCAAATGCAACTTTTCCTCCACTAATAGATCTAAAATCGAGACAGGGATCTCTTTGTCTCCTGTCATACTTCGAGCAACCACTATCTACAATACGATGATCTTTAAGCTCCTCTTCTGGGTTGCCCTGCACAAAGATAAAAGAGTTAGTGACTTTTAGGAACCCAAGCCATTACTGACTTGTGTTCCCGTTGTGGAGTTACAAACTCAAATTCTTTGAGTATGTAATTTCCACTATTTTTCAAAACATGATCCAGAATTATCTTTTGATTTTTTCTATGTGGATTTTCAAAACTTTCTGGTTTTTCAACGCAACTCTCTTTTACAAGTTCATTCGCTTTTTCTTGTATCACAAAAACATCTGATTCACTTTTTGTTGAAAGTACTGTTTGTCCCTCAGCAGTACTTTCTCTCTTAACCCATTTTGTTTTAACACTTGGTTCCTGTGATCTAGATCCCCTATGTGAATTGTAATACCTTCTAGGTTGATAGTAATGAGATCTCCTAGGGTTCCTATTCCAAAAAGTGTGATCAGTACCTTGTTTTGACTAAGCAGTACTTTGAGAAAGTACTGGTCTTGGCTTAGCATACTTTGGAAAGTCTTGTAGGATCTTGAAGGTTTTGAAAAAGGTCTTCTCTGATGTGGGTATCTATGATCTGGTGAGAAGTTGCTGTGATTGACCCTATTTGAATTATTACAGACTGGTTTGTGCTCTCTAGGTTTCTGATTGGCATACCTATGCTTTGGAAATTTTCTAAGGTATTCTGAGTGATGTTCACAATCCTTGATTAAATGAGTTGGACTAAAACACACAAAACACAGTTTTTGACCCATACTCCCAAAGTGACTTCTTCTATGTCTATGACCAAAGTTATTATTCCTTCTAGGTGAATGATTAAACTTGTTGTGACCAAAGTTATCCCAAAAAGGTTTAGCAGTACTGTTTTGAAAAGATTTTCTGAAGGTACTGCTTGTGGAGCAGTACTTTGAGTTGAAGGTACTGCTTGACTTTGAACATTATTTTCAACAGTTTCTTTGGGGGTTTCAGACCTAGATTGACCAACTAGCTTTTTCCTAAATTCA
Source organism: Chrysanthemum makinoi (assembly GCA_910596185.1). Taxonomy (NCBI): domain Eukaryota; kingdom Viridiplantae; phylum Streptophyta; class Magnoliopsida; order Asterales; family Asteraceae; genus Chrysanthemum; species Chrysanthemum makinoi. The sequence continues at coordinate 11,872,059 of OU343219.1, forward strand.
AGACTGTCTACTCCAAAATGAGAAACATCGGGCCTAGGGGGTTGATGACTTCCAGTGGGATGGGGAACTGCATGATAACCATTGTCTTTCTTATACTCGGGAGGTGGTTCACTAATTGAATCCTCATTACTAGATGTGTCTACATAATTAATGAGTTCATCATCACTAGTGGTTATATCCTCTAGGTCATCATCGATTGATTCTCTTCTATGTTATCAAAGTCATTCCAAAACCTAAGCCGTTTTAATATAGGCTCTTCTCGTTTTTGAACATAAGTAACATGTGACGAACTGATTCACCCCAAGCAACAAACTTAGCTAACAAATCATCTCTTTCCTTAGTCAGGTTTCTCTATTTAGAAATTTTACAGTTTAATTTCAATTCACTTAATTTTAACTGATAGTCCTGTTGTGCATACTTTTCATTAAGCTACTTCATTATTCTCATGTGTTAAGATTTTGGCTTCCATAGATTCTAAGGTTATTTGATAACCAGCTACCTCAGACCTAGCCCTAACACAATTATCTCTTTCAATCACATAACTGCCAAGTAATTTTTGATAAAAATCATGACAATTTGAGCATACCTCAGAGATAGGAGGTGAACTTAGTGAAGTAGCCACCATTGCAAGTAAAACAGGATCATCTTCACTCTCCATGCTCTAATCAAATCCTCCAAAACCATCTCCAGATTCCAAAGCAGCATGTTCAGGTTCCTCATCAAAACAAGGCTCCGGTCCAATTCTTCCACTGAATCTTCAGCTACTTCTTCCATCGCTACCATACAATAAGTCACTGGTTCATCATCAAACTCTTCACTCCAGTCAACTTTTGATAACTTCTCTTGAGCAACCAAAGCCTTTGTTTCAGTAATTGGAATTTCTTTGAGCTCCAGCTTTGGTTTTTCAGTCAACCTGTTTGCTTAATACTTAGCAAACCTGCACTCCCTAGCAAAGTGTCCAGTATTTTGACAATTGAAGCATTCAATCTTGGATTTGTCAAAGTAATACCCTTTTGGTTTGAAGTCAATGCTTTTCTGTTTTCTTCATGTACTTCTTTATCCTTGCAATTGATCATTGCAACTTGCCACCTGATATCAATTTCTTCTAAAGCATCCACTTCAATCTGTGAGAGATCTTCTTCATAAGTGACAGGTAAAGAAGCTTGTTGTGCAAAGAAAGAGCATACAACTTCATCCGAGTGCATGGTAGTAGTCGTGGGACTTCTGAGGAGATGTATAAACAGCAGTACTTTGAGCAACAGTACTTTGAGGAGAAACAGTACTTTTGATGAAAGTACTGCCTTTCTTTTCAGATGACAGAAAAGCAATACTGTGTGATTTGGAACTGGTTTGGCCATTCATCTCGTGCTCATACACCTTCAGATGATTGTAAAGATCATCAAAATCCATGACATCCAAACCTGGTTGTCCTCTGATCATAGTAGCAATCACATGCCATGTGGATGGCAAACTCCTTAAAAACTTCAGATTAGCATCTTCAACAGATACTTCTACCTTGTATAACTCCAACATTTTGAGGAGATTTTGAAATCTATCATATGCAGCATCAAGACTCTCTCTCTCACCAATGCAGGTGAAAGTTTCAAACTGTTGCTTCAGCAGATTACATGCATCTTCTTAGAAGCTTCATTCCCTCCAAATCGGTCTTGAGAGCACCCGAGTTGCTTTGCATCTTTAGCATCATGAAACTTCGTAGATGTCCATCGGTATAGCAGATAGGAGAATGTTAAGAGCCTTTTCTTGATTCCTTAATGTAGCTGCTGGTAAGACTGGTTTAGGTGCTTTGGGTTGTCCAGGAACATCAATAGTTTCGGGAACTACTTCATTACCATTGACAATTACATTCCATAGTGCATGGTCTGTAATGGCAATGTCCTGCCTCATCTTCATACACCATAGGTCATATTCTCTCTTCTTGATGATTGGAATTCTGAGTGAGGTGATTGATGGTGGTGGAACGGCTTCAGTCGACATCTTTAGGTTTTGTTGTAGTAGGGTTTCTTCCTAGTCAGAGTTTCCACACAAGCTCAGATACCACTTGTTGGATCGATGTACTCTAACCAAACTAACTTTAATAGCTTGTTAAGGTTTAATAACCTCGGATAAATCCTAAGTTATTAACAGAGAAACACTGAGCAAACTCTATTAAGTATGCGGAATTTACTTAACAAAGCTAAGAAGAATAACTATAACTTGATACGATTTTATTAATAACACTAACTCTGCTTATTATGCAGATTCTTTAACAACTCTAATAATATCGAACTTCTAAACTTGTGAACTTGTAAACTCTAAAACTCGTGAACTCTTAGACTCGTACCTCTAATGCCAATCTAGGGGTCCTTTTATAGGCTCAAGGATATCCCTAGTCGGTTTACAATTTGTATCCTTGTACGACAAGTAATCTAATAAAGAATATTCTAGAGTTACAAGACTTTCTATAAACGAATAAAATAGTTCTTTGTTCTTGCAGTACTTTGACTTCAATCGTGATTACTTTGACTTTATCTTCAGCAGTACTTTGACTCTTTGACTTTTTCCAGTACTTTTATCATTCTTCAGCACTTTCATATCCCAACACAAAAGCACATTTGCTTGAGGGCAAGCAAATAGCAAGTGTAGGGATATTTGATAAGGATTTAAAACGTACACTTTTACGGGGTCATTTAAGCCCTTAATCGCCCACTTTTATATCCGTTACTGCTTAATTTCGTTCCTTTTCACTTTTAGGTCTCTTGGAAGCAAAATGCTGGAATGATGCATTTTGGACGAAAAGGAGTGAATATGTGAAGAAAATGGCTAAGTCAAGATCAAGACACTCAATTTCTTTGGAATTACACCGACGGCGTCCCAAACGAGGCGCGCAGTCCTTATTTTGTGACGACACATGAGCGAATTTGCTATTTTACACCGACGTCGGGGCTTTGAAAAGTAAGGCGTCACGAAGACTTTTCTTCTCGACGCCTAGATCCAGATTCGAGACGGCGTCACTCAAGCCGACGGCGTCACAACCACAACGTGACGTCGTCCCAATGATGACTTGGCCAAGACGAAAACCTAATGGCGACGATCTGACGGAGTCCCAACTATAAGGTGACGCCGTTGCATATGTAAAATTATATATAGAAATTGAATTTTTAGACTTTTAGGAGGTAGACTTGTGGAGTAAAAACCTAAAAAGATTTTGGTCCGGTTTGGACAGTATCTTAGGGTTCTCATACCATATTTTACATCAAGATAAGTTATTTACTTCATTGATTTCATTATGTCTTCGATTGTATGTGTGTATGCTTGCATGTTTAACATGTCCGGCTAATTTTCTTGTGTGTTTGCTTAGATCTATGAAACCTAGTTATTAATTATTGATTGGCTGTCTCTTATCTTAATTGTAATTGGCTTAGGATTGCACTAGGCCATTGTTGTGTTTTTAATACTTGAGTTATCTTTGTGAACCTTAGTTTATAACCACCTAGCGTAATTGTAGGCTAAATATCCAAAGATAACCTTAGTGTTAATTTATTAATCCTAGAGATCTCGTAGGCAATAACCTTAAGGTATTCTCAAAGAGTTAGGGATAAAAGCATACCCTACGACCTTAGAAGACACAACGCGTTAAGAATAAGGACGTGACAATTCAATCACTAATAAAAGATAGCTAGGGAGTAATAGTATCTAGGTAGACACATTTTTTAATCATCATACGAGCACACATCAATAGACACAGACTACCCCTTAGTTTATACAATTAAATAATTAGAGTAATCGGTAGAAGTACCAAACCCCCAAATCCAAACCCTGAGATTTTACCCTTAGCTTTATAAAAAAATATAAAAAGATAAAAAATAATCTTCCTAAACCTCAAACCTTAGCGTAGTACATCTCTCACTAGCATTCCTATTCCCCTAGAGAATGATATCAATACCCCGAGGCTTACCCAATACTACACTACAACGATTAGGTTCACTGCCTAGGGTGTTGAAAAACTTGCTCGACGAAAAGGAAGTTCCTTTGACCCCGAACGCGTTATACGCACATCAAGAAGGCAAGGGAATACTGCAATAGTCTCCTAAATCCAAAAGGACCAAGAGACAGATCGGATAGGATGAGGGAAGTTTGGCAGAGATTTCCAGGATTAAAGCTGAGGAAGAAGCTGCTGCAGCCAAGCGTGAAAGACAAGAGATGGATGATGAATATTTGGCTAGATCCTTGCAGCAACCTTCAGTATTAACTGAGGAACATCAGAAAAGACAGGCTGAGATTTTAGAGTCTGCTAAGTACTACACTGATGAAGATTGGGATACTATCAGGGTAAATCTGGAGGTAAACAAGGAAATTTTACCAGAAATTGGTGCTGAGGACTTTGCCAGAAAGATGGTTGACATGATCAATGAGAAGAATAGGCAGCTTAAAGAACAAAGGTACAGGGAAAGGAAGAACAAGCCTCTCACCAAAGGAGAACAGAGGGAGTATATGATCAAATTCATCAAGAGTCAAGGAAATCCTAGCTGGAAGGTTACTCAACTGAGGAAGTTAACATCTGATGATCTTAAAACAGAATTTGAGAAGGTGGTTGATCAGGTTAACAAGTTTTTCCCAATGGATACTGAGATGGAAGCTTCTAAGGTCAAGAGAAAAGGGTTTAACCTTCAATCTGAAGAAGCCAAAAAGCAGAAAGCTGAAGAGATAGCTGAAGCAGAAAAGGTTGAGGATAAGCCCAGTATTGTGCAGTAGGAGGAAGAAGCTGAAGTCAAAAAGCCTATCATCAAGTGGACTAGAAGGAAATCTTCCAAGAAAGAAAAGACTGAGTCAAAGAAGGAAGTGAAGGCTTATATGGAGGACAAGGTAGAAGAGCCTCCATCCAAGAATTCACTATGGGTATTATCCCGAGGGTCCAATGGTCGCAAAGATTGCTAATATCAAGATCATCAATCGACAACAAGGCATCTTATTAGGTGATAAGGGAAGACAATACCAGTAATGTATATGTGAATTTTTCAAGTTTGTTGAGTGATATGTCTAGGGAAGACTTGAAGTGTTTGTATACACTAATGGTGGAAAAACATGGTGAGAAGAGGCCTGAGGAAGAATATGAGAGAGTCCTCTGGGGAGATTTGAAAACCATGTTTGAAGCACCAGATGCAAATGATGAAATCTGGAAGTTGGCTTGTCAAGAATAAGTAATAAGATGGAGATATTTCCATACTTGTCAGGTGCATTGTCTGGTATTAGAAACTGCAAATATTTATATGCTAACAGAAGTGGAGTATCCACTTCCAAACATGGTTTGCAGGATAATGCTTGAGAAGAAGCTGCTTTGTGAAAGAAAGGATGATGCATGTTATCAACTTTTGAGGTTAGTTGAATCAAAAGATCAACAACAACAATTTTAAGTGTTTGGAAGAATTTTCTAAGTGTTGTTGGCTAGGTTTTAAAAGTTGATAAATAAAATGGATTTTGAGGGGAGGCACTTGGTGAAAGTACTTTGTACTGACACAACAAATGGTTATCAGTTCACCATGTCTAGCCCACACAAGAACTGGCTAATCCATGAGCAAACGACTCTGGTAAAGATATCTCAAATCCGTTTATGGCTGACAACTTGCCAAAAATTGTATGGTGTTTAACTCACGATATCTGTGTGGATGAAGAGTTGGCTAGCCCACAAGATCATGGCTTGTGGTAAAGGCTGTGGAAAACCATGACTAGTCCAAAAGGGTACAACTTTTGGTAAATACCAATCAAATCTGTTGATAGTTGTTGATTTGCTAAAAATCAGATGGTTATCAATGTACCATGGTCTTATACACCAAAGCATTGGCTACTCCAATAGTGATGGCTAATTGGTAAAGAGACATCAAATCCATTAAATTTTCTATGATTCACCTCTCACAGAAGTCTACACATCTGGAAGTGACGAGAATAGTATGAAACTTTCATGTTTTGATGTACAGATAGTCATAGTTCTTTGAAAAGTCATGGAGTGCTAAATGTTTGTGATATGATCTTTGCACAGGGACATATAATGAAGATAATTTCAAGGATGCAACTTAAAGATAATTCCAAGATCATCGAGAGTTTAAAAGAACTTGAAGTTCTGGCGAAGATCAAGTTAGGGGAGGATTGTTGGGAATTATATTTTGTAATGTTTAAGTCTTGTTAAGTCTGGTAGCTTAGGTAGTTAAGTCTGGTAGATCAGACTTAAGTCTGTTAGTAGTTAAGTCTGCCAGTACTAAAGATGTTAAGTCTGGCAGAACAAATAGTCGTTGGTTAAGTCTGTTTATGTTTAAAACAGAATAGTTGTTAGAGTTATATTAGGAATAGATATGTACGAGTAGAGATATCTTAGGAGATTTACCCTTCTACAAGTTTGTTAGTCAATTAGGGTTTCCTTGGTGTATAAAAGGATTCCTAAGGTGTTAGGTTAAGGTACAAGTTGTAAGCATTAGCCTTTGAGCAAGTTAATATAAAATACGAAGTTAGTTATTTTGTTCTTCATACTTTGTGTGTTAAGATTCCGCATTAACACATCAAGCTTTTGCTAAAGAGTTCTTCATATAATAAATTGAATTTATTCAAGTTTACTATTAGTAATTCAAGGCTACTTAGATCCATAAACTTTTGGACCCACAACATGTGTGCACATTGCACATTTATTGTAGAGCACGTGGTCTAGCTTTAAATGCAAATCGAGGGGGATATACATGATTATTATAGTTATGGAAACTAGTTTTTTTAAGCATAATAACTAGATAACAAATATACTCCAATAACACAACCATTAATCACTCATACATACTGATTAAACCGTGTAATCTCATCACTTCACAGCTGACTATCCAAAGTTTATTCACTTTTTCTAGTTTTCAAAGATATATCTCAAAGATCCATCACATCTACATGATATTCTATGAACAGTAACCATCAAAGGTAAATATAATTACAGTCGTTGCAACTGTATGAGTTATTTTAAAAAAATTAAACTGCATCGGTGTCTAAGCTTCCAAAACAATTCATTTATCACATGTTTATAACTTGAAGAGTTGAAGGCCAAATGCTCCTAAGAAGAAAAAAAAGATTATATCTTATAAAATAAATTAAAAACCTTTATGTAAAAAAGAAGTATGAAACTAAATTTACCAATAACATAATGCATACTCAATGTGAAACTGATATCACCATGAACTAGATATATCAATCGAGCCCATATATTTAATCGCAGATCCAAATACTAATAAAATAAATGTTTGTTTCAAGTCACATGAATTAACTTTCTTCCAAATACAAATAACAAAGTAGATCCACAAACTATAAATTGATTATTGAAAATGTTATAGTAGTATGTCACATTCATCCGTCAAGCTAAGAACCTTCATAATGCAAAATACGGGTTGTTGTATGATTATCTGAAGCACCATTAGAAAGAAGTGGACAAAGATCGAGCTCTCTGTGGAATCTATGCACCTTTACCTAATGCTAATTCACTTGCTTTGATTGCTCAATATTTTGCATCACAATTTCCTCAATTTCCACAGCAGCAGCGAGCCATCACTTACCCTTAACAGACACCATCTGCTCAGATCACTCCATATGATCCTGTTAGGTCACCATAATAGGAAAACAAGTATTTTTAGATGTAGATTAGAATAAGAGAAAGAGAGATACGAATGGAACTTTCACACACACATGAATATGAAAACGTTTTGCATAAATGAGAAAGAACCAACCTTTCTCAAATGAGAGTTTACAAGGTATTTATAGGCAAGGGAGCTAGAGCAACTATTCTAGTCCCTTCCTTGTTTATATGGGTTATGCTTAGGCCCATGGGCTTACTACATAAGCCTAGCACTAATTACAAACATATAAGCCTAATTAGCAACCTATTACAATACTAATGACCGACACTTGAAATAGTAGTTACAAGTGATCCGAACAATCTCCCTCTAAGTGTTGGTCATAAAGTAGGTGAGGTTGCTTGACGTCTTTCTAACATTCTTCTTTCTTTTGAGTAGAAATGCTTTGATTTCTTTGACTTTATCAGCTTGACGAAATTTTTTACTTTGTTCATTGTTCTTTGTGGATGTGGTGATCATATGTTGTTGTCCGCCATTCGTCAACTTCTTTGGTTAGGTGTCTCCACGTCCTTCTCCACCATGCTCACACATCTTTGGACTTTGACTTTCAGATGTGATGTAGTTCTCGAGTCTTTCAACTTTGTAAATTCTTTGATAATGGCGAAGAATTGTTTTGACTTTTGTGTTGCCTTTGAGTTTGAGAGAAATTCGTGTGTGATGTTGTTGGTATGAGCATGAGGAGAATGATACGATCTTTCTGCCAAGGAACAATCATCAGTACCTGCATGAATGAGTTAGTGAAAAATACCAACCGATCACAGTGGTCATTTCTAAAATATCTGACCACTATGATTGTTTTACTAATGAATGTCTTGATTCCATTCACCTTGGTCGGGCAAATCAGCCGTCCTAATCCCGTTAAGGGACAATTGGAATTGCATTGAATGATCAAGCAATGACCCACATCTTTAGGACTCGATTCTTGAAAGGAATCTCCTTAACAGGATTTCTAGCACTTACAAGTTTGAATGTCGAGGGTGTTAATAGCATAGCGTGAAAACACATCTCTAATTCTTACAAGGGTTGTTCCTGAACTAGAGGCCCTCAAGTAGGCTAACACGATATACCGAATTTTATCTACAGTTCAGGTGAGTCGCTGAGGTACACCGAAGCATCACCTCATGACTGTAAACCGTTTGAGGCACACTAAGCGTAACCCACAAGGAGTTACCGAAGTGACTTGATATCAGGGCTGTTAGATGTTTACCCTGGTAGGAGTTTCCATTCAATCACTAAGGATCACTAATGTGAATCCCCTCATAAATGTTCTAGACAGAGTAATAGGATCTGCGTAGGAGTCTAGAATGTGTCACTTGTGTTCTTATTGTTGAACAACAAGTGATGAAGAATCATGTGTTCCTAAGAGATCTTTTAATGAATCTCGTGGCTCTAGACTCGATTAGTGCACTTTGGTTTTCCTAAGCGGAGACTAGGGAGAGGGTCTCCTTCTTCAATACCAACGATCTCTAAGAGAAAGTCGATAGATTACGTAGCGTTCCCTGTGAGAATGAAACAAGCTCTTTTGAGAGAACTTGAGTGGCTTAGAAGGTTTAGTGCATTGCGTCACTGGGTCCATGACGACTTTGTCTTCACAACCGGTGTCATCATATGACGACCAGTAGCATATGATTTGAACCAGGTGTCTGCCCTAAGTTGAATCACATGGAGGGCTATTTCTTTTCACCCTTTTCTTTAACTTTTCTTTTTAATTCTTCAACTCATTCTTTCTTCATTTCTCATATTCTCCTTTGCCAATCATACCTAAGGACTTCTAATTTCTAACTATTAATGATGTCCTTGGGTAGATCCCTCCGGCTCTGGCGGATCATAGGACGTTTATTCCTATACTTAGTCACCTTATAACTTTGACTACCCTATGTTTCCGTAAAACCATTTACTTGAAAATCTCTCAAAGCGTTTATGAATAGAAACATGTTTAGAAAACACTTAGAGAGTTTTGTATTTTCAGAAATACTCCCCCTCCACATGTGCTTATGAGTTTTGACTTAAATCTGCAGAGTGAGGGTAGAGCACGCACTTTTGAATTGATCGACTCCTCATAGAAAATTACCCGCGAGACACGGTTACGTTGTATAGTTAAAGAGTTCCATTGTCAGCCTTTAGGTGACAACTAGCTCTAATAACTATCTTGAAGATGTGAACAAACATTGAAAAGGTTGTCAAACCCGTCGAAGTTCATGTCTATCAAGAGTTTCTTAAATTGGTACGATCTACTAAGACAAGTCTTGAAGACAAGTCTTTTCGATTTCTGACATTTCAAAGCTCGTCAATCCATGGGTAAAGTCTTAGCAAACATAGATTTATTTACAATTCAACATATTTTGATCACAAATATTTTTCACCCCCTCAAAAATGGCATATTGATGTTATTTTTGATGAAATATTGGTTTAAACTATGACCATTCTGAGTTTTGCAGGAAGATTTCCATAAACTTTTGTTTAAACAAAAAAGTTTGCAAATACTCCCCCTCAACAAGTAGTATTAACTTTTGAGGTTTTGGGAAAACACGAGAGGGAATACTTGGTATTTTGAGCAAAATTATGTAAATATTGAAAATTTGATTAATTTTAGTCAAAAGTAAGAAGCTTTCACTCTTTATGTGAGGATTGTGGCACTGAAGCATACCACAGGGTCCTTTCTTGACAAGTTCGGGTTGTACACTGCTATTTATGCACAAACCATTATATATATATAAATCAATCAACCAAGCACAATCACAGTTAAGAATATTCAACAGTACCAAATGTTTACACACGACCGACTACTTCGAGGGGCGTTGGAATGTTAGAATTGGAAAGCTTGTTCTTCCACCCACGTAGCTCTCTAGCCTCATCATCTGATCTCGGTGAATCAACCTTTCATCAATCTTCTTGATAAACCTACGAAGATCCCTCTGATCCTGAGAATTCCATATTTTCTTCTTGCTTTTACCCCACTCAATATCCTTTAACCGATAAGCCAATCCATCACGAACCATCTTCAGAGTGTCGTCACAGAACTTGTGGATCTCGTCGTAGGCCATGAAGCAACTATGATGATTCTTACTTCGGTAGACGAACCCAGATTTCGGTTTATGGAAAATTTTGTACTGAGGTTCTTGATTGATTTCATTGAGGTGTAGAAGTGGTGGGGTGAGGTTGAGTTGTTTTTGGTAGCTTTTGACTCCCAGTTAGAGATCTTCAACACGTTCTGGGATAATTCTGCTTCGGATAAATACCAGGAGTGCAGTGATGTACTTGATCTGAATGTCTATAGGAAACTGATGCATCCTTCCTTGCACCTTGAGGAGATACATGTCTTCAATGTCATTGAGAGACAATTCGGGAAAGTGAGCTTCGGAGAACTCGTACTCCTTTTCATCTTGTCTTTTAAAGACGATCTTGGTAAAGAAAGAGTAATCCCACTTGGTAGCCGTTTTGACAGACATGACAACAACTATCCTTTGATCATGCTTCACATCCTTGTTTTATTTACCGACTCTGTTGCTCCTATAGAAAAGCCTTCGCCTTCGGCGGTGATGGATTCCAAAAAGAGCATCTATGTCGTACTCCACTACCTTGTCAACAAACAAGTTGGTGGCGTCTTCTTCGATAGCTTTGTTGGTGGAGAATGAGGCAGCCGGTATGTTGAAGGTGAGGGATGCGGCATATTTCTTGCTAATATTGCTTCTGTGTTGAAGAAACTCGAAGTCATTGTTGAAGAAGAATCGAAACGGGATCTTGGGTTGTTCGGTTTTCCATCTTCGGTAGTGGCTTGGTCCAGTCAGTGCAGTAGGGTTCATGATCCTTTGTTAAGTAATCAATATTGGACTTCGGATTAAGCAAGTCAATGTTGTTGGACATTGCACGGGCAATGTTCTTTAAATGATATTCCAGCTCAATTGCATTTCCGGATATTTATTTAAGTAAGTTGAAAGCATCATTCTTGATCCGGTGGAGTTCCCTCTTGGTTATCTTCTTGATTTTGAATTGACTCTTTAGGACTTGAACATGTTCCAGAGTGTAACCATCTACAAGCTCTTGACCTTCATCGAGAGGTGGTTTCGCCTCTACCAAGTTATTGAACCACTCATACTCCTCTATGGTATCATTGTCTAACCAGGAGACAACAGAGGGTTCATTTATGCTCTTTTCTGGAGGATGATTCATGTCTTGGTGATGGTGGAGGCGTAGGTTGATGTTCCGTTTGTGGCTCTGATTGGGGCTCAGGGATCTCATAATCCTCACCATCGGTGTAAGTGAAGTGATCACCGGTTTTCTCCAGAGGTGTTGTGGTGTATGAGTCCTTTGATTGATCAGATGGAGGTGGTTGTGATGCTTGTTGTGTAGAGGTGGGAGCGTCTTAGCCGGTGGTGGTTGCATAGTTGATGACGATCCACCAGTTTTCTTCTGTCTTTTAGCATTTGGATCCTCATCCTTGTCGTCATCTGTCCTTGGCCGTTTGTCTTTCCCCGCATCTTCCTTGCAAGATGTGCGAAGTTGTCGTGCAACAAGAAGATCGTAAAGTTGGTCATGTTCCTTAGTGAAAGATGGAGCTCTAGCAGCCATTTTAGTCACTAGTTCTGCAATCAAATATTCTTTGGAAATGACTGGGGGTTTGACCGGCTTAGTTTCCATGACCACCGGTGTTGTTGTGATGACTTGCTTAACCATTTTCTTGATCATTGATTGCAGTTGCTTCTTGAAGAGTTCTCGTGTGACTCCAGGAACTGTGTCAGTAAGAAATGCGTAAGTATAGTTGTTGGGATATGAAAGTGCTGAAGATTGACAAAGTACTGATTAAAGTCAAAGTACTGCTAAGTAAAAAGTCAAAGTACTGCTGTAGAAGTCAAAGTACTGCAAAACCAAAGAACTGCTATATTCGTTTATGGAAAGCTTTGTTTATTCTAGAATATTCTTTGTTTAGATTACTTGTCGTACAAGGATACAAATTGTAAACCGACTAGGGTTATCCTTAAGCCTATAAAAGCCCCCTAGATTGGTATTAGAGATACGTGTTTTTATATGTGTTTTTAGAATCCTAAAAGTACGATTATTATTAGTGTTTTAGAGTTGTTTAAGAATCTGTATAACAAGCAGATTCAGAGTTATTAATAAAATCATTGAAAGTTAAAGTTTAATTCTTCTTAGCTTTGTTAAGTAAATTCCGCATACTTAATAGAGTTTGCTCAGTGTTTCATTGTTAATAACTTAGGATTTATCCGAGGTTATTAAACCCTTAACAAGCTATATAAGTTAGTTTGGTTAGAGTACATCGATCCAACAATAGTTCTGGATTTTCTCATTCATTTGACCCTGGACATCCTGAGAGAAGAACTCTTTAATAGCTTCTCTTTGGTTCTGAAAAGTAGACATCTGTGTCGTAAGATCGGTGACCACCTCGGATAATGTGTCCACTTTTTCTTGAAGACGGTTTTGTTTTCGATTCCATGAGTGGTGCATAGCTTTCTGAATCTTGGATTTGACACGAGACATCCATGTGTCAGCCTTCTTCTTAACAGATTTAGTGCTTGATTTTGTTGTTTCATGTGTTGGTGGAGGTGAAGAATGTGATGATGATTCGGGTTTGGTAGAAGTGTCATGAGGTGCTTCAGACGACTGTTGAGGTTTGTGGGTAGGATTGTCCACTATGTCGTTGTCAGTTTCCTTCTTTAATCTTTCCTCTTCAGATCTGGCGGCTTCTTCTTCAGCCTTCTTGCGCTTCATTTCCTCTTCTGCCGCTTAAATATCATCAGCTGTTATCCTTTCTTCCTTATCATGATCTTCACCTCCAACATCTAACATCTCATCATCTTCACGATGCTCTTCTTCTTGTGGTTGTTGTTGTTGTTGTTGCTTCATTTCTACTGTAGTTGTGACCGTGACACCCTGATCCTTACCGGGTTGATTAACCGCATCATATGGGGTAAGCGTAGTGCGCAATGGGTCTTCCGGATGTGGAGGACTCTTCTGGAACATCCGCCTCACCGGTTTGATGAACCGAGAAGGTTGAAGCTTGATGTTCCATCCTTTTCTGTTTCAAAGTCTTTTGAAACTGTCTTTCCTCTTCCGTTGGATCATACTCCCAGTCAGAGTCTTGTTGTTGTTCTTCTTCAAGAGGTTTCTTACCTTTATCGGCATTGTTGAGATCATCAGAAGTTTCTGTTAATACAAATAAGTCGTAAAAACGTTTATTTATATTTTACGATCTTCTAATGTTTTGTCGATAACAAACGTAAAATCATTTTAACGAAACAAATAAAATACGTAAATGGTTTGAACTAATAGTTTCTAACATATTCACATTTTCACATAAAACACTAAAACAAGTATAAGTGATTTTATGATTTAATATTACATATGTACAACAACTAGTGTTTACATATTTGGGTAAAATATACACATAACTAGTATGTAGTATATTGGGTAATATAAATGGGTAGAAACTTAAGTATCATAACCCATTGGGCAAATACATTGAATGTAGTTGGGTACAACCCAAAGCCCATGACCCATGGAGCTTGACCCATAACCCATTGCATGACATCATGCTTATATCATACATGGATAATATCCATAACCCATGGATCAACCCATACCCAAGTGACCAAGTGCATTGCACTCAAAATATATATTGTATCTAGCTAAAGATCCATGGTTCAACCCATGACCCATGACCCATAACCAAAATACCCATGGGTAAAAGGGAGCGTCCCACGGATCCCTAGCTTAACGCTAGACAGATCCCTTGTGGAAGGGATCCGTGGGATCCGGGGAACAGTAGAGTTTTTCTTCTATAAATAGTGAGCCATTTCTTCATTATTTCTTAGCCCTTTCTAACACACTTTCTCCCTGAGTTAATAACTCACTAACCTCAGATCCAAGAGATCTATGTTTGTAGTTTTGTTTTTGTGTGATCTTTTAGGTTCCTCTTAAAGGAAAGATCACCACCTTTGAAGTCGAGCAAGCTCAAGTCCATGAGTTTCCATGCTTCCTCATCATCAAGGCTACTGAAGTCTTCTTGTTGATGATTCCTTTCTTTCTTCAAAGAAGTGTAGTGTTGAAGACATTAGTGAAAGATGTCTCAAGTGTCAAGGAGAAGATATTAGTGAAGGGTATCTATCATCCATATCATAAGCACTTTTGGTAGGTGCTTAGAAGTCAAGACTAGAAGCATTAGTGAAACATGCTTAGAAGACAACACTAGAAGCATTAGTGAAAGGTGCTTAGAAGTCAAGACACAAGAAATTAGTGAAAGGTGTCTTGTAGATCTAGTCAAAGGCATTAGTGAAAGGTGCCTTAGATGTACATTCGATATGGTGTGTTTCGATGTACAAGATAGACTAGTATTAGATCCAAGGATATTGATATCCTTGATGATGTTGTAAAGGAGTAGATCTCCTTTGGGATTAGTCGTTGGTGTAGTGTGGTAGTAGTTCCTCCATTGCAATGGAACTAGGTGCTTAGCCTAGTACCTAATAAAGGGTAGGCGACGTTGTGAAGGTGTAGTTTACCTTGGAGTGAAAGAACTAGGTCCTTAGCCTAGTACCTTATTGTAACATATTGGATTTCACAAACACACTAAACCATAAACACAAGTGGCGTACAAGAAGGTTTTAGAGAGAGAAAGTTAGAGGTTTAGGGAACTTAGTGAGAGAAAGAAAAATCTTATTATGAGCTCCAACTCTCTACCTTGGGAGGTAGAGAGTATTTATAGTCTTACAATAAAACGCCACACAACGGGCTGTGGATCAGGCATACAGTGGGTAAAGACCCGTCCGTCCTCCACGGTGTTACAAATCTAAATACTACTTAACATTAAATAACTACGACTACGAGCTTTCTAACGAATATATATACTTGAGGCGACCGACTCTTTTATGTCTGGAATTTCTAATTCCTAACAATCTCCCCCTAAGGGAGGTCACCTCAAGCACACATTAAAATTACATAGAAAACAAACGGATATAACATTGAGATGGTTCTTGAGTTCTTGTTCATGTTCATTGTTCTGTAGCTCGTAGTCATTGATTCTTCACATTGCATGTTTGGTTAATCCAAGTGGAGGTCTTTTACTGATCCACGTGATAATGAGATTTGAGCCAGCTTTGAGATCATCATCCACATTAAATCTCTGAATCTTCCTTTGTGGTATTGATATTATGTGATGATGTGACATTTGGACCGACATGCTCACATTCTGGATCATGATTTCTTCTTATCGGAGTAGCGGAAGCTTTAGAGATTCATGATATTGGCAGCAGCGTAGCAGAAGCATGGAGTGAAAATATCAGAGTCATTGATGCACCAATCATGATTTCTTTAGATATGAATGTGTTGTGTGAGCATGCGGCTATGGATTGACCGCTCCATTCGATCACCGCGAACGTCGGGGTGTACCTACGTAAGACAGTTAGCAATAAAGCGCACGAAAGTGTCTTTGATCACTTTCGATGAATTGAGGTACACGCCCCACGGTTCCCCGTTGATCAGGACAAGTACTGCCTGTGATCAGGTATAATTCCAAAGAATTTCCTTGACAGGGTTTCGCGGCTGCTCTAGCTGTTCTCAAACCGAAACGTCTCAAAGAAGACAACACGAGTTGAGTGAACGAATAGAGATTCACAGATTGATGAAAAGAGATTTGAAAAACAATCGTGTATTGCTCAATAGAAATTGTTTTTGCAATACAACGAAGGTTTTAAAGAAAATCAATTATCAATCATAAACACCTTTTGATTTGAAAAATTCGTACACGGTCGATGTGCTAAAGAAAGGAGTTTTTAAGCATAAAGACCGGTTTTTCAAAGGTATCCGTCAATCCATAACCTGAACCGGATTGATTCAAAAGATTGAATCGCCCCATTGTTTCTGTTCGGTTGTCACATGGTTGATCTATATAATAGATCTCACATGCCACCCACCAGTAGCTTGTTTGATGTTGGCTCCAGAAGGCTTTCCATCTTCATTGTGAATATGATTGCATATCACTCAGATGTTCTGGCAATACCACAAGGATACTACGAAGGACTCAAGATATAATCTCTCTTTCCACATTGTGTGAAACAGAGAGTCTTCATTGAACGTGTCCTAATGAGATTTATTGATGATCTCGTGGCTCTAGACTCAATTTGTGCATATTTGGATTCCTATATCGGAGACTAGGGAGAGGGTATCCTTCTTCAATATCAACAATCTCTAAGAGAAAGTTGATAGATAATGTCGGTTCCCCGTGAGAATGAAACAAGACCTTTTAAGAAGAACTTGAGAAGTTTAGGGAGTTAAGTGCAGTGCGTCACTGGGTCCATGGCGTCTTGTCTTCAATACCGATGTTGCCATCAGTAGTATATGAATTGAACCCGGTTTCTGCCCTAAGGTTGAATAAATGGAGGGCTATTTGTTTTCACCCTTTTTCACATTCAATTCTTTTTCATTCTTCAACCCCTTCAGTGCTTACCGAGACTTCATAACTAGAACCTTATTGGGTTTATTCCAGTACTAGCTTAGTCTCAGTCCGCACTCTTCCCATATCTCATTTTTCTCCTTTTATCGTCATACCTAAGAACTCTACACTAACTAGTGGATAGTCCCTGGGTAGATCCCTCCGGTTCTGGCGGATCAGGGGAACAAATACCTAACCTTATCATCCTTATATCACCATACATAAAGTAATGTTGGTCGGTCTATTTGGTATTGTTCGATCGCCATTGGAACCAATTAAAAACCATTTGAAAATCAATCCAGATGCTTGTGATATTTTATCAAAGAATTTTGCACTGAATTGTTTTGATATTTTTAGAAAGAGAGCTCCCCTCAACATGTGCATCATGTATTTGAAATCGTTTAGCACACGGAGGCAAGAGGAAGAATTAACTTCGTGATTTCTATTTTCTAAAAGATATCAACGTCACTTCCCTTATCAAATCAAGTAGATAAAGCATTTTGGAAGGATGAGGTTTTCACAAGTTTGCTCCCCCTCAATATGTGCCTCGAGGTTTGAAAGATTTATTGCACATACAAGAGGGAACTCACATTGATCACGCTTTCAAATCTTTGTGGTTTAAGATAGATGCTCCCCCTCAACATGTGCAAGGAAAATTTGAAATCGTTTGTCACATGCGGGGAGGATAACTTGTACATCCTTATAAAACCATTTGCAAACCATTTGCCGAATCATCAGTTTAAATCCAATTTAAATCACAAATTCTCCCTCGATCACAATTATCAAATCATTGAGATTTGTGATCTCTGTAGATTTAAATTGATTTTGAAAGCTTTTAAGGAGAATTGTGACTAGATTATGAAAACGTTTTAACTGATAAGGATCGAATTATGAGAGTTTAAACTCCATTGATTAAACATGCATGATTATATTTTGAAAACATAATAGTAACCAAGGTCTGGTACCATTGTTTGAAAAATACATTTTTTGATTTAATTTGAAAAATCATTCTCCCCCTCAATCAATGACATAAGTTGTTGATCGAGAGATAGATATTTTGACAACTATTAAGTACAGATGATTTTCAAAAACTGAGTCCGAGTAATTTTTCAAAGCAATTAGTTTTCATTAGATAGTAGGTGATTATTTTATAGAATCAGAGCATGAGATTTGAAAACCAATTTAAAGCATGGCTATGTTCTTTCATTGAAAAGCGGGTTATTGCCTGAAATAACAATAAACCATTGTTTTACTTTCTCCCAAAAATATATATATATATATATATATATTTTTTAATATGATCATTCGAACAACATCTAAAGTCCCGTGTCATTCTTTGAATGACAACACAAAAACCGTAGATATTTTTCGAATCGAGAAAAATATGATAAAAAGACAATATTTTTTGGAATTTTCAGGTTTTTTTTTTTTTTTTTTTTGTTTGAAGATTTTATAATTTTATATTTAGTTTTTCGAATAAATATTTACAAGAGATAGATGAAGAAAGACCTTTACTCCTCGTCTTCCTCTGGAAGACGTTTGAGTGTTTCTAGTTGAAGGCTTTTCAAGCCAAGTCGTGGAAGAATAAACTCAAAACGTTCTCTTGGAAGAGCTTTGGTGAAGATGTCGCTAAGCGGTATTCATCCTCACAAAATAGAGTACCACCACACCTTTTTCCACTTGTTCCCTGATGAAATGATGTCGAATGTCCATATGCTTTGCTCTTGAGTGTTGAACATTGTTGCATGAGAGAGTGATATGTGCTTAAACACATATCTTTTGTTTATCAAAACTGACCCAAAATAACCAAGAAAGAGCCGTTTATTGCTAATATTTGATGGTTTCTTGAGTTTGTGCTTGTGCAGGTACGGATATGATAAAACACGCAAAAAGAAGCCAAATCAGACGAAAACCGAGCACGAGAGATTAAGAGAGCTAAAGGCGGCCGAAGGTCCGAATTAAGCATCTGTGAAGAGTTTTATGCTCAGAGGATGATATTTGAAAGATATAATCAAGTTTGAAGAATTGTCAGAAATAGTCCCTGAACTCTCAGTTATTGGCAGAATATACTCTCAAGTTTTAGAATTTACAAATTCAGCCCTTGGATTATTTGAAGATTGGCAAAGTTAGTCCTTGATCAAATTTTCAGATTTACAAGATTGGTCCCTGGATTTTCAGCTTTTACACCTTTGGTCCCTTATGCTACATATTGGATTCAATATCTATCCTAAGCCCATGTCTATTACTATCCTAGCCCAACACAAACCCAAAGCCCAAACACATATAACTCACACCCGGTCCAAACCCATTGCACCCGGTCAATACAAAACGAAAAAATATAAAAAAACCCACACGCGCTCATTTTCCCCCCAATATTCCCAGAACCTATGAACCTTAAATACCCTTGAGCCTAATTGAGCAAATTGACTATCATTAAGGGTAATTCCGTACTATCACCTGACACATGCTGACACACAGATGCCAGGTTGGCAATCCGTGTGTCATTCCCATCAATCCTTGCCCTCTGATTGGCTAGTGCAATGTGGCAAATGTGATCCAAGGGTCAAGATGAGAAGATGAGAGGTGGATAGTAATCTGACGACTGCAAAGGACTAAGAGAAAGCACAGATTGAGCCTTCTGGATCCTTCTATTGAGCTCATGCTTCCTATATATAGGACTCATTTTTTCACTGTTGTATTCATTCAATTTTTCAGTAGCTTAATATAGGGTTAGATTATTTTAAATATTTTCAGTATTTACTTTTAATTTCAGAATTGTATTTCTTTTATTGTAATCAGATTTTACAAGTTAATGAAATATTACTCAAATTTCTGTTTAAGCTCTTAATTGATTTTCAGTTGCTTATTAATATTATTTTGATGCATCTTAGCTTAATATAAATCTAGTTTAGCTTATTCTCAAGTTAAATCAAAAATTACAAAAAAAAAATTTTGAAAAAAATAAAAAAATACTCTCAAGCTTCTTAAAAGCTTATCAAAAGCTTATGCTACTGTTCCATTAAGTTCATTTAAGCTTTTAATAGCTTATTGTGAGCTTACTTTTGTTTCAATCTCAAAATTCACTCAAACCTCATATGCAGTCAACAAAAGTCAAACTATGAAGATTGGAGCAGGATTGGGTGGATTTCTGGTTAAAATTGCTATACTGGTTTGGAGTTAGGTTAATTGAGTTGAATTTGGGTTGGTTATTGGTTTAGGATAGTGATTCATGGTTCTCAGTCTCCATTTAATTTCTGGACCTTTTGTAAGTTCATAATCCGTCTCTACTTTGCTTAATATCATTTGAAATTGTTGCTGTTATAGTTAGCATCTGATATAGTCTGCATTAGTTGTTTGTAAGTTGCTGTTAGTAGTGGTTTATATTAAGGAATTGATAGAGTTTATTGCAAATCTGTTTTGAAAAGTGTGTTTAGATCAGGTTGCAGATCTGTGTTTGAGGTTACTTTAGTGATAGAACTAAGCTGCTTTAGTCTCAATAGGTCATAACTCAGTCAATTCAGTCACTCATTTGCACAATAAATCAGTGAAAGTAAAAATCGCATTGAATCTGCTCTTAAGTTCATTTCAGTTAGCATCAAGTTTTCAAATCTTACATATAGGATTAAATTTAGTATAGATAGCTTGCATTAGGTATAATTAATCATAATACAACATTCTCAGTTAACAAATTGATTTCAAATCTCATTATAGTCAAAGTTTCATATCTGTGTTAAATAGTCAAAAAAGTGGAAAACTCAGTTTTTGCAAAACTTTATAGATTTTTCATTTGTTCGTTTCTGGGTCAAAGTAATTGAGATTTTGGATTAAACAAGTTCAATTGGTCAAGTTTTGAAATCTTATTTTTGTCAAATTTTTGGAAGCTGTTTTAAGCACTTAATAAGCTCTTCATTAGAGCCTGATTTCCCCTGTTCACACTCAGCATTCACTGAGTGTGAACCAGGCATCTTGTAGCTTATGCACAATGCTCACTTTTGATCATTAGGGTCTGAGATTTGTTCTAGTTGTTGATTGCTTGGTGGTCTTGAGGTCTCTACTTTTGGTTTTTAGATTAGCTTATTGAATAAGCACTGCAAATGCCTTAAAGATAGGTGTTAGGCCTGTTTGGCATCTTAGCTTATTGCTCACTAAATCATTGTAGTTTGTGATTGAGAGATATAGGTCGATAATATAGGTTCAGTTCACTTAGTTTAAGCCTATTACAAGTTCGGTAGCTTTTGGTTCAAGAGAAACGACTTTTAGCTTATTTTAGAGCTTAATTCCTTAAGCGATTACACATCAGTTTCAATTATTCCCACATAAGCCATAGTTTTTATATTTTTCATAAAATTAGAATATTATTTTAGACTTTTCCTGAAATTTTCATATTTTTCCAACTTTGTTTGCTATTTTTCTTATTTAAAATTAGTTTTAATCCTTTTAAATAGCATTTAATTCGATTAATTCGGAAAAGTTCAAAAAATAATTTTTTCAATTTTCCTAGATTAAGAAAAATATAAAAAGCCAAAAAAATAATTTTTCCAGATTTTTCCTAGTTTAATTTGTAAGTTTTAGCATTTAAATTAGTTTAAAATTAGTTTTTAATTCAAATAAATTCAAGAAAAATCATAAAAAATAGTTTTAAATATTATTTAATTTTCTAATATCATTTTTAGTTAGAAAGTAATTTTAGATTATTTTTAGGACTTAGAATAGACATAGTTGCATTTTATTTTCGTTTCGTTTATTACGTTTTAGTTTAAATCGCGTATTTAGGATTCCCCGTAGTGTAATTTCCCTTTATTGTTTTCCATACCCCGTAGTTTTAACAAAATCAAAAATCCAAAACATCGAGCATTTTAATAACGAACCTTAAACGACGTTGCCCATTCACACCTCGTTGGGAAACGACTCGGATTTCCTAATCCGTATCACTATCACTCACGGGTTTTGATTCATTATCCTTTTTCCTAAAGGGATTTTAAATCATTCCTTGTGGATATTTTTGATATCGATATTGTGGTTTTATCCAAACACACACTCCCCTAAACCTCAACGAATCAAATTTTGGCGCCGCTGCCGGGGAGGTTGTGTCGCGACAATATCGTTAACGATTTGACGATTAGTGACTCGAGATCCTTCCTTTGTGAAGTTACTATTTTTTATAAAAATCAAAAAAGTAAAAAAATATTTTCCTTTTTCTTTTATATATATATATCATATTAAAAATACAAAAAGATTTTCTCTTTTGTTTTTGAGCTAAAATAGAATACACCAATTATATAACATTCTCAACGGAGGTGTTATCATTAGTAAGTTCCCGAACCAAAGATCAAAAACTTGCCTTTGTGTCGCGTGAGTCGATTTATTTCTATTTGATAAAAAGCGTGTGGTGGGTATAAGGACGGCCGACATTAAATTGCGGTGAAAAGAGGCGGGTTTTAATAAGCTTGCCGACCTAAAAGCTTCTCCGCCGCTTGCGTTTGTCTTATAGAAGTGATTTATTCACTTGGGACTATTGGTTAAGTTCACTGTGTTTTCGAATACCGTTCTCATTTAATTGCCTTGGTTTTAAGTGCATGCGCTTTTCGATCTCGATCTAGCGACTTCGAGTCGAATCAACGCACTGAGTTACGTAATATGGCTGCTCCCAACGGACCACCCAAACCCGGTCCTAATCCTCCTCCCGTTAATCAAAATGTAGCTCCGATCTCGAGCGATGGAGGAGTTATGTCAACCTACAATGTACGGGAGGGGAGGACCGATTGCACCGACTAATTTTCAAGCTACCGATTTTAGCTTGAAACATCATATGATAGAACAAGTCAAAAACAGTTGTCAATTTCATGGTTTACCAGATGACGATGCAAACAAGCATCTTGATAAATTTTTAACCGTTACTCAGTGTATGAAACAAAATGGGGTCTCCGATGGCGCCTTCGCCTCAGTATCTTTTCCCATACTCTTTGACTCATCATGCCACTTCTTGGTTTGATTGACTCCCGAAGAATTCGATTCATACCTTCGAGGAAATGGTTTCAAGTTTCGGCAAAGTACTTTCCACCGTCGATGGTGACGAAGTTGAGAACGATATCGGTAATTTCCGGCAATATCCCGCGAATCTTTGTTTGAAGCTTGGGAGCGATATAAGCTGCGATTGATCGATGTCCAAATCATAACATGTTGCTTGTCACTCAAATTGATACGTTTTATAATGGTTTGACGTTACGACACCGTGAAACAATCAATGCTGCCGCTGGTGGAACTTTCATGAAAAGACGTCCCGAGGAATGCTACGATCTTATTGAGAACATGACCGCTCATTACAATTATTGGGATTCTACCGCTGAAAGGGGTGCATCATCTCGATCAAATACGTCTTCTTCTCTCGAAATAGCCACTTTGAACAAAAAGATGGACGATCTCTTAAGGATTCATCAAATGAATAATCAGAATCAGAATCAACAAGTGAAAGCGGTACACCCGACTTGTGGAGGTCCACATTCTTATTCCGAGTGCCCAGCCGTCGGTGGCTACGCACATGAGAATGTTTATGCTGCTACAGGGAACTACAATCAACCGCAAGGAGATCGAAATCTTCTTAGCTACCGTTCAAACAATTATCTCGGACCTCCCGGTTTCAACCAACCTCAACAACAAAACCAAAATCAAAATCGTTTTAATGGTAACCATCATGTTAATCAAAACCGAGGAGCTAATGTTAATCATGGTAATCAACACTACCAAGCTCCTCCACATCAAGTTTACCAACAACCACCTCCTCCTCAACATCAATATCAACCACCTCCTCCTCAACAACCTTATCAAGCACCTCCTCAAGTCGCTCCGAACAACGATTTTCTAGCTTACATGAAGAACTCCGATTACACCATTGAAAGTTTGCAAAATCAAATTAACGGCATTAGGGCCGGATTTCAAAAGGAGATGGAAGCTACGGTAACAAACGGATGGTGAAATAAGGAATATGATGGCTAGTCTCTTTCAAGCCAATCAACCGTCTACTTCTTATTCTCAACCCTCGGGTTCTGGTTCTCTTCCGAGCAATACGATTCCAAACCCGAGGGGTGACATGAAAGCAATCACTACCCGAAGTGGTGTAGCTTATGATGGACCCACGGTTCCTACCACTAATTCTTCTTCTCAGTCTCATGTGGTAGACCGTGAGACCGGGATGACAAAGGACCTGGTGCTTCCTACTAATAAGGGGAGTACTGTGAATGTCCAACCCACGGTTGTCCAAGATTCTGAGCCCGAAGATGCTCCCGTGAATTTGAAGAAAGCTAATCCAAAACCGTCTATCCCATATCCGTCTCGTCTTAAAGATCAAACGCTTCGTGAAAAATCTAATCATAAAATGGAAGCGTTTTCCAAATCTTCAAAGACTTGAATGTGGAGATCAGTTTTGCGGATGCCCTTCTCTTGATGCCCAAACTTGCTTCTACGATTAAGGGATTGCTTACAAACAAGGAGAAACTATATGAGCTTGCTACGACATCTCTGAATGAGAATTGTTCGTCGGTTATCCTCAAGAAACTTCCCGAAAAGTTAGGAGACCCCGACAAATTCCTCATTCCATGTGATTTTCAAGGAATTGTTCAATGCTCCGCCTTGGCCGATCTTGGCGCTGAGTATCAATTTGATGCCGAAATCAATATATGAAAAGCTTTCGTTACCCCCACTTACCCCAACGTGTATGACCCTCGAGCTAGCCGATCGTTCTACGACCCGTCCCAAGGGTATAGCCGAGGATGTCTTTGTCAAAGTGGGGAGTTCTATTTTCCGCTGGATTTTGTTGTGGTAAATTTCGATGCCGACCCTCGAGTACCCATTATTCTTGGAAGATGTTTCTTACGGACCGGTCGTGCTTTAATTGATGTGTTCAAAGGAGAGATTACGTTGAGAGTTAATCAAGAAGCCGTCACATTCAACATTAATCAAACGACGAGGTACTCCTCAAATTTCGACGATGCTTCCATCAATCGAATCGGCGTTATTGATGTTTCTTGTGAGGAGTACGCTCAAGAAGTTCTCGGTTTTGCTAACAATACTACTTCTTCTGATTCACCTTCTTCTCTAAATTCGA
The DNA here is from genome assembly GCA_910596185.1 of Chrysanthemum makinoi. NCBI lineage: Eukaryota > Viridiplantae > Streptophyta > Magnoliopsida > Asterales > Asteraceae > Chrysanthemum > Chrysanthemum makinoi. Next base: position 11,897,254 of record OU343219.1, read on the forward strand.
ACCACTTTCGAACCAATTATTGCCGACTCTTCCCCTCTCACTCCGTTCGAGGGAGGTGACTTCCGTTTGGAAGAGATCGATGAGTTTCTTGCTAATGACGAATCGATTCCACCGGGAATTGATGATGGTGTTTATGATTCGGAGGAAGATATCCTTTATCTTGAACAATTGCTAAATGAAGATCCATCACCGTCACTCCCTCCGAAAGAGATTACGATTGAAGAAATCAAATCAGTACAAACGACTAATGAAAAACCTCCGGGCAGAGAGCTCAAGGATTTACCTCCTCATCTTGAATACGCTTTTCTTGAAGAACCGAACAAGTTTTCCGTCATCATTGCTAAAAACTTGAAAGATGAGGAGAAAACCGCACTTTTGGATATTCTTCGAAAACATAAGAGTGCCATCGCTTGGCAAATTTCCGATATCAAAGGCATAAACCCTCGTTTTTGTACTCACAAGATCTTAATGGAAGACGATTTCAAACCCGTTATTCAACAACAACGTAGGGTTAATCCGAAAATTCATGAGGTTATCAAAAGGGAAGTTCTTAAACTCCTCGACGCCGGAATCATTTATCCAATCTCCGATAGCTCATGGGTTAGCCCTATCCATTGTGTCCCTAAGAAAGGTAGCATGACCGTTGTTATGAACGAAGATAATGAATTGATTTCCACACGCCTCGTCACCGGATGGAGGGTGTGTATTGATTACCGAAAGTTGAATGATGCTACACGAAAGGACCATTTCCTGCTACCTTTTATGGATCAGATGCTCGAGCGTTTAGCGGGGAATGAGTTCTATTGCTTTCTCGATGGTTTTTCCGGTTACTTTCAAATTCTGATTGATCCGCATGATCAAGAGAAAACGACTTTCACTTGCCCTTATGGAACGTTTGCTTACCGACGAATGCCATTTGGTTTATGCAATGCTCCCGAACATTCCAAAGGTGCATGATGGCTATTTTTCATGACATGATCGAGAAGTCTATGGAAGTTTTATGGACGATTTCTCGGTTTATGGAGATTCTTTCACTTCCGCCTCTCATCTAGACCACATGCTCAAACGGTGTGAAGACACAAATTTGGTCTTGAATTGGGAGAAGTGCCATTTCATGGTTCGAGAGGGCATTTTCCTCGGCCATAAGATTTCAAAATCCGGGATTGAGGTCGAACGAGCTAAATTGACGTTATAGCTAAACTCCCTCATCCCACTACCGTCAAAGGTATTCGGAGTTTTGTGGGTCATGCCGGTTTCTATCGCCGTTTCATCCAAGATTTCTCTAAGATAGCCCTCCCTCTGACCCATCTCCTCGAGAAGGATGCTCCGTTTATCTTCACCAATGAATGCGTTGAAGCATTTAATTTTCTCAAAAAGAAATTAACCGAGGCACCGATCTTAGTTGCCCCGTGGGATTTACCCTTTGAACTCATGTGTGATGCAAGTGATTACGCAATTGGGGCAGTCTTGGGGCAGCGTAAATCGAAACATTTTCAACCCATACACTATGCGAGTAAGACATTGTCCGAGGCCCAACATAATTATCGACTCTTGAAAAAGAATTATTGTCCGTTGTTTATGCTTTCGAGAAATTTAGACCCTACCTTGTCTTATCAAAGACCATAGTGTATACCGACCATTACGCCCTAAAGTATATTTTGGCAAAGCAAGATGCTAAGCCACGATTACTTCGGTGGGTTCTCCTCCTTCAAGAGTTTGATGTTACTATTCTTGACAAAAAGGAGCGGAGAACCTTGCTGCTGATCACCTTTCTAGACTTGAGAATCCCCATCAAAGTGTGCTTGAGAAAAAAGAGATTACGGAAACATTTCCTCTTGAGACACTTGGGATGATTGCTAAGAAAGACCCAAACACCCCATGGTTTGCCGACTTTGCAAATTACCATGCGGGCAATTTCATAGTGAAAGGGATGTCGTCCCAACGAAGAAGAAAAGTTTTTCAAAGATGTTAAGCATTATTTCTGGGGCGATCCCTACTTGTTTAAGATTTGTGCGGATCAAGTAATCCGGCGGTGTGTTCATGGCCAAGAGGCTCTTGATATTCTCAATGCTTGCCATAACGGACCCACTGGTGGCCATCATGGTGCAAGCTACACCGCTAAGAAGGTTTTGATTCCGGATTTTATTGGCCTACCATATATCGAGATGCTCATGATTTAGTTAAGTCTTGTGATTCTTGCCAACGTCAAGGGAAAATTTCGCAAAGGATGAAATGCCACAGAATGCTATTCAAGTTTGCGAGATTTTTGACGTAGGGGGCATCGATTTTATGGGGCCATTTCCATCATCTAAGGGTAATAAGTATATCCTCGTGGCCGTCGACTACTTGTCTAAATGGGTTGAAGCGAAGCGCCCCACCAATGACGCCCGAAAGTGGTTGTTAAGTTTTTGAAGAATTTGTTTTCCCGATTCGGAGCACCTCGTGCTATCATCAATGATCGTGGTACCCATTTCTGTAATGAACAATTCGCTAAAGTTATGGCTAAATATGGAGTTACCCATCGTCTTTCTACCGCATATCACCCGCAAACGAGCGGACAAGTTGAGGTCTCCAATCGTGGTTTGAAAAGAATTTTAGAAAGGACCGTAGGAGAAAATCGAGCTTCATGGGCCGATAAGTTAGATGATGCATTATGGGCTTTCCGCGCCGCATACAAGACACCCATCGGGTGCACCCCATTTAAATTGGTGTATGGAAAAGCTTGTCACTTGCCCATCGAGCTCGAGCATAAGGCATTCGGGCCTTGAAACATGAAAACTTTGATCTTAAGACCGCGGGTGATCACCGAAAAGTTCAATTGAATGAATTAAATGAGCTTAGGGATCAGGCTTACGAGAATTCTTTGATTTTCAAAGAGAAGACTAAGAGGATTCATGATGCTAAAATCAAAACCGCGTTTTCAACGTTGGTGATCAAGTCCTCCTCTTTAACTCTCGCTTGAAGATATTCTCGGGCAAACTCAAAACCCGTTGGTCCGGACCATTCACCGTTGCTCAAGTTTTCCGTATGGAGCGGTAGAGCTTTCTGAATGCCCAAATTTCAAGGTAAATAGTCATCGTGTGAAACATTATTTTGGAGGGGACATCCCATCTATGGTTGTCACGGATCTCCAAACTTTCCCTAAGGACAAGCTGAATTGGGGATCGAGTCAAGCTAGCAACTTCGGTGACCAAAACAAGATGGCGCTTAGGGAGGCACCCCATGCTTATCCTTCTATCTTCTTTCTAATAAGTGACGTGAAGGGGTTAGCCTCTTCGATTTCTCGTGTTTGGTTGTTTGTGATGTTTTGTCTAGGATGTTCCCGATATGAAGACTCTCGTTGATCTGTGCTGAACCGTCAAGTTATCTCACGCAAGCTAGCCACTTGTGAATGACCAACTGTAAGAAACTTAAAACAGCTCAGAGCACAAATGCAATTTAAGATCAGAGGAATATAGTGTATTCCTGGGTCGTTAAGTCCCACGGAGGATGAATTGGTGTTTAAAACAACTTCAGATGATAGAATGATCACTAAGGATAGTGATCAGTAAGGTTTTTGATGGAAAATTACCTAAAGAAAAGATTTACAAATTAAAGCGACTTAAATGCAAATTAAAAGAAATTAAAAAGTTAAAATCTATTAAATAAACGCTATCACTATTTTTACAGATCGATGAACGTTTATTGATTTTATAAAATAAAATAACTTAAATAAACTATTTTAATTAAAACGTAAACCTAAATAAACTTAAAATGTTACTTAAAATGGAAACGAGCGTTACGTTTAAAAATTACACTGGAGCGCAATCAAAAACGTAAAATTTATGAAATAAAAGTCCTACAAGTGTAAAACCAATTTTCTTACGTACTATATGATAAAAGAAAATTTTAGGAAAAAGATTTATATTTTTTAGACTTTTATATTTTTTATTATGAATTAATTACTATAAAACACTAATTAAATGTTTAAAAATACTAAAACTTATTAGAAAAATCTGAAACTTTTTTATAAAATACTTATTACTAATACAAATTTATAAAAAATACAAAAACTGAAAAAGCTAGTCTTAATAAGCTACAAATAAGCTAAATGGAACGTATAAGCTAATATGACAAAGTGTACTTATATATTAGATGTTGCAAAATGAAACCAAGACAAGTCCCAAGGGCGCTGGTCATGCAGGTACACCACTATCACTCTATCAAGGGGGAGGTCGCATGTTCGAACCTTGACCTCCCCTTTTTGCAAAACATTTTTTTTTTCGATTTTTCTTTTTGCAAACTATTTAAGCACATTAAAATAAGCATTTTCTAAAACTAAAACTTTTTATGAAAACTGATAATAAGCTCAGTATAAGCTAAAGTATCTCAACAGTGGACTAGAATGGAAATAAGCACAAGTTAATAAGCTAAATGGCTATTAGGCTGATATATAAGTACTAGCTAATTGAAAATAAGCTATATAACTGTAAATAAGCTAATATGGAAACTAAGAAAACATTTTGACTTAAAAATAAGCACTAAACAACTACAAATAAGCACTTGCATCAACTGGTGCACAGGGCAGTGTTATGAATCACTAGGCACTTTTAAGCTTAATTTTAAGCACTTAGATAAGCTAGAAACTAAAAATGATCACTGGAAACATCAAGCTCACCAGTTAAGCTTTCCAAAAGCTAAAAGCTAACTGTAGAATTCACTAATGAGCTTATGAGGAGCTTTTGAAAAAGCTGGGTAACCCAATCGAGTGTCAGATGTTCACACAAAATGGGACAACTTAAAAACTTAATGCAGCCCTATCAAATGAACTACAAAGTGAAATATTAAGCTTGTATCTTTAATATGGGTAGGTCAACTTCATAAAAAGCTAAAAATCACAAGCTGAGACTCAATAAAGAGCTTTTGACAAGCTTGTGAAAATGATGGAAAAACTGTGCACAGGCACTTTTTCAGTTAAGGGGTCCAAAAGAAGCTAATTAAAAAGCTATCTATGAACTAATTAAGAGTAAGCTAGTATTTTTATATTTTTCTTTAGCAGCTAAATATTATTTTCCCAAAAGGAATTAAGCTAAATCCTAATATTGAACACACAATGAAAATCTAAAGTTTATTCAAAAACAGGCTAATGAAAATTTTGACTTTTATAAGAACTAATTAGTTTGACTAAAATGAATTTTAACTTGATTCTACTAACTGGATATGTAATATTAAGCTAAAATATGACTGAATTAAGCTAAGTTAACAGGTTTTAAGCTGATTTGATGAGATTTGTAATCCTAAATCTTAACAGTGAACTGCACATTAAGATTAGAGACTAATTTTGACTTTTAACTAGATAATAACTGGTTTTAATGACTTAACTAAGCTATATGATACTAAAATTACACAGAACAGTAATAAGCAAAAACTCTAACACTCTCTAAGACAGGTTAAATAAAAGTGATCCAAACACCCTTGTAACAAAGTGTTTTAAAGCTTTAGACACTAAAATAAGTTTTTAAAGCAAGAAATCTTGTTATAACCTTATACTAACTGTAATGAAATAGATTTACACTAAAATTAACAAACTTAAAACACTTATATCTTGAGGAATGCTAATTATTAGAAAGTGGCTTACAAATTAAATTCATACTCAGGAAAGAGTTCCAATGTCTGAGATCATGCCTATAGCTTACCACTAAGCTCTACACCAATAAGAATTCCATATATCACCAAGCTTACGTCTTGATTCTCATTACCATAGATTTTTGATTTTATCACCATATTTCTTGAATTTTATGAATTTTTAAACTTTATAACTATAGTGATCTTATTGATTCTAATAGCTCTCAGAAGCTATAAAATGAGCTTATACAACCTTATAAATCTTTTTACAACAAGCTGGAAACAACATTTAACTTGATCATGAGATTTCTTTAAACTTAAAATTTTACATAAACCGAAATGAGAAGTTAACTTGAAATTTATTATTGATGAAGGTTCACTTACTCTTAAAAACACTTAAATAAAAACTTGTAAGTTTAAACATACACAGGAAAACATGAAATTATTAAAACGACATAAAGCTAAACTACACTACTCTACTTGCTTTCTTCTCTCCTTCTTCCTTGATATTTATTGACCTCTAGACTCCCCACGTACTGATCTTATCCCACCACCATTGGATCTCTCAAACACATCCAGCCATTGATCTTACTTTTGGTGCCAAAAAGTCTTTGGGCAGTTTATTTGCATTAATTGGGTTTGGGAGGATATGGAGGTGGAGGGGGGATGTTAACCAGCTGGGGGGATAAGGTTGGTGAGGTGGAAAGGTGAAAACCAGTGGTTAAAACCACTGGTTTTGGCTAAAACAGCTTTGGTGAAGAAGGTTTACAGTAGAGGCGGTTTTATTTGATTTTAAAAGTTGGGTCAAGGTTTTTGGGTTGGATTGGGCTTAGTTATATTAGAGGGTCCGGATGGTTTAGTTTAACAACAAGGACCTTTTATGCAATTTAGCCAAAGTTGAAGGTCTGATTTTTACAAGTTTCCAAACTTTATCACAAGGGTAAAACCTGCCAAGTAAGAATAGTACAAGGACCTATATTGATAATTTCCATTTTTTTAAATCCAAGGACTAAAATTGTCAAGTTTGAAACTTGAGGGACCAAACATGTAAATTCTCAAAAGTTTTATCATAAGGACCATTTTTGTCATTTAAAAATAGAACAAGGTTAAAATTTGATAATTTTCACTTTTTAAATTAACCAAGGACTATTTTTGACAATTTTCAAAGTTAAAGGACTAAAGTTGTCATTTTGCGATTTTTAAACTTTAAAGGTTTGTTTTGACAACTTTTGAATCTCATGGACCTAAAATGATATTTTACAAGTTTTTGAATTACAGACCTGATTTTGACAACTTTTATAACTTGGGGACTAAAGCGCCAATTATGCAAACTTGATATCGTTCACCAGATTTTGATTTTTTTGCATTTAAAACATATAAAACACTTGTTTGTGATATTTTTATCATTTTGAAGCATTTCTGAGTGTTTTCAGATGTTTTTGGCATTCTAACAGTATAAAAATGATGAGTATTTAGACACTCATCACTCGTGCTCAAAAGTTTTCTTTTCTCTACTCGAGTTTCATGTTCGATGCTGATGGAAATCCGATATCCAAAATCTTATCGACTAACGTTTATCTTCTAGCATACTTAATAAACGGCTTTTAGATTTTCGTTGATACTTTTGCTTTTAAAACATTGAGGACAATGTTTCGTTCTAGTCACGGGGTAAGGTAATCTTCGATTTGATTTGACCGCAGACTTGTTTATTTTTGTCGTATTACTCAAAACCCCGTTTTCCTTAGAAAAATAAATTGTGCAAAAATGAGTAAAATTTTAAAATTTTTGTAAGCTTTTGTTAGTTTGTGATTGAAAAGTTCTTGCTAGTCTCTTAGAAGTTACTTTAAATATGCGTTTTTCTTGAAAAATCCTTTGCTAATTGCTTAGACAAGAGGCTATAAAATGCGATTCTAGCTCACAAGGCCAAGAATTTGCAAGTCTCCCTAAGTGATTTTAAATATGTGAAGCTTAAACAAGAATGTGCTAGTTTCTAATAAGTGATTTTAAAAATGCGAGACTTGAGATTATTTTTACTGCATTTGCTAAGTTAATATATTTTGACACCTTGTTGACTTTCCACGTGAGTAGAATAGAATTCTTGACTGACGGGCGTGTTGAGCCCTAGCTTGTTCCCTTAACCATAGATAAACCTAAAATTATCTAAGCATCAGCGATCTCATTATTTGGGATTTTAAATTTGAGGAGATCGAGGAATGATAGAGTTACTTATGAGTTTAGATGCTAAGCGTGGAGTAGTTGGTTCTATTTAGAGCCCATCGAAGGTACTTATGGCTTTTTGTTCCCACAAAATTGTTTCACCCCATATATGCTAATAATAATTAGAGATGTTGAGTTTTGGCGATAGTTAGTTCTTTATTCTTCTTTAGAGAATCTTTGCCTATGAGAGTTGGGTACACATCAAGGTACTGCTGTTAGGTGTAATAGACAATGATTCACGATAGTTTGTCGCTATTGTTTCTATTGTTAAAAAGCCGTAGGATTCGGAGTTTGGCACAAATATTAACATGAATTAAAGCCCAAATGTATTAAAGTTGAAAAATCCAAAGCCATAAAAGTTGTCATAGACTTCCAAAAAGGTTGAGGAAAATCCAAAGTCATAATAAGATTTCTGATAAAACGGTAATCCCGTTGAGTTAGTGGTTGAAAAGACCAATGGCCTAAATTAAAAAAAAATGCAAATGTGCTGAAATAGTGTTAAGCCAAACTTTGAATCCGGGAGATATCTTCCTAAATCATGTTAAATTAGGACCTTGATGTGGACCTCATTCTTGTGTGCAACGGTTTTCGAGGGAAGATGGATAACTAATTAGCGACTTAGCTTTATATCTTTATCTGAATAAATCTTATCGAAACGAGAAACTTGAAGAAATTCATTTCTCACAAAAAAAAATCTAGAGGAAAATAGGAAAATGGGAGCAAAAGGTAATTACACAAGTAACTTCCATGGGTAGTGTTAGCATCTAGAATCATATTTAACAATGATTTCGATTTACGCTAGTTTGGGGACTTGTGAAAAATCAAGGATGTGTATTATGGTCACTTCATGTGTGTTGTGTTTCCTACTTCGTGATCCTAACGTGTCTTTTGAAAAATGTTGGAGTTATTGATCGACATGAAAGTTCGAAAAACGTCACTCATAATCAGAATGTGCTTAATCGTAATATCTATATGTGAAATAAAAAGGTAAGCGGGCGTTAGAATTAAGGGTTCTTAATCTCTTTTGAGGAATCTTTGCTACTTCTTCATAGGTCTAGTAGAAAGAGATTGAAATCCTTGGTGTTAGAAGCGTGAGTTGATTGCATCGCTGGGGACACGACAATGGTCTCGTCTAGGGTATTTTGATATGTGCTTAAACACATATATTTTGTTTATCAAAATCGACCCAAAATAACAAAGAAAAGAGCCGTTTATTGCTAATATTTGATGGTTTCTTGAGTTTGTGCTTGTGCAGGTACGGATATGATAAAACACGCAAAAGCCAAGCCAAAACACAAGCCAGCACGAGAGATTAAGAGAGCTAAAGCTGAGAGGAAGGTCCGAATTAAGCATATGTGAAGATTTTTATGCTCAGAGGATGATATTTGAAAGATATAATCAAGTTTGAATTGTCGAATAGTCCCTGAACTCTCGTTATTGGCGAATATACCCTCAAGTTTCTGAATTTACAAATTCAGCCCTTGGATTATTTGAAGATTGGCAAAGTTAGTCCTTGATCAAATTTTTAGATTTACAAGATTGGTCCCTGGATTTTCAGCTTTTACACCTTTGGTCCCTTATGCTACATATTGGATTCAATATCTATCCTAAGCCCATGTCTATTACTATCCTAGCCCAACACAAACCCAAAGCCCAAACACATATAACTCACACCCGGTCAAAACCCATTGCACCCGGTCAATACAAAACGAAAAAATATAAAAAAACCCACACGCGCTCATTTTCCCCCCAATATTCCCAGAACCTATGAACCTTAAATACCCTTGAGCCTAATTGAGCAAATTGACCATCATTAAGGGTAATCCGTACTATCACGACATCTCGGACACACGGATGCCGTTGGCAATCCGTGTGTCATTCCCATCAATCCTTGCCTCGATTGGCAGCAATGTGGCAAATGTGATCCAAGGGTCAAGATGAGAAGATGAGAGGTGGATAAGACGACTGCAAGAAGACTAGAAAGCACAAATTGAGCCTTCTGGATCCTTCTATTGAGCTCATGCTTCCTATATATAGGACTCATTTTTCAATTGTTGTTCATTCAATTTTTCATTAGCTTAATATAGGGTTAGATTATTTTAAATATTTTCAGTATTTACTTTTAATTTCAGAATTGTATTTCTTTTATTGTAATCAGATTTTACAAGTTAATGAAATATTACTCAAATTTATGTTTAAGCTCTTAATTGATTTTCAGTTGCTTATTAATATTATTTTGATGCATCTTAGCTTAATATAAATCTAGTTTAGCTTATTCTCAAGTTAAATCAAAAATTACAAAAAAAAAAAAAAAAAAAATTCAAAAAAAATAGTTGAAAAAAAATAAAAAAAATACTTTCAAGCTTCTTAAAAGCTTATCAAAAGCTTATGCTACTGTTCCATTAAGTTCATTTAAGCTTTTAATAGCTTATTGTGAGCTTACTTTTGTTTCAATCTCAAAATTCACTCAAACCTCATATTCAGTCAAACCTTTTAATAGCTTATTTAAGCTTTTAATAGCTTATTGGAGTTAGGTTAATTGAGTTGAATTTGGGTTGGTTATTGTTTAGGATAGTGATTCATGGTTCTCAGTCTCCATTTAATTTCTGGACCTTTTGTAAGTTCATAATCCGTCTCAACTTTGCTTAATATCATTTGAAATTGTTGCTGTTATAGTTAGCATCTGATATAGTCTGCATTAGTTGTTTGTAAGTTGGTGTTAGTAGTGGTTTATATTAAGGAATTGATAGAGTTTATTGCAAATCTGTTTTGAAAAGTGTGTTTAGATCAGGTTGCAGATCTGTGTTTGAGGTTACTTTAGTGATAGAACTAAGCTGCTTTAGTCTCAATAGGTCACAACTCACCAATTCACCACTCATTTGCACAATAAATCATGAAAGTCAAAATCAAATGATTAATCTGCTTAAGTTCATTTCGCATTAGCATCAAGTTTTCAAATCTTTACATATAGGATTAAATATAGTATAGATAGCTTGCATTAGGTATAATTAATCATAATACAACATTCTCAGTTAACAAATTGATTTCAAATCTCATTATAGTCAAAATTTCATATCTGTGTTAAATAGTCAAAAAAGTGGAAAACTCAGTTTTTGCAAAACTTTATAGATTTTTCATTTGTTTTCGGTCAAAGTAATTGAGATTTTGGATTAAACAAGTTCAATTGGTCAAGTTTTGAAATCTTATTTTTGTCAAATTTGGAAGTCAAGCTTTAACTTAATAAGCTCTTCATTAGAGCCTGATTTTCTGTTCACACTCAGCATTCAACGAGTGTGAACTGCATCTTGTAGCTTATGCACAATGCTCACTTTGATCATTAGGGTCTAAGATTTGTTCTAGTTGTTGATTGCTTGGTGGTCTTGAGGTCTCTACTTTTAGTTTTAGATTAGCTTATTGAATAAGCCTGCTGCAAATGTAGCTTAAAGATAGGTGTTAGGCCTGTTTGGCATCTTAGCTTATTGCTCACTAAATCATTGTAGTTTGTGATTCAGAGATATAGGTCAGATAATATAGGTGCAGTTCACGTAGTTTAAGCCTATTACAAGTTCTGGTAGCTTTTGGTTCAAGAGAACGACTTTTAGCTTATTTTTGAGCTTAATTCCTAAGCAGTTACACATCAGTTTCAATTATTCCCACATAAGCCATAGTTTTTATATTTTTCATAAAATTAGAATATTATTTTAGACTTTTCCTGAAATTTTCATATTTTTCCAACTTTGTTTGCTATTTTTCTTATTTAAAACTAGTTTTAATCCTTTTAAATAGCATTTAATTCGATTAATCGGAAAAGTACAAAAAATAATTTTTCAATTTTCCTAGATTAATAAAATTATAAAAAGCAAAAAAATAATTTTTCCAGATTTTTCCTAGTTTAATTTGTAATTTTTAGCATTTAAATTAGTTTAAAATTAGTTTTTAATTCAAATAAATTCCAGAAAAATCATAAAAAATAGTTTTAAATATTATTTAATTTTCTAATATCATTTTTAGTTAGAAAGTAATTTTAGATTATTTTTAGGACTTAGAATAGACATAGTTGCATTTTATTTTCGTTTCGTTTATTACGTTTTAGTTTAAATCGCGTATTTAGGATTCCCCGTAGTGTAATTTCCCTTTATTGTTTTCCATACCCCATAGTTTTAATAAAATCAAAAATCCAAAACATCGAGCATTTTAATAACGAACCTTAAACGACGTTGCCCATTCACACCTCGTTGGGAAACGACTCGGATTTTCTAATCCGTATCACTATCACTCACGGGTTTTGATTCATTATCCTTTTTCCTAAAGGGATTTTAAATCATTCCTTGTGGATATTTTTGATATCGATATTGTGGTTTTATCCAAACACACACACCCCTAAACCTCAACGAATCAGAGAGCAATAGCACTTTTATTATCACAAAGATGAAGGATTTTGTTGAATCTGAAATATAGTCGGATTAATTGAGATCTCATCCATAGGATTGGAGCACAAACAAGATGACATGGCTATGTAATTATCCTCATAGAGGAAATAAGTACTCATTTGCTTCTTTGACGACCGAGCTCACGCTTATCACCCAAAATTGAGCTCTCCGGGCGTACTTCGACGAGTATCTTGACACCTGCATGATGCATCGCATATATGTTAGTGACATACCGGTGTCCTTGGGTACAAAGTCCCATGTTGATGGTTCTTTGGAGGTACCGAAAGACCCGTTTAACCGCTTCAAGGTGCTTTTTGGTAGGCAGCACGGTATCTAGCACACATGCATACAAATAACGAATGTCCGGTCTATCTGGCTTTGAGGTACATCGTGGGATCCGATCATGCTACAATATTTCATTTGGTCTACCATGATCCCTGAGTGGTCCTCATCAAGCTTGGTTCATTCAATCATGGGAGTGTCAACGGGGTCACTTGAATCAAATCCAAATTTCTTTAAAATCTCATTTGCATATTTAGATTGATTTATGAAAATGCCTCCGGGACTTTGTGAAATTTGTAATCCCAAGAAAAATGACATTTGTCCCATCATTGACATTTGAAATTTGAAACCCATTTCTTTTGAAAAACGATCACATTCATTGGGGTCAGTCGAGGAAAAGATGATATCATCAAGATAAATTTGAACGTGAATTAAATGTTTGCTGACTTCCGGTGAACATAGTAGGGATCAATGCTCCTTTCTTTGAATCCTCGTAGATAGAAGAAACAATGATAGCGTATCATACCATGCCCTTGGAGCTTGCTTTAAACCGTAAAGAGCTTTCTTCAAGCGATAAACGTGAGTAGGATGCTCTGGATTCACATAGCCTTCTTGGTTGGCGCGTAGAGCGACTTCTTTAAGATCTCCGTTCGGAAATGCGTCTTTACATCCATCTAATAGACTACCATGTTCTTACTTGCGGCATTAGCCAAGAATATTCTGATTGCCTCGATTCGAGCCACTGGAGCAAATGATTCTTCAAAGTCTATGCCCTCCTCTTGACGGTATCCTTTTGCAACCAATCTAGCCTTATTCTTTAAAACATCACCATGCTCATCAAGCTTTACTTTGAAGATCCACTTGAGAGCAATGATCATAGCACAATGCAGGCGGTACTAATTCCCATACCTCAAGTCGATCAAACTCATGAATTTCTTCTTGCATGGCATTGAACCGGTTGTCTTCATTCATGGCGGTTTTAACATCTTTTGGTTCGATCTTAGAGAGTACGGAGTTGAAGAAGCACCATAAGGCATCGGTTGCAAGTTGTTTCCATATGGATATCGGACGAGAAGGATTTCCAATGATGTTGTCTAATGGATGATCGTGAGTCCATTTTATGAGGTGTTCATGTGGCATTGTTGAGGGACTAAAGTAGCGAGTCGATGTCTCTGTAGAAGATGGTTCGGATGATGATTGAGGAGCAAATATGTTTTCAAATGGAGCATCTTCAGGAGTAGCAAAGGGATTGACTTCATCCTGTGAATCAGAAGCATTTCCATGATGTACACATGATGATTGAAGATTTGTTGATGAACCAGATTGGTGTGTGGCAGGCTTCTTGGCTTAATGACATAGAAGTTGAAGGGTTAATTTCATTGACGAGGGATAGAAGCCCTCTATTGATTGGATTGACATATCATTGTTACTTGGCTCAAATTATTCATCAAACATTGGATCAAACAGTTTCTTTAAATCATCTTCTGAGGGGGGTACATATGGAGTTAATGATGAGGAGTTTGGTACAAGAGATGAACCAATGGGACTGCTTTGAAGTGCGGGTCCTGAGCTGGATTGTCCAAGAGCCATTTGACCGGTCAGCTCATCAAACGTAACGTGAATTGTTTCCATGATGTTTCGGGTTCTCTTGTTGTAGATTCGTTATCCTTTTCTGTTTGGTGCATATCCTACAAATACTCCAATGTCCGCTTTAGCTTTAAGTTTGCCTAAATCTTGGCCCTCATTAGTTGGATAACATAACGCACCAAACACACGAAGGAATGAGAGATTAGGTTTTCTGTTGTGAACAAGTTCATATGGAGTTTTTCCATGAGCGAGTGTGAATCGAGAGATCGATTTTGGGTGTAGCATGCATTGGCGATGGCTTCACCCGAGAAATTGGAACCTTTGAGTAAATCAGCATTGTCCTTGCGGCTTCCACAAGAGTCCGATTTCGTCTTTCAATTACACCGTTACGTTGAGGAGTTCGAGGCACACTTCTTTGATGACTGATTCCAATACTTTCATAAAACTCACTAAGTTGTTTGTTAACAAACTCAGTTCCATTAATGTTCGAATGATTGACCGTTTTGTTAAGACGAACCTGCGCATTTGTTTGATGAGTTTGATGATGATATCAGGAGTTTCATCCTTTGACCTTAGGAACTTTACCCACGTGAATCTGGAGAAATCATCAACAACAACTAACACATATTTCTTTCCAAAGATATTCTGCACTCTCATGGGTCCACATAAGTCCATGTGAATTGTATGAAGAACTTCGTGGATGAGTTTGTAGGTTTGGGTTTATGGGCATACTTCTTGCCTTTTCCCAATTGGCATGCTGAACAAAGATGATCCTTTTCATACTTAAGTCTAGGTAAACCTACAACTAAGTCCTTTCTGGAGAGATCATTAATGGTGCCGAAGTTCAAGTGATTAAGGCGGACGATGCCATAACCATGACTTTGAAGCCTTTGACAACAAGCAAATTGGAGAAGACTTCATCATATCTTCGATAGAGATGGTGTATAGGTTTGAACCACGTGTTCCTCTTAAAGGTTCCTTACCATCAAGTTCTCTAACGAAACATGTATGTTTTCTGAAAGCTACTTCTAGATTAGAATCGCGAATTGACCATGAGAGAAACGGTTATGACCAAGACCTTCCACATAATATACCCAGGAGATAACACTTTTTCCAACAACATAATCTCCATAACCCATAATTGCACCGAAATGATCATTCGAATCTAACTGTCGATGAATTTGCTCACGAAGTTCATGAGCGCGACCGGTCTCCAGTCATATGCTTGGAAAACCTGAGTCCAAGTACCACGAACGATTTGAACGATCTGCAGTTGAACACAGACAAAAATGGATAACCGGATAATTGGGATCCCCATGCAAGAATGGGTTCCACTTGGTTAGTAACATTAATTGGAACACCCACATCAGAAATAAAAACATCCATATCAAAAGTAGAAGCAATGGAATCATTGGGAATAGATGCAATGTTGGGTCTGGTGTCTGTATTTGAACTATTCAAAGTATGTTCACTTCTTAAGGGAATAGTTCTACCAGTAGGCATCCATTTTCTAGTGGGCATAGTCTTAGCAGTTTGAGGGCAAAACAGATTATTCTTATGGCCAAAAGGTATCCAATAATAACCTATCTTTATAAATGTTCTTCCTGTCGGTTTCCACTGTTTTCTAACAATCTTTCGTCTTTGCCTTTTAGCCTTCTTTTCACGATTATTAGCATTAACAATTTTAACCGGGCATTTGACAGCATTAGACAAAGCATTCACACCACATTCATGATTAGCAGAGAATTCAAGCGGACATCATTACAAGGTTTGCAAATAGTATCAATTGAATTAATTATAGTACGCCTATGGCTAATACTAGAATCAACACGATTCATTTTATTCAACTCAAGCTTAAAGTTCCTAGGTTGGTCTTCTACTCTCTTCCAATGCACATTTTTAGCTTGCGAGGTCCTATCATTCCTTGTATTGTCTTGAGACTTTGACTGCTTTCGCTTTAATGTCACTGATTAATCTGTAGGGAATTATGGGAACATTAGTTGGTTGATCTACTTTTTGCATTCCTGAACTAGGCGTGCAAGGATGTCATATTCTTGGACGACACATTGATGTTCACTTTCTTAAAACTGGGCCGAGAATGGTTTGAATGCTTGGCACTAGGCATAGAACAAGGCATCACAGCTTTGCCTTTTGCACCTAAGGATTTAGGACATGTTGCAATTACACATTCTAGCAGCTCTTGAGATCGTTTGGCACAGGCAAGCAAACCTAAATTCACTATCAAGAGGTTTGTTAATGAAATCCTCTTCGACAATCTCACGGAGACATTCTAGACTATCCTTAAGATAAGCACAATAGTCATGAAATGCAGGTTCATTATTCCTAAGATGAGGAGGAATATATTTAACCGTCAGAGTGTATTTGCAGTCTAAGGGTGACTTTGAAACAACATTCTTATTAAAACAAGTGGCGTTTCCCATTTCCACGACTTCTCGATTCTCAATTTCTTTTTGTAAAGACGTTATTTTTTCGTTGTTTTGGTCACGGGTGACTTTCATTGAATCATATAACTCTTTAAAGTGTCGTTTAACCTTTTCATTTTCTTCTAGAAAACTCTCGTTTTCCTTTTGTAAGGCATTAACTAAGTTTTGAAGATGAAAAATTTGAGAATACTGAGAATCTAAAGGAGGAGGCATTTGGGATCCAGTCACATTGTTTTTTCACCCTTTAATTGAGAGATTTGGGCTTTCAACTTTTTGATCGTGTTACAATGAGCTCGAATCTGTTCATCACGCTTTGCTAATTTCAAAAGCGCATCAAATTCGGAGCATCCAAGGAAGTATTGATATTTGAGGTTTTAACATTTTCTTTTAGATGTTGATATTTTAGTTGTAAATCTAAATGTTCAACTTC
Source organism: Chrysanthemum makinoi (assembly GCA_910596185.1). Classification (NCBI taxonomy): domain Eukaryota; kingdom Viridiplantae; phylum Streptophyta; class Magnoliopsida; order Asterales; family Asteraceae; genus Chrysanthemum; species Chrysanthemum makinoi. The sequence goes on from OU343219.1 coordinate 11,914,248, forward strand.
TAGTTTAGAAAGATGCTTTACCAAATTATCGTGATCATCGTGATCAATTTTCTCATTAAGTTTTGAATGAATCTTTTCAAGCTCAATGACACGATCATGGGAGACTTTCAGAGCAACAGATAATTCATGAAATTGAGAAGCATTAATGGAGCAATTAGTAGCGATGTAAAGCACATCTTGAGTAATACATTCAGAAATAAGATTCTCATTCAAGGTATGCAAGTTCTTCCTCTCAATCTCATTATATTTTAATGCTGGCTCATAGTCACTAACCTCAACTATCATTGCATCAAATTCCTTTTCCATTCCTTTAATATCGGAATTTATCCCCTTTTTAAGACTCTCAAAATGATCTTTTAGTAGTTTGAAGAAAGGCATTACCTCGGTTAGATAGCATTCTTTTGTTTGCTCAAAACCCCTTTCCCCTTGAGTTATCCCAGTGGGTGTGATCCTTTTCTTACAAGTTTTCTCAAAATCGACAAATAGTTGAAGAATAACATATTGGTGATTAAGGTCTTACTCTTAGTGGCAATAGTTCTAGGAACTAAATGCATCGGTGTATTTGGAGGATACACGCCGCATGAGGCATTTTCCTAAGGGAAGGGTTTGTATCAACAAGATTTTCAGCTTTTAGCTTATCTAAATCCTTTTTCCAGAAAACTTGTTCAGGTGTTAATAACGTTTGAGGCTTAAATTTGTTTAAGGAGATCCAGTTTTCCTTCTTGTAATCATGGGGTGTGATAATTATTTTCTTCTCTTTACATATTGGATCATCTAACTTCATGTTCATCCTTTCCCTAGTGACTTCATCAGTTTATTATCTTCCTCGATGCACTCAGCAACTAGGTTTCTGTCTAGGTTTAAGGATTTCATTTCCATCATAGAGTACCTTATGAGCTTTTCTAGCCTTTTTAATGACCTCTGGATTTGGTTCCTCAACCAGGGGAATTCTATGCTTATCGCTTAAGACTCTATGCTTAGTGATCATGTGGGCAGTCTGAATGGTGTTCCTTGTGCATTACAACTTTTTTCAAGCTTGTTCTTCAAAGTTTTAGATTAGAAAAATCATTCAAAAGTTTTGATTCCTTGGCATGAAATTCTTGCTTAAGCACTTTAACATTTTCTTGAAGTTCTTGTTTTGCTTGGCGGTTTTGAAAGTTTTCTTGTAAGGAATTTAACTCTTGTTTTAACACTTCTTCTCTAAAATTACTTTTTCTAATAATTATACGCATTTGGTTATCCAACTCCTGCTCACGAGTATTTAGCTCAAACTTACCACGTTGTTCATAAATGGTAACTCGTTCTTTATAGGCATTAAGTTCAGAGATAACTGAATCATCGAGGGCACATGCGTGTATTCATCAAGACATAATCATCATTGATATGTAGGAGATACATCACTAGACACAATCACACTTTCACTTTGTTTCACATATTGATCATATGGGACAACATTGATATTACCCATATTTTCAATATTTGACTCAATGATTTCAGTTGATTGTATTTCATTATGTATCTTTTGCACATCAACTTCATCATATAATTTTAATACCTCTGAGATAATTTTGTCTTTGGATGGTCCAGCTTGTGGTGAAGTAGAGACCTTGAGGAAGAGACCATTGGAGAAATGCTAGCCATGAAATTTTTTGTGCAGAGGGTCCATCATCAACATCGAGTCATTATGCATCACAGTCAGCTACTTGAAAGGCATTCGATGATTGTGACCAATATCTGAATAGAACGCTCATCCACATCGCATCATATGTCTTAGCATTCCTTCACAAGAAACAACGACTCCTCTTCATCCAAGGTTGCTCCATTGTCCTGAGCTTGCACTAGCAGCATCTTATCCTGAAGTATTCACGAGGCGTTTTGGAGATGTGAAATTCCTTGCAATGTGTCCCTCACCACCACAGTTGTAACACTTGATTGTCTTAATTTGTCCCTGATTTCCATTCCTTCCCGATTGATTTCCTCCATAGCCTCCACCCCTTCTCTCGATCATCTGCCTTTCTTGGATGGCGGCACCATAACCTTCCCATCTCGGCCAGATTGCTTGATTATGAGGATTGGATGATGTTCTGAGGTTGTTGTTGGTGTGTGGGAGAGTGTTCATGTTTTGACTGATCATAAGAGCTAGTTGACTAATGAAGTTTCCTACGGATGCATCGATCGCTTGTTTGAACATTTGATCGGGAATGAGTTTGTGAGTTCCATCACCCATGGGTATAACTTGTGAAGCTTTAGTGGTAATCCCAATGTTTGAGTAGAAGCAGTTGAATCATTTGATGAGCTTGTCTCTCCTGGATTTGTTTTGAATTGTTCAAGAATCCTCTTTTCAAACATGGCATGTCTCTCATTCGGAAGAAGGAAGGCATAGTTGCTCATAGTTTTAAATTCTTCAATCCTTTGGTTAGCTTCACAGAAGTGACAAACTTGTGCCATTCGGGATTCATGTTGTTTACAAACTTTGAGTTAATTTGAATGTTAGGCATGGTCATTGATGTTCCTTATGTGATTAACGAGTTTGTGGAATCTCACGTAATACTCATAGACACTCTCATCTGGTTTCATCTTGAAGTGTTCAAATTCATCATAGAGTTGTGATTCTCTGTCTTCCATGGTTAATGAACAGAGAAAGAAGCATCTTGACATTATCCCATACAACCTTTGCTTAAGTGTTGTGATTGATAAGCTTGTAGATGTCTTTTGGAAGACCTTGCAATATGATGTTAGAAGCCACGATATCATCAAATCTCTTCTTCTCCTTATCATTGAGCTCATCATACGTCTTTGGTCAGTCTATTCCATAGATCATTGTTCCATCTTCAGTTGTATCAATTATGTCCCTAGTAGTCTCAACTCGATACGGTCCTTCATCAATCGATTTGAGAATGTTGACCCCATTTTCCTTTCCAAGACAGTACAGTCGGATTCTTTGAGCCCAAGAGTCGTTGTGGATTCGTCAAGCATAGGTGGGCGAGTATCGAACCCATTTGCTTGAACATCCTCGGCAATGGTAGATGATAGTAGGGCGTTGGTAGACATGTTAAAATTACGGGATTTTATAACTCATTGATTAAACCGGGAAATAGATTCTTTCACGGGATTTTACTAAATCAAGAGAAAACCGATATTCTGAGTCGAATTGACCAAATTAAGAAGAAAAATGAATCAAGTCGCTAAATAACAACTCGTTAAGCACCAAAATCGCTAGCAAAATTTTGACACAAGTAAGCTAAGTACCAAATAAGCTAAGTTGTCAAGTATTGCGCTAAAGAGCAACTTGGCTTCGCTAAGCACCAAATCGCTAACACCAAATTAAGCTAACAAACTTAAGTACAAGTCGCTAACTTTCACCAAGTCATTGCTACTGTAGTGGAGAATCCACTAAGTGTACTGTTTGTCGGCTTGTCTCAATAGACAAGTCGCTAGATCTTCAACTACAACTCGCTAACAACTTACAAAGCAAGTCGCTAGCAAGAAAAACTATCCGTGGCTTAAAATTAAGTAGCTAGAAAACACATAAACACCACTTTTCAATCCAAAACAACCCAACCACGATGATTCAAGCTTACCAAATCAAAACCCAAGCACATACAATGATTATAAACACAAAACAACACCCAAGATTCAAACTTTAACACTAGAAATGATCCAAATGATGCAAAAACCACTAAACTTATTCAAACTCTAAAACCACCTAAAAGTCACTAGAAATCCAAAGATATGTAAGAGATGATCAAACCATGGCTCTTATACCAATTGTAACATATTGGATTTCACAAACACACTAAACCATAAACACAAGTGGCGTACAAGAAGGTTTTAGAGAGAGAAAGTTAGAGGTTTAGGGAACCTAGTGAGAGAAAGAAAAATCTTATTATGAGCTCCAACTCTCTACCTTGGGAGGTAGAGAGTATATAGTCTTACAATAAAGCACACAATCGGTGGATCAGGCATACTGTTAGGTAAAGACCCGTCCGTCCTCCACGGTGTTACAAATCTAAATACTACTTAACATTAAATAACTACGACTACGAGCTTTCTAACGAATATATATACTTGAGTCGACCGACTCTTTTATGCCTGGAATTTCTAATTCCTAACACTTATAAAGGGTAGGCGACGTTGTGTAGGTGTGGTTCACCTTGGAGTGAAAGAACCCGATGGTTAGCCTAGCACCGGAAAAAGGGTAGGCGACGTTGTGAAGGCTTCTCCGCCATAAGGAGATTGGTGTAGTGTTTACGAACTCTCGAGTAGGTGACTCGGGGAGTGGAGTATGGCAAGGAAGGTGTCCTTGTAGCCGAACCACTATAAATACTCGCGTTGTGGTTTTGTGCTTCTTACTCTTATCTTATCATTACTTACCTTTATATGCTTGTTTATCAACATCCAACACACACATTCAAATAGATTGACATAAGTCGATCTAAATAGATTAAAAGGAAGTTTTAATTGGCAAAACTATTCAAGCCCCCCTTCTAGATTTCCACAATTGGCATCAGAGCTTCGTTACCAAGTTTCTTGAAGTATATTGTACTTTAGAAACTTGATACGATCCATGTTTAATTGAAAACTACAAAGAAGGTTTTTCATAAAAAACAAACACCATGTCTTTTAAAACTATATGTTTGGATGTTGATTTGATAACAACATTTTTTTACTTATTTCATTTGATTGAACTAATCTTCTTTGTCATGTTGATTAGTCAAGCTCATACCCACCATAGCTATAGGAATCAGTAACAAGAATACCTTCCTTAAAAAGGTATCTTAAACTTAAAGGAGCGGGAATCGTCTAAGTGACATCTATTGTGTCATTTGTAAAGACATTCCTAAGTGCGCTAGAGGTATGACCTTCTTTTTATTTTGCTTGATAATTAAGTATGCCTATTTAGGTATTTATATGATTTTCTTTTGTGCTTATACATGTATTACATGAAGCTTCATTAGGAAGCCTTTTCTCACATCGTGTTAATTTTTTTTTGTCATCCAATAATAAAACAAAACACAAATATCAAAAATTCCTCTTTTCCTATAAATCATCCACTTTCGACCACTTTATCAAACCCCACTTTTTCAAATTTTAAAATTTCAAAAATTCTCTCTTACTCAAAACTTCATCTTCCTCTCCACTTCATCTAAACCATAACCAAGAAGAATCATCTTCAACATGGTTTACATCGCCTTCATGCTCATCTTCTTAACACTCATCGCACTTGTGTTCCCTATGATGAAGTTCACATACGGAGACATTTACTTTGTGTTGTTAATCTACATCGGGGTTATATACCCAATCCTTTGTATCATTCTTAGCATTGAAATGAAATATTATTAATAGTCTAGTTTATCTAGGTTATTATCATCATTGTGTTTGTCATTTCTTTTGATTTATATGCTTCATATTCTTTCATGATACATTAGAAGTCATGTATGCATGCTAAAAGAAAATGTAGGGTAAAATACATTTTGGTATAAAGCTGTAAAACCTATGTTTTTATCAAATCTGTTTCATTACTCTGATCCACGGATCCGGAAGATATACTATCGGATCCCTTTTGTAAAGAACCGTGGGATCCGTCCTGGAAAAGCATTTTTCATGCAAATTAAAAACCACTTTTCTTCTAATAGTAATACTCCACTAGTATGTCAAAACCATAAGTGAGTTAAGTGTCTTTCTTGTTAAAAACCATTGTTAATAAAAATATAATAAAAACGTTAGATAATCATAGGTTGACCACAAACATCATTTTTTTTATTAACTCATCATTTCTAAGGTTCAACTATGGCGCATGAATATGAGTTTGATTTTTCACTCACTAGCGTCTACACTCGAACATCTCCTTGAACCCAACACACTGGCAATCATGTAAGTGGGTTCAATAATCTTGAAAATCGTCACTTCCATGAAGGACGTACTGTAGACACCTCTCTACAATTCGAAGAAGGTATCAATACCTCCTTCCGAGCCATAGGACTAGAATGTCTTCTTGAAATCAACAGAAGATATGTCCAAGGTTCATAATGGAATTCTTCCGTCAAGTTGAACTTCGTTAAATACGAGGATCGCTCTTTATCTCTTTGGTTTTATATCAAAAACCAAAAGTTTACTGTAACCCTTGGGCATTTTGCTCACATCCTCCGGATTCCAAATCGTGGACAATGTGCCTTCACCGAGGATTGGTCTCTTGATTCTCTCTTCAACTTTCGTGAAGAAAATAGTCCATATTGTTCACACATACCCTCCCCAGAAGATTTAAATCGCATAATATGCAAACCTCGACCATATTACTCCGATCCAAACATTATCTTCACACGGAACATCCGAGAAGAGTACAAGCCTCTTGCACTCATCCTACGTGAGAATGTTTGGAGTCTTAGGGAAATCGAGAAATCCTTACCGCTTGTTGTGCTCACATGTTGTATCTTGTTTGCTAACACAACAACCATACAATCGCCTACTTCTTCGCAAGATGGTGTAAATCTTCAAGGCTCCAAAAATAAACTCATCCCTTATGGAATGTTCTTGACACGCCTCTATCATAACGTTATGCACTTCCATCCTTAATTTCAAAGTCCGTTGTACGTACTTGTGAACAAGATGATGGAACCGCTAAACATATCTCTCATGAAGACTTTCTTCATTCTTGATTCCACCAACATTCATCAATCACGTAATGATCCTTCTATCGAAAACACTCAAGGAACCTAGTAGTATCTCAAAATAGGATCAATCCATTTCTACTTGTGCTTTATCAATGTAATCCAATTTCTTTTATGAAATAAAACATCTTACATTTGATATCCTAGTATTAGAACTCCTTTTAAACTAACCTTAGGATATAATGCATTGTCAAGATCATTGCATACCTTTAGTAAAGGTTCTCTGAGATGGATGGATCCCAATGATTGTGCTAGACGGATCCCTACACTTAGGGAACCGTGGGATCCGGCAAACAGAAAATGCAATTGTAAGCATTATATTTCAAACATATCTTTAGAACATCTCACACTAAGATAAACATAGTGTCTTAAGGCAAATTAAGTCCTTATCAAGATAGGTAGATCCTTCCTACTCACACATAACTCACCTAGATCACACTCTAAGACGCTTGTAGATCTATCGTTTCATTTTTAATCCATTATTCTTCCGCTCTTAAACTCACACTTCGATTTTCACTTGATCCCTCACATTTAGCCTTAGAAATCTTTCGATTATGGCAAAATTGATCATAAATCATCCTTACCTCAAAATTGATCAAATTCTAGTTTTTTCGCCTCAAAACTTCTAGGATATTTTCCAAAACACTATCCTAAGTCACAAACTGATCTCTAGGATCATTTAGCTTTAATTGACACTCTCATCTTTAGTGTCATCCTTGCTCATCCATTGGTACTCATGAAAGTTCCAAATCCCTCCATAAAAGACAATCATTAGCTACATCCCTCATTACCTTCAAGTACTTAAGCACCCCTTCATTTAAGACACTTAGGAGGACTAAAACACTCAAGATGATATAGATCTTAGATTTTAGAAACATCATTTCCACTCTTTCATTTCTGGCAGCCGGATCCCTAGGAATAGCCTAGATGGATCCCTCCAAGGAGGGAACCGTGGGATCCGGGTGACAGATTATGTCAAATCTTGCTAAAACAATCATTTCAACTCATTTTTCTAACTCAAACACTCCATCTCATCTTAAATGAGTTCCTAGATCAGTGCAAACTCTAAAGTTGACTCTTGTGCATGTTAACCATCACATTCCAATGAATCCTAGTGGCTTAAGGCTTAAATGCACTTGCCAAATCTCTTGGTTTATAAACCACTTTGTTAGGACCTCCATAGTCATCACCTTCATCCTAACTTTTAGCATTTTAGAAAACCTTACAAATCTCTTGAAATCATTTCATCATGAGAAAAACCCCAAGTAGTAACTTATCCACCAAAGAACCACCCAAGAAAAAGGCTCGTGTTATACATGAAATTTCTTCAACCGAATCATCTCCGGTCAAGCCAACAAATGATATGATCTTCCCTCAACCAATCAAACCAATTCCTAAAAGGATAGTACCCACAAAACTACCTATGCTAAACACCACCATACCTCCTAGGCCAAACAATATCATCTCCACTAAACCATCACCATTGGTGCCTAGAGCTATTTCATTTACATCTCCACTATCATCACCACACCTCTACAATTTAGAGGACTTGCCTCCTAGGCCGTCTCATCCGTTTTCACCAACAACATTCTCCTCATTAGGAGGAATAATGGTACAAAATCAAGGTGTTGAGTCAACACTTGCTCTGGCTTCCTTTTTGCCGTTTCCATCATATAATCCCATTTGGATTATGAGAAATCATCAAAGTCAACCACCCTACCATATGGAAGTTGACACTTCTCTACCACCACCATCATTCTTGGTCAAGCCATTCTCAAATGCGCCTCCACCAATCCCTCCATCGTTTGAAGCTCCACAAGCCGCTTCACTTGATCCTTCGCATCAAGCAATTTCATTTCTTCCACCACCACTACCTAGCCATGACAAAGATTGCTATCATTGTCACCATGTTGAAAGTTTGATACATGAAGTACGAGAAGACCAACGTTTCATGTTCTATCATCTCCTCGAACGTTTCGACGAGATTAAACCTAAACAAAACTTGAGCTAGAAGATTTTAGTGGTGTCCTAGCATCAAACGATAGTTGGTCTAGAAATTCCTAGTCATGTATTCTCTTATTTTTTAGATTCATGTAGATCATAACTCTAGTCTTATTAAATGAAATTACATGCTACTTGTTATATTTCTGAGCATATGATTACATTGTATTCATATCTCATTTTTGTGATAACATTACTTGTTATATCACCTTTGCTTAAACTAATCATCAGCTAATACGGATCCCTCTGAATAGCCTAGACGGATCCCTACTAGGAGGGAACCGTGGGATCCGTGAGACAGAAAACTATTTTCTGCTAACTTGGACCACATTTGCAGGAAATTGTGAATTATACTTGCTTTCTAACCTTTGTTATGTAGTTATTCAATTTACACATGAAGACTTTGACATCCTAAAGCTAGGGGAGCTTTATGTCAAAGCAATACATTGCAAATTACTTGCAATACTAGGTTTACATTTCGTGACATCCCCTTGCAAAATTGCAATCATCAAGGGGGAGCACATTCGTCACTTAGACGAAATCTCTTGCAAACTTACTTGCAAACAAACTAGATTAGTATCACTTTCTTGACGCCCTTACATAGGGATGGACTCGTCAAGGGGGAGTAAAGACGAGATCCTTTCCGTTACTTGCTCTCTATCTCTTTTTATTTCTTTCACATGTTTTTCTTAAAAACAATGTGTTGCTTTCTTCAAGCTCTTTTGTTTCGACAAAAAGGGGGAGAAGAAAGTAAAACTACAAATTCAAACTTCTACGAATTTTAGCTTTTCCTTAAAATAATTTTATGTTTTGTCATCAACAAAAAGGGAGATTGTTAATACAAATAAGCCGTAAAAAGTTTATTTATATTTTACGATCTTCTAATGTTTTGTCAATAACAAACGTAAAATCATTTTAACGAAACAAATAAAATACGTAAATGGTTTGAACTAATAGTTTCTAACATATTCACATTTTCACATAAAACACTAAAACAAGTATAAGTGATTTTATGATTTAATATTACATATGTACAACAACTAGTGTTTACATATTTGGGTACAATATACACATAACTAGTATGTAGTATATTGGGTAATATAAATGGGTAGAAACTTAAGTATCATAACCCATTGGGCAAATACATTGAATGTAGTTGGGTACAACCTAAATCCCATGACCCATGGAGCTTGACCCATAACCCAGTGCATGACATCATGCTTATATCATACATGGATAATATCTATAACCCATGGATCAACCAATACCCAAGTGACCAAGTGCATTGCACTCAAAAGATACATTGTATCTAGCTAAAGATCCATGGTTCAACCCATGACCCATGACCTATAACCAAAATACCCATGGGTAAAAGGAGTCCCATGAATCCCTAGCTTAGCTAGACGGATCCCTTGTGGAAGGGATCCGTGGGATCCGAAATAGAGTTTTTCTTCTATAAATAGTGAGCCATTTCTTCATTATTTCTCACCCCTTTCTAACACACTTTCTCCCTGAGTTAAAACTCACTAACCTCAGATCCAAGAGATCTATGTTTGTAGTTTTGTTTTGTGTGATCTTTTAGGTTCCTCTTAAAGGCAAGATCACCACCTTTGAAGTCGAGCAAGCTCAAGTCCATGAGTTGCCATGCTTCCTCATCATCAAGGCTCCTGAAGTCTTCTTGTTGATGATTCCTTTCTTTCTTCAAAGAAGTGTAGTGTTGAAGACATTAGTGAAAGATGTCTCAAGTGTCAAGACAAAGATATTAGTGAAGAGTATCTATCGTCCATATCATAAGCACTTGTGGTAGGTGCTTAGAAGTCAATACTAGAAGCATTAGTGAAAGATGCTTAGAAGACAAGACTAGAAGCATTAGTGAAAGGTGCTTAGAAGTCATGACACAAGAAATTAGTGAAAGGTGTCTTGTAGATCTAGTCAAAGGCATTAGTGAAAGGTGCTTTAGATGTACATTCGATATGGTGTGTTTTGATGTACAAGATAGACTAGTATTAGATCCAAGGATATTGATATCCTTGATGATGTTGTAAAGGAGTAGATCTCCTTTGGGATTAGTCGTTGGTGTAGTGTGGTAGTAGTTCCTCCACTGCAATGGAACTAGGTGCTTAGCCTAGTACCTAATAAAGGGTAGGCGACGTTGTGAAGGTGTAGTTCACCTTGGAGTGAAAGAACTGGGTACTTAGCCTAGTACCTTATAAAGGGTAGGCGACGTTGTGTAGGTGTGGTTCACCTTGGAGTGAAAGAACCCTGTGGTTAGCCTAGCACCGGAAAAAGGGTAGGCGACGTTGTGAAGGCTTCCGCCATAGGAGATTGGTGTAGTTTTTACGAACGAGTAGGTGACTCGGGGAGTGGAGTAGGGCAAGGAAGGTGTCCTTGTAGCCGAACCACTATAAATACTCGCGTTGTGGTTTTGTGCTTCTTACTCTTATCTTTTCATTACTTACCTTTATATGCTTGTTTATCAACATCCAACACACACATCCAAATAGATTGACATAAGTCGATCTAAATAGATTAAAAAAGAAGTTTTAATTGGCAAAACTATTCAACCCCCCCCCCCTTCTAGTTTTCCACAGTTTTATATTCATCGATATCCTTTTCAAGTTGTTCATATGTAGAACTTTCAGGCTTATCCTTCTCCTTTGTAGAGTCATCAATACGAACTTTGCTGTAGATCACTTGTTCGTTTGACTCTGTTTCTGAGTCATCATCATGTTGTGATGTTGGCTTTGGTGAAGGTTTTTGCTTGACAACTTGAACATGAATTCTCCTCTTTACCACTCTTCTGGTTTTCTTAGACTTTGTGGTGCTAGCAGAACTTCCAGCTTTCTTCGCTCTGGTCTTGACCGCTGGAGTAGTAATCACATCATCCATGAACCCAACTTTCTTTGCAAGTAGAGCCTCCCTGTAGTATCTGTGTGAGGGAGCGTCTTTGACCTTATCAGTGATTAGGCACTCAGGGAGTTCCATACCTTATTTATGAGTGGTGGACCCCTGGAACCTTACTGATTTTAGGGTAGGCTCAATAATCATGGTGTGTTTGTTGGGGTCATCCAGTCGTTTGGGAATGTTGTCATGTTTCCTTAAGATGTTGTGAATCATAATTTTGGTGAAACGGACAAAAGGGATCTTGTTGCCTCCTTCTTTAGATGATGCATCATGTCTTCCCAAATGAGGCTAGCATAGTCTATGTGAAGTACATGGACCAATCCCCTAAAGATTTGTAAATGCATCAGTTTTGGGTGTTCATGACTGATATCCCTTCCCGAGACTGACTTGGCGATCATGAGATAAAGTGTTCTCCATGGTTGAGGGATGTTTTTAACATCAACTCTGGAATGAGTAGAAATAATCCCAGAGGACTCATCATATCCAATGTTGACCAAGCAGTCCATAATCTCCATCTCTGTAGGGATCCTGACATAATCAGCTGGAGATTTGATTATCGAAAGTAGAAGAACAACACAAAGATCATCAACAGATACCGTGACTTCATGAGTATCTAGATTGACTTTCACAACATCTTCTCCATCAATCTTCTTCTTGGTGTGCCAGAATTGATGAATGTAGAAGTCAGGGACTGAGGATGACTTTGTGAGCATGAAACGGTAGGGGTGCTGAAGTAGGATGTCCACAGCAATTCTGCAAGATGATTCGGAGCAGGTAAAGTTGTTGAAATCAACACGGAGGTTGTTCTTGCCAATGATTCTGACATAGCCCGGTGGGAATGTGTTGGCCATTGTGAGTTCTGCTGGGGCATTGACATTTGCTTGTTGTTTAGCCATTTTGTGATATGAAAGTCATTAGACAAAGAGACAGACATATAGAAACACAGTGTGTTAGTTTAAGTTTGATTCGTTTTCTAATACCTTGTTTGATTATATCACATTTATGTTTGTTACATGTCCTAAGTCACATATGTCCTTTTACATGAAGTTGTGGTGATAATTTACGTGAACGTGTTAATTTTGAAGTTTACAAACTCATTTATCACTTAAAACACAACATATTCACTTTTGTATGCATATGCGCAACATTTTACTTGTGACTTATGTGTAACAGAAAACAAGACTGGTGAACAGTGACTTATGAGTAACTTGTGTCCTTATTCGTAAAGATGGAAGCTTATGCGTAAAAATAATTCTAAAGCGTAAGAGTATACTTATGCGTAAGAATTTCTTACGCGTAAGACATATTCGAAAGCTTTAAGCTTATTCGTAGGAATATGATAATGTTTACGCGTAAGGTTTATTCGTAAGAATAAAGCTTATTCAAAACATAGTTCCTTATTCGTAAGAATAAGTTACGCGTAAGAATAAAATTTATTCATAAGAATAAAGTCTAATGCGTAAATAATTCTATGTTTACGGATTTCTTTCCAAGAAATTCATATTCCACTGTAGACGTCTTATTCGAAAGGCTTATTCATAAACTTTCATCTTATTTGTAAACTTTGAACACCTTTTTAGTCTTTACGATTAATCCACTTGTTAACATAAACATGAATTTTCTTATTCCAATTCATTCCAATCATTACAAACAACACAAAACAAGCATTAAAACACATTTCTCATTCACAGAAGGCTTATTCGTAAGATTTCCTTAAACCCTAAACCCTATGTTTATGAACAAGGAACCTGTCCATCAATTTCAAACAAATTTTGTTTCTGGGATGTCTTAAGGTGCATAGGAGTAATTCTAAACAAGATTTAACACTTTTTGTCCATCATTAAAACACACTTTTTGATTTTGATACAATTGAAGTTTCTGGGTTAATTAGTTGTTAACAACATATTCATTATCCTCCTATAACACTTTCTTGTTCACATTTTAACATCAAACACCTTAGAAATTAAAAGCCCCAAATTGGTTCGTATGAACCCTAAAATCAAAATCCTTCAATAGTGTTTCTTTGTGGAAATTGTTGATGAAAACATGTCTAATAATCAATAATAAACGTTTTAACATAAATCTTTTCATCCCAAACACACCCAAATTTGTTCATATGACCGATTTTTCAAAAAATCATTTTAGAAAGTTTGAACCGTTGGATCTTTGCGATTTTAAAAACCATTGTTTGAAATGATAATCAAAACGTATTCCAACATACAGATTTCAGAAAACTTGAACGGATTGTTGAATTGATTTGTGGCCATGGATCTTGTTAGGTGTAGGAGGAGTAAATGCAACTTAGGTGCATTGAATGTGTGATGATTTTTGTTTTTGTTAAAAATTATTTTCCAAAACTTACACATTTAGTCCCCTAACCTCAAAAAGGTTTTAACCAAGATCCATTAAGTCACAACTTAGTTAGAAAAAGATCATTTTAGCAACAAAAAAACTTGACGATACACCCCCTCGACTTTTGAAATGATGAATTTTATAAATATTTTGAGTCCGAGGAGGGTATTAAACCATGATACATTACCAACACATTTGTGAAACAATATATGCATGTACAAGGTTTTATTAAACAGGAAAATATTTACATTCTCCCCCTCAACACTTGTTCGGGAAAAATTGTGAAATGTTTGATTGAACACAGTGTTGATGGAAGATTTATACTTGCAATGTTTGTTTTTCATAAAAAATGGAAATGAAAAATATTTTTGGACTTTATAAATTTTTTTATATTTTTGTATTTTGTTTTTGAAAAATACTTACAAAAATGGTTTTGGTGTTTGACTTTTCAAGTGAGTTTTAAAAATTCATCCAGTTCTTCTGGAGTCAAACACCTCATGCTAATCCGGTGAACCAAATCAACAAATCTTGCGGGAGGCAAGGCTTTGGTGAAAAGGTCCGCCAATTGATGTTCTTTACCTACAAAGTATAATTCCACCTTTCCCTTCTCTACGTGTTCTTTTATGAAATGGTAGCGGAGATCAATGTGCTTTGACTTTGAGTGTTGAACTGTGTTGCATGAGATCGCAATAGCACTTCTGTTGTCACAGTACACCAGAATCTTGTCGAATACATACCCATAATCCTTGAGTTGTGTTCTCATCCAAATGACTTGAGCACAACACGCATACATGGCTACATATTTTTCTTCAGTTGACGACAACGTTGTACAGTCCTGTTTCTTTGATTGCCATGACACTAATTTATCACCAAGGAATTGTAAACCTCCAGAAGTACTTTTACGTGTATCTAAGCATCCTGCATGATTAGCATATGAAAATGCAATTAGTTCAAAACCATAATCCTTTAGATACTAGATCCCCAAGTTATTGGTTCTCTTGATGTATCGGAGGATTCTTTTAGCCTATGAGAAGTGTTTTTTAGTGGGTCTTGACTAACGTGAGCATAGATATATAGCAAATACAATATCAGGTCTACTGGCTATTAGATACATGAGAGACCCAATAATACTACGGTATTTGGTAGGGTCAACCAGTTTCCCAACATCCAGTTTACTGGTGTGTGCCATTGGTGTATTATAGGTGTCACTGGTTTGCATACCATGTTTTTTTTTTAATTTCAAGAGCATATTTGGACTGACTGAGGAAAATACCACGGGGTGATTGATGAACTTGTAATCCTAAGAAGAACGTAAGTTCACCCATCATGGACATTTCAAAAAAAAATTTCATTAGTTTTGAAAAAGTGTTTGAGTACTTTTTGTGGGTAGATCCAAAGATGATATCATCCACATAAATCTGAACAATTAAAATGTGAGACCTATGATATTGAATAAACAGTGTGGGGTCGACCGATCCTTTGATAAAATTATTAGCAAGCAAGAAGGATGACAACTTATCATACCACACCCGAGGGGCTTGTTTTAGACCATAAAGAGCCTTTTTTAGTTTGTACACATGATTAGGGAACTCTGGATCAATGAATCCTTCCGGCTGGCTAACATACATTGTCTCCTTAAGTTGACCATTCAGAAATGCACTTTTGACATCCATTTGGTAGACGATGATGGTCATGTGAGCTGCGAATGATTCTTCAAAGTCGATACCCTCTTCGTGTGTGTAACCCTTACCAGTGACTTATTACAAATGGCTGTTCCTTCAGCATCAAGCTTATTCTTCCAAATCCATTTCAGACCAATGACGTAGACCCTTGTCGGTCTTTTAACCAATTCCCATACTTCTAAACGTTTGAACTGGTTCATTTCTTCTTGCATGGATTTAATCCATTTGTCACGAGTCACTGCTTCTTAATGTTTTTGGGTTCAGCTTGACTGACAGTGAATGCATAAATGCAGTGTTCTCCGTCAGTGTGAAGGCGTTGTCTGGTTACAACTGGTTGGTTTGGGTTGCCAATAATATTAACAAGAGGATGATCTTTGGTCCATCGGTGTGTTGAAGGTTGGTATTGATATACATTGTGCAGATTAGGTGGATTCAGATGGCTGGTAGAAGATTAAGAAACATCTGGAATTGCCAATTCAGATGCAAAAGGGTTGAAAAACGCATTTCCATCATAATCCGCAGGTGCAGGTACATTGTGGTTTAGAGGATCATCAGCTGGGTCATTGTCATTAGAAGTGGTTTGTTCAGCTGTTGTTGGAGATTTGACCGGCGGTGCATCAGTAACAGTTGTTGTTGTTTCAGGTGTATTAGGTATTAGAATTTGATCAGGTTGAGCAGCGGAAATAATTGATACATCTGGAGCACGTTGATCAAAAACTTCATTGAACAGAGGAGCAAACATCATTTCCATTTGATGATGAGTGAGTTGAAAGGTTTGGTCAGCTGATGATTGAGGGAAGTTAAGACGGTTACGTTCGGGTTCTAAGTTGTTTTGCTTAGAAGCCATTTTTGTGAGCTCCTCAAAATTAGCATGAATTGTCTCCACAATTTACTTTGTACGAAGATTCCAGATCCAGTATCCTTTAGAGTTTTCATAGTATCCAACAAAGACTCCAATATCAGCTTTTGCCTTTAGCTTTCCAAAATCATCACGATCATTATTTGGATAATAGAGAGCCTCAAATACATGAAAGTGTTTTAGGTTCGGTTTTCTGTTATGGATAAGCTCATAAGGTGTTTTGTGGTGACGTTTAGTGATCATTGAACGGTTATGAGTATGGCATGCAGTTGACACAGCTTCTGCCCACAAGTAATCTGGAAGTTTTGCATTTATCAACATCGTTCTTGCAGCTTCCACTAACGTACGGTTTCATCTTTTGACAAATTCATTTTGTTCGGGTGTTCTTGCAATTCATGTTTGATGCTCAATTCCTACTTTCTCATAATATTCTCGAAGAGTTTGATTCACAAATTCAGTTCCTCTGTCTGTTCTGACTTGTCTGACCGTGTTACGAAGCTGAACTTGAATTTTTGTGAGAAAGGTGATGATCATTGGTGGAGCTTGTTCTTTACTTCGAAGAAAATAAACCTAAGTCTATCTGGAGTAGTCATCAATGATTACGAGAATGTAGCATTTGCCGTTAATTGTCTGCACACGCACCGGGCCACACAAATCCATGTGTAGAAGGTGAAGAACATGATGAGTCTTTGTTTTCAACATTCGAAGGAAAATGTGAGTGCTTTTTTCCTTGTTCACAAGCTGAGCATAAGTGGTCTTTTGAATACTGAAACCTTGGAAGACCTTCAACTAGTTTGTGTCGTGCAAGATCAGTTATGATTTTGAAGTTCAAATCTGAAAGTCTTTTATGCCACTGCCATGATTTTGTAGATGTTGCTTTAGAGAGTAGACAAATGGGAGAAGAGGTGACCATGTCTTGCATTGAGATTGTGTAAAGGCTTGATGAGCGAGTTCCTGACATGAGATCATTTCCTTGTAGATCACAAATGAAGCAAGTTTTCTCCCGAAAAGCAACTTCCAAATCACCATCACAAAATTGACCGACTGAGGAAATATTGTGTCGAAGACTTTCCACATAGTAAACTCTGCTAATTTCGATGTTCCCATTGATGTAATCTCTGTAGCCCATGATAGGCTGAAGTGATCATTCCCAAACCTGACAGTGCCAATGAACTTTGAAACAAAGTTTGATAAAAGTTTGAGGTTGCCTATCATGTGCCGGGAACAGCCACTATCAACAATCCAGAGAATGATTTGTATCACCTGAAATACACACAGACAACACGGGTGGAATAGAGGTAGAGGTCGAACCCGTAATGTTAGGGTTCCGATAACATCAAATAGTCCTGAATATTTAGTGTCAATTTCCCCCCGTTAGTGCTCGTTATTTATACAATTTATATGGATTTACGCTTGTTTTCCATTGTTTTCCACTTTCAGGTAAATTTCGAGCACTGGAGCTAAAGAGACGCGGAAATGGAAATTTATCTAAAGATTTATCACAGTATGCTATTTTGAAGAAGTTACGGCGTAACTCATCTCTCACATTACGCCGTAACTATTGCATGACTCAGTATGCCAACTTATCAGAAGGTTACGGCGTAACTCCTTCCAGAGGTTACGACGTAACTACATTAGGTCAAAAGAGGTTCCACGCGTGATACTTACGCCGTAGCTGCTGCATCACTTATGATGTAACCGAGTTTATTGAAGACTACGGTAACCACCTCGAGAAGGTTACGACGTAACCAGATCTAGTGCGTTTTACGAAGAAATAGAAGGTTACTGCCTAACTCCTATATTGGTTACTGTAACCCGGATCCGGCCTATAAATACCCCATGCATTCCAGCATTTCTAATCATCCCATTCTATACACAACACTCTGAGAACGTGGGAAAAAGCTCAAGGCAGGTCTTGGGAAGCATATGGAGCTGTTTCCAAGGGAGAAGTCACTTCATTACGATAAGCATTAACGTTTTATATTTCCTTTACTTTCAATTCATGTATTTCGTACTTTTGAATATTGAATTGATTTGCATGATTAATATGAGCGGCTAAGCACCTTTTGGTGCTAGCCTGGTTATAATTACTTAATTGTTTTTTTTATGTTTACCTTTACTTCTGTACAATTATTTCTAAGTGTATGCATGCATAGTTCATTGGTAGCCACCCTTGGTAGTTTTGAATGGCGGTGAGGCATTTCCTAGGAGATATGACCAACTGACCCTAGGTGGCCGGAGACGAGGAAGGGTAAGATATGACCAACTGCGACCCTTTTACTTGTGCGATTTGACGAACTGATCACTTATCGTTTAGATGAACTTAAGAATTCGGGGGTGTAGTGTCTAAGTTCCTAACGGCCGGGCACTCACTATTATGAATCTAGCATGTAGCGGTACTTAATGACTTGGCTTAGGGGACCAGGAACAACAATACTTATGACGGTGCGCCTGATTTCTCCTAGGAGATATGACCAACTGACCCTAGGTGAGCGGACTGAGACGGGAAGGGTAAGATATGACCAACTGACGACCCTTTCTACTTGTGCTATTTGACCAACTGATCACTTATCGTTTAGATGAACTTAAAATTGGGGGGTGTAGTGTCTAAGTTCCTAAAGGCCGGTACTTAATGACTTGGCTTAGGGGACCAGGAACAACAGGACTTATGACTGTGCGCCTGATTTCTCCTGTGGTGGCATCTTTGCTGATAGGTTAGGGCGAATTGACCAAATGTTTTCCTCTCGAATTTGACCCCACCTGAATTAATTGGAAGTAAGTAGACGTAGACATAACTAGCTAGGATGATTAACTAGGTTAGCACCACTTCTCTCTATTGATTTCTCTTTAACCATTTATCTGCTTTCATTTATTTTATTCTGCATTAGTAGTTTAATTAATTAAATCCCTATCAAAACTATTATTCTGTGACACTAGACTTAGTAATAATCCAACACACATAGCTCTTGGGTCAACCTCGGCTTTACCATTTACTACACTACACACGACCGGGTACACTACCCGTTAGTGCACTAGTGTAGACTATAGGTATTGCGAGACACTATAAATATTACGATCTGGTCAGTAAAACCTGCATCAAGTTTTTGGTGCCGTTGCCGAGGAGTTATATTAGGATTGATATTAAGTCTTTAATTTCGTTTTAAACTTTTCTCACGATCATATTTCGAGTTTTCAGGTACCATGGAAGTTGTTAACATCGATGACCTCACTCTTGAGGAATACTTGGCGTTAACAAGAGCGGAACAAGGGCCGGGTCTCGTAAGACAGGCAATTGGAGCGGATGTCCGTTTCGAAATGAAAGACCAATTTATGAGGGAGCTTCGCACTAACCCTTTTTCAGGAAACAGGGACGAAGATACATATGAGCACGTTGAAAATGTCATGTACATCGCAAGCCTTTTCAACATTCCGGGCATGTCTCATGATGCTGTTATGCTAAGAGTATTTCCTATGACTCTTACTGGAGCCGCCAGAAGATGGATCGAAAGATTGCCCGCGGGGGCAATTAATACTTGGGCGCTACTAAAGAAACACTTTATTCAGAGATATTGTCCGCCATCGAAGATCTCTAGCCAGCTTTCGGAGATCCATAATTTTAAACAGGAGAACGACGAAACATTATACCAAGCCTGGGATAGATACAACGATCTCCTTTACAAGTGTCCTACACATGATCTGAACAACTAGCAGAAGGTCAACATTTTCTACAAAGGAATTAACAGTACTACAAGACAAATGCTGGATTATCAAGGACCTATCCCGAACATGACTCCTACCCTTTCCCTTGAGGCCATTCAGAGACTTGCCGATCACTCTCAAAAATGGCATGATGGGGGGAGCAGCCAAAGCTCTAAGACAGGGTCAATAAGCATTGCTTCCATTTCTAGCAAATTGGAAAACCTTGGAAGAGATATGTAAAAACTCCTGGAAAATGTTCGTGCTATTCGAATTGGATGCAATAATAATGATGACTGGGATCAAACGGGAAATTTTCATTTCGATGATATAAAACCCCGAGTCGAGAAGGTTAAGTATGGAGAAGGGAAATAGTTCTATAAAGACCCCTTCAAGGCAAGAGCTTCTACACTCGTGGAATCAATAAAAAATTATCTTGAAGAAGATAACAAGCGGCAAGCCGACAGGAACGCATTGTTCAAAAGATTCCATGACTCTAGAAATGCTCTCCTGGGACAGCATATGAATGTGGAGGACGACAAGAACTTGATTGTGAAAAATGATGTTAACCAAGACAATTCATTGGATGATAGTTCCTGTAATGCCATATACTCCATCAATGGAAAACCCCTCTACACCCCTTTCCGATACTTTAAAGAGGAGCTCTCCGAATTGCAAATACTAGATGAAGCCATATGCAACAAGACAAGTCTGCCAGAGGTTGAAGCACAAACTAATGACGAAGCAGGGACTGGAAACGAAGTAAAATTAAACGCCATATGCTCTGCAGTCATCCTAAATCAAATCCCTCTCAAGGAAAAGGACCCAAGAAGTTTCATTCTCCCTTGCTCTATTAATAATTTACATAATATAAATGCTTTAGCTGATTTAGGGGCAAGTATTAGTATTATGCCTTTCTCTATGTGTAAAAGGTTGAATCTAGGCCCCATCAAACCCCTTTGCATGACCATTGAAATGGCTGATAGAACGGTTAGCATACCTAGAGGAATTGTTGAGAATGTGCTTATCAAAATTAATAATTTTACTCTCCCTGTAGACTTTGTCATTTTAGACATGGAAGAAGACCTCGATATTCCTTTAATTTTAGGAAGACCCCTTCTAGCTACTGCTCGTGCTAAGATTAATGTTTTCGAAAAAATCATCACTTTAAAAATAAACGATAAAAAGCTTACACTCAATATGGATGACGTGGTAAATGTCAACCAGTCGAATCTGTTTGTGTTATCAAGAAAGGAAAAAGCAAAACTACTTCCATCAAAAACAAGCACTGCGCTTCTAATCACCGTAACATGCAGGATAAGAAACCCAAGGAATTCAGCAATGAAAGAATACAACGCAATGACGCATCAAATAAAACGAAGAACAGGGCCGACGAAATATGGCACGAATTTCATAAAGTAGATTACATGCACTTACCCAAATTAAAATATCATTGGTGCAGAGCTATCCCTATTGACCACGATAAAGGATTTGATCTATGGGCTTCATGAAACCCTTACTCAGAAGTCTGTGACAGGGGACAAGACAAGGAAAGAGCAAAAAACAACAAATACTTATGGTCTTCAACCAATGACAAAGAGATAACATTCGAAGTTTGGATACGAATTAAGTATGGAGAAGTTAGCGATGATGATAAAAAGAAAATATGGACTGATCCTTGTCTTAGCAAACACGATGAGAATAATCACGAGACAACAACCACTGGCCAGAGAGTCATTGGTCGAAAGCATTGGTGCGAAATGATTAAAAATGTTGATGGAGATTCTTGGGCCTCGTGTGATCCTTACGAAAACCTCTGTAATGGAGGAAGTAATACAAAAAGAGTAGGAACTAACCAATTTCTTTGGACTTCAACAATTGACCATAAACATACCGAGGTGCAATGGTCAGGCCGATTAAGATTTAATGATTGGGTGAAAATCAAGTATGGAAAAGTGGATTCATCCACTAAAAACAAAATTTGGAAGGACTGTATAAATAAAGATAATCATGAGACTCTTCACGATACTGGTGACTCAGCAGTTGATAACGAAACTGACACAAGAGAATATTGCAATTACGGGATTGTGAACAACTCAATTGAAACTAAAGATTACTGCATAAAGGAACCACTGACAATGAACCACAGTACAAGGTGTGTATGACTGACATTGATGATGAGGGTATATGAGCAAAACAGATGCAAACTACTTGGGATCCAATATAGAAAACCTCCACCTATTG
This sequence comes from Chrysanthemum makinoi, assembly GCA_910596185.1. Classification (NCBI taxonomy): domain Eukaryota; kingdom Viridiplantae; phylum Streptophyta; class Magnoliopsida; order Asterales; family Asteraceae; genus Chrysanthemum; species Chrysanthemum makinoi. The sequence goes on from OU343219.1 coordinate 11,936,654, forward strand.
TCACCGAGAGGTTCATATTCACTAGGTATTACTTAGGACCGGATGAAAAGTTTTGCAAGGTTTTGAAAAAGGAAATCAAGGAATTCGACCGCACAACTCCCAATGTCACCTGGATCCGGAATAACTTGATGAAAGACATGGAAGAGGTCAGGGAAGTCCAAAGGCCCCCATAGAAGCCTCGTGGCTCTGAGTCTAACTTAAAGACTCGTAAATAAAGAAAAGTGCTCTTCCAGGAGACAACCCGAATTATCCCTTTCTTTTGTTTTATTTCCTTTTCTGATGGATTTGTGTTTCTAACTATTTTTGCAGGAAACGAGGAACTAATTGCTGCTGCAATTGCTGATTTGAACAGAGTTACGGTGTAACTCATCTTGGTGATTACGACGTAACCAACCTTTTAGCAAAATAATTCTTGACGCATCACCTATTACGGCGTAATACCATCTCAGTGGTTACCGTAACTACTGGCTTCGCGTACTCATTCCGGTTTTGCGGTTACGGCGTAACTCCCTCAAAAGAGTTACGACGTAACTTTCCACTACTTTAATTCTTTCATTTTAAAACACAGTAACCTTGTATTAGTTTTTAAATGAACTTTGTGGGTGTGTTCCCTGTAAACCCTCACGAGACTAAACTCGTCCACTTGGGACACCAAGTGGTTTAAAAGGCTTGTTGCATGCGATAAATGCAACCGTGATTCCTACGAAAGTGAGTTAGGTTTGTTTTTCATTTTTCATTTTTTCTTTTAGAATTATGCTTGTCGGTATTGTGATTTCAGGGATTGAAGTTTGTTCATGACGCTTATACGAAGGCACGTTTCTTTTTGGTGGGCCTAATTCTTTATGGAGCAAATTTCATGGAAGTTCTCGCTCTAATTCTACCTTTCTCTTCACCTTTATTTAATGCCTAGTACAAAAGGGACTTTGTAAAATTCAAGTTGGGGGTAGGAGTATCTCTTGGACTTTATTTCGCCCTCATTTTCTAGTTTATTTTGAAAATTAAATTATGCCATTTTTAAAATTTTGACATGTTTTTCTTTACCTAACTAGATTAGACCTTAGCCGAGCACATACAACCCTTGATATTATATGGTGAGATTAGCCTTATCCGTTTCCAATATTTTACCCCAAATCCACCAAATTATGAGTGTGCCGGTAGCTTGTAAACTTTAGAACTTGGCCTTTGCATCATTCGAGACCATAGATGAGGCTGCAACGGAACCCCTGCATCAGTTCTTCCCAGATGAGCCACCAAAAGTGGTAGCAAGTTAACCTCCGTAGTTTCCCTTCGGTGACTCCTTCCATTGGAGCCTTCCATTGTTCCTTCCCTTCTCGTCGGAGCCCTCTCCGGAACATCTTCAAAACCAACCGACCTTCCACTCGACGCCGGCTGCGGAGACCCTATCCTTAGCAGTGTAGCCCAGGAGCGGGGCCTAGCCTCCATTTCCAACTCTTCGTCTCTCGCCGGCAGTATTCTAACTCCCTTCTCATCTCCACATTCCGAGCTTGCCTTCTTCGAGCCCTCAGTAAAGATTCTAGTGCTTTGATGTTAGCTTCGATAAACGCTGGACGATTGGGTTCGGGGTTAGCCGAGGTTGAAGCATCGTTGTTGGGAGTTATTTCAGGGTGAGATCGTGTGGTAAAGGTGGATGCGGTTATATTGGGAAGGTTTTAGGATCATTGACGGGATTGGTGTCAAGGTCGAAACCGGAGGGTGTATCCTCTTACTTGAATCATGCCGTAAAACTAGTGAGTGTGATTGACTGGGTGTAAGTTTGGAATAACGAGACCAATAGTAACGGGTCCCACGGATGGCATGCTGATTATACAATAATTCATACGACCAGGCCCGATGGTGATCGAGAGGGTATGAGGTGATATGCTTGCGCCAAACTTGTAGCCAATCTGCAATCAATAAGAAATAGTAGACACTTCGTTATGTGTGCTGCGAGGGTTGGGCCCTGCGAAACACCTCCGGCGTGAGAGTAAGTATGTGATATGTGTTGTAAATAATATGGATTATGTGAAATATTGTGTTGAGTGAACATACCATTGAAATGACTCGTCCAACCTATTTATAGGTGAAGAAAAAGCTTGGAGTGTTAGCACACTTTTAGGAGATCATGGGGGCTCCCATTTGTGGTAACCACTAGGGCTTCATCCCCACTATCTCGCCTTGGCGGGGAAGAAGCTAAGGAAATGGTGGTAACGTGGGGAAGACCAAGTCAAGGTTCTCCTTTGTCTTGGCCTTCAAGAGAAGACCGAAGGGCATAGGCCTTCGGTGGCGAATTAGCCCGGTAACCATATCAATGATGAATGGTTTTACGCCACCAACGAATTATGACGAAAGACTTGGGTCTTCGTAATGCAAATTCGACTGAGGCCGAAAGGGGGGTCCTTCGACCTGATCGGAGGGTACGTCATCAGCATGCATAGTTCATTGGTAGCCACCCTTGGTTCGGTAGTTTTGAATGGCGGTAGAGGCCAATTGCCTAGGAGATATGACCAACTGACCCTAGGTGAGCGGACCAAGACGGGAAGGGTAAGATATGACCAACTGACGACCCTTTCTACTTGTGGGATTTGACCAACTGATCACGTATCGTTTGGATGAACTTAAGAATTGGGGGGTGTAGTGTCTAAGTTTCTAACGACCGGGCACTCACTATTATGAATCTAGCATGTAGCGGTACTTAATGACTTGGCTTAGAGGACCAGGTGGGACATATGACGGTGCTTTGATTTCTCTGTGGTGGCATCTTTACTGATAGGTTAGGGTGAATTGACCAAATGTTGTCCTCTCGAATTTGACCCCAAGTAATTGGAAGTAAATAGACGTAGACATAACTAGCTAGGATGATTAACTAGGTTAGCACCACTTCTCTCTATTGATTTCTCTTTAACCATTTATCTACTTTCATTTATTTTATTCTGTATTAGTTGTTTAATTAATTAAATCCCTATCGAAACTATTATCCTGTGACACTAGACTTAGTAATAATCCAACACACATAGCTCTTGGGACGACCTCGGCTTTACCATTTACTACACTACACACGACCGGGTACACTGCCCGTTAGTGCACGCTGTAAACGAACCGGACGAACACGAACAGAGCTTTGTTCATGTTCGTTCATTTAATTTTAACCGGAAAAATAAACGAACACGAACGCTTAAACGGACAAATTTCTTGTTCATGTTCGTTTATTAATAAAAAACGATTTGTTCATGTTCGTTTATGTTCGTTCATTAAGACACTAAACAAACACTAAACGGACATAAACAATCGAGCGTGTAACATAGACAAACAATCATAAAATTTATTAAATTATGCATCTAATATTGTTTTATAAGTGTCGTTTTGTTTAAACAAACTAATTTAAAAATTATGCAATTAAAAGATTTGATATACGAACATTAATAAATAAATGAACATAAACGAACGTTAACGAACGCACAATCGAACGTTCACGAACATAAATAAACGGTCGTGACTTTTGTTCATGTTCGTTCATTTAACTAAACGATCGTAAAATATTGTTCATGTTCGTTCATTTAATAAATAAACGAACATAAACGAACTTTTTACCGAACCGTTCATGAAATGTTCACTGAACGTTCAGTTCATTTACGGCCCTATGCACTAGGGCAGACTATAGGTATTGCGAGACACTATAAATATTAAGACCTGGTCAGTAAAACCTGCATCAGTTCCGTTACAGTCACAGTTGAAGAACACATGTTTATAATTTTGGGTAACCATTTAAAGCCAGGTGTACTTTGTAACCATCTCTACCAAGTCCAACTAGTACGTGCTTTGATCTTAGTGAATGCACTATGTTAGGATTTAGAAAATCCAGTTGTTAAAGACTCGGTCACCTCAAGTATATGTATTCGTTAGAAAGCTCGTAGTCATATTCATTTAGTAATAGTTAGTAGTTAGTTAAGTAACACCGTGGAGGACGGACGGGTCTTTACCCACTTGATGCAGGTTTTACTGACCAGGTTTTACTATTTATAAGTCTCGTTATACCTATGGTCTACCCTAATGTAATAACGGGCATTGTACCCGGTCGTGTGTAGTGTAGTATTCGGTAAAACCGAGGTCGTCCCAAGAGCTATGTATGCGGATTTAAACTAAGTCTAGGTGTCACAGATTTTAATATGATTTTGATATTGAATTAACTAATTAACTACTGAAGCAAGTAAAGGCGAAGGTTGTGATCAATAGACGAGAGGAGGTGCTAACCTAGTTACTCATCCAAATTAGTAGTGTTTACGTCTAATTACTTCCAATTACTTCAGGTGGGGTCAAAGTCGCTAGGACAGCATTTGGTCAGTTCGTCCTAACCAACCGCTACATGTTAGATTCATAATAGTGAGTGCCTGGGCGCTAGCATCTTAAACACTCACCCCCGACTTCTTAAGTTCATCCAAACGGTAGGTGATCAGTTGGTCAAATCACACAAGCGAAAAGGGTCGGTTGGTCATATCTTGCCCTTCCATACAGTCTACCTACTTAGGTTCAATTGGTCATATCTCCTAAGTAACTAGCCACTACCGCCATTCAAAACTACCGAAACAAGGGTAGCTACCAACAAACTATGCATGCATACACTTAGAAATAATTATATCTGAGAAGCAATGTAGCATAAACAAAACAATTAAAGAATCATAACTAGGCCAGCACCAGAGGTGCTTAGCCGCTCATATTAACTAAAACAATCGATTCAATGTTTAACATTACGAAATACATGAATTGAAAGTAAAGAAAAGATAAAAGGCTAATGCTTATCGTAGAGTGATTTCTCCTTGGGGATAGCTCTGTATGCTCCTCTGGATCTGCCTTCGACTTCTTCTCACGTTTACTGAATGTTGTGTGTGAAATGGGATACTTTGAAATGATGGAAATTATGGGGTATTTATAGGCCATATCTGGTTACGGCGTAACTAATGTTAAGAGTTACGCCGTAACATACAATTCTTCGTATTTTGCACTAAAAATCAGTTACTGGCGCAACTATGGAAGGAGTTACGCCCGTATCTTCAATAATCTTGGTTGCGCGTAATTGAGACAATAGTTACGGTAACTGCGTGAGCCTCATTTGACCTAGTTGGTTACGCTGTAATCTTCTGTTGGGTTGGTTTTCCGAGCCACGCTTTAGTTACGGCGTAATGTGAGAGAGGAGTTACGCTGTAACTACTTCAAAATGAGCATACTATGATATATAAATATTCAAAAAATCTCCAAATCCGCGTCCCTTTAGCTCAAATGCTCATATTTTACCTGAAAGTGAAATATAGAGGAAAACAAACGTAAATCCATATAAATGATATAAAATACGGGCATTATCAGGGGAAATTAACACTTAATATTCAGGACTATTTGATTTTATCAAATATCCCCCAACTTGAACTCTACTTGCCCTCAAGTAGACCTTATTAGATAGATTTCCAAAAAGATATCTCATTACTGGAAAATAAGTTTACAAATCCCTATAGAATAAAACAAAGTCGAACACCTCACGAAATTTGAACAAAACACTCAAATCTCTCAACTATTCTAAGTGTCAATTTCGGGGTGATCACTCATTGCACAGTCATATCATGTATTCTATCATAAGCTTGGCGGTTACACAAATCTCCACCACTAGAGTTAAGGAAAAAACAATTCTCGAAGGAAATATGGGTAGACACGACAAAGGTTAAGGGTGATTTGTCATTACTAACGTGTCACGGCGAAGTGGAAAAAATCAATGATACATGACCAAATCCATGGCCAAGACACCAAACATTGCTTGCTACATCACCTAGACACGCTTCACGACTAAGGGTAGGATAAGACATGGGATAAAATTGGTGTAAAACAAAATTAAGCAAATAGTCTAAATCTACAACTAGGTAGATGTGCCACTAGAGGATACCGGATCATGATATTACCAGGTAGATGTGCCACTAGAGGACATCATGATGGACACATTTCCAACTTCATTCTTAAAATGTGACCGAGGTGGCCTCCTCGATACTAAATCTACATTAAGCTCATAACAATAGTGCTTATAACCTCGCACTTTTACAATAATCAATAACTAATTTTTTTTAATCAAAACATAATAACATAACATCCCCCCACTTGAGATGAACAATATGAGAATTTGGGGGGTCTTCAATGGTCTTTTAAGGATATGTCGTCGATGAGAGCGTGATTCCCGAACCTTTCCACTTGAACCTTGAACTTAGGCAAATAATGACTTCCCAATTATAAATAAAGACTACAAGGTAGGCTAAGGTGTAATGGTGTAACGAAACAATACGTTGGGTGAACAAAATGAAAGGAATGGCTCAGAAGGGTGTATCTAGGGGTATCTTGCACTAAAGGTGACTGCAACAAAGGGTTTAACATGGGGGTCGAGAAGTCAAGGTGACTAATCGATAGATACACAATGGTAGGCTATTTGGATGATAATCCTATAATATTTCCTTCTTAAACTGAAAAGTCCAAATACATCGAGCTAACTCAACATACCTTGTCTATGGTCTCGAAATGATGTAAAGGCCAAGTTCTAAAGTTTACAAGCTACCGGCACACTCATAATTTGGTGGATTTGGGGTAAAATTTTGGAAACGGATAAGGCTATTCTCACCATATAATATCAAGGGTTATAATGTGCTCGACTATGGTCTAATCTAGTTAGGTTAAGAAAAACATGTCAAAATTTTAAAAATGGCATAATTTTTTAAAATAAACTAGAAAAACGAGGGCGAAATAAAGTTCAAGAGATAATTCTACTCCCGTCCCCTGATGCAGGTTTTACTGACCAGATTTTAATATTTACAATTATTCGTTATACTTATGGTCTACCCTAATGCACTAACGGGCAGTGTACCCGGTTGTGTGTAGTGTAGTATTCGGTAAAACCGAGGTCGTCCCAAGAGCTATGTGTGCGGATTTATACTAAGTCTACGTGTCACAGATTTTAATATGATTTCGATACAATTAACTACTAAAGCAAATAAAGGTGAAAGATGTGATCAATAGAGGAGAGTGGTGCTAACCTAGTTACGCATCCTAATAAGTTGCCTTTACGTCTAATTACTTCCAATTACTTCAGGTGGTGTCAAAGTCGCTAGGACAGCATTTGGTCAGTTCATCCTAACCTATCAGCAAAGGGTCCCACTAGAGAAGTTAGGTGTCCCCTCATAAGTCCAGTTGTTCCTGGTCCCCTAAGCCAAGTCATTAAGTACCTCTACATGCTAGATTCATAATAGTGAGTGCCCGGGCACTAGCATCTTAAACACTCATCCCTTACTTCTTAAGTTTATCCAAACGGTAGGTGATCAGTTGGTCAAATCGCACAAGTAGAAAGGGTCGTCAGTTGGTCATATCTTACCCTTTCCATCTCAGTCTACTCACTTAGGGTCAATTGGTCATATCTCCTAAGCAACTAGCCTCTACCGCCATTCAAAACTACCGAAATAAGAGTAGCTACCAATAAACTATGCATGCATACACTTAGAAATAATTATACGAAATCAATGTAAACGCAAACAAAACAATTAAGGAATCATAACCAGGCCAGCACCAAGAGGTGCTTAGCCGCTCATATTAACTATAACAATCAATTCAATGTTTAATGTTATGAAATGCATGAATTAAAAGTAAAGAAAATATAAAAAGCTAAAGCTTATCGTAGGGGAGTGATTTCTCCCTTGGAGATAGCTCCGTATGCTCCTCTAGATCTGCCTTTGACTTCTTCTCACGTTCTCTGAATGTTGTGTGTGAAATGGATGATTTGAAATCTTTGGAAATTGTGGGTATTTGTAGGCCAGATCTGGTTACGGCGTAACTAATTATAAGAGTTACGCCGTAACATACAATTCTTCATATTTTGCACTAATAATGCTGGTTACAGCGTAACCTCTGGAAGGAGTTATGCCGTATCTTCAATAAATCTTGGTTACGCCGTAGTTGTTGCATGAGTTACGACGTAATTAGTAGCGGTGCGGAACCTCGTTTGACCTAATATGGTTACGTCGTAATCTTGGATAGAGTTACGCCGTAATCTTCTGTTAAGTTGGTTTTCTGAGCCACGCTTTAGTTACGGCATAATGTGAAAGAGGAGTTACGCCGTAACTTCTTCAAAGTGAGCATACTATGATAAATCGTCAATAAACTCTCCAAATCCGCGTCTCTTTAGCTCCAATGCTCGTAATTTACCTGAAAGTGAAATATAATGGAAAACAAGCGTAAATCCATATAAATGATATAAATTACAAGCGTTATCGGGGGAAATTGACACTTAATATTCAGGATAATGTGATGTTATCAAATATCCCCGCACTTGAACTCTACTTGCCCTCAAGTAGACCTTATTAGATAGATTCCTAAAAAGATATCTCCCATCACCTAGAAAATATAAGTTTACAAATCCCTTATACTAGAATAAAACAAAGCCGAACACCTCACGAATTGGGAACGAAACACTCAAATCTCTCAACTATTCTAAGTGTCAATTTTGGGGTGATCACTCAATCGCACAGTCATAGCATGTATTCTATCATAAGCTTGGCGGTTACACAAATCTCCACCACGGGCCAAACAATTCTCGAAGGCAATATGGATAGACACGACAAAGGTTAAGGGTGATTTGTCATTACTAACATGTCACGGCGAAGTGGACAAAATGAATGATACATGACCAAATCCATGGCCAAGACACCAAAGATTGCTCGCTGCATCACCTAGACATGCTTCATAACTAAAGGGTAGGATAAGATATGGGATATATAAATGGTGTAAAATAAAAATCAAGCAAATAGTCTAAATCCATAACCAAGTTATCACCACTTACCGTCCGCCCAAAGTTCAAGTTTCGAAGTTAAGAAACCGGATCAAGATGTACTAGGTAGATGTGTCATTAGAGGACGTCATGATGGGCACACTACATTTTCTCCAACTGTATACGAGAGAAAGAAACAAGGCTAAAACAAAACGAAACCAGCCTTCCTTTGGCTTAGGAAACCCACGACAAGCAGCCAAGTCCCACGACAACCACTATAACCCACGACCATGGCCTCCTTTTCGAACCAAACACGATCACAGCTTCTCTTTTTTTTTGCTTTGAATTTCAGATGGGATGGGGAAAAATATATGTTTTCCCATCACTTTGGTAGAGGGAGTATTAGGGTGTTGGAATCACTCCTAAACCTTAATCAAGTGTTAGTGATTAACATGTAATAGTTAGCTTATTATGGCCTTTATGTTTGTTATTAGCCTTAGGCTTATGTAGAAGGCCCATAAGCCTAGCCCTAGTCCAATAAGGAAAAGGATGGGAACTAGGAGTGTTGCCCTAGCTTCCCTCCTATAAATACCTTGTAAACCTTCATTTGAAGGTTGGTTGTTCAATTTATTCTCTTTCACTCACATCTACGCATAACCGGTCATTCTTAACGTGTGTGTGTGTTTGGTTTATTTGTTCAATCACCTTTATCTCTTTCTATGTTGCTTGTGTTGTAAAACTAGTGACCTATCAGTGGTATCAAGAGCCTAATAGTTGGGTGAACGTATTGTTTGAAGTGAGTTTTGGTCTCACGCTTAACTTACGGTTCATAACTTTGGTTTGCTTAAAACCGCATTTTTTACACTTTTTATTCCAAGATTCTTGTACTTTCAATGTTATAAGGTGTTAAACTTACTGGTTTTGGCAAAAGTTTTGAACATCGTGGATCATTGTTTTCAACTAGTTTTCAACGAGGGTGTAAACCTACGGCGTAACCATCTTGGCTTTTGGATCATCAAGTTTAACACTTTTGTGTCATTTTGGTGTTATTGAAGCTATTTCATCTCACAAAAACTGGTTTAGAAACATCTTTGGGCAAAATCATTTTTACGAGTAAGCTACGCGTAACTAAAACCCTATTTTTACGCGTAACTTTATCCTTGGTTTGATCTTCGATTTCATTGGTTTACTCGTGGTTTCTTGCTTGGATAAGCACTGAAAACACGTCGACTTTGGATATCTTTTGCCTTTGTGATAGTGTAAAGATCATTTGGGATAAAACCTAAACTGCATAAGCATAAAGCTTACGGCGTAGAAATCCTACGCATAAGATTCATCTTCCGCCTAAGCCTAGTCTTACGCATAAGGTAATCCTACGCCAAACTTTCTACGCCTAACTTTTGTGTCTCTTTGAGTGCCTTTACCCTACTTCTGCGTAAGCTAAATCACATATAACTCTTGATTGTTCGCGTAACTTTGGTGTTTTCGCATAAGTCCTACTTGGTTTATTGTGATTATTTTCGCCTATAAGGATACTTCATCAACAAAGGTTCATTCAACTACAAAGATCCATTTTTACCAACACAAGTTTTCAACATGTCACAACCACCATACTCTAACTATTTCCCTTACACTTATTCTCAACGTCAACAACAACAACTAACTCCACAACATCAACAATGGAATCAACAACAAGCAATTTATCAACAACAATTTAATCAACAACATACTCCACAACTTGCCGCAATTCCACAACCTCAAATGGTTCAACCACTACCAAGTCTTCAAGTTCAACCCTACACAAATGACTTCAATCAACATCAATCAAGGAACACTGATGAGTGTGTAAATACTCATCATTTTTGGTTAAATCTGAACTGCAAAACGTTTAAAAATGCTCAGAAATGCATCAAAATCTGAAAATATCTCAAAATTGCATTTTATATGTTTCAAATGCAAAATGTTTAAATTCAGATGAAAAATGAGCTAAGTTTGCATAATTAGCAGTTTCAGTCCCCAAGTTTCAAAAGTTGTCAGAAATAGTCCCTAAGCACCTTATTTCAAAAGTAAAATCACCAAAGGTCCTTTTAAAATCACAACTTGTCAAAATTAGTCCTTTGGTGAAAAATGTCAAAAGTTTTGAGAAATTACAAGTTTGGTCCTTCAAGTTTTGAAATTGGCAAAAATAGTCCTTGGAAGTTTGAAAATGTCTATTATGGTCCTTGTACTATTGAAACTTGGCAAAAGTGACCCTTGAAACAACTTCAAGAAAATTGTGACTTTGGTCCCTCAAATATCAAGAAATTACAAATTGGTCCTTATGATTATTAAAGCAACCATGACCCTTTGTATACTTTGGACCCTTGCCAAACCTTTTGAACCCCCTTAAACCTTTTTGAACCCCCACCAATAACTTTTGACCCCCTGCCATAATATAAGCCCAAGTCAAACCCGGTCAAACAAATCCACCACTCCCGCCAAGTCTTCTTCCCCGCCTCCTTCGCAACACGGTCCTCCCCCACCTCCAGCTCACTTTCACCCCCTTTTCCTCCACCTCAACAACCAAACAAGGGACATTAATTAGTTCTTCAACCTAACACTCAATCAAATCCCACGGCTAAAACCATTTTTGGCCAAAACTCATCAAACGGCCTTTATCAACCCAACTCATCCAATGGCTCCAAGGAGTGGTGGGATTTACTCAGAGGACACGTGGGAAGCATTTTGATGTATAAATAGTAGAGGAGAAGGCTGATAAAGTGGTAGTTAATTTTTATAGTTTATTGTAAAATCGTTTTCTTATAAATGTCTTAGTTTAAGCCTTAGAGTGTAATTTTCAGTTTCTATGTATTGAATTTTAAGTTAATTAATCGTTTGTAATCAATTTCAAGTTCTAATTAAAAGTTTATCCAAGTTTCATGTTTTTAAGATTCTTTTATATATGCAATTTTGAATGAACTAAAAGCCAAGCTTCAATAAGCTTCTTTATAACTTAAATAAACTTGCTAAAGTGCCCATAGCTTTTAGTAGCTATATACTACTCAAGCAATATTCAATACTTGGTCAATAAAGTCAATTGCCCCCATTTTGAAGGATCAACGGTGTGATGTTGGTTATAGAAATGGGTTGAAACCAGAGTTGCTTGTGTTGATATCAGTAGGATAGTTGCTCATTGGTCATGTGTTATGTAACAACCCGTACTTTCAGGTCATTTCTCGACACAGTTCATGTCTCATTATTTCAACATTTATCGTAAACTTGGTTTACGTGTTTCAAATTCGCATAACCTTGGAGGTTTAGCGGCGAATTCATGATCATAACATCACGTACATTTCATATGGACTAAGATTAGTCTACATTTCATTGACATCATTTGCACCTCATTAGTTCATTCACGACATTTCATTTCACATTCAACGCGTAATTTTTATATTTAATAAACGTTATCGCGTGAGTTATTATTTTAAATATTTAATCCGTTACTTTCAAAAATGATCCCGATGTATTTTAAACTTACATTTAGTTTATAAAAACTATATTTTTAGTTTTCCTAGTGTTTCAAATTTATTTGGTACATAAATCGTTAAAATTAAATTATTACGTCGTGTTTCTTAAAAATTTTACGATAATTATTTCATCACTCAAATTTCACAAGGAATGTATTTTTACAATTTTTATTATCTCATTACATTCTATTTTGATCTATTAAAAATCTCTTTTACCTAATGTACACATTACCTTACAAGTTACAATTATCTACACATTTACTTACATATCCATTTTTAACAAATTATACATACTTATGCATTTTAAAAAAAAAAAAAGATATTTTGCCAATCCCTCCCCCCTTGGCCGACCAAGGGGAGGGTGGCATTGATTATGGTTGGTAAAAATTTTTCAACATAGATAGATCTACACTTCATGTAATATTTTCAACACATTTCATTTCACTTCTATTATTTCATCAAGTAGTAAAAACTTTCTTCTCTCTTGTTCCTCATCACCAAAACCGGCCATTCAAGAGCTCTCAAAGGGATCACAAATTTTTTCTCAAGCACAAGTGTTTTTACAATCTAGTATATACTCTATATAAGGTTTTGAAATAAAAACCAAGAGTATTTAGGCTAATCCTTGTTACTTTCACCTCATCATTTTCACTAGTAAGTATATTTCTTTCATTTTCATGTTTCCTTTTTCATTTCATATGTTTCTTTTCATTTTTTGGAGATATTATGCATGATATGTGATTTATACCATTTATTACATGATTTTAGAAGTTATGTATATATTTGTGGTCATCCTATAATTATCCCTTGGTATTTGGTCTTGATGATATTAAGGAACCCATGACACCCTAAGAAGGTGTATGGTAGGATTAGATTAGTTTTGGAGTTGATTTGAAGGGATTAGAATAGGTTTTGTCCGAGAAAAACTATTTTCGATAAGTATATATTGTGTTCTGTCCTTGTTTTGATTTTCTGGAAAATCCGACAGTAGGCACGACTTTTTGGCCTGATATTTAGAAAATATACTTTAAAACGAATCCGTGGTTGCAGAAGGAGATAAAACGAGTTATAACGAGAAGTTATGGATTTTTAAGTTTGACGACGAAAATTATATTTTTCAGAATTTTCAGCAACATATTTTATCTTGTGCGGGTCAAAAACGAGCCTTAAGCTTCACAAATTATTTCGACTTATCAAAATATATTATTTACTTTGATCTGAAGCTAAGGACGTACAAAACGTAGAAAACGGATTTGAAACGACAAAGATATGCACTTTTTCATAAACTTGCCGTAACTAATTTTCTGCACACAATTAGCCAAAACCACCATCTTTAACCCTTATTATCTTTATGATCGAGACCTTTTGGGCGAAAACTCCTGAACTGAAACTTTTAGATATCGATACAAACTTTCCAAAACCGTCGAGTTCGTTCTCTAACGATCGACGTACCTTTTTACTACGACTAGTTTTCCAAAGCTATTTTGTTAATTTCAAGAAATTTCCGTCGACATTGTTTTGCGACGAAAAGTGGTAATTTCTCTAAAAATCATTATAAAACCATTGTAGGATGACATTTTGACGTAAAAACATGTAAAGTGATTTTTGATTGGTCAAGACGTCAAAAGAGTATTTTTTCGAAGTAATATTTTCAAAACCCGTAAATGGTATAAATAACATATGGAATGCATGCATAACATTACATTGCAACTCATGACATATCATATCATTGATAATAGGTCCCGTTAACGATCACATTAAACCTCTGTGTACTCACTTTTGCCATTATTCCAGTTTATCCAAGTGAGTTTTCATAGCCCGTTTTACATGCTTTCGATTATTTTCAAACCCACGGGGGAGAATACATTGCACTACATTTTTCTTTATACGATACCAAGTATGTTAAATTCATTACATTGCTTAAGTTACCGCATTTGCCAATTTGAAAGTCCCCATTACTTGAACATGAACCGTTAATCTTTGGAGCGAGGATGAGTGGATAGATCTATCGAGGGTGGCGCCTCCATCCGGTTGGTGAATCCCAACCAGAAACGGATGCATTTCATTTGATCACATTACGGAGTTGTCCGGCAAACACTCTGCAGGGGCATACATGATTGAACAGTCTAGTTTCGGGGTCATGGGCTTAGAGCAATTGTAACATTATTTTTACGTGACGGGATGGTCATGCATGATAGATACTTGTGTAGTCGTATAAAACATTTACATAAACCTATGATTCTCACCAACATTATTGTTGACCGTTTTTAGCAATGTATTTTCTGGTAACTGAGGCATTATCATCATGACATGGTTTAGGGACCTACATTTTGAGTCGCGGCGTCGACTTACATTATGTACATTATGGCACTTTATTTCAAAACATCGTTTGGATTTGTATTATATTTGTATTTCCATAAACTTTCTAAACCTTTTGGGACCGATGTTGTACTCTGAATGCTTTTATTAAATATCCAACGATGTGTTTTTAAAACGACACTTTAGGTCGTTCAATATAACGGTGATGTGGTGCTATGACAGTCAATCCCAGAGGAATTCCATTCCGCTGCAAAACAGTAAATGGGGGTGTGATAGATTGGTATCAGAGCTACAGTTATAGAGAACTAGGTTGCATCATTGACCCTAGACTATAGCTACATTATCATAGCATCTCATCATTTCATCATAGTACATATTCACTTTTCATGCGGATTCACTTACACTTTATTCGAGATTATTTACTTTTATTTCATATCGGTTGTCACGCAGACATGTCTTGATTCACATCCCATCACCATATCATCGGACTCTAGCTCGGATGATGTTCCATCTAACCCCATCATGGATGATGTTGCATCACATTCCACTGAGATCGTATCTTCCATTGGATCTACTCCAGCCTTCCCACGATCATGACCGACGAGACCAGAACCCTTCGAGGAGCGAGGTTGCACCCACTCCTCATGTTGCTTGATTCCACGACCCGTCATCCACCAGCACCACTACTAGCACCATCACCACCATCATCACCATCTCCATCACATTTTCTTAGAGATCCTTTACCTACGACAGACTTGCCGCCTAAAAAGCGTGCTCGTTTTGATATCCCTACACCACCATCTTGAGCCCGAGCCACCGTTAGGTTCGAGTTAGGCGAGAGCTCTAAGGCTGCACCGGCTCGACGCTCTACCAGAGGCGTTAGGAGCCCGTATTGATGTCAGCAGATCAGATTGATAGTTTGGCGCGCAGTTGGAGAACTGGGTAGATAGGATTGAGCCCATTCGAGGAGGTCGAGGGTTTAGTGTTGGCGGGTTTCATTGATTTGTCACATCGAGTATTCAGAATAGGCGGTTAGAGGACGGGGAGAGTATTGCTTCTTTCTTGAGGTTCAGGTTGATGAGTTGAGGAGTTTGGTGGATAGTTTCGACTTCGAGTTCGCGATCTTGAGGATAGGGCGGCGGAGCACCATGATGTGCCTTATGTAGACTTTTGTCATTGTATAGTTTTGACCATTATTATCCTAGTCACAAGGTGTGTGACGTAGTTTAAAGAACTTGTTGTATTTTGGTTGTTGTACAAACAAATGTATCAAGTATTGACTCTACTATGTAGGAATGGTTATTATTATCTATGATATCGGTCCATGTAGGCGAAATTTTCATGTATATTATCCACGTGTGTTGTGATTATATTTGTGATATTTCGTTATTGTTCCGTTGTGATTCCATTTATCTTTATGCATGATGTGGTTGTGGATATATTTGTATGATGGTTGTTTCTACTTATGAGTTCTCATGATTGTTTCATCTTGTGATTTTGAAGAATTATGGCGCCTAAAGCTACACGGAAATGACCCAAGCAGAAATTCAAAAGTTGGTGAATGATAGCATTGCTAATGCTCTAAGAGTCGAAAGGGAAACATTGGTCGCTGGAAGCCGTAGGCTAGCTACTGCTACTGGTAATGCCGAAGGATCTGGGGTTAAGAAATGTTCGTACAAGGATTTCAAGAGTGGTGAACCCACTAAGTTTAGAGGTACTGAGGGTGCCCGCAGCCATGGTTCGATGGTTTGAAAAGTTGGAATCGGTATTTTTGCTTTGTAACTGTCCGGATGACGAAGAGGTCAAATTTGCTACGAGCACATTACTCGATGGAGCGTTGTCATGGTGGAATTCATATGCTCAACCGATTGGAATGGAGAATGCTTTCAAGCTTACGTGGGAGGAATTTAAGGGCTTGGTGACTAAGAAGTTTTGTCCTCGAACGGAAATCAAAAAGTTGGAGACGGAGTTCTATGAATTGGTAACCATTGGGTATGATATCGACACTTACATTGGAGATTCGAGAATTAGCAGCGTTATGCCCGTCGATGGTATCGGATAACGAGTTACTAGAGAGCTTTTATTGGAGGACTTCCCGAAGTTATTCAAGGAGATGTGACTTCGTTTGATCCACAAACAATTGAGGAAGCTATTCGAGTGACTCAGAAGTTGATGGCACAAGTGGTGAAGCGAGGTAAGTACACCACCACCAACCGAGCAACAACAACAACCCCAACAACCGTTTCAACAATAATAAGGAGCCAACTACAACAATAATAGCAACAACAACAAGCGCAAGTGGGACAACAACAGGGGTAGGAATGCTACTCAACAACCACCCAAAAGGCAAGAGGTTGCTAAGGCTTATGTTCTTGGTCCGAAGGAAGGAAAAGGATATCTGGGGGTTTTGCAGTGTAATAAGTGTTTTAGTCATCACAATCGGTCGATGTCCGATCCGTGTGAGAATAGCAAGAAAGTTGGTCACCGTACTAGGGATTGCAAGTGGCCACAAGTTACATGTTTTGGTTCGGGAACTGGACACTACAAGAAGTATTGTAAGAAAGGAGAGAATCAAGCAAATCCGAATCAAGGAGGTTTGGCACGAGGAAGGGTTTACGTCATTGGAGGCGGAGAAGATAGGGAGGACGAATGTCATAACGGTGCGTTTCTTCTCAATAATCGTTATGCTTCAGTTTTATTTGATTCAGGTGCCGATAAAAGTTTTGTGTCCAATGCATTTGCACCTTTGCTCAACATTAAGCCAACCACCTTAGATACATCATACATTGTCGAATTAGCTAATGGTAATTTAGTTAGCACAACACCATTGTCGCGGTTGCACATTCCATTTTCTTAATCATCCCTTCAACATAGACCTCATGCCCGTAGATTTGGGTAGTTTCGACGTCGTCATCGGCATGGATTGGTTATCTAAGCATCGTGCGAAGATCATTTGTGATGAGAAAGTTGTTCATCTTCCTACAACGTGAAACTTTGATTATTCGTGGGGAACGAAGTGGAACTAGAATTAGTATCATATCGTGCATCAAACCGGAGAAGTACATTAAGAAAGGTTGTCTTGCTTTCTTAGCCCATGTAACCGAGAAAAAGTCGGGAGGCGACTTGAAGATGTTCCTATTGTTCGTGAATTTTTCGAAGTATTTCGAGGATTTACGGGACTTCCACCGCACGACAAGTAGAATTTCAAATTGACTTAGTGCGGAGCTTACCGATTCGCGAGCACCGTACCGTCTAGCACCATCCGAAATGCAAGAGTTGTCTAATCAATTACAAGAGCTTCTAGACAAAGGATTCATTAGGCCGAGTTCCTCTCCTTGGGGAGCACCGGTCTTGTTTGTGAAGAAGAAGGATGGATCCTTCTGAATGTGCATAGATTATCGAGAATTGAACAAGTTAACGGTGAAGAATCGTTACCCACTCCCCAAATTGATGACTTGTTCGATCGGTTGCAAGGTTCTAGTATCTATTCCAAGATTGATCTCGGTCGGGTTATCATCAGCCGAGTTCGGAAGAGGATATTCAGAAAACAGCGTTTAGAACACGTTACGGTCATTACGAGTTTCAAGTGATGCCGTTTGGATTGACTAATGCACCGGCGGTATTCATGGATCTCATGAATAGAGTTTGTAAGCCGTATTTGGACAAGTTTGTTATAGTGTTCATCGACGACATATTGATCTACTCCAAGAGCAAAGAAGAGCACGAAGAGCATTTAAGGATGATTTTAAGGCTACTCAAGAATGAGAAGTTGTATGCCAAATTTTTGAAGTGTGATTTTTGGAACCACAAAGTGCAATTTCTTGGTCACGTCATTGATAGTCATGGACTACAAGTTGATCCCGCAAAGATTGAAGCCGTAAAAGATTGGGCTACTCACGAATCCTACTGAATTCGACAATTTCTAGGACTAGTCGGGTATTACCGAAGGTTCATCGAAGGTTTTTCGAAGATAGCAAGACCTTTGACCAAGTTGACCTACAAAAACAAGAAGTATGGTGGGGAAAGAAACAAGAAGTTGCTTTTAGGTTGTTGAAACAAAAGCTTTGTGCCAATTTTGGCACTACCAGAAGGCATTGAGAACTTTGTTGTATATTGTGACGCTTCGCATAAAGGACTTGGGGCTGTTTTAATGCAAAACGAAGAAGATAGCGTATGCTTCGACAACTTAAGGTTCATGAGAAAAACTACACAACTCATGATCTCGAGTTAGGAGCCGTAGTTTTTCGCTCAAGATTTGGAGACACTACCTCTACGGTACAAAGTGCACAGTGTTTACTGACCACAAGATTTTGCAATATATTCTTGATCAAAGAGCTTAATATGAGAACGCGTCGTTGGTTGGATTATTACTCAGCGACTATGATTGTGAAATCAAGTATCACGGGAAAAGCCAATGTTGTGGTGATGCTCTTAGTCGGAAAGAGGCCCTAAACCTTTAAGAGCTCGATCATTGGGAATGACGATTATTTCTCCTTTACCATCGAAAATCCACGAAGCACTGATCGAAGCACTGGGAGGAAAATCGACCAAGTGAAAAGCTTTATGGTATGCCTGAAAACGCAAATGGTTTTGTAAAGAGAGAATGGAGATGGATTATGTTTCAAAGATAGAATGTGGGTTCCATTGTATGGCGGAATACGAGAATTGATTATGCATGAGTCGCATAAGTCAAAGTATTCTATTCATCCAGATCGGATAAGATGTACCAAGATCTTAAGAAACTTTATTGGTGGCCGAACATGAAAGCGGAGATTGCCACGTACGTTAGCAAATGCCTTACTTGCTCTAAGGTGAAAGTCGAATATCGAAGCCTTCGTTTACTCCAACAACCGGATATTCCTCAATGGAAATGGGAACGTATTACAATGGACTTTGTCACGAAACTTCCTAAGACATCGAGGTTACGGCTATTTGGGTAATTGTGGATCGTCTTACCAAGTCAGCCCATTTCATACCGATTAGAGAGACTTATTCCATGGAGCAACTCACTAGACTTTATGTCAAGGAAAATCTCGAAGGCACGGGCACCAATTTCTATCATTTCCGAAGCAGAGATAGTCGATTCACTACAACTTTTGGAATTCATTGCAAGATTCATT
>OU343219.1:11956477-11984321 GCA_910596185.1 Chrysanthemum makinoi
TTTTAGTGGATGAATCTAATTTTCCATACTTGATTTTCACCCAATCATTAAATTTAATCGGCCCCGACTATCGCACCGGTATGTTTATGGTCAATTGTTGAAGTCCAAAGAAATTGGTTAGTTCCTACTCTTTTTGTATTACTTCCTCCATTACGCAGGTTTTCGTAGGATCACACGAGGCCCAAGAATTCCATCAACATTTTTAATCATTTCGCACCAATGCTTTCACCAATGACTTCCGCCGTTGTTGTCTCGTGATTATTCTCATCGTGTTTGCTAAGACAAGGATCAGCCCATATCTTTTTATCATCATCGCTAACTTCTCCATACTTAATTCGTATCCAAACTTCGAATGTTATCTCCTTGTCATTGGTTGAAGACCATAAGTTTGTTGTTGTTTTGCTCTTTTCGGTTTTTGTCCCCATCACGACGTTGAGTAAGGGTTGTATGAAGCCCATAGATCAAATCCTTTATCGTGGTCAATAGGGATAGCTCTGCACCAATGATACTTTAATTTGGGGAAGTGCATGTAATCTACTTTCTGAAATTCGTGCCATATTTTGTCGGCCCTGTTCTTCGTGTTATTTGATGCGTCATTGTGTTGTATTCTTTCATTGCTGAATTCCTTGGGTTTCTTATCTTGCATGTTACGATGATTAGAAGTGCAGTGCTTGTTTGTGATGGAAGTAGTTTTGCTTTTTCCTTTCTTGATAACACAAACAGATTCAACTGGTTGACATTTACCCATGTCATCCATATTGAGTGTAAGCTTTCTATCCTTTATTTTTAAAGTGATGATTTTTTCGAAAACATTAATCTTAGCACGAAAGCTAGAGAAGGTCTTCCTAAAATTAAAGGAATATCGAGGTCTTCTTCCATGTCTAAAATGACAAAGTCTACAGGGAGAGTAAAATTATTAATTTTGATAAGCACATTCTCAACAATTCCTCTAGGTATGCTAACCGTTCTATCAGCCATTTCAATGGTCATGCAAAGGGGTTTGATGGGGCCTAGATTCAACCTTTTACACATAGAGAAAGGCATAATACTAATACTTGCCCCTAAATCAGCTAAAGCATTTATATTATGTAAATTATTAATAGAGCAAGGGAGAATGAAACTTCTTAGGTCCTTTTCCTTGAGAGGATTTGATTTAGGATGATTTAGAGCATAGGCGCTTAATTTTACTTCGCTTCCAGTCCTCGCTCGTCATTAGTTTTGTGCTTCAACCTCTCAGTGACTTGTCTTGTTGCATATGGCTTCATCTAGTATTTGCGATTCGGAGAGCTCCTCTTTATCGTATCGGAAAGGGGTGTAGAGGGGTTTTCCATTGCTGGAGTATATGGCATTACAGGAACTATCATCCAATGAATTGTCTTGGTTAACATCATTTTTCACAATCAAGTTCTTGTCGTCCTCCACATTCATATGCTGTCCCAGGAGAGCATTTCTAGAGTCATGGAATCTTTTGAACAATGTGTTCCTATCGGCTTGCCGCTTGTTATCTTCTTCAAGATAATTTTTTATTGATTCCTCGAGTGAAGAAGCTCTTTCCTTGAAGGGGTCTTTGTAGAAAGATTTCCCTTCTCCATACTTAACCTTCTCGACTCGGGGTTTTATATCATCGAAATGAAAATTTCCCATTTGATCCCAGTCATCATTATTATTGCATCCAATTCGAATAGCACGAACATTTTCTCAGAGTTTTTTCATATCTCTTCCAAGGTTTTCCAATTTTCTAGAAATGGAAGCAATGCTTATTGACCCTGTCTTAGAGCTTTGGCTGCTCCCCCCATCATGCCATTTTTGAGAGTGATCGGCAAGTCTCTGAATGGCCTCAAGGGAAAGGGTAGGAGTCATGTTCGGGATAGGTCCTTGATAATCAAAGCATTTGTCTTGTAGTACTTAATTCCTTTGTAGAAAATTTTGACCTTCTAGTTGTTCAGATCATGTAGGACACTTGTAAAGGAGATCGTTGTATCTATCCTGTGCTTTATAATGTTTCGTCGTTCTCCCTGTTTAAAATTATGGATCTCCGAAGCCGCTAGAGATCTTCGATGCGGACAATATCTTTGAATAAAGTGTTTCTTTAGTAGCACCAAGTATTAATTGCCTCTCGGGCAATCTTTCGATCCATCTTCTCGGCTCCAGTAGAGTCATAGGAAATACTTAGCATAACAGCATCATGAGACATGCCCGGAATGTTGAAAAGGCTTGCGATGTACATGACATTTTCAACGTGCTCATATGCATCTTCGTCCCTGTTTCCTGAAAAAGGGTTAGTGCGAAGCTCCCTCATAAATTGGTCTTTGATTTTGAAATAGACATCCGCTCCAATTGCCGGTCTTACGAGACCCGGCCCTTGTTCCGCTCTTGTCAACGCCAACTATTCCTCAAGAGTGAGGTCATCGATATTAACAACTTCTATGGTACCTAAAAACTCAAAATATGATCTTGAGAAAAGTTTAAAACGAAATTAAAGACTTAATATCAATCCTAATATAACTCCCCGGTAACGGCGCCAAAAACTTGATGCAGGTTTTACTGACAAGGTCATAATATTTATAGTGTCTCGCAATACCTATAGTCTACACTAGTGCACTAACGGGCAGCGTACCCGGTCGTGTGTAGTGTAGTAAATTGTAAAGCCGAGGTCGTCCCAAGAGCTATGTGTGTTGGATTATTACTAAGTCTAGTGTCACAGAATAATAGTTTCGATTGGGATTTAATTAATTAAACTACTAATGCAGAATAAAATAAATGAAAGCAGATAAGTGGTTAAAGAGAAAGCAATAGAGAGAAGTAGTGCTAACCTAGTTAATCATCCTAGCTAGTTATGTCTACGTCTACTTACTTCCAATTATTTCAGGTGGGGTCAAAATCGGAGACAAAGATTTGGTCAATTCGCCTAACCTATCAAAGCAAAGATGCCACCACAAGAGAAATCAGGCGCACCGTCATAAGTCCTGTTGTTCCTAGTCCCCTAAGCCAAGTCATTAAGTACCGGCCATTAGGAACTTAGACACTACACCCCCTAATTCTTAAGTTCATCTAAACGATAAGTGATCAGTTGGTCAAATCGCACAAGTAGAAAGGGTCGTCAGTTTGTCATATCTTACCTTCCCGTCTCCTACCGCTCACCTAGGGTCAGTTATTATATCTCCTAGGAGAAATCAGGCGCACCGTCATAAGTCCTGTTGTTCCTGGTCCCTTAAGTCAAGTCATTAAACCGCTACATGCTAGATTCATATAGTGAGTGCCCGCCGTTAGAACTTAGACACTACACCCCCAATTCTTAAGTTCATCTAAACGATAAGTGATCAGTTGGTCAAATCGCACAAGTAGAAAGGGTCGTCAGTTGGTCATATCTTACCCTTTCCGTCTCAGTCCACTCACCTAGGGTCAGTTGGTCATATCTCCTAAGAAATTGGCCTCTACCGCCATTCAAAACTACCGAACCAAGGGTGGCTACCAATGAACTATGCATGCATACACTTAGAAATAATTGTACAGAAGTAAAGGTAAACATAAACAAAACAATTAAGGAATTATAACAGTGCTAGCACCAAAAGGTGCTTAGCAGCCATATTAATCATGCAAATCAATTCAATATTCAAAGGTACGAAATACATGAATTGAAAGTAAAGGAAATATAAAACGTTAATGCTTATCGTAATGGATTGACTCTCCCTTGAAACAGCTCCATATGCTTCCCAAGACTGCTTTGAGATTTTTCCCACGTTCTCAGAGTGTTGTGTGTGTGGAATGGATGATTAGAAATGCTGGAATTCATGGGGTATTTATAGGCCAGATTCGGGTTACTAAATCCATATAGGAGTTAAGGTCAACCTTCTATTTCTTCATAAAACGCACTAGATTCTGGGTTACGTCGTACCTTCGAGTGGTTTCTCAGTAGTCTTCAATAAAATCGTTACATCGTAAGTGATGCGCCAGCTTACTACAAGAAGTATCACGTGGAACCTCTTTGACCTAATGTAGTTACGCCGTAACCTCCGGAAGGAGTTACGCCAGAACCTTCGATAAGTTGGCATACTGAGTCATGCAATAGTTACGGCGTAATGTGAGAGATGAGTTACACCGTAACTTCTTCAAAATAGCATACTGTGATAAATCTTTAGATAAGTTTCCATTTCCGCGTCTCTTTAGCTCTAGTGCTCTAAATTTACCTGAAAGTGGAAAACAATGGAAAACAAGCGTAAATCCATATAAATTACATAAATAACGAGCATTAACGGGGGGAAATTGACACTAAATATTAAGGACTATTTGATGTTATCAGGAACCCTCTAACATTATGGGTTCGACCTCTACCTCTATTCCACCTGTGTTGTCTGTATGTATTGCAGGTGATACAAATCATTCTCTGGATTGTTGATAGTGGCTGTTCCCGGCACATGATAGGCAACCTCAAACTTTTATCAAACTTTGTTTCAAAGTTCATTGGCACTGTCAGGTTCGGGAATGATCACTTCGCAGCTATCATGGGCTACAGAGATTACATCAATGGGAACATCAAAATTAGCAGAGTTTACTATGTGGAAAGTCTTCGACACAATATTTCCTCAGTCGGTTAATTTTGTGATGGTGATTTGGAAGTTGCTTTTCGGGAGAAAACTTGATTCATTTGTGATCTACAAGGAAATGATCTCATGTCAGGAACTCGCTCATCAAGCCTTTACACAATCTCAATGCAAGACATGGTCGCCTCTTCTCCCATTTGTCTACTCTCTAAAGCAACATCTACAAAATCATGGCGGTGGCATAACAGACTTTCACATTTGAACTTCAAAACCATAACTGATCTTGCACGACACAAACTAGTTGAAGGTATTCCAAGGTTTCGGTATTCAAAAGACCACTTATGCTCAGCTTGTGAACAAGGAAAAAAGCACTCACATTTTCCTTCGAATGTTGAAAACAGCACTCATCATGTTCTTCACCTTCTACACATGGATTTGTGTGGCCCGGTGCGTGTGCAGACAATTAACGGCAAATGCTACATTCTCGTAATCATTGATGACTACTCCAGATGGACTTAGGTTTATTTTAATTGAAGTAAAGAACAAGCTCCACCAATGATCATCACCTTTCTCACAAAAATTCAAGTTCAGCTTTGTAACACGGTCAGACAAGTCAGAACAGACAGAGGAACTGAATTTGTGAATCAAACTCTTCGAGAATATTATGAGAAAGTAGGAATTGAGCATAAAACATGAATTTCAAGAACACCCGAACAAAATGAATTTGTCAAAAGATGAAACCAGCGTTAGTGGAAGCTGCAAGAACGATGTTGATAAATGCAAAACTTCCAGATTACTTGTGGGCAGAAGCTGTGTCAACTGCATGCCATACTCATAACCGTTCAATGATCACTAAACGTCACCACAAAACACCTTATGAGCTTATCCATAACAGAAAACTGAACCTAAAACACTTTCATGTATTTGAGGCTCTCTATTATCCAAATAATGATCGTGATGATTTTGGAAAGCTAAAGGCAAAAGCTGATATTGGAGTCTTTGTTGGATACTATGAAAACTCTAAAGGATACTGGATCTGGAATCGTTGTACAAAGTAAATTGTGGAGACTATTCATGCTAATTTTGAGGAGCTCACAGAAATGGCTTCTGAACAAAACAGCTTAGAACCCGAACGTAACCGTCTTAACTTCCCTCAATCATCACCGACCAAACCTTTCAACTCACTCATCATCAAATGGAAATGATGTTTGCTCCTCTGCTCAATGAAGTTTTTATCAATGTGCTCAGATGTATCAATTATTTCCGCTGCTCAACCTGATCAAATTCTAATACCTAATACACCTGAAACAACAACAATCGTTATCGATGCAACACGGCCAAATCTCCAACAACAACAACAAACCACTCTAATGACAATGGCCTGTCCTGATGATCCTCTAAACCACAATGTACCGCAGACTCGCGATTATGATGGAAATGCTTCAACCCTTTGCATCCTGAATTGGCAACCAGATGTTTCTTAATCTTCTACCAGCCATCTGAATCCACCTAATCTGCACAATGTATATCAATACCAACCTTAAACACACCGATGGACCAAAGATCATCCTCTTGTTAATATTATTAGGAATCCAAACCAACCAGTACTAACTAGAAAACGCCTTCACACTGACGGAGAACACTGCATTTATGCATTCACTGTCAGTCAAGCTGAACCCAAAAACATTAAGAAGCAGTGACTCATGACAAATGGATTAAATCCATGCAAGAAGAACTGAACCAGTTCTAACGTTTAGAAGTATGGGAATTGGTTAAAAGACCGACAGGGGTCTACGTCATTGGTCTGAAATGGATTTGGAAGAATAAGCTTGATGCTGAAGGAACAGCCATTCGTAATAAGTCACATCTGGTGGCTAAGGGTTACACACACGAAGAGGGTATCGACTTTGAAGAATCATTCGCAGCTCACATGACCATCATCGTCTACCAAATGGATGTCAAAAGTGCATTTCTGAATGGTCAACTTAAGGAGACAAGTGGTGTTAGCCACCGAAGGATTCATTGATCCAGAGTTCCCTAATCATGTGTAAAAACTAAAAAAGTCTCTCTATGGTCTAAAACAAGCCCCTCGAGTGTGGTATGATAAGTTGTCATCCTTCTTGCTTGCTAATAATTTTATCAAAGGATCGGTCGACCCCACACTGTTTATTCAATATCATAGGTCTACCATTTTAATTGTTCAGATTTATGTGGATGATATCATCTTTGGATCTACCCACAAAAAGTACTCAAACACTTTTTCAAAACTAATGAAAACAATTTTTGAAATGTCCATGATGGGTGAACTTACGTTCTTCTTAGGATTACAAGTTCATCAATCACCCCGTGGTATTTTCCTCAGTCAGTCCAAATATGCTCTTGAAATTTTGAAAAAACATGGTATGCAAACCAGTGACACCTATAATACACCAATGGCACACACCAGTAAACTGGATGTTGGGAAACTGGTTGACCCTACCAAATACCTTAGTATTATTGGCTCTCTCATGTATCTAATAGCTAGTAGACCCGATATTGTATTTGCTGTATATCTATGCTCACGTTAGTCAAGACCCACTAAAAAACACTTCTCATAGGCTAAAAGAATCCTCTGAAACATCAAGAGAACAATTAACTTGGGGATCTAGTATCTAAAGGATTATGGTTTTGAACTAAATGCATTTTCATATGCTAATCATGCAGGATGCTTAGATACACGTAAAAGTACTTCTGGAGGTTTACAATTCCTTGGTGATAAATTAGTGTCATGGCAATCGAAGAAACAGGACTGTACAACGTTGTCGTCAACTGAAGAAGAATATGTAGCCATGTCTGCGTGTTGTGCTCAAGTCATTTGGATGAGAACACAACTCAAGGATTATGGGTATGTATTCGACAAGATTCTGGTGTACTGTGACAACAGAAGTGCTATTGCGATCTCATGCAACACAGTTCAACACTCAAAGTCAAAGCACATTGATCTCCGCTACCATTTCATAAAAGAACACGTAGAGAAGGGAAAGGTGGAATTATACTTTGTAGGTAAAGAACATCAATTGGCGGACCTTTTAACCAAAGCCTTGCCTCCCGCAAGATTTGTTGATTTGGTTCACCAGATTAGCATGAGGTATTTGACTCCAGAAGAACTGGATGAATTTTTAAAACTCACTTGAAAAGTCAAACACCAAAACCATTTTTGTAAATATTTTTCAAAAACAAAATACAAAAATATAAAAAAATTTATAAAATCCAAAAATATTTTTCATTTCCATTTTTTATGAAAAACAAACATTGCAAGTATAAATCTTCCATCAACACTGTGTTCAATCAAACATTTCACAATTTTTCCCGAACAAGTGTTGAGGGGGAGAATGTAAATATTTTCCTGTTTAATAAAACCTTGTACATGCATATATTGTTTCACAAATGTGTTGGTAATGTATCATGGTTTAATACCCTCCTCGAACTCAAAATGTTTATAAAATTCATCATTTCAAAAGTCGAGGGGGTGTATCGTTAAGTTTTTTTTTTTGCTAAAATGATCTTTTTCTAACTAAGTTGTGACTTAATGGATCTTGGTTGAAACCTTTTTGAGGTTAGGGGACTAAATGTGTAAGTTTTGGAAAATAATTTTTAACAAAAACAAAAATCATCACACATTCAATGCACCTAAGTTGCATTTACTCCTCCTACACCTAACAAGATCCATGGCCACAAATCAATTCAACAATCCGTTCAAGTTTTCTGAAATCTGTAAGTTGGAATACGTTTTGATTATCATTTCAAACAATGGTTTTTAAAATCTCAAAGATCCAACGGTTCAAACTTTCTAAAATGATTTTTTGAAAAATCGGTCATATGAACAAATTTGGGTGTGTTTGGGATGAAAAGATTTATGTTAAAACGTTTATTATTGATTATTAGACATGTTTTCATCAACAATTTCCACCAAGAAACACTATTGAAGGATTTTGATTTTAGGGTTCATACGAACCAATTTGGGGCTTTTAATTTCTAAGGTGTTTGATGTTAAAATATGAACAAGAAAGTGTTATAGGAGGATAATGAATATGTTGTTAACAACTAATTGTATCAAAATCAAAAAGTGTGTTTTAATGATGGACAAAAAGTGTTAAATCTTGTTTAGAATCACTCCTATGCACCTTAAGACATCCCAGAAACAAAATTTGTTTGAAATTGATGGACAGGTTCCTTGTTCGTAAATATAGGGTTTAGGGTTTAAGGAAATCTTACGAATAAGCCTTCTGTGAATGAGAAATGTGTTTTAATGCTCGTTTTGTGTTGTTTGTAATGATTGGAATGAATTGTAATAAGAAAATTCATGTTTATGTTAACAAGTGGATTAATCGTAAACACTAAAAAGGTGTTCAAAGTTTACAAATAAGATGAAAGTTTATGAATAAGCCTTTCAAATAAGACGTCTACAGTGGAATATGAATTTCTTGGAAAGAAATCCGTAAAAATAGAATTATTTACGCATTAGACTTTATTCTTATGAATAAATTTTATTCTTACGCGTAACTTATTCTTACGAATAAGGAACTATGTTTTGAATAAGCTTTATTCTTACGAATAAACCTTACGCGTAAACATTAGCATATTCCTACTAATGCTTAAAGCTTTCGAATATGTTCTACGTGGTAAGAAATTCTACGCATAAGTATACTCTTACACTTTAGAATTATTTTTACGCATAAGCTTCCATCTTAACGAATAAGGAGACAAGTTACTCATAAGTCACTGTTCACCGTCCTGTTTTCTTACACATAAGTCACAAGTAAATGTTGCGCATAAGCATACAAAAGTGAATATGTTGTGTTTTAAGTGATAAATGAGTTTGTAAACTTCAAAATTAACACGTTCACGTAAATTATCACCACAATTTCATGTAAAAGGACATATGTGACTTAGGACATGTAACAAACATAAATGTGATATAATCAAACAAGGTATTAGAAAACGAATCAGACTTAAACTAACACACTGTGTTTCTATATGTCTGTCTCTTTGTCTAATGACTTTCAGATCACAAAATGGCTAAACAAGAAGCAAATGTCAATGCCCTAGCAGAACTCACAATGGCCAACACATTCCCACCTGGCTATGTCAGAATCATTGGCAAGAACAACCTCCGTGTCGATTTCAAAAACATTACCTGCTCCGAAGCATCTTGCAGAATTGTTGTGGACATCCTACTTCAAAGACCCCTACCGTTTCATGCTCACAAAGTCATCCTCAGTCCCTGACTTCTACATTCATCAATTCTGGCACACCATGAAGAAGATTGATAGAGAAGATGTTGTGAAAGTCACTCTAGATACTCATGAAGTCACGGTCTCTGTTGATGATCTTTGTGCTATTCTTCTACTTTCGACAATCAAATCTCCAGCTGATTATGTTAGGATCCCTACAGAGACGGAGATTATGGAATTCTTGGTCAACATTGGATATGATGAGTCCTCTGGGATTATTTCTACTCATTCCAGAGTTGATGTCAAAAACATCCCGCAACCATGGAGAACACTTTATCTCATGATCGCCAAGTCGTCTTCGAAGGGATATCAGTATGAACACCAAAATGATGCATACAAATCTTCGGGGAATGGTCCATGTACTTCACATAGACTATGCTAGCCTCATTTGGGAAGACATGATGCATCATCTAAAGAAGGAGGCAACAAGATCCCTTTGTTTTTCACCAAACTTATGATTCACAACATCTTAAGGAAACATGACAACATTCCCACACGACTGGATGACCCCAACAAACACACCATGATTACTGAGCCTACCCTAAAATCAGTAAGGTTCCAGGGGTCCACCACTCATAAACAAGGTGTGGAACTCCCTGCGTGCCTAATCACTAATAAGGTCAAAGACGCTCCCTCACATAGATACTATAGGGAGACTCTACTTGCAAAGAAAGTTGGGTTCATCGATGATGTGATTACTACTCCAGCGGTCAAGACCAGAGCGAAGAAAGCTGGAAGTTCTGCTAGCACCACAAAGTATAAGAAAACCAGAAGAGTGGTAAAGAGGAGAATTCCCGTTCAAGTTGTCAAGCCAGAACCTTCACCTAAGCCAACATCACAACATGATGATGACTCAGAAATAGAGTCGCAACAACGTGATCTACAAAGAAAGTTTGTATTGATGACTCTACAAAGAGAAGGATAAGCCTGAAAGTCCTACATATGAACAACTTGAAAAGGATATCGATGAATATGAAACTGTGGAAAACTAGAAGGGGGGGTTGAATAGTTTTGCCAATTAAAACTTCCTTTTAATCTATTTAGATCGACTTATGTCAATCTATTTGGATGTGTGTGTTGTATGTTGATAAACAAGCATATAAAGGTAAGTAAAGCAAAGATAAGAGTAAGAAGCACAAAACCACAACGCGAGTATTTATAGTGGTTCGACTACAAGGACACCTTCCTTGCCCTACTCCACACCCTGAGTCACCTACTGAGTTCAGAACACTACACCAATCTCCTTATGGCGAAGAAGCCTTCACAACGTCAAGATACCTTTTTCCCTAGGCTAACCACCGGTTCTTTCACTCCAAGGTGAACCACACCTACACAACGTCGCCTACCCTTTATAAGGTACTAGGCTAAGTACCTATTTCTTTCACTCCAAGGTGAACTACACCTTCACAACGTCGCCTACCCTTTATTAGGTACTAGGCTAAGCACCTAGTTCCATTGAATTGGAGGAACTACTACCCACTACTACACCAACGACTAATCCCAAAGGAGATCTACTCCTTTACAACATCATCAAGGATATCAATATCCTTGGATCTAATACTAGTCTATCTTGTACATCAAAACACACCATATCGAATGTACATCTAAGGCACCTTTCACTAATGCCTTTGACTAGATCTACAAGACACCTTTCACTAATGCTTCTAGTCTTGTCTTCTAAGCATCTTTTACTAATGCTTCTAGTCTTGACTTCTAAGCACCTACCACAAGTGCTTATGATATGGACGATAGATACCCTTTACTAATATCTTCGTCTTGACACTTGAGACATCTTTCACTAATGTCTTCAACACTACACTTCTTTGAAGAAAGAAAGGAATCATCAACAAGAAGACTTCAGTAGCCTTGATGATGTGGAAGCATGGCAAATCATGGACTTGAGCTTGCTCGACTTCAAAGGTGGTTATCTTGCCTTTAAGAGGAACCTAAAAGATCACACAAAAACAAAACTATGAACATAGATCTCTTGGATATGAGGTTAGTGAGTTTTTAACTAAGGAAGAAAGTGCGTTAGAAAGTGGTGAGAAATAATGAAGAAATGGCTCACTATTTATAGAAGAAAAACTCTACTGTTCCCCGGATCCCACGGATCCCTTCCACAAGGGATCCGTCTAGCGTTAAGCTAGGGATCCGCGGGACGCTCCCCTTTACCCATGGGTATTTTGGTTATGGGTCATGGGTCATGGGTTGAACCATGGATCTTTAGCTAGATACAATGTATCTTTGAGTGCAATGCACTTGGTCACTTGGGTATGGGTTGATCCATGGGTTATGGATATTATCCGTGTATGATATAAGTATGATGTCATGCAATGGGTTATGGGTCAAGCTCCATGGGTCATGGGCTTTGGGTTGTACCCAACTACATTCAATGTATTTGCCCAATGGGTTATGATACTTAAGTTTCTACCCATTTATATTACCCAATATACTACATACTAGTTATGTGTATATTTTATCCAAATATGTAAACACTAGTTGTTGTACATATGTAATATTAAATCATAAAATCACTTATACTTGTTTTAGTGTTTTTGTGAAAATGTGAATATGTTAGAAACTATTAGTTCAAACCATTTACGTATTTTATTTGTTTCGTTAAAATGATTTTACGTTTGTTATCGACAAAACATTAGAAGATCGTAAAATATAAATAAACATTTTTACGGCTTATTTGTATTAACAATCTCCCCCTTTTTGTTGATGACAAAACATAAAATTATTTTAAGGAAAAGCTAAAATTCGTAGAAGTTTGAATTTGTAGTTTTACTTTCTTCTCCCCCGTTTTGTCGAAACAAAAAGAGCTTCGAAAAAAAGAAACACGTTGTTTTCAAGAAAAACATGTGAAAGAAATAAAAAGAGATAGAGAGCAAGTAACGGGAAAGGATCTCGTCTTTACTCCCCCTTGACGAGTCCATCCCTATGTAAGGGCGTCAAGAAAGTGATACTAATCTAGTTTGTTTGCAAGTAAGTTTGCAAGAGATTTCGTCTAAGTGACGAATGTGCTCCCCCTTGATGATTGCAATTTTGCAAGGGGATGTCATGAAATGTAAACCTAGTATTGCAAGTAATTTTCAATGTCTTGCTTTGACATAAAGCTCCCCCTAGCTTTAGGATGTCAAAGTCTTCATGTGTAAATTGAATAACTACAAAACAAAGGTTAGAAAGCAAGTATAATTCACAATTTCCTGCAAATGTGGTCCAAGTTAGTAGAAAATAGTTTTCTGTCTCATGGATCTCACGGTTCCTTCCTAGTAGGGATCCGTCTAGGCTATTCAGAGGATCCGTATAGCCTGATGATTAGTTTCAAAGAAAGGTAATATAACAAGTAATGTTATCACAAAATGAGATATGAATACAATGTAATCATATGTCTCAAATATAACAAGTAGCATGTAATTTCATTTAATAAGACTAGAGTTATGATCTACATGACTCGAAAAAGTAAGAGAATACATGACTAGGAATTTTTAGACCAACTATCGTTTGATGCTAGGACACCACTAAAATCTTCTAGCTCAAGTTTTGTTTAGGTTAAATCTCGTCGAAACGTTCGAGGAGATGATAGAACATGAAACGTTGGTCTTCTCGTACTTCATGTA
The DNA here is from genome assembly GCA_910596185.1 of Chrysanthemum makinoi. Taxonomy (NCBI): domain Eukaryota; kingdom Viridiplantae; phylum Streptophyta; class Magnoliopsida; order Asterales; family Asteraceae; genus Chrysanthemum; species Chrysanthemum makinoi. The sequence continues at coordinate 11,969,915 of OU343219.1, forward strand.
TCAAACTTTCAACATGTTGACAATGATAGCAATCTTTTTCATGGCTAGGTAGTGGTGGTGGAAGAAATGAAATGGCTTGATGCGAAGGATCAAGTAAAGCGGCTTGTGGAGCTTCAAACGATGGAAGGATTGGTGGAGGCGCATTTGAGAATGGCTCGACCAAGAATGATGGTGGTGGTAGAGAAGTGTCAACTTCCATATGGTCGGGTGGTTGACTTTGATGATTTCTCATAATCCAAATGGGATTATATGATGGAAACGGAAAAAAGGAAGCCGGAGCAAGTGTTGACTCAACACCTTGATTTTGTACCATTATTCCTCCTAATGAGGAGAATGTTGTTGGCGGAAACGGATGAGACGGCCTAGGAGGCAAGTCCTCTAAATGGTAGAGGTGTGGTGATGATAGTGTAGATGTAATTATGTAAATGATATAGCTCTAGGCACCAATGGTGATGGTTTACTGGAGATGATATTGTTTGTCCTAGGAGGTATGGTGGTGTTTGGCATAGGTAGTTTTGTGGGTACTATCGTTTTAGGAATTGGTTTGATTGGTTGAGGGAAGATCCTATCATTTGTTGGCTTGACCGAAGATAATTTTGTTGAAGAAATTTCGTGTATAACACGAGCCTTTTTCTTGGGTGGTTCTTTGGTGGATAAGTTACTATTTGGGTTTTTCTCATGATGAAATGATTTCAAGAGATTTGTAAGGGTTTCTAAAATGCTGAAAGTTAGGATGAAGGTGATGACTATGGAGGTCCTAAGAAAGTGGTTTATAAACCAAGAGATTTGGCAAGTGCATTTAAGCCTTAAGCCACTAGGATTCATTGAAATGTGATAATTTTGAAGCACAAGAGTCAACTTTAGAGTTTGCACTGATCTAGGAACTCATTTAAGATGAGATGGAGTGTTTGAGTTAGAAAGATGAGTTGAAATGATTGTTTTAGCAAGGTTTGACATAATTTGTCACCCGGATCCCACGCTTCCCTCCTTGGAGGGATCCGTCTAGGCTAATCCTAGGGATCCAGCTTTCAGCAGCTATGAAAGAGTGGAAATGATGTTTCTAAAATATAAGATCTATATCATCTTGAGTGTTTCAGTCCTCCTAAGTGTCTTAAATGAAGGGGTGCTTAAGTACTTGAAGGTAATGAGTGATGTAGCTAATGATTGTCTTTTATGGAGGGATTTGGAACTTTCATGAGTACCAATGGATGAGCAAGGATGACATTAAAGATGAGAGTGTCAATTGAAGCTAAATGATCCTAGAGATTAGTTTGTGACTTAGGATAGTGTTTCGGAAAATATCCTAGAAGTTTTGAGATGGAAAACTAGAATTTGATCAACTTTGATCAATTTTGAGGTAAGGATGATTTATGATCAATTTTGCCATAATCGAAAGATTTCTAAGGCTAAATGTGAGGGATCAAGTGAAAATCGAAGTGTGAGTTTAAGAGCGGAAGAGTAATGGATTAAAAATGAAACGATAGATCTACAAGCCTCTTAGAGTGTGATCTAGGTGAGTTATGTGTGAGTAGGAAGGATCTACCTATCTTGATAAGGACTTAATTTGCCTTAAGACACTATGTTTAGCTTAGTGTGAGATGTTCTAAAGATATGTTTGAAATATAATGCTTGCAATTGCATTTTCTGTTAGCCGGATCCCACGGTTCCCTAAGTGTAAGGATCCGTCTAGCACAAACTTTGGGATCCACCCATCTGCTCAGCAGAACCTTTACTAAAGGTATGCAATGATCTTGACAATGCATTATATACTAAGGTTAGTTTAAAAGGAGTTCTAATACTAGAATATCAAATGTAAGATGTTTTATTTCATAAAAGAAATTGGATTACATTGATAAAGCACGAGTATAAATGGATTGATCCTATTTTGAGATACTACTAGGTTCCTTGAGTGTTTTCGCTAGAAGGATCATTACGTGATTGATGAGTGTTGGTGGAATCAAGAATGAAGAAAGTCTTCATGAGAGATATGTTTAGCGATTCCATCATCTTGTTCACAAGTACGTACACAAGACTTTGAAATTAAGGATGGAAGTGCATAACGTTGTGATAGAGGCGTGTCAAGAACATTCCATAAGGGATGAGTTTATTCTTGGAGCCTCGAAGATTTACAATTCGTCTTGCGAAGAAGTAGGCGAGATTGTATGGTTGTTGTGTTAGCAAATAGTACAACATGTGAGCACAACAAGCGAGAAGGATTTCTTGATTTCCCCTAAGACTCCAAACATTCTCACGTAGGATGAGTGCAAGAGGCTTGTACTCTTCTCGGATGTTATGTGTGAAGATAATGTTTGGATCGGAGTAATATGGTCAAGGTTTGCATATTATGCGATTTAAATATTCCGGGGAGGGTATGTGTGAACAATATGGACTATTTTTTTCACGAAAGTTGAAGAGAGAATCAAGAGACCAATCTTCGGTGAAGGCACATTGTCCATGATTTGTAATCCGGAGGATGTGAGCAAAATGCCCAAGGGTTAAAGTAAACTTTTGGTTTTTGATATAAAACCAAAGAGATAGAGAGCGATCCTCGTTACGAACGAGTTCAACTTGACGGAAGAATTCCATTATGAACCTTGGACATATCTTCTCATTGATTTCAAGAAGACATTCTAGTCCTATGGCTCGGAAGGAGGTATTGATACCTTCTTCGAATTGTAGAGAGGTGTCTACAATACGTCCTTCGTGGAAGTGACGGTTTTGAGATTATTGAACCCACGGACATGATTGCCAGGTGTGTTGGGTTCAAGGGAGATGTTCAGAGTGTAGACGCTAGTGAGTGAAAAATCAAACTCATATTCATGCGTCATAGTTGAACCTATAGAAATGATGAGTTAATAAAAAAAAATGATGTTTGTGGTCAACCTATGATTATCTAACGTTTTTATTAGATTTTTATTAACAATGGTTTTTAACAATAAAGACACTTAACTCACTTATGGTTTTGACATACTAGTGGAGTATTACTTTTAGAAGAAAAGTGGTTTTTTATTTGCATGAAAAACTATTTTCCAGTAGGACGGATCCCACGGTTCCTTTACAAAGGGATCCGATAGTATATCTTCCGGATCCGTGGATCTGTAGTAATGTAAAACAGATTTGATAAAACATAGGTTTTTACAGCTTTTATACCACGAAATGTATTTTACCCTACATTTTCTTTTAGCATGCATACATGACTTCTAATGTATCATGAAAGAATATGAAGCATATAAATCAAAAGAAATGACAAACATATTATGATGATAATAACCTAGATAAACTAGACTATTAATAATATTTCATTTCAATGCTAAGAATGATACAAAGGATTGGGTATATAACCCCGATGTAGATTAACAACACAAAGTAAATGTCTCCGTATGTGAACTTCATCATAGGGAACACAAGTGCGATGAGTGTTAAGACGATGAGCATGAAGGCGATGTAAATCATGTTGAAGATGATTCTTCTTGGTTTTGGTTTAGATGAAGTGGAGAGGAAGATGAAGTTTTGAGTAAGAGAGAATTTTTGAAATTGGAAAATTTGAAAAAGTGGGGGTTTGATAAACTGGGCGTCGAGTGGATGATTTATAGGAAAAGACGAATTTGTAACATATTGGATTTCACAAACACACTAAACCATAAGATCAAATAGGCGTATAATGTGTTTTAGAGAGAGAAAGTTAGAGGTTTAGGGAACTTTAGTGAGAGAAAGAAAAATCTTATTATGAGCTCCAACTCTCTACCTTGGAAGGTAGAGAGTATTTATAGTCTTTACATAAATCGCCACCTATCGGGCTGTGGATCAGGCATTCAGTGGGTAAAGACCCGTCCGTCTTCCACGGTGTTACTTAACTAAATACTACTTAACATTAAATAACTACGACTACGAGCTTTCTAACAAATACATATACTTGAGGTGACCGAGACTTTAACTACTGGATTTTCCAAATCCTAACAATCTCCCCTAAGGGAGGTCACCTCAAACATACATTTAAATTACATAGAAAACAAACAAATATATTATTGAGATTGTTCTTGGATTCTTGTTCTGTAGCTCGTAGTCTATGATTCTTCATTTTTGCATGTTTGGATAATCCAAGTGGAGGTCTTTAATCGATCCACGGATAATGAGTTTTGAGCCACTTTGAGATCATCACAACATTAAATCTCTGACTCATCCATTGTGGTGTTGGTATTATGTGATGTTGTGACTTTTGGACCGACATGCTCACATTTTGGATCATGATTTCTTCTTATCAGTAGCGGAAAGCTTTCGTTGATTCATGATATTGGCGCAGCCGTAGCGTAAGCATGGAGTGAAAATATCAGAGTCATTGATGCACTAATCATGATTTCTTTCGAGATGAATGTGTTGAGTGAGCATGCGGCTATGTATTGACCGCTTCATTCGATCACCGCAAACGTCGAGGGCACGCATACAACAGGTTAGCAATAAATTGCACGAAAGTGTCTTTGATCACTTTCGTTGAATTGAGGTACACGGTCTACGGTTCCCCGTTGATCATACAAGTACGCCTGTGATCGGTATAATTCAAGAATTTCCTTGACAGGTTTCGCAAATTGCTCTAGTTGTTCTCAAACCGAACGTCTCAAAGAAGACAACACGAGTGAGTGAACCAAATAATAGAGATTCACTGATTGATGAAAAGAGATTTGAAAAACAATCGTGTATTGCTCAATAGAAATTGTTTTTGCAATACAACGAAGGTTTTAATGAAAATCAATTATCAATCATAAACACCTTTTGATTTGAAATATTCGAACACGGTTGATGTGCTAAAGAAAAGAGTTTTTAAGCACAATGACCGGTTTTTCAAAGGTATCCGTCAATCCATAACCTGAACCAGGATTGATTCAAAAGATTGAATCGCCCCATTGTTTCTGTTCAGTTGTCACATGGTTGATCTATTGAATAGATCTCACATGCCACCCACCGAGAGCTTGTTTGATGTTGGCTCCAGAAGGCTTTCCATCTTCATTGTGAATATGTTTGCGTATCACTCGGATGTTCCGCAATACCACAAGGATAATGCGTAGGACTCAAGATATAATCTCTTTCCACATTGTGTGAAACAGAGAGTCTTCATTGAAAGTGTCCTAATGAGATTTATTGATGATCTCGTGGCTCTAGACTCAATTTGTGCATATTTGGATCCTATATCGGAGACTAGGGAGAGGGTCTCCTTCTTCAATATCAACAATCTCTAAGAGAAAGTCGATAGATTATGTAGGTTCCCGTGAGAATGAAACAAGCCCTTTTAAGAGGAACTTGAGTGGTTTGGGAAGATGAAGTGCAGGCCACCGGTCCATGACGTCTTGTCTTCAATACCGATGTTACCTTGGTAACCACCAGTAGCATATGAATTGAACCCGGTTTCCGCCCTAAGGTTGAATATATGGAGGGCTATTTGTTTTCACCCTTTTCTCATTCAATTCTTTTCATTCTTCAACCCCTTCAGTGCTTACCGAGACTTCATAGCAAGAACCTGGTTGGGTTTATTCCAAGACTAGCTCAGCCTCAGTCCAAGACTCTTCCCATATCTCATTTTTCTCCTTTTTTCATCATACCTAAGGACTTCTACACTATCTAGTGGATTGTCCCATGGTAGATCCCTCCGTTACGGATCATGGGAACAAATACCTAACCTTATCATCCTTATATCACCATACATAAAGTAAAGTTGGTCGGTCTATTTGGTATTGTTCATCTGCCATTGGAACCAATTGAAAACCATTTGAAAATCAATCCATATACTTATGATATATTATCAAAGCATTTTGTACCTGAATTGTTTTGATATTTTTAGAACAAGAGCTCCCCCTCAACATGTGCATCAAGTGTTTGAAATCGTTTTGCACACGGAGGCAAGAGAAAGAATTAACTACTTTGAATACCATTTTCTAAAAAATATCAATATCACTTCCCTAATCAAATCAAGAAGATAAAGCATTTTGGGGAAGGATGAGGTTTTCATAAGCTTGCTCCCCCTCAATATGTGCATAGATGTTTGAAAATGTTTTGCACATATTAGGAAAAGACTGCACATTGAGATAAATTGATCACGTTTCAAATCTTTGTGGTTTAAGATAGATGCTCCCCTCAACATGTGCATGGAAAATTTGAAATCGTTTGGCACATGTGGGAAGGAGAGCTTGTACATCCTTATAAAACCATTTACCGAATTATCAGATTAAGTCCAATTTAAATCACAAATTCTCCCCCGATCACAATTTTCAAAACATTTGAGATTTGTGATCTCTGTAGATTTAAATTGATTTGGAAAGCTTTTTAAGGAGAATTGTGACTTGATTATGAAAAATGTTTTAACTGATAAGGATCGGATTTAAGACTTTAAACTCCATTGAATAAACATGCATGATTATCTTTTGAAAATAATTGAATTATAAATAATCTTTTTAATTTTGTTGAAATCATTCTCCCCCTCAATCAATGACATAAGTTGTTGATTGAGAGATAGATATTTTGACAAACTTGTAAGTCCTGATGATTATCAAAAATAAAGTCCGAGTTATTTTTCAAAACAACTAGTTTTCATAAGATAGTAAAGATTAGTTTAAAGAATCAGAGCAAGGATTTTGAAAATCAATATAAGGTATGGCTCTGTTCTATCTTTGAAAAGCGGGTTATTGCCTGAAATGACAATAAACAATTTTTTCTCTTTCTCTCAATTTTTTTTTTTTTTTTTTTAAATTCGAACAACATCTAAAGTCCCGTGTCATTCTTTGAATGACAACATCAAGACCATAGATATAATCGAATCGAGAGAAACATGACAAAGTGAAAATAATTTTTGAGAAAATTATTTTTTTTTTTTTTTTTTTTTTTCAAATTTTTATGGATTTTGAAAGTTTTATATTTTTCTATTTGATTTTTTTTTTTTTTTTTTTAATAGATATTTACAAGAGATAGATGAAGGAAACCTTTTACTCCTCTTCTTCCTCTTGAAGACGTTTGAGTGTTTCTGGTTGTAAGCTCTTAAGACCAAGTCGGGGAAGAATAAACTCAAAACGTTCTCTTGGAAGAGCTTTGGTGAAGATGTCTGCTAACTGGTATTCTGACCTCACAAAATAGAGTTCCACCACACCGTTTTCCAATTGCTCCCTGATGAAATGATGTCAAATGTCGATGTGCTTTGCTCTTGAGTGTTGTACGTTGTTGCATGAGAGAGCAATAGCACTTTTATTATCACAATACAGAGGGATTTTGTTGAATTCAAAGCCATAGTCCGATAATTGAGATCTCATCCATAGGATTTGAGCACAACAAGATGACATGGCTATGTATTCAGCCTCTGAGAGGATATAGAAGTACTCATTTGCTTCTTTGAAGACCGAGCTCACAAGCTTATCACCCAAAAATCGAAAGCACCTCCGGTACTTCGACGAGTATCTTGACATCCTCGCATGATCAAGATCTCATAGGTCGTTAGTGACATACGGTGTCCTTCGGTACCAAAGTCCCATATTGATGGTTCCTTGGAGATACCGAAAGACCCGCTTAACCGCTTCAAGGTGCTTTTTAGTAGGCTTAGCCTGGTATCTAGCACACATGCACACAAATAACAAGATGTCGGTCTACTAGTTGTGAGGTACATCAGGGATCCAATCATACTACGATATTTCGTTTGGTCTACCATGACCCCTGAGTGGTCCTCATCTAGTTTAGTACGTTCAATCATGGGAGTGTCAACAGGGTCACTTGAATCAAATCCAAATTTCATTAAAATATCATTTGCATATTTAGGTTGATTTATGAAAATGCCTCCGGGACTTTGAGAAATGTGTAATCCTAAGAAAAATGACATTTGTCCCATCATTGACATTTGAAATTTAGAACCCATTTCATTTGAAAAACGATCACATTCATTGGGGTCAGACGAGGCAAAGATAATATCATCAACATAAATTTGAACGTGAATTAAATGTTTGCCTGACCTTTTGGTGAACAATGTTGATCAATCTGCTCCTTTCTGAATCCAGTAGATAGAAGAAACTTTGATAGCGTATCATACCATGCCCTTGGAGCTTGCTTTAAACCGTAAAGAGCCTTCTTCAAACGATTAATGTGAGTAGGATGCTCTGGATTCACAAAGCCTTCGGGTTGGCGACGAGACGACTTCTTTAAGATCTCCATTCAAAAATGCCGCCTTTACATCCATCCGATAGACTACCATGTTCTTACTAGCAAAGATTAGCCAAGAAGATTCTGATTGCCTCGATACGAGCAACAGGAGCAAATGATTCTTCAAAGTCAATACCCTCCTCTTGACGGTATCCTTTAGCAACCAATCGAGCCTTGTTCTTTAAGACATCACCATGCTCATCAAGTTTCACTTTGAAGATCCATTTTAGAGCAATGATCATAGCACAATCTGGAGCAGGTACTAATTCCCATACATCAAGTCGATCAAACTCATGAATTTCTTCTTGCATGGCATTGAACCAGTTGTCTTCATTCATGGCGGTTTTAACATCTTTTGGTTCGATCTTAGAGAGTACGGAGTTGAAGAAGCACCATAAGGCATCGGTTGCAAGTTGTTTCCGTGTGGATACTGGACGAGAGGGATTTCCAATGATGTTGTCTAATGGATGATCGTGAGTCCATTTTCTGAGGTGTTCATGTGGTTGTTGTTGAGGGACTGAAGTAGCAGAGTCGATGTCTCCTGAAGAAGATGGTTCGAATGATGATTCGAGGAGCAAAGATATTTTCAAATGGAGCATCTTCGGGAGTAGCAAAGGGATTAACTTCATCATTGATGCCAAAAACAATTCCATGATGTACATTGAAGATTGATGATTTGTTGATGAGACGAAGTTATCAGCCAGCAGGCTTCTTGACTTAATGATATTGAAACTGAAGGGTTGACTTCATTCATTGTGGATATGAAATTCCTCTGTTGAGGAATTGACAATTCATTAGCACTTGGCTCATAGTGTTCATCAAACATAGGATCAAACAATTTTTTCAAATCATCTTCAGATGGAGGTACATATGGAGTTGCTGGAGAGGAATTTGGTACAAGGGATGAACCAATGGGACTGTTTTGAAGTGCGGGTCCAGAACTGGATTGTCCAGAGCCATTTGACCGGTCAACTCATCAAACGTAACGTGAATTGTTTCCATGATATTTTGGGTTCTCTTGTTGTAGATTCGGTAACCTTTTCTGTTTGGTGCATAGCCTACAAATACTCCAATGTCCGCTTTAGCTCTCAGTTTTCCTAAGTCTTGACCATCATTAGTTGGATAACATAAAGCACCAAATACACGAAGGTATGATAGATCAGGTTTTCTATTGTGGACAAGTTCATATGGAGTCTTTCCATGAGAAGTGTGAATTAGAGATCGATTTTGAGTGTAACAAGCGGTGGCAATAGCTTCAGCCCATAGAAACATTGGAACCTTTGAGTAAATCAGGATTGTCCTTGCAGCTTCTACAAGAGTTCGATTTCGTCTTTCAACTACACCGCTCTGTTGAGGAGTTCGAGGAACACTTCTTTGGACTGATTCCAACATTTCATAAAATTCATTGAGTTCTTTATTAACAAACTCGTTCCATTGTCAAGACGATGATTCGAACCGTTTTGTTGAGTCGGATATGAAGTTGTTTAATGAGTTTGATGATGACATCCTGAGTTTCATCCTTTGTCCTCAAAAACTTAACCCAAGTGAATCTAGAGAAGTCATCAACCACTACTAACACATATCTCTTCCCATTAATAGTTTGCACTCTCATTGGGTCGCACAGATCCATATGAAGGGTATGAAGAACTTCCATTATAGAGTTTGTGGGTTTTGGTTTGTGGGCATATTTCGTGCTTTTTCCCAATTGGCAAGCTAAACAAAGATGATCTTTTTCATATTTTAATCTGGGTAAGCCTCAACAAGATCCTTTCGAAAGGTTGTTTATGGTGCCGGGTTCAAGTGATTGAGACGACGATGCCATAACCATGACTTTGTTTTAGAAGCCTTTGACAGCAAGCTGATTGGAGAAGACTTCATCATGTCATCGATAGAGATGGTGTATAGGTTAGAACCTCGAGTACCTCTTAATAATTCTACACCATCAAGTTCTCTAACAAAGCAAGTATGTTTTCTAAGAGCCACTTCTAGATCGAATCACGAATTGACCAACAGAGAACAAATTATGACCAAGACCTTCCACATAATATACCCTGGAAATAACACTTTTACCAACCACATATTCTCCATAACCCATAATTAGCTCCAAATGATCGTTTCCGAATCTAACTTCCGATGAATTTGCTCACGAAGTTCATGAGCCGCGACCGGTCTCCATATATGCTTGGAACAACTGAGTCCAAGTACCACGTAACGATTTGAACGATCTGCAGTTGAACACGACAAGAATGGATAATCGATAATTGGGATCCCCATGCAAGAATGGGTTCCACTTGGTTAGTAACAGTAATTGGAACACCCACATCAAAAATAGAAACATCCATATCAGAAGTAGAAGCAATGGAATCATTGGGAATAGATGCAATGTTGGTGTCTGTATTTGACCTATTCAAAGTATGTTCACTTCTTAAGGGAATAGTTCTACCAGTAGGCATCCATTTTCTAGTGGGCATAGTCTTAGCATTTTGAGGGCAAAACTGATTATTCTTATGGCCAAAAGGTATCCAATAATAACCTATCTTTATAAATGTTCTTCTTGTGGGTTTCCACTATTTTCTAACAATCTTTCGTCTTTGCCTTTTAGCCTTCTTTGCACGATTATTAGCATTAACAATTTTAACTGGGCATTTGACAGAATTAGACAAAGCATTCACACCATATTCATGATTAGCAATGTAATTCAAGGCACATCATTACAAGGTTTGCAAATAGTATCGAATTCAATTAATTACAAGCCTATGGCTAATACTAGAATCAACACGATTCGTTTTATTCAACTCAAACTTAAAGTTCCTAGATTGGTCTTCTACTCTTTTCCAATGCACATTTTTTGCTTGCGAGGTCCTATCATTCCTTGTATTGTCTTGAGACTTTGACCTGCCGCTTTAATGTCACTGATTACTCCTGTAGAGGGAATGGGAACATTAGTTGGTTTTGTTACTCTTTGCCCATGTTTAGATGTGCTGGGATCTGAACTACATGCAGGCACACTAAGGTTCACTTTCTTAACACTAACAGATCTGGAATCTGAACTACTTGAAGGCACACTAAGGTTCACATTCATAACATTGGGCATTGAATGGATTTCATGCTTGGCACTAGGCATAGAACAAGGAATCAAAGGATTAACTTTCTCACCTAAGGACTTAGGGCATATTGTAATTAAGCATTCTAGAAGTTCTTGAGATCATTTGGCATATACGCAATGCAAATGGCCAATTTGCATATCAAGTGGATTTTCTAACTTATCCTCTTCTACAATCTCATGAAGACATTCTAGACTATCCTTAAGGTATGAGAAATATGGTTGAATGGCAAGTTCATTATTCCTAAGATGAGGAGGAACATATTTCACAGACAAAGCATATTTATTACAAGAGTGAACCTTTGATACAACATTCTCCCTATTGGTCATTGGCATTTTCCCTTTTACGGACTCTTCGATTCTCAATTTCCTTTTGCAATGAAGCTATTTGTTCGTTTGTTTTGTTCACGAGTGACCTTTATTGATTCATATAACTCATTGAAATGACGTTTAACCTTTTCATTTTCTTCTAGAAAACTCTCGTTTTCCTTTTGTAAGGCATTTACTAAGTTTTGAAGATGAAAAGTTTGAGAATTTCGAGAATCTAAAGGAGGAGGCATTTGGGAGCCAGTCACATTGTTCTTTTGACCCTTTAATTGAGAGATTTGGGCTTTCAACTTTCTGATCGTGTTACAATGAGCTCGAATCTGTTCATCACGTTTGTTAATTTGAAAAACTGCATCAAACTCGGAGCATCCTGAGGATGTCTTGATATTTGAAGTTTTGACATTTTCTTTAAGATGTTGATATTTTAGTTGTAAATTAAAATGCTCAACTTCTAGTTTAGAAAAATGTTTAACCAAATTGTCGTGATCATCCAGTTCAATTTTCTCATTTAGTTTAGAATTAGTCTTTTCAAGCTCAATGACACGATCATGGGAGACTTTCGGGGCAACAGATAATTCATGAAATTGAGAAGCATTAATGGAACAATTTGTAGCGGTGAAAAACACATCTTGAGCAACACATTCAGTAATAAGATTCTCATTCAATGTATGCAAGTTCTTCCTCTCAATCTCATTATATTTTAGTGCTCGCTCATAGTCACTAACCTCAACTATCATTGCATCAAATTCCTTTTCCATTTCTTTAATGTCAAATTCTTTCCCTTTTTAAGACTCTCAAAATGATCTTTTAGTTGTTTAAAGAAAGGCATGACCTCAGTTAAATAACATTCTTTCGTTTGCTCAAAACCCCTTTCCCCTTCCGTTATACCAGTGGGTGTGATCCTTTTCTTACAAGTTTTCTCAAAATCAACAAATAGTTGAAAAATAACATATTGACTGATTAAGGTCTTGCTTTTAGTGGCAATATTCCTAGGAACTAAATGCATTGGTGTATTGGGAGGATACACAGTCGCTGAAGGCATTTTCCTAAAGGGAGGATTCGTTACAACAAGATTCTCGCTTTTGCTTATCTAAATCCTTTTTCCGTAACACTTGTTCTGGGTGTTAACAACGTTTGAGGCTTAAACATGTTCAAGGAAATCCAATTCTCCTTCTTGTAATCATGGGGTTTGATATTTATTTTATTCTCTTTACATTTAGGATCATCTAATTTCTTGTTCATCTTTTCCCTAGTGACTTCATCTGATTTCGTATCTTCCTCAGTGCACTCAAAGCAACTAGGTTTTTGTCTTGGTTTAAGAATCTCATTGCCATCATAGATTACATTTTGAGCTGCTTTTGCTATCTTCCAAGACTCTGGTTGGGTTTATCTATAATGGGAACACTATGCTTATCGCTTAAAACTCTATGCTTAGTGACCATGTGAGCAGTTTGAATGGTATTCCCTTGTATGTACAACTTATTTTTAAGCTTGTTTTTCAAGGTTTTTAGATTAGAAAAATCATTCAAAAGTTTTGATTCCTTAACATTGAATTCTTGCTTAAGCATTTTAACATTTTCTTGAAGTTCTTGTTTTTGCTTAGCAGTTTTAGAAAGCTTTTCTTGTAAGGAATTTAACTCTTGTTTTAATACCTCTTCTCTAAACCTACTTTTTCTAATAGTTGTACGCATTTGGTCATCCATTTCCCGCTCACGGGTGGTTAACTCAAACTTAGCACGTTGTTCATAAATAGCAACACGTTCTTTATAGGCATTAAGTTCGAGATAATGTAATCATCAGGGGCACATGCAAGTGTATTCATCAAAAACATAGTCATCGTTGATGCAGCTAAGATGCATCACTTGGTACAACTTCACTTTCACTTTGTTTCATATATTGATCATATGGGACAACATTGATATTACCCATATTTTCAATATCTGACTCAATAATTTTAGTTGATTGTACTTTGTCATGCATCTTTTGCACATCAGCATCATTGTATAGCTTTAATACCTCATAAATGATTTTTTCTTTGGATGGACCAGCCTGTGGTAATGAGGAGACTTTAGGAGGGACCATTGGAGAAATGCTAGCCATGAAAATGGTTTGTGCAGTAGGTTCATCATCAACGTCAGAGTCGTATGCATCACAATCAGCTACTTGAAAAGCATTCTGATGATTATGGCCTATCTCCTGAATTGGTTGCTCATCCACATTTGCATCATATGTCTTGGCATTCCCTCAGAAGAAACAACAACTCTTCTTCATCCAAGCTACACCATTATTCGGCTTGAACAAGCAACATCTTATCCCTGAAGTATTCAAAGATTTTGAGGGCGCTTTGGAGATGTGCGCTTCCTTGCAATGTGTCCCTCACCTCCACAGCTTGTAACACTTGATCGGCCTTAACTTGTCCTTGATTTCCATTCCTTCCCTATTCTCGATTTGTCACATAACCTCTACCAACTCCACCTCTTCCTTGTTCATACCGCCTTTCTTGAACGGTTGCACTATAACCTTCCCATCTCTGGCTTGATTGTGTGGATTAGATTGCTCGAGGTTATTTTTGGTGTGTGGGAGAGAGTTCATGTTTTGACTAATCATGAGAGCCAGTTGATTAATGAAGCTTCCCACGTGTGCATCAAAGATCAAGCTTGCTTGAACATCGGATCGAGAATGAGTTTGTGATTCCATCACCTATGGGTATAACTTGTGAAGCTTTAGTAGTAATCCCAATGTTTGAGTAGAAGGCAGTTGAATCATTTGATGAGCTTGTCTCTCCTAGATTTGTTTTGAATTGTTCAAGAA
>OU343219.1:11984421-12037613 GCA_910596185.1 Chrysanthemum makinoi
AGAGAAAGGAAAGGAGGTCCGATTGGTTTTTCGAAGGGGTAAACCCATTCGGGTTTCGCCCCGGTACTTAACTAGGGGATCGATAACATTATCCTTAGCAAGATATGTAATTATTTTCTTACTCATAAAATTATTTTGGTTTCATTATTCAATTATTATTTTGATTCTAATTTAATTGTTGGTGCATCTTTATTTATTGTGTTATAATTAATTGTTTTTTAATTTATTATTGGCCAATTAATTATTTGATGTTATGTCTTTGTTTATTTATTGTTTTATATGTAGTTTTATTTGTCATTCCACTAGGGTATTTTGGTGATGTGAAAACTATGTCCTAGCCTTGTTTTGATTCTTTTTATTATTAATGCTTTTGCATTATTAATTGTTTCTAGTGTATGCTTGCATAGTTTGTTGGTAGCCACCCTAGTTTCGGTAGTTTTGAATGGTGGTAGTGTCTAGTTGATTAGGAGATATGACCAACTGACACTAAGTAGGTAGACTGAGTGGGTAGGGTAATAATTGACCAACTGACGACCCTTCTTCGCTTGTGCGATTTGACCAACTGATCACCTACCATTTGGATGAACTTAAGAAGTAAGGGATGAGTGTCTAAGATGCTAGTGCCCGGGCACTCATTATTGTGAATCTTGCTTGTAGAGGTACTTAATGACTTGGCTTAGGGACTAAAACAAACTTTTAAGGGGTCACCCGAGATCTCCGGTGGAAACCTTTTCTAATAGGTTAGGACGAACTGACCAAATCTTTGTCCTAGCGACTTAAACCCCACTTGAAACAGGAATCTAGTGACTTTTAGAACCCATGTAATGCGATAGTAAACGTCGGCTCTTAATGACTGCTATTAGATTGCCGAATGATCCTGAGTGACCTGTTCATCTTGGTGAGGATTCTAAGAATCATAGGGTAGACGAATTGACCATAGGAGTCTACCGACTTTTGCCACTTGTGGATGAGCTCGTTTTAAGAATTGCATCACTATCGTTCTCATTAGCTTGTTTACCAGAGAACCAGCCCAATTGATCACGCGACTCCTTAAATATTATCAATCCTTTCATTTAAACTTATTTATTTGACTAATTTAATTAAATAGACAGTTAGGAATCAACCGTTCTTGGGACGACCTCGGTCTTACCATTCCCACACTACATGCGACCGGGTACACTGTCCGTTAGTGCATTAGGTAGGCCATAGGTAGACGAGTTACTATAAATGTAAAACCTGGTCAGTAAAACCTGCATCAAGTTTTTGGCGCCGCTGCCGGGGAGTTATATTAGGATTTTCCATTAAGTCTTTCATTTTTATTTTCTCAATTTCTCACAATCTTTTTCGAGTTTCAGGTACCATGGAAGTTGTCAACATTGATGACCTCACTCTTGAGGAATATTTGGCGTTGACAAGAGAAGAACAAGGACCGGGGATCGTTAGGCCGGCCATCGCCGAAGATGCTCAATTCGAGATCAAACCACAATTTATGAGGGAGTTGCGTGCAAACCCTTTCTCCGGAAGCATTACCGATGATGCTACGAACATGTGGACAACGTGGAATACATTGTCAGCCTATTCAAAATTCCAAGAGTCTCAAACGATCTTTGTCATGTTACGTGTGTTCCATATTTCTCTCACTGGAGCTGCTAAAAGATGGGTTGATCGGTTACCTGCCGGGACAGTTAACACCTGGCCACTCCTAAAAAAATATTTCATTCAAAGATACCGTCCTCCATCTAGGACTGCAAAACAATTAGAAGAAATCCATAACTTCAAGAAAGAGGGTGATGAAACGCTGTACCAAGCATGGGAAAGATACAACGAATTATTGTACAAGTGCCCTACTCACGACCTTAATAGTCAGCCGAAGGTGAACGTCTTCTACAAGGGTCTAAACATCTCCTCAATACAAATGATCGATTCTCAAGGGCCAATACCTGGAATGACTCCAACTATGGCCTTAGAAACTATTCAAAAGATGGCTGACCACTCTCACAAGTGGCACAATGGGGGGAGAAATCGAAGTAAAAATGGAAGTGTGGAAGGCCTTGCAACAATAAATAAAAAATTAGAAAGTCTTGGAAGAGACATGAAAAATCTCAAGGAAAATGTGCATTCCATACAATTTGGACGAAACGAACACGATGTCACTCTACCTACCAAGGAGTGCCCGTCTAAGGAGGAAGTCAAAAGGATTGTAGAAGTGAAATATGGAAGTGGAAGTCTAGGGATGAGCACGGTACCATTTTGGTACCGTACCAGCACCGTTTCCGAGGCACCGTAATTTTTCCCGACCAAAATATATAGTCCCGATCCCGGAACCGAGAGGTATATCGGTACCGGTACCGGTTCCGGTACCGGGTTCGGGAAACTGGTACTATACCGAATTGAGTACCGTTTAGAATAAAAATAATCTTAAATTGTACCAATTTGACACTTTTCTTTGGATACTCATTCCTTATTGACACGTTCTTAAATATTCTTAATTAGAGGTTCTAAAATGAGGAAAGTAAAGTTATACAATATATGATACTGATGATATTAGAAATAGCGTAAAGTATATGCTATGTTATATAATTATTTATACAGTTATACAGTTAATGCCATTCATTTACTTATCTTCCTTCCTTGATATCTTGTAGGCGGCACCGTGATAACAGCAATCACAATAAATAAGATGATTACAAGAATCAGTTAGTATATGTTATATATACAAGTTACTACTAAGTATATACAAGCTACGACTAAGTTAGGAGTGCTTAGATCACGAATTAGTAAAAAAAAATTAAGCCTCTTTATACTCCGGTACTAAAATCGGGATTTCCCATCTTGGTACCGTACCGATTTTTAATGGCACCGGATTTTTTTTGAGCAAATTTCATGGTACCGGTACCGTACCGGATAGTGATAACCGGTACCGGTATAACTTCGGTACTGCGTGCGGTTCGGTACCGTTGTTTTCCGTTACGTACCCATGCTCATCCCTATGGAAGTCCCTTCAATGGATACAATGGTAACTGGGCCAGATACCGAGAAAAATCCCCTGGATTTTACACTAGAATCAACACTAACCCTCCTAGACCAAGCCTTGAAGAAATAATGCATAAACATATCGAAGAATCTACAAAGAAGAGTGACAGACTCAAAGAATGGATGGTCAAGGTAAAAGAAGACACCAACATGAACTTACGAAACCAAGATGCCGCAATTAAAATCCTCGAAACCCAAATTGGGCAGTGAGCTAAAAATCTTGAAACAAGTAATGAAAAAGCCATTGCATGCAAAGCCATTGCATGCAAAGCCATATTTGCTCAAGATAAACCGAAGGAAGAAGAGTGCACCTCTTCTATTACTAATGATCTTTCTTGGGATTAACTACTTAAAAGAAGATGACAAATCGGAAGACGACGGGGACCTACTCTATCAAGAAAGTTTTCTTCTACCATGAACTATCGGTAATCTTAAAATTCCTGCTTTAGCTGATTTGGGGGTTGTGGT
The DNA here is from genome assembly GCA_910596185.1 of Chrysanthemum makinoi. Taxonomy (NCBI): domain Eukaryota; kingdom Viridiplantae; phylum Streptophyta; class Magnoliopsida; order Asterales; family Asteraceae; genus Chrysanthemum; species Chrysanthemum makinoi. The sequence continues at coordinate 11,987,923 of OU343219.1, forward strand.
AAACCTTATTTCTACTTCATTGTTTGATACACTAAAACTTACAAATTTAAAAGAAACAACAATGATGATTGAATTGGCTGATTCCTCTAAAGCTGTACCTAAGGGATTTGTTAATAATGTTCTCCTAAAAATTGGTAAATTCCTCTTTCCTACTGATTTTGTGGTTATCGACATGGGCAAACGGGAGACTTCCAACTTAATTGTTGGAAGGCCTTTGGCCTTCAACACTTGTCGAGCACATATAAAAATCTTCGAAAAACAAATTTCTTTGGGGCTGAAGGGGAACGAATTACTTTCAGCATGAAGGAACAATTGAATCCACGATTGGAATTTTCAAGAAAGGTTGATGTTGTCAATGTTCCGTCTCTCGACCCGCCTTTATGTTGTAACCTAAGAACTAACAATTGTAGGCAAGATATTGATAGTTGTGAACAGGAACAGGAAAAGATTATCCCGATTGGGGACATCAAGGAATCTCCGGACTCTAACAAGCATTACTGCACCCCTATAATGATGGAGCATGACGGATCAATGAAAGCTTGGCCCTCGTGTAACCCTTTTCGTGAATTTTGTGATGGAAATATAAAGGTGGAAGCATGGATGTGCCCTCACGAGATTGAGAGACACGACATGAAATTCAGAAATTTATCATTTGAAGATTGATACAAGGTGAGATTTGGAGACTCGAACATCAATACGAAATTAATGAAACAGCTAAAACGCGATTACAATTGTTAGGTTCCCATTTATGTAACACAAGCATCAATATAAGAAATAGGAAAGAAGTGATCGGTTGAACACTTAGCCAAACACACTAATGAATAACAATGAAAGGTTTATGCTTAGAGTGAAATAGAAAAGTGAACAACCAACCTTCAAATGAAGGTTTACAAGGCTATTTATTGGAGAGGGAGCTAGGGCAACACTCCTAGTCCCTTCCTTTCCTTATTGGATATGGGCCAAGGCTTATGGGCTTTCTACATAAGCCTTGCCTTTAATACTAACATAAAAGCCTAATTAAGCTAACTATTACATATTAATTACTAACACTTGTAATCTAGTTTAGGAGTGATTCCAACAATCTCCCCCTAAGTGTTGGTGATTAATGATATGAGTGATAACGTTGTAGGTGTTGATGTAATAGTAGCTTTGGCGTCTTGACATTCTTCTTTCTTGTAGAAGAAGTGTCTTGATTCAACAATTTCCCGGTGTAGGGATCTTGTTTACTTTGAAGTTTTTCACTTTGGCGTCTTCGTTATCTTTGTTCTTTGAACTTTGTTCTTTGTGATGGAAGTGATAGTATGTTGTGATTATCGCATCAGTGCAGCCATTAAGCTCGGTGTCTCCGCGTCTTTCTCCAACATGCTCAGCGCTCATTTACGTTGGATTTCAGTACTGATGTAGTTCTCTTAGTCTTTAAACTTTGTAGATTCTTTGGCTTTGACGAAGAATCATTCTGACTTTGTGTTTCCATTTGAGAGAACTTTCATTAGTGTTGTTGATGGTATGAGCATGTGGAGAATCTGCACGATCTTTTCCTCCCGCGAGCATCCATAATAAGAAAACATAAAACATAGGTTAGAAATAATCCAACGCTTACAAGTTTGAACTTCGAGTGTGTTAACAGCATAGTGTGAAAACACGACTCTAATTCTCACAAAGGTTGTTCTGAAGGCTGAGTCCCACAAGTGATATAACGCGATGTACCGAAGTACACCTACAGTTCAGATGAGTCGCTGAGGTACACCGAAACATCACCCCACGACTGTAGACCGTTTGAGACACACTAAGTGATAAGGTTTTAAAATGTACATTTTTGAGGGGTCGTTTAAGCCCTTATTTGATCACTTTTGTATCCGTTATTACTTAATATCGTTCCTTTTCACTTTTTAGGTATCTTGAAGGCAAAATGCTGGAATGACACTTATTCGGACGAAAAGGCGAATATCTGAAAAAATGGCCAAAGTCAAGAATCGAGGCACTGTTTCTGGGCGAAGGTGGCGGTGTCGAGGCACAACTAGTGACGCCATCGGATAACTTTTGGCGTGACTGGTTAGCCAAATTGCTCATTTACAAGTGACGGCCGGTTTTAAAGAGTAGGCGTCGCAATTTAGGCGGCCTAGATTTGATCGGAACATCACGTCGAGGCGAAGGGGACGGACGTCACGCATAAGGTGACGCGTCGCCAAAGACTAACGTGGCCAAGACGAAACCCTAATACGGCGACCGGCGTCACAAATCAAGGGTGGCGTCACATGTGTAATCTTATATATAGAATCCGAATGTTTTAGTTTTCAGTGTGTAGTCTTTTGGAGTAAAAACCTAAACCGAACCAAGAACATGCGGTACAATATTTTAGGGTTCCATACCCTATCTTACATCAAGATAAGTGTTTTACTTCATTAATTTAATTATGTCTTCAATTAATTGTGTGTATGCTTGCATGTTTCCCATGTCTGGCTAATTTACTTTTGTGTTTGCTTAGGGAATATGAAACTTAATTATTGAATATTGATTGGTTGTCTCTTATCTTAATTGTTAATGATCTAGTATTGCGATAGGTCATCCGTTGTGTAGTTAATGCTTGATTAATCTTTGTGAACCTTAACTTATAGTACCTAGAGTCATTGTAGGCTAAACCATCCGAAGAGTACCTTAGTGTTAAGTTTATAAATCCTAGAGATTTTGTAGGCAATAACCTTTGGTAGTTTCAAGAGTTAGGGATAAACGCATACCCTACGACCTTAGACACACAACGCGATTAAGAATAAGGACGTGACAATTCAACCATCAATAAGAGATAATTAAGGAGTAATAAAACCTAAGTAAACACATCTTTAAATCATCATACGAGCACACAATAATTAGACATAGACTACATACACCTTAGATTAGATAATTAGACGAGTAGAGTAATCGGTAGAAATACCAACCCCCAAATCCAATACCCCGAGATTCGTACCTTTCCATTTCCTAAAAACATATAAAGATAAAAAATAATCTTTCTCAACCCCAACCTTAGCGTAGTAACTTCTCACTAGCATTCCTATTCCCCTAGAGAACGATATCAATTCTCGTGACTTACCCTAATACTACACTACAACGATTAGGTTCTTTGCCTAGGGTGTTGAAAAACTTGCTCGACGAAAAGGAAGTTCCTTTGACCCACGAACGCGGCGTTAAGCGTTATCAAGTTTTGGCGCCGCCTTCGAGAATAGAATAGCTAGTAAGGAGTCCACCTCGTTTAGGTTTCCTTGCTTGATTCCTATCAAGTAAGTTTTTTTTCCCAATTTTTAGCTTTCTCATAGTCTATCCCCCTTCTTTGTGACCTTTTTTCGTAACCCCAACACTTTTCATCATGGAAGGTGATTGCTCATCAACCAACAACCCACCACCAAATAAACCCCTTTCAATCAAAAACCAACCCAATGATCAACACAACCGCCAAAACCGTTATGTGAGTAGAAACAGCGACCTTCAAGATTTGCAAAAGATATTTGATAGTACAATTAGGGATCTTTGTTGAGAAAGTGGTCAGCGCCTCTGTAATTGGCTCCATGATCGATAGCAATTCGGAAAATGGCTTAGTGAATAAAAACGTGAATGAAGAGGATAATTCTTATTTCAATCTTTACCCCACTAAGGTAGAGGTTGCTTACCATCAATACATAATCGATAATCCCCGATCACCCATCATTAGGATATGTCTAAAGATTAGGAGAGAAAATCCTTGGAACCTCAAAATTCCTTGTATGATTGGATATAGGAATGTCGAACATGCTTACTTAGATACGGAATCTCCCATTAATGTGATGTCATCAGCTGTATACAATGACATTATGAATGAGCGACTTAAGATTATGAGAGACCTTAAGTATCCCGGTGGGGTTTGCAACTTTGTGGGAAGGGTCAAGGATGTACACATCTTTATAGGAAATTTCACCTACCTAGTTGATTTTATAGTCCTAGAAGACATTGGATGTGTCATTGACTATAGCTTATCCCAAGTAGTGCTAGGAAAACCGTTTGTTGAAACATCTGAAATGAGCCATAACAAATATGATGGAATGGTTAGATTTAAAGAAGGGAAGGAGGAGATCACTTATAGGATGCCTTGGAAGACGAATGAATATGGCCATTTATCCCTTTTTGAACGAGACAACATTAGAGCTTTTGAGGACAAAAGCAAGGACGATGTTGAGAAAGGTTTTAAATTCATGTGGGAAAGAAGGAGGCTTTATTATAAGGATTGTTTAAACCTAGGGCCTAGGTATAAAGTCGATGAAAATTTTGTCAACATGATAGAATTTTCATTGAGAATGCAAAACAAGACCACGTAGGGGCACGACTTCGAGTCTAGCTACAAGACTCATAAATAAAAGCGGCCGTTAGGGAGTCAACCCATGCTTAATTGTTTGTTTGTTTGTGTCGTGTATCTTTTATTGATTGTTTATTCTCATGTTTAAATTTGTAAAAATGCATTATTTTGTCTTTAACCTCGTCTTAATTACATATAAAGGTATTTTACATAAGGGATAAGTGTAGGGAGGATTACACACGTTTTCAAAAGAAACGTAAACATGAAATTACAATTAATTAAAAGATATACATGTGTGTTTGAGTCAAATGCTTGTATCGAGTCATAATGGATGTTTTGCAGGAAATTTTCCTAGATTCTAAAGATGTAAATCTTCCGAATATTTTAGAAAATCATGAACCGATTTTTGTCGGGATAACGTGACGTCGGTCATAACTGACGTCGGATCATAACTGGCGTCGAGGGAAGGAGCAAAACAACGATTACTTTTTCGTTTTCACGAGCTACTTATAAATTTTGGAATTTTCGAGGTCTTAATTTTCGAAATTCGTAAACATCCATTCCACAAGCATTATATCCTAGTTTAGTAGAGTCCTATATATATTGTTACGGCCGATTTTACGCGAAGGTTTCGTTTGTTTTCTTCAAGTGTGCGGGTTTAATTTACCAAGAAGAAGATACATAAGATGAGAAGGAGCTTTTCATGAAAACGTTCTTCTTGAAGAAAGATGTAACCACCGGTTTACACGCGGATCCTCTGAAATGGGGAGTATTAGTTTCTTTCATCTTTTATTACCTTTCGTTATCATAACTTTGATACTTTCGGGGAACATTGGGGACAATGTTCAGTTTTTAAGTGTAGGGAGGGAAAATAAAACGGGAGCTTTGAAACTATGCTTATCCTTGACTATTTGCTTTGTCCAATTGCATTTGCGTAATAAACCATGGGAAAATGTTGGTTAGGGTAATTTTGGCACCAAAATTTCAATTTTTCATGACATATAGGAGTGGGCCATTAGTCTTAATAAAGCGTCTCATGGATAGGAAATTGCATGACTAGCACAAAAACCCTTTACCACTTAAATTCCACCCAAAATGTGAGGATCGCCCTTAGATTAGTAGGAATTAAAGCATTCATCTTTAATGCTTAGAGTGTGAACCGGTAGTATAATAGATTCTAGAATTTGTTTTGTGATGCATCCCGAGATCGCTAGTAAGACTACACTTGTGTAGTTAGAAATAACTAAATGATAAGAGGCATTAGGATAACCCTTGTTTGATACACATGAATTTAATTACTTCTTCCACATTGGTTGAGTAATTCCCCACACCTTTGCGTTGTACTCATCTTTAGTACACGATACCCCTAGTTAACCCTCTCAGAGCCTATCCTTTTGCGGTTCTCATGATGTTTGGTTTCAGGAATATCAATGAAGAGCATTGTTTACACCCCACCCCCAAATGTACACCCAAATCGCCTTAGCCTACCTTGTATGCACTCAATTTTAGTGCATTATTGTTATCACACTAAACCCTTAGTTCAATTATCTAGTTGCTTGCATAAGTTGCAAAGTCGAGTCATATCCTTTGTACACAATTTTGGGACGATTGGGACTCATGGGAAAAGTTAAATTTTATGAGATGACGGGAAGGGAATGTTAAATTCAAATTCCCTTAATTTGCATAATAATGTACTCCAAGTGTTTTGATCTTTTCAATTCGGGTCATAATTAGTGTTAGAGTAATAAAAACTCAAGTGTAGGGATGTGCCTATAAATCCCTATCATTTTGATGTTATCGTAGAGGATGGTAGAGTAAAAGTGTATGAAAAAAAAACCGAAAAAAATAGAAAAAGAGAAAAAGAAAAAAATATAGTGTTGAAAAAAAACATAAGGGCTACCATCCTACATCTATCTTTCAATTTATGTTTGTTTATTTCAGTTATATAGAGTCTAGAGTGTCGAGTCTTGGCTTAGCAACGCCATTCTTCACATGCTTGTAACATAAAGATTTTTGACTTGCCACCACCAAATAGCCTATCCCACCAAACCCTTTGTTTCCCTACCGTAAGCCTGTCATTACAACCCTTTAAAAGACCTCTTGGATAGTCTTTCCAAGGTGCTTACGCCAAAGCGATGGAGGTTTGATCTAGTCTCAAGCCTATGGTAATCTATGTACTAGGACCGGTTATTGAGTGTTTATCTTCCATTTCCAACTTGTTATATTTCATATACACCCGAGAGATGTGAGTATCCAAACACCCCATGTGAGGTGCTAGTATGTAATTTCCATGCTTATTATGACTTTTGCGAGGCTTATATGTGTTGTGAATCATTCTAAACTAATGCTTCATGACCTCTAACTTATAAATTGATTGGCTAAAAGCACATTTGCTTGAGGACAAGCAAATACCAAGTGTAGGGATATTTGATAAGGTTTTAAAATGTAACTTTTTGATGGGTCGTTTAAGCCCTTATTTGATCACTTTTGTATCCGTTATTACTTAATATCGTTCCTTTTCACTTTTTAGGTATCTTGAAGGCAAAATACTGGAATGACACTTATTCAGACGAAAAGGCGCGAATATACAAAGAAAATGGCCAAAGTCAAGAATCGAGACACTCAGTCTGGGCGAAGGTGGCGGCGTCAGGCATAACTAGTGGCGAGTCGGACAACTTTGTGACGGCTCATTAGCCAAATTGCTCATTTATAAGTGGCGGCTTCAGGTTTTAAAAGAGTAGGGCGTCGCAACTCGACGGCCTAGATTTGATCGAACGACGTCGAGATGAAGGGGACGGCGTCGCGCATAAGGTGGCCGTGCAGACTAACGTGGCCAAGACGAAACCTTAATAATGGCGACCCGAAGGCGTCACAAATCAAAGGGTGACGCCGTCGCATGTGTAATCTTATATATAGAATCCGAATTTTTTAGTTTTCAGTATGTAGTCTTTTGGAGTAAAAACCTAAACCGAACCAAGGCTATCTTGTACAGTATTTTAGGGTTCCATACCCTATCTTACATCAAGATAAGTGTTTTACTTCATTAATTTAATTATGCCTTCAATTAATTGTGTGTATGCTTGCATGTTTCCCATGTCCGGCTAATTTACTTGTGTGTTTGCTTAGGGAATATGAAACTTAATTATTGAATATTGATTGGTTGTCTCTTATCTTAATTGTTAATGATCTAGTATTGCGATAGGTCATCCGTTGTGTAGTTAATGCTTGATTAATCTTTGTGAACCTTAGCTTATAGTACCTAGAGTCATTGTAGGCTAAACCATCCGAAGAGTACCTTAGTGTTAAGTTTATAAATCCTAGAGATTTTGTAGGCAATAACCTTTGATAGTTTCAAAGAGTTTGGGATAAACGCATACCCTACGACCTTAGACACACAACGCGATTAAGAATAAGGACGTGACAATTCAACCATCAATAGGAGATAATTAAGGAGTAATAAAACCTAAGTAAACACATCTTTAAATCATCATACGAGCACACAATAATTAGACATAGACTACATACACCTTAGATTAGATAATTAGACGAGTAGAGTAATCGGTAGAAATACCAACCCCCAATTCCAATACCCCAAGATTTGTACCTTTCCATTTCCTAAAAACATAAAAAGATAAAAAAAATAATCTTCCTCAACCCCAACCTTAGCGTAGTAACTTCTCACTAGCATTCCTATTCCCCTAGAGAACGATATCAATTCACGTGGCTTACCCTAATACTACACTAACACGATTAGGTTCACTGCCTAGGGTGTTGAAAAACTTGCTCGACGAAAAGGAAGTTCCTTTGACCCCGAACGACGCGTGTAGCGTTATCACTAAGCGTAACCCACAAGGAGTTATCGAAGTGACCTGCTGTCAGGGCTGTTTGATGTTGACCCTGGCAGGAGTTTCCATTCAATCAGTGAGGATCACATGTGTGAACCTCTCATAAATGTTCTCGACAGTTGCTAAGATCATGTAGGACTTCGATAATATATCACTTGCGTCCTTAATGTTGAACGACAAGTGATGAGATGTCAAGTGTACCCAAGAGATCTTTTGATGAATCTCGTGGCTCTAGACTCAATAGTGCGCTTTGGTTTTCCTGAGTGGAGACAAGGGAGAGGGCCTCCTTTTTTAATACCAACAATCTCTAAGAGAAAGCCGATAGATTACGTAGGGTTCCCTGTAAGAATGAAACAAGCTTCTGTTGAGAGAAACTTGAGTGGCTAAGAAGGTTTAGTGCATGCGTCCTTTGGGTCCATGATGACTTTATCTTCAATACCGGTGTCATCTAGTGACAACCAGTAGCATATGAATTGAACCCGGTTATGCGCCCTAAGTTGAATAATTTAGAGGGCTATTTATTTTCACCCTTTTCTTTACTTTTCTTTTTAATTCTTCAACTCCTTCTTTCTCTGATTCTCATTTTCTCCTTTTTATAATCATACCTAAGGACTTCTAATTCTAACTATTGGTGGTGTCCTTGGGTAGATCCCTCCGGCTCTGGCGGATCATTGGACGATTATTCCTAACCTTAGTCACCTTATAACACCATGACTTACCTATGTTACCATAAAATCATTTTCTTGAAAAATCTCTCATAGTGGTTATGAGTAAAAGCATTTTATACCACTGTGAGAGTTTAGTATTTTGCAAAAATACTCCCCCTCCACACGTGCTTAAGTATTTTGACAGAAATCTGCATGGTGAGAGAAGAGCGCGCACTTTTGAATTGATCAACTCAAGATAGACAATTCCCCGCGAGACACGGTTACGTTGCATAGTTAAAGAGTTACGTTGTCAGCTTTCAGGTGACAACTAGCTCTAATAACTACCGTGAAGGTGTGGACAATCCTTGAAAGGTTGTCAAACCCGTCAAAGTTCATGTCTACCAAGAGTTTCTCGAATGGTACATTCTACTCGGACAAGTCCATTGCGAGACACGTTTACATCACTATCGAACTAGCTTGAAATTATTACCCGTCCCGGACAAGTCTTTTCGAGTTACTAACATTTAAGATCTCGCCAATTCATTGGTTAAGTCTTTAGCACGATGATTCATTTGCAATTCACAACATATTTCTTATCACATAATTTTTCTCCCCCTAAAAATGGCATATAAATGTTATTTTTGATGAAATTTTGATATCGAATATGTCCATTTTGAGTTTTGTGGGAAGATTACCACGAAGAACAATTTTGTGAACAAAGTTTTTAATCAAATACTCCCCCTCAACAAGTGATATTAACTTTTGAGGTTTTGGAAATCTTAAGGGGAAGTACTTGTCCTTTTGAGCAAAACTTTGAAAAATGAAAGTTTTGATTAGTTTTACTCAAAAGTAAGAAGCTTTCGCTGCTTGTATAGGATTGTGGCACTGAAGCGTACCACATGGTCCTTTCATTACAAGTACGGGTTGTACACTGTTATGTGTGCACAAGCCATAGACAGATATAAATCACACATCCAAATAAATATAAGGAAACAAATCAAGGGGTACCAGGAGTATCAGGTAGTCCAGCAATAACTCCGGGAATGCGTTCTGGACGTTGATAGCCTGTGAGAGATATGCTTGGACGACCACCAACGAAACTCTCCAATGTTCTGATCTGATCCCTTCTGAACAACCTTTCATCAATGTGAGTGATGATCTTCTTCACATCCCTCATTTCCCTCAATATCCATCTCTTTGGTGACCCTATGCCTTCCTGGATCACCTTTAACTGATATGCTAATCCATCCCAAATTTTCTTAAATGTGTGATCCCCAAACTTATGAAGCTCTTTGCATGCCATGAAGCAATTGTGGTGTAGTTCACTTCTGTAGATTACGCCAAATGGTTTCTTGATAAGGGTGTACTGAGCAAGTTTGTTTATCTCGGGAAGGTCTAGCTGAGGTTTTGTGAGGTTTACACGTTTCTGATAAGATTCCACGGCAAGTTGAATGTCTTCTACACGTTCTTGGATCACTATGCTTCTGATGAAGATTAACAATGACTTGATGTACTCGCGTTGGATAGTTGTAGAGAATTGTCACATTCGTCCTTGTACCTTTGCTAGATACATATCTTCAATGTCATTGAGAGACAATCTCGGAAAATCCGCTTCACAAAATTCATAGTCCTCTTCGTCTTGTCGTTTAACCACGATTTTCTTGAGGAATGTGTAGTCCCACTTTGACGACAGAGTAACATGCTAAATAGCAACGATCCGTTTATCACTGAACACTTCCTTTTTAGACTTGAGAACCTGGCAACTTTTATAGAATATTCTTCGTCGTTCTGGTCAATGATGAATCCCATAAAGTGCATCGAGGTCATACTTTTCCACTTTGTCCGAAACATGTGTGTGGCATCTTCTTCGATGGCTATCTTTGTTGGAGTATATTCTTTGTCGGGAAAGGAAGTGTGAGTGATGTAGCGTATTCTTGGTAACATCGCTACCGTGTAAAAGAAACTCCAGGTCGTTGTTGAAGAAATAGCGGAATGGAATATTGGGTTGATCCGGTCGGCCAATTGTAGGTAGAGGTCTGGTCCAATCTGTGTAGTATGGAGCTTTATGCAGTGCGGGTGAAGTCAATGTTAGCCAGGGGTTGAGCCAATCGATGTTGTTAGACATGGTCCGTGCAATGTTGTCGAGATGATATTCGACTTCAATTGCAATGTCCATTGTCTTTAAGAAGTTGGAATGCATCATTCTTGATTCGCTTCAACTCTGCCTTAGTCATCTTCTTCACTCTGAACTTTTCTTGTAGAAGCTTCACATGCTCCATCGTGCGACCATCTACCATTTCTTGACCTTCTGGTAACTGAGGGGTAGCATCAACGAGTTTTGAGAATCAGTCATACTCTTCAGTGTCATCATCATCTAGCCATGACACAACATTGGTCTTTGTCTTCTTCTTATGCTTTGTTGATGATGCTCGTTTCTTTGCTGATGAAGAAGGAGTAGGTTGTGTTTGGGGCTCAGGGATCTCTTCATCGTCACCACCAGTGTATTCTAAATGATCACCGGTTTTCTCTGTGTGGGGTGGTAAATCGAGTCGAGGTTTCTCGGCTTGCGAAACGTGGAGGAGATCTTCTTTCGGTTGGAGTCTTTTGGGGTGGTGGTGGCATAGAGGAGGAGTCATCAGATTTCTTCTTGCGTTTTGTTTCTTTGTCCTTATCCGCATCATCATCGTCTCTTGGACGCTTAGCCTTTTCAGCTGCTACTTTGCATGAAGTTTTGAGTTGGTATTCCAGTAATGCGTCAAGTAGTTTAGCTTCGTCGGAAGTAAACGTTGCAGATCATTGTGACATTTGTAGTACAAGCTTGGAAACCATTTATGCTTCAGTGACAACTGTAGACTCAGTTAGGTTGATTGTTATTGATAAATGTGTTGATTTTATTGTTTGCTTGACCAACTGCATGAGATTCGGATAGAGTTGTCTGGTGAACATCTCTCTTGTCACTCCTGGGACTGTATCAAGAAGAAACTTGTGAGTGTATTCTCTGATAGTCATGTTCATTTCACCCTGTATATCTCGATCAAGAAACTTCTGTATCTGTTCTTGTTTTCTCAACATCTCGTTTATCCCAGTTTGAAGAAGATTGACTCTGTCAGTGAGTTGATTGAGTTTCTTGTTGACTACGTTTTTCTTCCTTACTTGCTTGACAGCTTTAACAATCTTTGTCTTAGCTCGGGATACCCAAGTGTCGGTTGGCTTCTTTATCGATCTGGATGCGGAGCTGGTGGTGCCTTTGGATGGTGGTGGTGAAGAATGAGATGATGAGTCAGACGAAGATGAGACATGAGGAGGCTCAAGGTCGTTTGGTGGCTCAGATGTTTGTTCCTTGCTACGTTTGGGACTATCTAGAATGTAGTCATCGGCTTCTTTTTCCGCTTTAGCCTTTTCTGCAGCCTTGACCCTAGCTTCTTCATCTGCTTGAGCTTGAGCTTCTTTATCTGCTTTTTCTTTAGCCGCAGCCTCAACATCTTCATCAGGAATTTTCTCAGACTTCTTCTTTTCCGGTTCCTCAAAGTCATAGATGATAGAATCCTCTAGTTGCCGTTGTTCTGATTCGTGGGTGGTGGTACCAGTTCCCTTATCGGGTTGATTAACCGCATCGGAAAATGGTGTGGTTAGAGCACCACCACTTGACCCTCCAGGGCCACAAGTTTGTTGTAGGTTAAACTCTTTAGAAACATGTTGAACTCTGAGGTTCTTCAATTTCTTTATGTAATCCTTGTCTTCATCCATTTGCTCTTCATCTGAGCTCTTTTCTTCCTGCACTTGCACTAGAGTTTTCCCTTTATCAGACTTGGGGCTGAGAGGTTTTGCAACTGTTTGAGTGTCATCTGTTGCAGATTTAGAGTAGATAATCTCCTCATCTGTTTCAGTGTCCTCGGAGTCCTCGTCCATAAGTTTTGGTTCAGGTTTGGGAATAGGGATAGCACTAGTTAACGTAACTCTCGTTTTGAGTGTATGAGTCCTCTTTGGATACTTTCTAGTACTCCCAGTGCTTGCGATGCTTCCAGTACTGCCTTTCCTGGTCTTCCTAACAGGTGTACCAGAAGACTTCTCATATATGAACCCCACTTTGTCTGATTCAACTGCTTCCAGATATCGTTTGTACGATTGAAGTCCCTTGATAGCAGCAGTAAGAAGGCAATCTGGTAATACCGCACCTTGTTTCTTCGTTGTTGAGTCCTTAAATCTGACAACATTGAGTGTGGGCTCAAGCAACATAGAGTGATGGTTGGGGTCATCAAGTCTCAAGGGAATATCTGGATTATTCCCTAGAGCCCTCTGGATCAACAGTTTGTGTATCTGATGTAGGGAATCTTGGTGCCATGCTTTTTAAGGTATGACATCATGTAGTCCCAGATCAGAGCTGCAAATTCGATTTGTTTCATGTTAACCATTCCCCAAAATATTTGTAGTTCCATGAGCTTGGGATGCTCATGACCACTATCACGTCCGGAAACGGATTTGGCAATCATTATGTAGAGGGTTCTCCATGGCTGGGGGATGTTCTTAAGATCAACTGATGAGTGCTTTATGATGATCCCTGCAGCTTCATCATAGCCGATGTCGACCATGATCTGGAGAGTGACCTCTTCCGTTGGATTAGCAGTGTAATCAGTAGGCTCGATGATAGGAAGAAGAAGAATAGCCCTTAAATCTGCAGGAGTGATGGTGACTTGTTTGTTGTTAAGTGTCATCGTCACAACACTTTGACCTTTGACCTTTTGTATGGTGTTCCAGAATTGGTGAATATAGATCTCTGGTACAGTAGCAGAATTAGTGAGCATGTTCTTGTAAGGGTGAGTCTTCAGAATATCCACGGCAATCTGACAAGAAGACTCAGAACAAGTGAAGTTTTCAAAATCGACCATGAGATTGTGCTTCCCAATCTTCATTGTGTAGCCATTGGGGAAGATATCTTCCATTGAGAGAACATTTAGTGCATCAACATTTTCCATTTGGACGTCCATATCGTGATCTGAAAGATATTTAGCCAAAAGAACCAACATATCGAAAGACATTACGTTAGTCAAAAGTTGATTTTATTGTCCAATTTATTGAATATGTTATGTCAATGAATGTTACGTGTCCAACGTCACTTGTTAGTCTGATAGTCCAAAGTAGTCGTGAAAAGTTTCGTGAATTTATTAACTTTGAGTTTTAAAGTCCAAATTTTCACTAATTATCACAACATATTAACCATTTAAGCTTATTAGTGACATTTTGGTTTCGTGACGTTATGATTTATTTATTTACAAGTTCGTACGCGTAACAATTCATAATTTTGGTTAAAATTAGGCTTAGGCGTAGGATTTGGAAGCTTATGCATAAATAGTGAACCATACGCGTAGGCATAAGCTTATGCGTAGGATCTTAACTTACGTGTAAGAAATGTTACGCGTAGGAAAAAGATCCCTTAGCATAAAGCTTATGCGTAAACGTATGTTGGAGTTTACGCATAAGGTCTACTCGTAAGGGTAAACCTTATGCGTAAGACTCAAGTTTATGCATATCCTTCATAGGATACGCGTATTCCCCTTTGTAGAACCTTACGCGTAAGATTACTCTTACGAATAACTTTCTACGCGTAAGGCAATCCTTATACGTAGGAATCCATGGTTAACCTTGATTCTGAATTTTTCACGCGTAATAACCTGAAATAAATTCGTCATAACACATTCATTAATACATTTATCAATTCCTTTCAATCTCAAATGGAATCACTATGAATCAACAGTTACGCGTAAAATTAGCTTACGCGTAGAACTAAAACCCTAAGATTCAAATTCTACGAGTAAGAAATTTAGCCATAGGATTTGCAACAAACGTTTTCTGGGATATCTTAGAGGCCAAATGAGTTATTCTAAACAAGTTTTAACATCAAAACCCTTGTGAATCAAAAGTACCCATTTCTTATGAACATAAACCCTAAATTTCAATTTCTCAACATTTGTTGTTTCTGGGCATGATTCAAGTATGGATTTGATCAATTAAACATGTAACAAACATAACACAACCATCTAATATACCAGAATCACTCTCATAAGAAAACGCCCAAATCATGCGTATGAACCCTAATTTGAAAAATGATTAATTGTTGTTTCTGGGTGGATTTGGTTGATAGAAATGGTTTAAGAATGATCATATGAACAATTTAACGCATCCATTTTATCAAAAAACACCCAAACATGATTACATGTTCATACGCTTATGCGTAGAACATAAAATCAAGCCTAGGGACAAATCTAACCATTGGATTTTAAAACAAATCAAAACCTATGTTTATATACTCACCTAGAGCGTTTAAACACTTACAAATTCGAATATTAAACCATGGATTTGAGTATTCAATCTTATGCGTGGGATCGGTTAGATGAGATATTAAATGTATGAATTTAATGTTTTTGAAAAATTGGTGAGGGTTTTTGTCAAGAATTAGTTTCAGCTTTTGACAACATTGGTCCCTCCACCTCAACCGTTCTCATCCAAAGTCCATAAGTTCCAATTTGGTTACAAATGAAGTATAGTTTTGGAAAGAAACTTTACGACGCTCCCCCTCGACTTAAGAAATAATGAAATTTTATAAATTTGAGTCCGGGGAGTGTCAATAAACCAGAAATGTGACCACCATGAACAAAGAAACAACCGGAATAAGGTAACATGCAAGTACAAGGTTTTATGAGACAGAAAAATATTTACTTTCTCCCCCTCAACATTTGACCAAAAAAATACTGAATTTTGAAAGCGAAAAGTGTTGACGGAAGAATTGTACTCACCATGTTAAAAGAAATATAGATAGAAGAATATTTTTGTAGTTTTATCAGATTTTATATTTTTTGTATTTTGTTTTTGAAAATATTTACAAAAGAGGTTTTGGTATTTGACTGGTTTTAAGATTGTTTTAAAAGTTCATCCAGTTCCTCTGGAGTCAAACACCTCATACCAATCCGGTGGACCAACTTAGTAAACCTAGCAGGAGCTAAGGCTTTGGTGAGAAGATCTGCCAGTTGGCATTCAGTACCCACAAAGTATAATTCAACTGTACCCTTTTCCACATGCTCCTTGATGAAATGATATCGAAGATCGATGTGCTTTGATATCGAATGTTGAACAGAGTTGCACGAGATGGCAATAGCACTTCGATTGTCGCAGTACATCGGGATTTTGTCAAATACGTAACCATAGTCTTTGAGTTATGTTCGCATCCAAATGACTTGAGCACAACACGCCGACATGGCTACATATTATGCTTCAGTTGAGGACAGCGATGTACAATCCTGCTTCTTTGATTGCCATGACACCAGTTTATCACCAAGAAATTTTAAAGCTCCTGAAGTACTTTTCAGAATCTAAGCAACTGCGTGATCGGCGTCACGAAAAAGCTATTAGTTCAAAATCGAGAATCCTTGGATACGGATCCCCAAGTTAATGGTTCCCTTGACGTATCAGAGAATTCTTTTAGCCTCAGAGAGGTGAGTTTCAGATTGGTCTCAAGCGATAACGGAGCAAAGATATACATCAAAGACAATATCTCTCTTGGTCATTAGATACATGAGAGACCCAATGATACTTTGGTATTTGGTAGGGTCAACCAATTTTCCATGCAAATCGGCGTCAGTTTCTTGGTATGTACCATTGGAGTGGCATAGGTGTCACAGTTTTGCATTCCATTTTTGTTTAAAATTTCAAGGGCATATTTGGACTGACTTAGAAAAATACCACGGGGTGATTGATGAACTTGAAGTCCTAGAAAGAACGTAAGTTCACCCATCATGGACATTTCAAAATGTTTTTTCATAAGTTTTGAAAAAGCGTTTGAGTATTTTAGATGTGTTGACCCAAAAATGATGTCATCCACATAAATTTGAACGATTAAAATGTGTGCCCCGTGATATTGTATGAAAAGTGTTGGGTCGACCGATCCTTTGACGAAATTATTAGCGATAAGAAAGGATGATAACTTATCATACCACGCCCGAGGGGCTTGTTTGAGACCGTAGAGAGCCTTCTTCAGTTTGTAGACGTGATTAGGGAACTCTAGATCAACGAGTCCTTCTGGCTGGCTAATTTAGACCGTTTCTTTCAGTTGTCCATTGAGAAAAGCAGTTTTGATGTCCATTTGAAAGACCGTTATGTTCATGTGAGCCGCGAATGCGAGAAAGATCCATACAACCTAAAGACGAGCAACCGGAGCGAATGATTCTTCAAAGTCAATACCCTCTTCCTGTCTATAACCCTTAGCCACCGACGTGACTTATTTACGATTACGGTTCCTTGATCATCAATTTATTTTTCCAAATCCATTTGAGACCAATGACGAAGACCCCTGTTGGTCTTTCAACCAATTCCCATACTTCAAGGCGTTTAAACTGATTGAGTTCTTCTTGCATGGATTCAATCCAATTGTCTTTGGTCATTGCATCTTTAATGTTTTAGGTTCAGATTGGAAAGCGGTGAGTGCATAAATGCAATGTTCACCGTCGTGTGAAGACGTTGTCTAGTTACGGCTGGTTGATTGGGTGACCAATAATGTTCTCAAGAGGATGGTCTTTCGTCCAATGATGTGTGGAAGGTTGGTGTTGATATACATTCGCAGTGGGAGGATTCAAATGGCTTGTAGATGATTCCGCAACATCGTGTGGCGGTTTCATTAGCAAGCGGATTGAAGAACTCATTTGGATCATAATCTGCGGTGGGGGTACTTCATTGTTCGAAAATCATCATTGGTTCGCGTCATTGGATGCAGCTTTGTTCAACTGTTGTTGTAGAATCAACGGTGGTGCTTCCTCAACAGTAGTTGTTGTAGCGGTGTATCGGTATTGGATTTTGATCGGGTTGAGAAGCGAAACATTTGATACACTGGAGCACGTTCATCAATATCATCACTAAACGAAGAGCAAATAGTCGTTCCATTTGACATTGAGTTAGTTGTAAACTAGGTTCGGTGATGATGGGGTTTGAGGGAAGTTTAAACGGTTATGACTGGGTTCCAAGCTGTTATGCTCAGAAGCCATTTCTGTAAGTTCATCAAAATTTGCATGAATCGTTTCCATAATCTCCCTTGTACGACGATTCCAGATCCGGTAACCTTTAGAGTTTTCACAATATCCAATAAAGACTCCAATGTCAGCTTTGGCTTTGAGCTTACCAAAGTCATCACGATCATTATTCGGATAACACAGGGATCCAAATACATGAAAGTGTTTGAGATGCGGTTTACGGTTGTGGATAAGCTCATAAGGTGTTTTGTTGTGGCGTTTGGTAATCATTGATCGATTCTGAGTGTAGTATGCAGTTGACACAGCTTCAGCCCACAAGTAATCTGGAAGTTTAGCATTTATTAACATCGTTCTTGCAGCTTCTACTAACGTACGGTTTCGTCTTTCAACAACTCCGTTTTGTTCCGGTGTTCGTGCAATGGATGTTTGATGCTCAATTCCCACTTTCTCATAAAATGCACGAAGAGTTTGATTGAAATTGATTCCTTTGTCTGCTGATTTGTCTGTGTTCGGAGCTGAACTTAAATTTTCGTGAGAAAGGTGATGATCATCTGTGAAGCTTGATCTTTACTTCGAAGAAAATAAACCCAAGTCCATCTTGAGTAGTCATCTACAGTTACCAAGATGTAGCGTTTGCCATTAATCATCTACACGCGCATCGGGCCACACGAATCCATGTGAAGAAGATGAAGCACATGCTGTGAGCTGTGTTCCACCTTTGAAGGAAAGTGAGAAAGAGTGCTTTTCCCTTGTTCAAAAGCTGAGCATAGGTGATCTTTAGAATACCAAAATCGTAGGAGACCTTCAACAAGTTTGTACCGTGCAAGATTGGTTACGGTTTGAAAGTTTAAATATGAGAGACGACGGTGCCATAGCCAAGATTTTGTAGATATTGCCTTTGAAAGTAGACAGATGGGAGATGAAGCAATCATGTCTTGCATTGAGATTGTATAAAGACTTGAATTGCGGGTGCCAGACATAAGATCGTTTCCTTGTAGATCACGAATGAAACAAGTTTTCTCCCGAAAAGCAACTTCCAAATCTCCATCACGAAGCTGACCACTGAGAAGAGATTGTGATCGAGGCCTTCCACATAATAAACCCTGCTAATTTCGATGTTATCATTGATGTAATCTCCGTAGCCCATGATAGGTGCGAAGTGATCATTCCCGAATCGGCGGTGCCAATGAACTTTGCAACAAAGTTTGATAACAGTTTAAGATTACCTGTCATGTGTCGGGAACATCATATCAACAATCAAAGGATGATCTGTATCACCTGCATTACACACAGACGACACAGATGGAATAGAAGTAGATGTGGAACCCGAAGAGTTAGAGGGTTCCGAAGCAGTTATAGTAGAAACACACATATTAATGATTTTAGGTATCCATTTAAATCCAAGTTTATTATGTAACCATTTCTGCCATCTCCAACTAGTCTTAGCTTTGGTCTTAGTAAATGCACTAGGTGATATGGTCTTCCTAGGAGGTGAAGGTGGTTGTATGTGTACATCAATGATCGTAGCCGGAACACTAGAGGGTGGTTTACCTAGCACAGACTTAGAAACATTAGTGGGCCTAGAGGTATTCCATTTTCTATTATTCCGCTTACGATTCAAGATAGTCTTAGCAACACATTTATCATGACAACCAGAAAACATGCTTTTATGACAACCAACACAAGAGGCTTCTAACAAAACATTAAGAGTACTTAAAGATTCATCATTCGTTACATCACTTTGTTCATTACATTTGTCAGGCCTTAATATCTAAAGTGGGTGAAACTTGAGTTTTATTCAAAGACCTAGGGTGTTCTTCTACTTCAGCATTCTTTATTGTTCTTTTCTTACGTCGCAACTTCTTATTCTTCCTTGTATTGCTCTAGGCGTGAAGTGCGAGGCGTTGGGAAAAGAGGCAACTATTCATGTTTTAGTAGAGGGAAGCACATTAGTTTCTTGTGGTTTGTCATTAGATGTTCTAGAGTCATTTTGAATCGTTTAGGTGCGTTACTACTTGTGTTACTATCCTATCTTTCTTAAGTTTCACAAACTCTGCTTTTAGATCATGGATTTTGTGTAACAAATCTAGATTTTCGAAGCAGTGAGTCCATCTCGTCGTAAAACATCTTTGGTGTACGCAAGATGATCATCAAGGTCTTTATCCGCTTTAGCACGAGTCTTTTTGAGTAAATCAAATATGACACCATATTCCTTTTTAACTTTTGAAATTTCTTGTTCATATTTTGAGATTTGACACTTCAAAGCCATATTTTCATCATCCAGTTGCTCAAGTTTTGGATTAAGAGTTTTGGTATGCAACTGGTTGATTTTGTTTTGCAAAGCGAGTTCACGATTTTGACAATCTTTTTGACACCATTGAAGACGACGTTTTGCATTTGAAAGCTCGCTTAACAATCGTTCATTTTCAACTTTTAAAGACTTGATTTGTGACACAGTATCAGTATTCTCAACAATTTCAACAGAATCAGCAGAGATATAATCAAATGCATATGCAACAGAATGTAATAACACAACATTATTGATATCAGCACAGATAACATCTTCCAAGAGTCGATCAACATCTTTTCTTAACATTTTCGTTTTATGTTTTGTATTTGAAATCGATGTTTCTGTTTGTTCAAAAACTCTTTTCATAATTCCAAGTTCCTTGTGAAAGTCCCTTTCCCAGTAGATTGCACACATTTTCAAATTTCGGACATGAGGTAAAATTCTTTTCTGAAAAATTTCTCTTTGTTCTCGCGCTTGAGGCGATTGAAAATGTTCAACTTTAATTTCAGAGTGGAATTCAATTTCACGTTCCAAAAGATTGATATTCGAAATGAATGTTTCAAAATATTTAAGAATTTGACATTTTTCGGTATTGTTTTACTTCAATCGAGTGAAGATAACGGACCATTAATTTGTGCAGAATTGGGTTGGGGACCAACATTAGAAGACTCAGAAATAGGCGTGATAACCCAAGGTGTGTTAGTATTATCCTGTTGTGCGACGAAAGTGATGGCTTTTGAATAGTTAAATGATTTGTTGTAAAATACGTTTTCCAATTTTGATTGACTCTCGTCTTCTGCATCTAATTCCTCTTGATGATTATATTCAACAACACTCATAATGGAATCATCAATTCTATGTTCTGCATTGTAAACTTCAGGATTTGGTTTGAATTCTCTATTTGAAAACTTTGGTTTGTAATTAGCAAGATTCGGTCCATATCCATTTGGATTTGGTTTAAAAGTAAACTTTTGATTAGTTGTGATTGACTCACCATGTTTATAAACAACATTTCGAAACTCTTTGAGTTTGTTTTGTAAGTCGATAATTTCTTCAAGATAGTCATCTATTCGTTTTGTTGAATGCTTTTTGTACTCAGAGAACTGTTTTTGACAAGTTAAAAACTCAGACTTGGCTTTTTGAGTTTCCAAAGTAAGAGCATTAAGTTGTTATTTATGATCATATTTCAGTTTTCTATTTGAGATAGCAAAGCATTCTTAGATGTGACTAGATCATGTATCTGTTGTTCTAATGATTTTTCGTTTTGGTAGGATTTAGCAAAAGCGACTTCAAAACCTTTTTCACGTTTTTCTTGTGTTTGAAAAATGTTGAGTTGATATTTTAAGCATTCATTATCCTTAGTTAACAGTGCATTTTTGTCCTTTAATTGCCTATTGATGTCCTTGCATATTTCCAGTCGGGATTCTTGGTCTTTAAGTAAGGTCATGAGCTCAATATCTAGATTAGACGAAAGTTCAGCTTGTTCAACGTGAGTCTCAACATGATCATTAGTCAGATCCTCAAGTATAACCACGGAGTCAACTTGATTATCAATGGTAACCATAAGGTCATCTTGATCGTCAAATATAACTACGGGATCTATTTGATTATCATCGGAATGAGATGTAGACGGCTCATGTTGAACACTCTGATCCTTGTCGGATGCAGATGTTGGCGGAGATATCGATCGATAATGAAAATAGTTTGATCGGTACTGAGACAAGCCGTCGGTGTCATACACTGGCGGGCTGTATCACTCATGTAGAGTTCGTGCATGTTTGCCATCAACATAAGCTGCAATAGCTGCAAGTCCTCCATATCATCATCGAATCTACATTTTCCATGAAGCTCTGTTCCTTGTTGGTAAGAGTTCCACCAGCTTCATCCTTAAGAGCCAAGAGTAAAGCCTCTTTGTGTTAAGCGTTGCCTCTTGTCCTCGGCTTTGGGCATGCATTAGCCAGATGACCCTTCTCATTACTGTTATAACAACAAAGACCATTAATCCCATTTTGAGCATTACCATGTTCAACCACTTGAGCTCTTTGTTGTTGTGGAGCACCCATGTTATTCCTTCCCATTGGATTAAACCCTTGACCACGCCCATCGGCGAACATTACCACGATTCGAACTTCAACCGTCCATTGTTAACAACAGGCACGATTCCTTGTGTTTGACGAGGTACGAATGCGATTGTTGGATTTGTTTGAATATCGGCCGAAGGCTCTAGCAATCATGACAAACCCTTGCTGCAATGCATCAAAAGCTTCTGTATCCTCATTAGATTCACTGTAAAGTGCTTGATCATTGTTGTTGTTGTTGTTGTATGGAACCAATTGAGTTTCTTGAGATTGGTGCTGTGACGGATCATATGGTGTAATTGTTGCAGTTGGTTGTGGAGGATTTGTGAAAGTTATTGGCAAATTCGGGAATTAAGGATAGCATACTTGAGCCCACAAAGCTAATTGTTGATTATCCGGAAGTGAAGGTGAAACAGGGAGTCCACGGATAACCCTTTCTTTTTCAACTTCTTTTTAATGGGGCTTCAAATAGTCGTACAACAATCCGTATGTAGCATAATGAAGATTCTAGCTTGACGGATGAATATGACATACTTTTCCCAATCAGGACCAAGACTACTCAGGAACTTAGTGTTGACAGCAATTCTTTGCATAATGATGTTATGTTTGTCCAAGTCATTGATGATATCTGAAAATTGATGATGATATGACTCTAATGTCTCCCCTGGTTCAATCATGAAGTGTTCATAAGCCAAGTAGATTTTGGATTCCATGTCTTCTTGATTGAGTTCAACGCCTTCCATGAGAAGATGAATATGCTCCCACATTGCTTTAGCAGTCTTTTGAGCATCAACACTTTGAAGTATCGGATTAGGTAATCCCAAAAGGATGTATTGCATTGCCAGTTCATTGGCTTCAAAGTGTAGAAGTTGATCAGTAGTGAGTTCATTAAGACTGACAATGTTGGTGACATCACCTCTTGGTGGATTAGCATTTGGATCTCCGGGTGTAATGAAGTAGGCATCTGAAACGGACCTTCCAGGATGACCTTCTTCAAGAACTTTCCATGTGGCTTCTTTAGATCACAAAACCTAAAGAACCTTATCACCCATTGATCGTAGTTTCCGGGAGTGAGCATTGGAGTTCTATCAAGTGATCCAGCCTCATGAATGGATTGTTGGCTACTTAAAGCTTCACACATCTTTGCAAACCAAGACGGTTCCTTCATAGTATTCCTGGATGGATGTTGATTGTGAAAGTTTGTGTAAGGTTGTACTTGAAGACTAGGGGGTGGTTGAATCATTTGTGGTTGAATTGTTC
Organism: Chrysanthemum makinoi; assembly: GCA_910596185.1. Classification (NCBI taxonomy): domain Eukaryota; kingdom Viridiplantae; phylum Streptophyta; class Magnoliopsida; order Asterales; family Asteraceae; genus Chrysanthemum; species Chrysanthemum makinoi. Next base: position 12,011,375 of record OU343219.1, read on the forward strand.
CTGGAGGAAATTGTTGTTGAAGTTGTTGTTGTTGTTGTTGTTGTAGTTGTTGATAAAATTGTTGTTGTTGATGGAGTTGTTGTTGTTGTTGAGGATACACATGAGGGAAGTAGCTAGAGTATGGTAGTTGAGACATCTTGAAACTTGTGTTGATGATGGATCTTTGTAGTCGAATGAAACTTTGTTGATGAAGAGTGCTTATGCGTAGAAAACCAGCTTAGGCAAAGAAATAGGCTTATGCGTAAAAACACCAACTTACGCGTAAGAATGACTTAGGCAGAAGAAATTAGCTTAGGCGTAAGACTAGCTTAGGAATGAAAAAAAACTTAGTTTAGGCGTAGACTAAGGGCTTAGTAGTAGAATACTTATGCGTAAGATTAGCTTAGGCGTAAGACTAGCTTAGTCGTAAGAGAATGCTTAGGCAGAAGAAATTCTACGCGTAAGTTTTAGCTTAGGCGTAAGATTAGGGTTTTTGCCCAAAAATCCTTTACACTTATTCCAGTGTAAGGGATATCCAAAGTCGAAGTGTTTTCAGGCTTATCCAAGCAAGAAAAACACTGAGTAACCAAGAGCACGAAGATCAAATGGAGGAGTTTATGCGTAACTTTAGGGTTTTACTATGCGTAGACTTTGCCAAAAAATAACCAAAACTGATTTTAACCACAACAATGTTTCTAAACCAGATTTTTATGATGAAAAAGCTTTAATATCACCAAAATAACACAAAAGTGTGAAACTTGATGATCAAGAACTCTTTTTGACCTTACGCGTAGAAATAACTACACGACTTAAACCAAGCTTAAAAACAAAGAAATACACGTAAAGTTTGAAACGTTTTGCCAAAAACTTAAACTTTAACACCAAATAACCTTTAAAGTACAAGAATCTTGAGTTTTAAAGTGAAAAAATTAAAGTTTTGAAGCGTTTGAAGATATGAATACCGAACCTTACGCGTAACATACTTAAACTTCAAAAACAAAATCGTTCACCCAACTATTTGGTGAATGATACCACTGTTAGGTTCCCATTTATGTAACACAAGCATCAATATGAAGAAATGAGGTAAATAAAGATCGGATGAACACACACACACACACACTTATACAAATGACTATGTGAAATGATAAGCTTAGGATAAATGTGAAAGTGAACAACCAACCTTCAAATGAAGGTTTACAAGGCTATTTATAGGAGAGGGAGCTAGGGCAACACTCCTAGTCCCTTCCTTTCCTTATTGGATATGGGCCAAGGCTTATGGACTTTCTACATAAGCCTTGCCTTTAATACTAACATAAAAGCCTAATTAAGCTAACTATTACATATTAATTACTAACACTTGTAATCTAGTTTAGGAGTGATTCCAACAATAAATATCACCTCATTGATAAAATGACCAATAATGAAAGATAAAAAATAAGTGCAACAATTGATCCTATAATTGAAGACGACGATTACAAAAAGTCGTGTTTATATTCAATGAGTGGCTCTCACAAAAATTTTGTACATGTAACGTCGGCGACACAGCCAGAAAAAGAGTTTTTGTCAAATGGATAAATGATTGCCACCGAGTAACAGAGGAAGTTGGCCAAGTCCAAAGGCCACCATAAAGCCCCGAGGCTCTGAGTCTAACTTAAAGACACGTAAATAAATAAAAGTGCTCTTTCGGGAGACAACCCGAATTATCCCTTTCATTTATTTTATTTCCATTTCTATTGGGTTTTGTGTTTTTAACCATTTTTGCAGGAAAAGCGAGAAAAGTTGCTGCTGACATCTTGAGAGGGGACTGATCGTCCTGATTCTGGCGTAACTCATTCTTATGGTTACACCATAACATACTTTTCAGTAGTTTCTCGAGCATTACCAATTACGCTAATCCCATGCAACGGTTAAGCCGTAGCTACACTCTTGTAGCGTCGCCGGGTTTTGCACTAATTACGGCGTAACTCCTTATAGGAGTTCTGACGTAACTATCCTCTGTAACACTTCTTTCTTTTTAAACACAATAACCTTGTATTAATTTTTAAATGAACTTTGTGGGTATGTTCCATGTAAGCCCTCACGAGACTACACTTGTCCACTTGGGACACCAAGTGGTTTAAAAGGCTTGTTGCATGCGCTAAATGCAACCGTGATTCCTATGAAAGTGAGTTAGGTTTTTTTTTCATTTTTCTTTTTCTTTTTTAGAATTATGCTTGCCGGTAGTCTGATTTCAGGGATTGAAGTTTGCTCGTGGATGCTTATACGAGGGCACGATTCTTTTCGTGGGCCTTCTTTCTTTTTGGAGCAAATTTCAGGGAAGTTCTCGCTCTAATTCTACTTTTATCTTCACCTTTATTTAACGCTTAGTACAAAAGGGACTTTGTACATTTCAAGAGGGGGGACGGGAGTAGAAGTGTCTCTTGAACTTTATTTTGCCCTCGTTTTTCTAGTTATTTTGAAAAATTATGCTATTTTTTAAAATTTTGACATGTTTTTCTTAGCCTAACTAGATTAGACCTTAGCCGAGCACATTATAACCCTTGATATTATATGGTGAGATTAGCCTTATCCGTTTCCAAATTTTTACCCAAAATCTACCAAATTATGAGTGTCCCGGTAGCTTGTAAACTTTAGAACTTGGCCTTTGCATCATTTCGAGACCATAGATGAGGTATGTTGAGTTAGCTCGGTGTATTTGGACTTTTCAGTTTAAGAAGACAATATTATAGGATTATCACCCAAATAGCCTATCATTGTGTGTCTATCGATTAGTTACCTCGACTTCTCGACCCCCCACGTTAAACCCTTTGTTGCACTCACCTTTAGTGCAAAATACCCCTAGATATACCCTTCTGAGCCATTCCTTTCATTTTGTTCACCCATCATATTGTTTTGTTACACCCATACACCTTAGCCTACCTTCTAGTCTTTATTTGTAATTGGGAAGTCATTGTTTGCCTAACTTCAAGGTTCAAGTGGAAAGGTTCGGGAATCACGCTTTCGTAGACGACATATTCTTAAAAGATCATTGAAGACCCCCCAAATTCTCATATTGTTAATCTCAAGTGGGGGGATGTTGTGTTTAGTTGTTATGTTTAATTAAAAATAAATAAAAATAAAAATAAATAGTTATTGTTATTTAATTGATTGTAAAGTGGGAAGTTATAAGCACTATGTTATGAGCTTACTATAAATTTAGTATCGAGGAGGCCACCTCGGTCACTTTTGAAGAATGGAGTTGGTAATGTGCCCATCATGACGTCCTCTAATGGCACATCTACCTGGTATTATCATGATCCGGTTTCTTAACTTCTAAACTTGAAATTTGGATGAACGGTAAGTGGTTATAACTTGGTTATAGATTTAGACTATTTGATTGATTTTATTTTACACCAATTTTATCCCATGTCTTATCCTACCCTTTAGTCATGAAGCGTGTCTAGGTGATCCAGCGAGCAATCTTTGGTTTCTTGGCTATGGATTTGGTCATGTATCATTGATTTTGTCCACTTCACCGTGACATGTTAGTAATGACAACTCACCCATAACCTTTGACGTGTCTATCCATATTGCCTTCAAGAATTGTTTAGACCTTAACTCTAGTGGTGGAGATTTGTGTAACCGCCAAGCTTATGATAGAATACATGCTATGATGTGCGATGAGTGATCACCCCAAAATTGACACTTAGAATAGTTGAGAGATTTGAGTGTTTTGTTCCCATTTCGTGAGGTGTTCGGCCTTGTTTTATTCTAGCATAAGGGATTTGTAAACTTATATTTTTCAGGTAACGGGAGATATCTTTTTAGGAATCTATCTAATAAGGTCTACTTGAGGGCAAAAATAATCCTGAATATTAAGTGTCAATTTCCCCTGATAATGCTCGTATTTTATATCATTTATATGGATTTACGCTTGTTTTCCTCTATATTTTACTTTTAGGTAAACTTATATTTTCCAGGTAATGGGAGATATCTTTTTAGGAATCTATCTAATAAGGTCTACTTGAGGGCAAGTAGAGTTCAAGTGGGGGGATATTTGATAACATCAAATAATCATGAATATTAAGTGTCAATTTCCCCCGATAATGCTCGTATTTTATATCATTTATATGGATTTACGCTTGTTTTCCTCTATATTTCACTTTCAGGTAAATTACGAGCATTGGAGCTAATGAGACGCGGATTTGGAGAGTCTATTGAAGATATATGATAGTATGCTCATTTTGAAGATGTTTCGGCGTAACTCTCCTCTCACATTAGCCGTAAGGCGTGGCTCAAAAACCAACTAAACTGAAGATTACGGCGTAACTCCTTCCTAGGATTACATCGTAACTAACTAGGTCAAATGATGTTCCGCACCGCTGCAAGCTACGCCGTAACTAATTCCACAAATACGGCGTAACCATGATTTATTGAAGATATGGCGTAACTCATTCACGATGTTACGCGTAACCAGGCTTTTCGAGCAAATTACGAAGAAATGGATGTTACGGTAGTAACTCTCAACTTAAGTTATGCCGTAACGGATCGGCCTATAAATACCGCCCAAATTCCAGCATTTCTATTCATTCACTTCACACACCAATTTAGAAAACGTGGGTAGAAGGTTGAAGGCAGATCTTATGGAGCATACGGAGCCATCTCCAAGGGAGAAATCACTCCCTGCGATAAGAATTAGCATTTTATCATTTCTTTACTTTCAATTCATGTATTTCGACATGTTAAACATTGAATAGATTGTTTTAGTTAATATGAGCGACTAAGAACCTCTGGTGCTAGCCTAGTTATGATTCCTTGATTGTTTTGTTTATGTTTACATTGCTTCCGTATAATTGTTTCTAGTGTATGCATGCATAGTTTGTTGGTAGCTACCCTTTTTTCGGTAGTTTTGAATGGCGGTAGTGGCTAGTTACTAAGGAGATATGACCAACTGAACCTAAGTAGGTAGACTGAGTGGGAAGGGTAAGAATTGACCAACTGATGACCCTTCTTCGCTTGTGCGATTTGACCAACTGATCACCTACCGTTTGGATGAACTTAAGAAGTTAGGGATGATTGTTTAAGATGCTAGCGCCTGGGCACTCATTGTTACAAATCTTGCATGTAGCGGTACTTAATGACTTGGCTTAGGGACTAAAAACAACGGACTTTCTAGGGTCACCCGATGATCTCGGTGGAAACCTTGCGATAGGTTAGGACGAACTGACCAAATGCTGTCCTAGCGACTTTTTCCCCCACTTGAAGCAATTGGATGTAATTAAACATGAACTTAATATGATAGGAAGATTAACTAGGTTAGCACACTTCTCCTCTATTGATCACAACCCTCGCCTTTATTTGCTTTCTTTCTTTTATTTTCTAGTTGATGACGTACCCTCTGATCAGGTCGAAGGACTCCCCTTCGACCTCATTTGAATTTGCATTACGAAGACCCAATTCTTTCTTCATAAGTCATTGGTGGCGTAAAATCATTCATCTTTGACATGGTTACCAGTTGGGAATTCGCCAACCGAAGGCCTATGCCCTTCGGGGTCTTCTCTTGAAGACACTAAAACAAAGAAGAACATTGACTTGGTCTTCCCCCACGTTCCCACTATCTCCTTAGCTTCCCCGCCAAGACAGAGAGAGTGGGAATGAAGCCCTAGCGGTTACCAAAAATCATGGGACACCCCCATTATCTCCGAAACGTGCGCAAACACTCTCCAAGCTTATTTTTCCATTGATAAATAGGTTGGACGAGTCATTTCAATGGTATGTTCACTCACCACAGTATTTCACATATTCTAAATTACTTACAACACATATCACATACTTACTCTCACGCCGGATGTGGTTCGCAGGGTCCAACCCCTGCGCAATCACTTAACGAAGTGTCTACTATTTCTTATTGCAGATTGGCTACAATTTTGGTGCAAGCATATCACCCCTCATACCCTTTGATCATCATCGAAGGCACAGTGCGTATGAATTATTGTACAATCGGTGCCATCCGTGGGACCTGCTACAATTGGTCTCGTTATTCCAAACTTATAACCAGTCAATCGCGCTCACTACTTTTACGGCATGAATCAAGGAAGAGAAGATACTCCCCCTCTGGGTTTCTCGACCTTGACACCAATCCCACTCAAAGATCCTAACAACCTTCCCAACATAACCGCGTCCACTTTCACCACACGATCTCACCAGAAGTAACACCGAATAATCATGCTTCGACATCGGCTAATCCAGAACCGAATCGTCCTGCGTTCGAAGCTAACATCGAAGCGCTAGAGTCCTTATTGACGGCTCGAAGGAGGCAAGCTCGGAACGTAGAGATGCGGAGGGAGTTGGAATACTCTAGTGATGAGTATGACGAAGAGATAGAAATGGAGACTAGGCCCTCGGCTCCTGGGGCTACACGCTTAGTGCTGAGGATAGGATCTCCGGGAAGTCGAAGGCCGAGTGGAAGATCGGTGGGTTTCAGAAGATGTTCGAGAGGGCTCCGATGAGAGAGAAGGAATTATGGAAGGTTCCAATGGGAGGAGTCACCGGAGGGAGACTACGGAGGTTAACTTGCCACCACTCTTGGCAGCCCATCTGGGGAGAACTGAAGCATGGGTTACGTTGCAGCCTTCTCACGCATCCGGCATAGAAGGCAATCCACCTCAAATGAATGGGGGAGGAAATCTTCCTCCTCATGGTATGTAGCCTCCTTTTCAGGCTCAATCTTATCCCCATGGGGTCTACCCCCCACCTAATGGGTAGACTAGCAACTCTAGCTTTCCTCAACCATATGGAAACATGCCCTACGGGCAACCTATGGTATACCCTCCGTACCCTGTAGGAAGTTACCCATATTTTATACCTCTTGCTTACCCTTCTTATGTTAACCAAAATCCTGTCGGAGTGCCCCCGAACCATAACCCATACAATGCTGCCCCCACTTACATGCCACCTTACAACTGCCTCTATTCGGAGCCCATGGGTTCCAAAACACTTTTCGTAAGATGGATGGAGGACTACCATCTACCCGACGGGTTGAAAATGCCCGTACATATTGGTACTTATGATGGGAAGGGGGACCCGGATAATTTCTTGCGTCTGTCAAGGGGATATTAAAATGCGAAATGGGTTATGCCGGTTGCTTGCCACATGTTCCACGTATACCCTGCGAGACTCCGCTCGTATATGGTGGAATGGGCAAAAGGAGTAGCATAGTGAATTTGGATGATCTCAAGGCCAAGTTTTGATCACACTTTAGCCAGCAGAAAAAGTTCACAAGGACTCACCTGACAGTACACAACATCAAGCAGAGGGAAAACGAGAGCACCAGGGCTTTTGTTACTAGATACACTGATGACACCTTGCATATTTTGGTTCTGCACGAAGACTAGCGCATCTCTGGTTTTGTGCACGACCTACAAAACAGAAGTCCGGTGAAATTCCTAATCACTGACCTTCCCGCAACATACAAAGGCTTAATGGAGAAGACGTATACCTGGATCGAGGCCAAATAAGTGTCCACTAATGGGGCTCCGATCGAAAGTAAAGAAAGTCACAGCAAGATCCCAAAGCACTCTTCGTGGGAAGGGTCCAAGAATAGAAACAAAGGCAGGGACAGGTTCACACCCTACAATAAAAACATCAACCACGGACTCTTGGCAAATCTGTCTAAATCTCCAAGGGAAATACTTGCTACGAAAATGGCTGTGAAGGCCTTCGATCCCCCCCCCCCCCTCGTCTGGCAAGTAGAGGAAGAAGCAGGGATACATCCAAGTATTGCTATTTCCATGACGACTACGGGCATGACACCAACAGTTGTGAGAGCTCAAAAAATAGATAGAAGAGGCCGTGAAGTCTGGCCAATTGGGACATTTGGTGAAGGGAATAAAGAAAGGTAAAGAGAAGGTCTCCAACACACAGTTAGGGAAAGATACCACACCGGCCGAAGCATCAGAGAAAGGGTTATGCGGGGTAGGAGATGTTACGTTCCCTTCGATCACTAGCAGGGTTCTCTCGAATGACCCCATGGTCATCAAAGTCTTAATTTCCATCAAGGAAGTGAATAGAGCCTATTTAGACTGCGAAAGCTCCTGCGAAGTCATCTATGAGCATTGTTTTCGAGCTCAAGCCTTCGATAAGGTCAAGAGAGTAGATTCAAGGTACCTTTGGTGGGATTCTCAAGGGAGCATTCATGGCCTCTGGGAGAAGTCCCTCTAGAGGTTACGATTGGAGAAGGGAGGCTAAAAAGGACAGAAACCTTGGTTTTCGCGATAGTAAGGTCTGCAATCTCCTATAACCTTGTTAATAGGGAGAACGCAATCTGCGAAAATGGGTATTATTGTCTCCACCATACATGCTGCGATCAAATTCCAAACACCCTTCAATATTGGAGCGGTTTTCTCCGGTTACAGCGAAGAAGCCTACAGATGTAGGCAAAAGGGTCATACAAAGTCCTGAAGAGGCTCCGAAAGATATTCTCAGCTGCACTGATGATGAAGAACACATTGTAGTAAACGACCTCCATCCTGATCAGACGATGGTCATTGGAAAGCAGCTCCCTGCCACCTTAAAGGCAGAACTGTAAAAGTTACTAAGGGCTAATGCGGATGTCTTCGCATGGACTTACTCTGACATGACGGAGGTCCCCAGAACCCTCATCATAGATGGAAAGCCCTTCAGCACTGAGCACAAGCTTAACGAGTTCAAGCACATTGAACCTATCAAGCGAAACGTCGAGCCTTGCACCCGAAAGGAATGCAAAAAATGCAAGGAGGTGGATGAGCTCGTAAGCAACAGGTATACTCGGGAAGTAAAGTATCAAACCGGTTAGCCAACCCGGTGATGGTTAAGAAGCATGATGGAGGGTGGCGAATATCGTGAGACTTCACCGACATCAACAAGGCGGTCCAAGGACTGTTATCCTCTACCGAAATTGATTGGAAGGTGGAATCCTTATCGGGTTCGGATGAAATGTTTTCTGAAACTTACAAAGGTTACCACCAGATCTGAGATAGAAGAGGACGAAGAGAAAACAACCTTTTTACAGAAAGGTATTGCTACAAGAAGATGCCCTTCAGTCTGAAGGATGCAGGTGCTACCTACCAAAGGCTAGTGGAGAAAGCCTTCAGCAAGAAGATAGGTTAGGAACCTCAAAGCATATGTAGATGATATGGTCATCAAGAGTAGAACGGAGGAGGACATGCTCTCCGACATAAACGAAACCTTTGATCAACTTCGCGCCATTAACATGAAGTTAAACCCCAAAAAGTGTTCCTTTGGCGTGGAGGAAGGATAATTCTTGGACACCTGATCACAAAGCAGGGTATTAAATCCAACCCTTCAAAGGTTAAGGCCATCACAGACTTGCAGGCTCCTAAGTCCCTCAAGGATGTACAAATTTTGAACTGAAAAGCTAGCACCCTCGGATTCTTATCGAAGGGTGCGATGCAGATCCTTGCCACACTAAAAGGATGCACGGATAAAAAGATGTTTCAATGGAGCACAAATGCAAAAGATTCCTTTAAAAAGCTCAAGGAGTTCATGAAAATTCTACCTATACTTACCGCCCCAATCAAAGGCGAAGTGTTGTTTCTGTACATCGCAGCCTCCTTCAAAAGCATCAGTGCTGTTTTGATAGCGGAAAGGGAAAATAAGCAAATCCCTATCTACTATGTTAGTAGGGTTCTATAGGGAGCTGAGATAAATTACCCAGAGTTGGAGAAGTTAATCATGGCTTTGGTTCATGCTGCGAGGCGCCTTCGAAGGTACTTCCAGGCTCACCCCATAACCGTGCTCACTGACAAGCCAATTAAGCAAATACTTTCAAAGCGAAATCTGAAGGATAGCTAAATGGGCCATTGAGCTAGGAGAGCACAAAATCGATTACAAGGGTAGGAACTCGGTAAAAGGGCAAATCTTGGCAGACTTCTTAGCGTAAAACACCCTCCAAATCGGCGGGACAACAAAGTTGCTGACAAGAAGCTTGCGAAGACGGTCAAAGGGTGGAAGCTTTACACCGATGGGGCCTCCACTCGACGATTAGGTGCGGATTGATGCTAGTAAACCCTAAAGGAAAGGAGTATACTTATGCACTCCAACTCGAATTTGATGCTACTAATAATGAAGCGCAGTCTGAAGCCTTTCTAGGGTATCCACTGGCTAAAGACATGGAGGTAGAAGACTTGGCTATTTTGTTGACTAACAACTAGTGGCCAACGGATCAAGGGCTCCTACAAAGCAAGACAACTGTCAATAAGCAGACTGACAAAGCCAAGGAGATGCTCGAAGGATTCACTTCCTACGACATAAAGCATGTTAGATGAAACCAAAACAAAAAGGCGATGCATTTAGCAACCGGCATCAATGGCATTCGCTCACTTAACTAAGGAGGTTACGGTGAAAGTATTGGCGAAAGGTCCATCGTCCGAAAGGAGGTGTCTGATGTAATACTGGAGGAAGAGTCAAATTGGATGACTCGATCGAGAGTACTTAATAAGTGGCATACTGGCGGAGGATCAGAAGCTAGCACGAAAGGTTCGCATCAAAGCACCACAATACAGGATCATGGGGAACTACCAATACCGAAGGTCTTTCTTGTCTCCATGGCTCCGTTGTGTAGGACATAGGAAAGCCTCCAACATAATTCAAGAAGTGCACAAAGGGTCTTCCGGTCTACATGCAGGACCTCGCTCTGTTGTTTCTAAGATCATGAGGATAGGGTACTATTGGCCTTCGATGCACAGGGACGCAGTGGAAATTATCCAGAAGTATGAAGCCTGTCAAATCCACTCAAAAGTACCAAGGCTACCAAAACAAGATATGACCTCCATGACATCCGCATGGCCTTTCATTAATGGGGATAGATATCGCAGGCCCTCTACCGATAGCTCCAGAAGGGGTAAAGTTCTTGGTCGTAGCCATCGATTACTTCACAAAACGGGTCGAATCCAAGCCCTTAGCATCAATCACAGGGAGGCATATGGAAAATTTTGTGTGGGAACACATCATTTTCCAGTTTGGAGTACCCTATATCATCATTTCAGATAATGGGAAGCAGTTTGCTGAAGGAGTGTTTACCGTGTTTTGCAGAGGCCTGAACATAAAGCAGTCCTTCACCTCCGTTTACCATCCTCAAGGTAACAGACAGGTGGAAGTTACTAACAGGGACATCATCCAAGGCATAGAATGAAGGCTCGGTTACAGCAACCATGGTTGGGTGGATGAGCTACCTCAAGTACTCTTTGCCCACAGAACGTACACAAAGTCAAGTCATGGGGAGACACCTTTTAGCTTGACATATGGCACCGAAGCTATCATCCCTTCGGAAGTAAGTGTCAAAACAGAACGAGTCATGAACTTCGAAGCAATAGACAACGAAGAAACACTCCGCAGCAATCTGGACCTACTCGAAGAAAGAAGGGAAATAGCCTCGATCAGGGAGTCTATCCATAAACAAAAGATTAAAAAGTACTACAACAGAAGGGTTCGACCTTCGACATTCAAGCCAGGAGAATACGTTCTCCGACTCAACAATGCAAGTAAAGTGAGTATCGGGGTAAACTAGGGCCTACATGGGAAGGGCCCTACGTCGTAACGGAAGCATATGGCAACGGATCCTACAAGCTAGATACCCTTGATGGAGACGCTATTGATAGGACTTGGAATGGTACTACCCTTCATAAGTTTTACATATGAAACTTACAATGTCCAAGGACATTTTTTAATTTGCTTTCAATCAATGTATTTGCATTCTTCTCAATTGGGGAAAGAAGCGTTAATGGTAGCCGTCTAGTATTCATTTCTTAAAATGATGTAATCCTCCCTACCCACTTAATGAAATAACACATTTCCCTCAAATCTCTTGTTTCGTTCAATGCAACAAAGATTTGTCCACCAAGTCGTTTTATAAGTTTCAATGTCTAAGGGATGTACAAAGACTAACAATACGTCTTGCTCATATGCTTAACATCCATCTCAACTTAACATTAACTTTCCTACATGGTCTTAAGGTATTCCAAGCCTTTTGCTACCCAAAGGATTAAGATGGAGTGGGTCGCAACCCTCTCACACAATTAAATTATACGATTGCTATATTCTTGGTGAAGAAATTACACACAATGAGGCTATGCATCTACCATACGCCTTAGGTTGTAAAACTTTTATGTGCAAATGAAACGTAAAGAGAAGAATCAAAGTTAAGAAAAATATAGGCCCTAGTGGCCATCATGTAGATATTCATTTATGACTAGTCTAACTAGTCCAACAGGCCATAGCCTTAACGATCAGCAAGCAAATATTGTCTTAGGCCGTAGCCTTCACCAAATACATAAAAGTAAATTGTTTCATCAGGCATCATGCCTGGAAAGAGACACAAAGACATATTGTTTAAAACAGGGTACATACCACTCTGGAAGATCAAATTATTACCACATGGTAGCCTTCATCATACCTTGGAATGTGTTGGATCAGCATAACACGGGGATGGTGACTTCTCGGGAAGGAGAAGCGGTGAACTCTCCTTGGCTTCTTTGCCAACAGGTCCTCAATGGAGGCCGTTGGGTCCTTCGTAGCCTCAACAAGGAATGGGAACTCCGCAGTGGATAAGGCATTGCCTGCATCATCGTATTCCTGCCCATGGGTTGCCCTATAGTATGGAACACTTGCAAGTTTCACCGGTTCACCTGTCTTGGCCACTTCCTCCAGAGTAGTACATTTGCCATGAAAAATGGTTGCATTCACCAACTTCCCAATCATTATGCCCACATCATCACTATGGTACAACACCATAGCAATGTAGGGGATGACTTTGGTCACCAAATCAACCCTGTCTTTCTTAAGCATTTGCAGACGAAGATCCAACCCATCCACCTTTTCCCTAAGCTTGATCTCTTGGTCAATCAGCTTGGCCATCTCATCTTCAAGGCCTCAACACTTGGTAGTCAGAATGGAAATTTGCTCTTTGTAGCCTATGACCTTCGCACCTTGAGAGATAGCTCTTTTCGGCCTGGCTTTCGGCTAACTGATAATATGAAATTAGCCTGATCTTTTATATATCAAATTCTCGTGTTTATGGCCTCATTTTTATTAATATGGTCCTTAATTCGTTCATATTCGTTCATATTTGCATTTCAAGATAAATGAGACGTTGGAGCGGAAAATAAGTGATAAAAGGCTAAATATATGTTCTGAAGATCGATTTACGAGGGCCTATGAATTATTTGTCAAGGTTACGTCGTAGCTGTTTATTATGCTACGGCGTAAATATGATGCTTTGAAGCGTAACCAACTCTTAAGGTTACGTCGTAATTATTTTTGTGAAGGTTACAGCGTAACATGGTAAAGTAGTTATGCCATAGAGATAATGTCGGAGTGGATAATCATGAGAATACGAAGGATTACGGCGTAACTTGGATAATTAGTTACGTCGTAATTAATTACTTAAAAGTTTTGAAGTCCGGGACTGAAGCGACAAGTTAAAATTTATTTTATTCACTTCAAGGACCAAGTATAAATATATCAAGAACGACGAGGGGCTAAAACCATAAATATCTTATAAGTAATATAAAGGCTTTTGGACTTAATTTGAATCCACGCACTACTTCAGGGGCCAAAAGCGTCAACTAGTGCAATAAAGTTTCATTAATTTTGGAGGATAAGAAAAAGTACGAAGTTGGTGCATTCACTATTATTCGGCGTAACTAATAAATTTGATTACGACGTAACTAATAAATTTGATTCTGACGTAATTATTCGAGATCCGATTTCTTTGCGTTGTCATTAGTTACTTGCAGTAATTAGCCTTTATGGTTACTTGTAACCATCAGGGCCTATAAATACTGCCCTAAATCGCATTTTTAAGCATCTCTCTTCACCTCTCCTAGGGGTTTATTAGCTCTACATCAAGTAATTTGTATCAAACATTTTGTTCAATTCAATTTATGATTTATTCATTTTTGTTGGTATGATTTATTATATGTTTGGCTAAGCACCCTGGTGCTGGCCTAGTTATGATTCCTTAAATGTTTTGTTTACGTTTATATTACTTTCGTATAATTATTTCTAAGTGTATGCATGCATAGTTTATTGGTAGTTACCCTTGTTTCGGTAGTTTTGAATGGCGGTAGAGGCTAGTTGCCTAGGAGATATGACCAACTGACCCTAGGTGAGTAGACCGGTAGGGAAGGGTAAGATATGACCAACTGATGACCCTTTCTACTTGTGCGATTTGACCAGATCACCTACCGTTTGGATGAACTTAAGAATTAGGGGGTGAGTGTTTAAGTTGCTAACGCCGGGCACTCACTATTATAAATCTAGCATGTAGCGGTACTTAATGACTTAGCTGGGGACGGGAACAACAAGACTTAGGAGGGACACGACTTCTCTTGTGGTGGCATCTTTCTTTGAAAGGTTAGGGCGAATTGACCAAATCTTGTCCTCGACTTTGACCCCACCGAAGTAATTGGAAGTCGGTAGGCGTAGACATAACTAGCTAGGAGGATTAACTAGGTTATCACCACTCTCCTTCATTGATCGCATTTCTTGCCTTTATCTGCTTTCCTTTAATTTCCTTGTTTTATTAGTTAGTTTTATTATTTCAATCTTAAAAGCAATTAAAATCGTGACATAGACTTAAGTTAATTTCAATTCCACGTAGCTCTTGGGGCGACCTCGGTTTTACCGAATACTACACTACACACGACGGTACTGCCGTTAGTGCATTAGGGTAGACCATAGGTATAATGAGTAATTATAAATATTAAAACACGGGTAAATCATGCATCAAGTTTTTGGCTCACTGTCGTAGGAGCTATTTTAGAATTTAATTTAAGTTTTTCTTTTCTTTCTCCTATTCTGCTGTTTTCTTTGTTTCTTGTGTGCATTTCAGGTAATCATGGAAATGGAGCTATATTTTGATAATATGATATTGGAAGAATCTTTGGCTTGAAAAGGATAGAAAAATTTTAAGGAATCGTCAATCTTGGATAACTTCTACGAGATCGCCTTCCCTAGAGCATTTATTTTAATCTTCTCAACCATATACCCATGGTGATTATGTATCTCCTCAAGAGTATGATGAATTGGACATGGATAACATGACAATTCATGAATATGAATTATATATAGCCAACCGATGTCAAAAGAAGAACAGCTGGAATAATCACACTCACAGTTTCACATCCGATTTTAGTGATTATTCATATAACACTCCTGATCCTGAACCTGAAGATAGAGAGTTAATGATTGCAAGAGCGTTGGATGATTTGTTCAGAATTAGAGCTGAAAACCTTCAACGCATGGAACATGAAGAGACTCATGATGAGTCGGTAATGAAAAATTAGATGTAAACCTTGAAAGTAAGGACCTTCTTGACTCTCCTATTCCCCCTATTTCTAACATTTTTCCTAGTGTTTGTGAGCGAGGATATAGATGATGTCGACATCGACACTACCAAAGAGGAAGAGGAAGTCGAGGAGGAATGTGATGAATGGAATTTATATGACAAGTGGGATATCACGATTGAGGATGTTGAAAGGCTTAGGAAAATTCTAACACTTCCCATGCGTCATGAACCTATTCCTGAGCTAGTAATGCAACCCACGACATCACATATCACACCTACCTCGGCGATTTTTATAGCACCAACTACCGACCCAGTTTTGGATGAGCTTGCAAGGGAATTAGAAGATAAGATCTTGGACACTTCAGTGGTTGACGAGGAAATTTACGTAACATTTAAGCCGATTAACGGGCACATCATGAGGTGAACCAATCATCAATGCCATTAACTAAAGCGGGTAAGGTATGCGGGGAAATGACATCTCACGCAAAGTATGATCATAATTTATCATTTTCCCATCCCATAGCAAATTCACACCCTCATGGTGTTTATTGCTATTTTCACCCATACTTGATTTCAAGTGAGTGGATGAACACCCTTTTACTTAGTAAATAAGGGTGGAGTCAAGCTAAGTGACTCGGACAAAACAAGTGCTTGGTGGGAGGCACCCCATGCCTATCATTTCTTTTTCATTTTGTTAGTATAGTAGGGTTTTATGTTTTGACCATTTTTGCGAGAATCGGAGAAGATTGCATCAGTAACATAAGCGGGGACTGACCTCGACCACGATTCTGGCGTAACTCATCCCAATGATTACGCCGTAACATATCTAAGTAGCAATTCTCTCAAGAGCATTACCGATTCTGCGTAATCCCATGCTGTGGTTGCGCCGTAGCTACCCTCCCGAGCGTGCCAGGTTTTGCCATAATTACGTGTAACTCCTTGAAAGAGTTACGGTAATTATCCTCGATTCAAATTTTTTCTATAATAACACAATAACCTTGTATTAGTATTTTAAATGAACTTTGTGGGTGTGTTCCTGTAAACCCTCACGAGACTTCACTCATCCACTTGAGACACCAAGCGGTTTAAAAGGCTTGTTGCTGCGCTAAATGCAACCGTGATTCCTCTACGAAAGTGAGTTAGTTTTTCATTTTCTTTTTATTCTTGTTGTTTTCTAGTATGATGCGTTTAGTTGTCTTAAGTGAATTCAGGTTATTAAAGTTTGCTCATAAATCTCAAAGCGGGACACGTTTATACGTGTCTCTTCGATCATGCCGAGCAAATCACGAGGAGTTTTCTGTTCCAATTCTAACCCTTCTTATCTTTCATTTATATGCTTAAGTATGACCCAAGTGGGGGAAGGGATTAGACATAGACACCCGCTTGATTTTACTTGCCCTTATTTTTCTAGTTTTTGATGAAAAGTGTTTCATTAATAAAATTTTGACATGTTTTTCATTACTTAATTGGATTAATCTAGATTGAGCACACCTACCCTATATTTCCATTGTGTGAGGATAAGCCTTTCCGTTTTCCCCTTATACATAAATCCATAAAATGAGTGCCGTCTTGTGGTAGTAGACTTTAGAACTTGGCCTTGTATATATTTTTGAGACCATTATCATGAGCATTACACTGAGGTAACTTGGTGTGATCGGTGCAGCTAGGATATAAGGAAATTTTAGGATTAAACCAAAATAGCCCATATATGTATTGTGTTTATTGACTCTTCACATTGATCAGTCAATCCCCCTGTTAAACCCTTTTTGTTGCACTCACCATTAGTGCAAGATACCCCTAGATACACCCTTCAGAGCCATCCCTTTCATTTTGTTCACCCAATATATGTTTTTTCGTTACACCTATCGCCTAGCCTACCTTGTAGTTTCCTTATGTCCATGGTTCGGGCGTTGTTGGTTAATTTTGGTTCCACTAGTGAAAGTCGCGGGTTTTGAATAAAGGGTTTTGGAAGAAAATCGGGTTTAGATGATAGTTGATCTCAAGTGAGGGGATACTTTTTATGTTCATATCGTTTATATCCATGTATACCTTGTCTTGCATAAAAAAAAAATGAGTGAAAAAAAAGCATGCAAGCAAGTGTTTCATCTATAATTAGTGTTTTCTCTTGTTCAATGGCACAAATTTTTACAAATCTGTTTTGTCTTACGGATAGAATTAGAAACCCAAACATTTCTATCTACCTTTCAAATTTTATATTCAGGTACAATGGGACATTGTACATTTCAAGTGGGGGATGGGAGATAGAAATGGTCGATTTTGATTGAAATATGTGCTAAATTGACCCAAATTTTAATATTTTTTATATAGCACATTCTTTTTTTCATTGATGATGAAGGCCGAGTTAATGCATCTTATTTGCCTAGATTATGGGGTTTATGAGGCACCACATTACATTTCTTATGCATTAACTCGTGTATTGGATTATTGAAGACCCTTTAACTCTTGACCCTCGATTTTTGCTATGGGATTGAATGCGACTAGTGGTGGGGAGACTGTGGACTTAGGAATCTATTTGTTTTGTGTCTCTTTATCTACACCCATTAAAATTTTCCCATGCCTTATCCTACCCTTAGTCATGAATCGAGTTTAGGTGAGGAAGCGAGCAATCATTGGTGTCTTGGCCATGGATTTGGTCATGTATCATTGGTTTTGTCCCCTACAGTAGCTTCGTTAGTAATGACATAATAACCCCATAAGCCTTTATGTTGTGTCAACCCATTGCCTTTTAGAATAGTTGCATCTATAGACTCTAGTGGTGGAGATTAGTATCTTTTCCAAGCCTATGATAGAATAATTAAGTCGCCATGATTGGCGGTTGAGTGATCACCCCAAATATAAACACGTGAATTATGAAAGAGTGTGTGATTTCAATTCCCTTTTAGGTGAGGTGCTCGTTTGGAAATTTTCTAGATTAGGTAATTTTAAACTCACAACTTTCAATTAATCACGGAGATATTTTTTCAAGAATTATTTAAAGGGTCTACTTGATGACAAGTAGAGTTCAAGTGGGGGGATATTAGATAACATCAAATTAACCTGATCTTTTATATATCAAATTCCCGTGTTTATGGCCTCATTTGTATTAATATGGTACTTAATTTGTTCATATTTGCATTTCAGGATAAATGAGGCGTTGGAGCGGAAAATAAGTGATAAAAGGCCAAATATATGTTCTGAAGATCAATTTACGAGGGCCTATGAATTATTTGTGAAGGTTACACCGTTTTAATTATGCTACTGGCGTAAATATGATTCTTTGAAGGATACGGCTTAACCAACTCTTAAGGTTACGTCGTAATTATTTTTGAAGGTTAGTAACATGGTAAATTATTTACGCGTAGAGATAATGTCGGTGGATAATCATGAGCATACGAGATGCACGGCGTAACTTGGATAATTAGTTACGTCGTAATTAATTACTTAAGCTAAAGGTTTTGAAGTCGAGAATTTGGCTGGAAGCGGCAAGTTAATATTTATTCACTTCAAGGACCAAGTATAAATATATCAAGAATGACGAGGGGCTGAAACCGTAAATATCTTATAAGTATTATTAAGGCTTTTGGACTTAATTTGAATCCACGCTACTACTGGGGCTGCCAAAGCGATAAAGTTTCATTAATTTTGGAGGATAAGAAAAAGTACGAAGTTGGTGAATTCACTATTAGTTGCGCGTAACTTTATTACACGTACTAATAAATTTGATTACGACGTATTATTCGAGATCCAGATTTTCTTGCTTGTCATTAGTTACGCGTAATTGGCCTTTATACCAGTAACCATGTCGGGGCCTATAAATACGACCCTAACTGCATTTTTAAGCATCTCTTCACCCCTTCCTAGGGTCGATTGGGCACTACTGGCATTTTCCAGGGGATTTTCAGCCGAAGCGAAGGGGAATTCACTCGCAATCATCATCATTATTAGCTCTACATCAAGTAATTTGTATCAAACATTTTGTTCAATTCAATTTATGATTTATTCATTTTTGTTGGTATGATTTATTATATGTTTGGCTAAGCACCCGGTGTTTGGCCTAGTTATGATTCCTTAATTGTTTTGTTTACATTTATATTACTCCCGTATAATTATTTCTAAGTGTATGCATGCATAGTTTATTGGTAGCTACCCTTGTTTCTAGTTTTGAATGGCGGAGCTAGTTGCCTAAGAGATATGACCAATGACCCTAGGTGAGTAGGACCGAGAAGGGTAAGATATGACCAACCAACTAACGACCCTTTCTACTTGTGCTTTTGACCAACTGATCATCCCACCGTTTGGATGAACTTAAGAATTAGTGAGTGTTTAAGTTGCTAACGCCTCGCACTCACTATTATAAATCTAGCATGTAGCGGTACTTAATGACTTAGCTTAGGACCAAGGAACAATGGGACTTATGAGGGACACCACTTCCTGTGGTGGCATCTATGCCGATAGGTTAGGGCGAATTGACCAAATGTTGTCCTCTCGACTTTGACCCCACTCAAGTAATTAAAGTAAGTACACGTAGACATAACTTGCTAGGAGGATTAACTAGGTTAGCACTACTTTCCTTCATTGATCGCATTTCTTGCCTTTATCTGCTTTCCTTTATTTCCTTGTTTTATTAGTTAGTTTTATTATTTCAATCTTAAAAGCAATTAAAATCGTGACATAGACTTAAGTTAATTTCCAATCCACGTAGCTCTTGGGACGACTGCTTTTTACCGAATACTATACTACACACCGATCGGGTACACCGGCCTCATAGTGCATTGGGTAATTATGATAACGAGTAATTATAATATTAAAACCTGGTCAAGAATCTGCATCACTAATCCCACTGAGCTTTCTACATCCGCTCGGAGATCTTGACCAAAGGATTTTTATCGAATTTTCCATAGCATCCTCACACTTTGCCCGCAGGTATGCTTATTGCTTCCTAGCTTTCTCCCCTGGCAAGCATGATGTCCATCTCTTCCCTAGCCTTGGGACAACACAAAAGCTCCTTTGTCCTAGTGTTGAGCTGATTATCGAATATGCATTGTCTCACATAGCTCTTATCATGAAGGAAGCATAAATTTTCCAAAGACATGTTATCCATCACCCCTTCCAACTCTACCTGGCTCACATCGCTAACGAGTAAATGACAAGCTAGGGGGACGGAAGCTCCTTCAGTCGTGGAGTCCTGCAAAGATAAATAAATTTGTTAGTATCACTATGTGCGATACTTTTTTCAAGGGAAGAAGACTTACCATGAATGTCATCGTTGTCACTTTGATGGTCGGAAACACCACAACAAATCGCGGCCCAACATATACATGGTTGATGAGTGTGTAAATACTCATCATTTTAACTGAATCTGAAAAAAAAAACATTTAAAATGCTCGAAATGCATCAAAATACTGAAAATATTCCAAAATTGCATTTTGTATGTTTCAGATGCAAAATGTTTAAAATTAGATGAAAAATGAGCTAAGTTTGCATAATTGGCAGTTTGATCCCCAAGTTTCAAAATTGTCGAAATAGTCCTCGAGCACTTATTTTCAAAGAAAAGTCACCAAAGTCCTTTTTAAAATCATAACTTGTCAAAATTAGTCCTTTGGTAAAAAATATCAAAAGTTTTGAGAAATTACAAAATTGGTCCTTCAAGTTTAAATATTGGCAAAATGGTCCTTGGAAATTTGAAAATGTCAAGTTTGGTCCTTTGTACTATGGAGCTTGTCACTTTTAGTCCCGGATCAACTTTGCAAATATGGCGTGCCTTGTCCTGATTTTCGAAATTGCACAATAGGTCCTTGATTATTAAACCTTTAATACCCTTGGCCCTTGTCAAAACACTTGTGACCCCCGCCAAACCAATTGGACCCCTGTTTTGACCCCTTTTAATATAAACCCAAGTCAAACCCCCTCGGTCAACTCCTCACCACCCTTTCCCTCTCTTTTCTTTCTTCCCACTGCCTGCATGCCCGCAACACTCCACCATTCCATCCCTCCAGCTATTCCCCACTCACCATGTTCCCCCACCTCCACCAAACTCCAAAATGCATTTAATGCATCCTCTTTCCTTGCACTCAACCTCCACTGTTAAAACCAATTTGGCCAAAACTAATCAAATGGCTAAAATCTTCAACCGATCCAATAGCTACAAATGCAAGGACTTCAAAGGTCAAGTGGGAGGAATTTCACATATAAAAAGAGAAGAAAGAGAAGCAAGAGGGGGGAGTACTTAGTTTTAAATTCTCATGTATGTCGTTTTTTCTTAAACTGTCTTAATTAGTCTCTAAATTTGTAACTTAAAGCTTTATTGTATTGAAACTAAGTTGTTTAATCATTGTGCTCACTTTCAAATATCAATTCAAGGTTTTACATAAGTTTCCTGTTTTTATCATTCACTGTTGAAAATCGTTATATGCTTTATACTCAGGGTTCCAAGTAGCTTATTTGTAACTTGAATAAGCTTATTTAAGCTTATTATAGCTTTTAGTAAGCTTATAAAGCGCTTTTAAGCAAAATATCAAGTTGGTCAACAAAAGTCAACTGAGAAAGCAAAATGGACATGGAAATGGTTATTATTGTTGCAGAGCTTGGAATGGGTTGGAAAAGCTTAGAATAGTGGTATTGGTTTGGTTTAAGGGTTATTATAAGTTTGGACACTTGTGAGTGTTATTCTCATTTTCATTTTTAACTAAGTTTGCATTTTGTGCTTATATTTGAATATGTGGTCATTAAATGGTTTAGACCTCAAGTAATTAGTGGTAACTAAGATAATTAGATTCAGTTTAAGTGAGATTACAAGCTAATTCAGTGGTTAGCTTAGTTAAATTTACAAATTAGTTATATAACTAGTGTTTGGATTGGACAACTATATTAAGCTTGAGGCTTGGTATGTGCTCAAGATCTGTTTCTTAGGTCTCATTTAGGTTCATCAAGTCAAATCAGTATAATCCACATCCTAGCACACTAAAAATCAAAATTGCATAACATCCGTCCTTGTGATCGATTGTTTGATTCAGTAGCTAGAAGCTTGCAAATAGGTTTAGGAATACTTAAAATAGCTTGCATCAGTCTTAGTTTATCATAATACATCATAATCAGTCATTCAATTGGTTTCAAAGTTCAAAAGTCAACCTTTTCAATTCTTGTCAAAAGTCAAAAATTGAAAAATGCAGTTTTGGCAAAACTTTGTATAATTTTGGTGTGTTCAGTTCTGGGGCAATTTCATTAAAACTTTGGGGTTAATAACTTGAATTGGTCAAGAATTGAAAAATGATTTTTTGCATTTTTAGTAATTTTGTAAAGCTTCAAATTAGCTTGTCAAATGGGTTCATGAAATGCCTGTGCAAGACGACTTGAATACTGAGTGTGCACAGCTTGTGCTAAGCTTCCTCACAACAAGCTCATGGGAGCTTGCCTTGGGCTAATTTTTGGTTTATATGCCTTCATGTGTCTACTTGAGGTTGTGATAATTGGTTTTGGGTTCCAACTAGGGTAGGTAGCTTATTTTTAAGCTTGAAATCACTCCTCAAAACCTAATTCTCTTGTTTGATTTTGGACCCATAAGCTAGTAGCTTGTTGTTTAGAGGTTTAGAGTAACTGGAATTAGTTGCATTTGGGTACTTTTAGCATATTATAGCTTCTATAATCAGTTGGTGGTCTTTGGTGTTCATTTGCTTATTCCAAGTGCTTATTTATAAGCCCTTGTAACTTCAGACCCATATTCTCACACACAAGCCACTGTTTTTATATTTTTAATAGATTCATAATATTAATTTAGACTTATCTTGAATTTTTCATATTTTTCTAGGTCAGTTTGGTATTTTTCTTGATTTAAAACAGTTTTTAAGTCTTTTTAATTAGCTTTTATTGCAATTAATTCAGAAACGTTTCAAAAAAATAATTTTTCATTTTTATTAGGTTAAGATAAATATAAAAAGTCAAAAAAATATTTTTCCAAATTTTTCAAAGTTTAATTTGTAATTTTTAGCAATTTAATTAGTTTTAAATAGTTTTTAATTCATATAAAATACAAAAATAATCAGAAAAATATAAAATTAGTTTTTAAAATTATCTTTAGTTATTTTAGATTTTTCCAAGTCATAATTTCATTTTTCTAGCTTTATTTCATATTTTCTTGTATTTTAGGGTATTATTAAATAAGTAAAAATAGTTTTTAATTAATAATAATTAATTAAATAGTTATAAAAATAATTTTCTTTTTCTAAAAATTTTATTTTATCATTAGGTTTGTAAAAATGTCATTTTCATATTTTTAGGATTAATAATGTTTTATTTTCACATTTTCCTTTGTACGTCACGTAGTTTTTAATTTAAAGTTTTATAAAGAAAAATCAAAACATCATTTTGCAAATAGTGATAGCGGTTATTTAATATATTTTATCTTTTTAATTTTCTTTAATTTGCATTTAAGCCCTTATAATTTATATACTTTTTCTGTAGTTATAATAAATCAAAACTCTTCTCCATTCAAATCTCTCGATCACTATACGTTTGACTATTCTCGCACAGCTCGTTGGGACATAACGACCTGGGGAAACCCTATACTCTCCTGATCTTCATTGCATTGGTGTCTGAACTGTTTTAAGTTTCTTACGGTTAGCCATTCACAAGTGGCTAGCTTGTGTGAGATAAATTGACGGTTCGGGATCGATCAATGGTGTTAACACTTAACGCGGGTATGTTAAGGGGTGTTAACCACACCGTGTATGTGCGTTAAAGGGGCGTTAACGTGGGCATGTTAAGCTCCTAACGTAGCGTTAAGCTGCAAGTCAAATAAAAAAAATCATTTCACCCCCTCAATGTTTTATTTGCATATAAAAAAAATTCACTCACACCCCCTCAACTTATTCAAATTTAAATTTAAACAGTTCAGTTTGAGCGGGATATCCAGATTCAAATTTAAAATTTAAAATTCAAATATGAGCGGGATTTATTCAAATTCAAATCTGCCTATATATACAACTCCACCAGAGTTTTTTATCACACACAACTCATACACATATTCTCAACAATGTCTCGCAAAGACTTCTCCAAAAAATTCCCAGTCCAAAACAAGTGCCAAAAAATGCCTTTCCACCAGAAGATGAAGTTTATCACACTCCACCAGAAGATGTCTTTCCGGAATTCCAACCGGAAAATGTATTTGTAAACACTCCACCGGTTAAAATCCACCTGTTAACACTCCACCGGTAGACCTCCAAAACAATTCGTTTGGGTTTAGTGAGGATTATCTTCGTGAACTTGAGCTGACGGAGGCAAATCTTAGAGATATGAGAAAAACGAGGCACGCTGAGGAAATGCTTTGGAACAGGAAGCCGGGGATGCGAATATCTTACGCAGAATGGGTTTGACATCATGAAAGGAAAGTATTATGCTGACGATTTTAGATCCTCTTCGAGTGAGGAGTGTTATAACTCCGATGATTCTATTCTTAATTTTACTTTTATTTTCATCAATTTCGTGGTAATTTGTATTAATCGTACCATGTAATTCGAGTTTAACTTTAATGTTTAATGTAATTTGTGTTTTAAATGTTATGTTTTTTTATTAAATAAAGTATTAGTTTTAGTTTAAGGGTTGAATTTGAAAATATTTGAGTTAGAAGTGAGTTTTGATTAAGGGTAAGTTATGATAAGGGGTGTTTTTGGTGAGATAAGGTTAAAATGTTAGTGATGTGGACAGTGTGTTAAAGTTTAACTTGTGTTACTACACCCTATGCTCTAACGAATTCCACTTGATAACCTCTTTATTCATTGGAGTCCACTTTCCCGTCAACATGTTCTTGGTACGAATAGTCCAATTGTGTTTCTCGGCTTCAATATTGTATACATCGAGAACTCTATACCAAAATATTTCCTTTGATTGACCGGCACCTCTTTTTGGATCCTCGGATATTTGAATGAAACACTTCGCCAAAAGCAACTCCTCGTCTTGGG
The DNA here is from genome assembly GCA_910596185.1 of Chrysanthemum makinoi. Lineage (NCBI taxonomy): Eukaryota > Viridiplantae > Streptophyta > Magnoliopsida > Asterales > Asteraceae > Chrysanthemum > Chrysanthemum makinoi. The sequence goes on from OU343219.1 coordinate 12,036,632, forward strand.
GTCCACACGCTACGCGGTCGAGTACCACCTTGCGCTTCGCTGGTTTCTTCGTCTTCCCTTCGTCTTCGTCTTCGTCTTTTTTGACGTCTGGTTCGGGACCACCTCTTCTTCATCTTCGTATTCGTCTTCGTCTCGTAGATGGAAGGATGCATGGTCGGAATTTGGTTGGGAAGCGATGCCTTGGTTTTGTTGTTGATGTTGTTGTTGAGAAAATTGATTATATTGTTACAATTTCGATTGACTAAAAGCTATTGTTTTTCGGGATTCATGTATGGGTTTGTTGGGAAGGTAGGAAAATAAGGCGATTGATTGTATGGATTCGATGATGAGCCCGGATTGTTGGCCGGATTTGATGACGAGGCCGTCATTTGGTTCGATGGGTCGTTTATAATGTTGTTAATCCATGGTGAGTTGGGATTCATTTTGGTTGGAAAAAAAATAAGAAAAGTAGATATTAGTATGTTATAAAACATATTGGAAGTGTGTGTGAAGTATAGAATAATATGAATGTATTTATAGGTTTTTTGTGGGGTAAAAATATATATATATATTTTTTTTGTCAAAATGTGTTCCAAACCGTATTATTACCGTTGCCAAACTTCCATCTTCTTAAACATTCGAATTTTTGGCCAAAAAGAAAACAAAAAGAAAAGAAAAAAAAAGAATAAAGGCCGACCGGTGATTTTGGCTAGTTGGCGAATCCGCCGCGACTCGGAATGCTGCCACCGCTCGTTTCTAGGTTGTTATGTTTGGCACGAGCTTTGGCTCGACGGTACCTCCCCCTCTAACGGTGCTTTAGCAAAACCATAGGTGCCCGCGAGGTAGTAAAGGGGTTTGTGATTATTATTAAATCAAAGTGTGAGAAGTCACAAGTTCACTTTGGTGCAAACCAACTTAAAATGGGAACATCTAAGTTAAAAATATAAAGCGTTTTACCCGATTTAAACTTGTGCAACCGTAGAGTTCAACAGTGTGGATTATT
>OU343219.1:12037713-12161296 GCA_910596185.1 Chrysanthemum makinoi
GTATTTTGTTGGTCAATCCATGATCCATGAGGGTCCTCATCTAGGTTGTTCGATCAATCATGGGAGGTCAACAGTGGGTACATGAATCAAATCCAAATTTCTTTAAGATCTCAGTAGCATATTTAGATTGATTTATGAAAATGACTCCGGGACTTTGTGAAATTTGTAATCCCAGAAAATGACATTTGTCACATCATTGACATTTGAAATTTTGAACTCATTTCATTAGAAAAACGATCACATTCCATGGGGTCAGTCGAGGCAAAAATAATATCATCAACATAAATTTGAACATGAGTTAAATGTTTGCTGGACTTCTGGTGAACAATGTTGGATCAACTGCTCCTTTGCTAAATTCGGTTGATAGAAGAAACTTTGACAACGTATCATACCATGCCCTTGGAGCTTGCTTTAAACCATAAGGGGCCTTCTTCAAACGATAAACGTGAGTAGGATGCTCTTGATTTACAAATCCTTCGGTTGGCTGACGTAGAGACTTCTTTAAGATCTCCGTTAGAATGCCGTCTTTCACGTCCATTTGATAGACTACCATGTTCTTACTTGCAGCATTAGCCAAAAGATTCTAATTGCCTCGATTCGAGCCACAGGAGCAAAAGATTCTTCAAAGTCTATACCCTCCTCTTGACGGTATCCTTTAGCAGCTAATCGAGCCTTGTTCTTCAACACATCACCATGCTCATCAAGTTTCACTTTGAAGATCCATTTTAGAGCAATAATCATAGCACAATCTGGAGCAGGTACTAATTCCCATACATCTAGTCGATCGAACTCATGAATTTCATCTTGCATAGCATTGAACCAGCTATCTTCATTCATGGCGGTTTTAACATCTTTTGGTTCGATCTTAGAGAGTACGGAGTTGAAGAAGCACCATAAGGCATCGGTTGCAAGTTGTTTCCGTGTGGATACTGGACGAGAGGGATTTCCAATGATGTTGTCTAATGGATGATCGTGAGTCCATTTCTGAGGTGTTCATGTGGTAGTTGTTGAGGGACTGAAGTAGCAGAGTCGATGTCTCCTGAAGAGGATGGTTCTGAAGAAGATTCAGGAGCAAATATGTTTTCAAATGGAGATCTTCAGGATTAGCAAATGGATTAACATCATCATTGATGCCAGAAACAGTTCCATGATGTACATTTGAAGAATGATGATTTGTTGATGAGACGGAAAGGATCAGCAGAGGAACTCCTTGACTTAAAGCTATTGAGACTGAGGGATTGACTTCATTCACTGGAATATGAGCAGCCTCTGTTGTAGGGATCAACACCTCATTAGTACTCGGATCATAAAGTTCATCAAACATAGGATCAAACAATCTCCTTAAATCATCTTCAGATGGAGGTACATATGGCGTTTCTTGAGAAGAGTTGGGAACAAGGGATGAACCAATTGGACTGATTTGAAGTGCGGGTCCAGAACTGAATTGTTCAGGAGCGGTTTGACTGGACTCATCAAACGTAACTGGAATTGTTTCCATGATGTTTCGGGTTCTTTTGTTGTAGATTCGGTATCCTTTTTGTTTGGTGCATACCCTACAAATACTCCAATGTCTGCTTTAGCTCTAAGTTTGCCTAAGTCTTGACCCTCATTAGTTGGATAGCACAAAGCCCAAACACACGAAGGGAAGAGAGATTAGGTTTTCTGTAGTGGACAAGTTCATATGGTGTCTTTCCATGAACAGTGTGAATCAGGGAACGATTTTGTATGTAGCATGCAGTGGCAATAGCTTCAGCCCAGAGAAACATTGGAACTTTGAGTAAATCAGCATTGTTCTAGCGGCTTCTACAAGAGTTCGATTTCGCCTTTCAACTACACGTTCTGTGAGGAGTTCGTGGAACATTTCTTTGATGGCTGATTCCAATGCTTTCATAAAATTCACTAAGTTGTTTGTTAACAAACTCAGTTCCATTGTCTGTCCGGATAATTCTGACGGTTTTGTTAAGTCGACCCTGCAGCTGTTTGATGAGTTGATGATGATATCAGGAGTTTCATCCTTTGTCCTTAAGAACTTGACCCAGGTGAATCTAGTGTAATCATCAACTATAACTAACACATATTTCTTCCCAAAGATATTCTGCACTCTCATTGGTCCACATAAATCCATATGAATTGTATGAAGAACTTCTGTGACAGAGTTAGTAGGTTTGGGTTTATGGGCATACTTCTTGCTTTTCCCAATTGACATGCTGAACAAAGATGATCCTTTTCATACTTTAGTCGAGGTAAACCTACAACTAAGTCCTTTCTGGAGAGATCATGATGGTGCGAAGTTCAAGTGATTGAGACGTCGATGCCATAACCATGACTTTGTTTTGAAGCCTTTGACAGCAAGCAAATTGGAGAAGACTTCATCATATCTTCTATAGAGATGGTGTAAAGATTTGAACCACGAGTTCTTCTTAAAAGTTCCTTACCATCAAGTTCTCTAACAAAACAAGTATGTTTTCGGAAGGCTACTTCTAGATCAGAGTCACAGAATTGACCGACAGAGAACAGATTATGACCAAGACCTTCCACATAGTATACTCTAGAGATAACACTATCACCAACAACATAATCACCATAACCCATAATTGCACCGAAATGATCATTACCGAATCTAACGGTCCCGATGAATTTGCTCACGAAGTTCATGAGCCTTGACCGGTCTCCAGTCATATGCTTGGAACAGCCTGAGTCCAGGTACCACAGAACGATTTGAACGATCTGCAGTTGAACACAGACAAGAATGGATAACTGGATAATTGGGATCCCCATGCAAGAATGGGTTCCACTTGGTTAGTAACAGTAATTGGAACACCCACATCAGAAACAGAAACATCCAGATCAGAAGTAGAAGCAATGGAATCATTGGGAATAGATGCAATGCTGGTGTCTGTATTTGACCTATTCAAAGTATGTTCACTTCTTAAGGGAATAGTTCTACCAGTAGGCATCCATTTTCTAGTGGGCATATCTTAGTATTTGAGAGTAAAACTAATTATTCTTATGGCCAAAAGGTATCCAATAATAACCTATCTTTATAAAAGTTCTTCCTGTGGGTTTCCACTGTTTTTTAACAATCTTTCGTTTTTGCCTTTTTGCCTTATTTGCACGATTATTAGCATTAACAATTTAACTGGGCATTTGACAGCATTAGACAAAACATTCATACCACATTCATGATTAGCAACAGAATTCAAGCAGACATCATTACAAGGTATGCAAATAGTATCAGAATTCGAATTAATTACAGTACGCCTAAGGCTAATACTAGAAATCAACACGATTCGTATTATTCAACTCAAGCTTAAAGTTCCTAGATTGGTCTTCTACTCTCTTCCAATGCACATTCTTAGCTTGCAAGGTCCTATCATTCCTTGTATTGTCTTGAGACTTTGACCTGCTCGCTTTAAAGTCACTGAGTACTCCTGTAGAGGGAATGGGAACATTAGTTGGTTGATTAGTTTTTTGCATTCCTGAACTTGATGTGCAAGGATCTGAACTACTTGAAGGCACATTAGTGTTTACTTTCTTAAGACTGGGCATAGAACGGATTTCCTGCTTGGAACTAGGCATAGAACAAGGCATCACAGCTTTGCCTTTTGCACCTAAGGTTAAGGATTTGGGACATGTTGCAATTACACATTCTAGCAACTCTTGAGATCGTTTGGCCTGGAGGCAAGCAAACCTAATTTCACTATCAAGAGGTTTGTTAATGAAATCCTCTTCGACAATCTCACGGAGACATTCTAGACTATCCTTAAGGTGAGCACAGTTTTCATGAAAAGCATGTTCATTATTCCTAAGATGAGGAGGAATATATTTAACTGTCACATTGTATTTGCAGTCTAAGGGTGACTTTGAGACAACATTCTTATTGAAAACAAGTGGCAGTTTCCCATTTCCTGACTTCTCAGATTCTCAATTTCCTTTTGTAAAGACGTTATTTTTTCGTTGTTTTGGTCACGGGTGACTTTTATTGAATCATATAACTCTTTAAAATGTCGTTTAACTTTTTCATTTTCTTCTAGAAAACTCTTGTTTTCCTTTTGTAAGGCATCAACTAAGTTTTGAAGATGAAAAGTTTGAGAATTTTGAGAATCTAAAGGAGGAGGCATTTGGGAGCCTGTCATATTGTTCGTTGACCCTTTAATTGAGAGATTTGGGCTTTCAACTTTCTGATCGTGTTGCACTGAGCTTGAATCTGTTCATCACGTTTGTTAATTTGAAAAACTGCATCAAACTCTGGAGCATCTGAGGATGTCTTGATATTTGAAGTTTTGACATTTTCTTTAAGATGTTGATATTTTAGTTGTAAATTAAAATGCTCACCTTCCAGTTTAGAAAAATGTTTAACCAAATTGTCGTGATCATCCAGTTCAATTTTTGTTTAGTGCAGAATTAGTTTTTTCAAGCTCAATGACACGATCATGGGAGACTTTCAGTGCAACCGATAATTCATGAAATTTGGAAGCATTAATGGAACAATTTGTAGCAGTGAAAAACACATCCTGAGAAATACATTCAGAAATCAGGTTCTCATTTAGTGTATGCAAGTTCTTCCTCTCAATCTCATTATATTTTAGTGCTCGCTCATAGTCACTAACTTCAACTATCATTGCATCAAATTCCTTTTCCATTCCCTTAATATCAGTTTCTATCCCCTTTTTAAGATTCTCAAAGTGATCTTTAAGAAGTTTAAAGAAAGGCATGACCTCAGTTAAATACATTCTTTCATTTGCTCAAAAAATCTTTCTCCTTCCGTAATACCAGTGGGTGTGATCCTTTTCTTGCAAGTTTTCTCAAAATCAACAAATAGTTGAAGTATAACATATTGGATAATTAAGGTCTTGCTTTTAGTGGCAATTGTTCTAGGAACAAGATGCATTGGTGTATTGGGAGGATACACAGTCGCTCTAGGCATTTTCCAAAGAGGAGGGTTTGTTTCAACAATATTTTCAGCTTTCGCTTATCTAAATCCATTTTCCAGAAAACTTGTTCGGGAGTCAACAATGTCTGAGGTTTAAACATGTTCAAGGAAATCCAGTTTTCCTTCTTGTAATCATGGGGTGTGATCTTTATTTTCTTCTCTCTACATTTAGGATCATCTAATTTCTTGTTCATCTTTTCCCTAGTGACTTCATCTGATTTCTTATCTCCCTCAGTGCACTCAACGCAACTAGGTTTCTGTCTAGGTTTTAGGAATTCATTGCCATCATAAAGAACCTTATGAGCATTTCTAGCCCTTTTAATGACCTCTGGATTTGGTCCTCAACAAGGGGAAAGCTATGCTTATCGCTTAGGACCCTATGCTTAGTGATCATGTGAGCAGTCTGAATGGTGTTCCCTGGTATGTACAACTTGTTTTCAAGTTTGTTTTTCAAAGTTTTCAGATTAGAAAAATCTTCCAAGAGTTTTGATTCCTTTGCATTAAATTCTTGCTTAAGCATTTTCACATTTTCTTGAAGTTCTTGTTTTTGCTTAGCAGTTTTAGAAAGTTTTTCTTGCAAGGAATTTAACTCTTGTTTTAATACTTCTTCTCGAAATTACTTTTTCTAATGCCTGTACGCACTTGGTCATCCATTTCCTGCTCACGAGTGGTCAACTCAAATTTAGCACGTTGTTTATAAATAGGCAACACGTTCTTTGGCATTTAATTCAGAATTTAGGGATCATCAGGGGCACAGGTAATGTATTCATCAAAAATATAGTCATTGTTGACTGCAGGAGATGCATCACTTGGTACAACTTCACTTTCACTTTGTTTCACATATTGATCATATGGGACAACATTGATATTACCCATATTTTCACTATTTGATACCAAAGTTTCAGTTGATAGTACTTTGTCATGCATCTTATGCCATCACATCATCGTATAGTTTTAGTACCTCAGAGATGAGTGTGTCTTTGGATGGGCCAGCTGTGTTGAGAGGAGACCTTGGGAAAAACCATTGGAGAAATGCTAGCCATAAAGATTGTGTGTGCAGTAGGTCCATCATCCACATCAGAATCGTATGCATCACAATCAGCGACTTGAAAGGCATTCTGATGATTGTGACCTATCTCCTGAATAGGCTACTCATCCACATCTGCATCATAGGTCTTGGCATTGCCCTCAGCAAGAAACAACAATTCCTCTTCATCAAAAGTAGCACCATTTTCCTGAGCTTGCACAAGCAGCATCTTATATCTGAAGTAGTCAGCATTCTGTGGACGCTTTGGAGATGTGCAGTTCCTTGCAATGTGTCCCTCACCACCACCATTATAACATTTGATCAGCTTAGCTTGCACCTTGGCATTACCATTCCTCTCGATTCTGATTTAAACCAACATACTTCTACCACTCCCACCGCGTCCCTGATCCTCATGTCTTTCCTGATACGGTTGCACACGATCCCCTCCCATCTTTAACAGTAGCTGGATTGTGTGGGTTAGAGCTGTTCGGAGGTTGTTATTGGTTGAGGGAGAGAAATTCATGTTTTGGACTGATCAAATAGCTAGTTGATTAATGAAATTACCCACTTGTTCCCTCAGCATCAGCTTGTTTGAACATGGATCAGGATTAGTTGTGAGTACCATTTCCCTGGGTATTACTTGTGAGCTTTTGGTTGTGATTCCGATGTTTTGAATAGAAGGCGTTGAGTCATTATACGCGCTTTGTCTCTCCCTGGTTGGTTTTGAATTGATTAAGAACCAAATTTTCAAACATAGCATGTCTCTCATTCTGAAGAAGGAAGGCATAGAGTTGCTCATAGTTTGTATTCTTCAATCCTTTAGTGAGCTTCACAGAAGTGACAAACTTGTTCCATTCGGGATTCATGTTGTTCACAAACTTTGAGTTCAGCTGAATGTTAGGCATAGTCATTCTGATATTCCTCATGTCATTCACCAACTTATGAAATCTCACATAGTACTCATAGACACTCTCATCTGGTTCATCTTGAAGTGTTCAAATTCGTCATAGAGTTGTGATTCTCTGTCTTCCATAGTTAATTATGAGCCTGAGAGAAGCATCTGCGTTATCCCATACTGCCTTTGCTTCGGTGTTGTGATTGATCATCTTGTAGATGTCTTTAGGAAGACCTTGAAGAACAATGTTAGAAGCCCTGATATCAGCATCGAATCTCTTTTTCTCCTTATCATCAAGCTCATCATACATCTTTGGTCTGTCCATTCTGTAAATCAGAGTTCCATCTTCAGCAGTATCAAGTACATCTCTAGTCGTCTCAACTCGTTACGGTCCTTCATCAATGGATTTGAGAATGTTGACACCATTTTCCTTTCCAAGGCAGTACAATCTGATTCGTTGAGCCCAAAAATCGTAGTCAGTTCTGTCAAGCATGGGTGGACGAGTATCTGAACCAGCTCCTTGAACATCCTCGGCAACAGTGGAGATGATAGTAGGAACGTTGGTAGACATGTTAACAGATTATACGGGATTTTATAACTCTATGATTAAACGGGGAAATAGATTCTTTCACGGAATTTTACTAAATCAAGAGAAAACCGTAAACAATCACCCAAGTCGCTAGAAAATAATGCACCAAGTCGCTAACACCTAATTCGCTACACCCCCAAGTCGCTAAGTCCCAAGTCGCTAGACAAATGCAAAGTCGCTAAGTAGTAACTCGCTAACCCTCAAATCGCTAGCAAAATTTTGGCAGCAATTCGCTACTCAAGTCGCTAAAACTTCAAGTCGCTAAAGAGCAACTCGCTACTGACCAAGTCGCTACCCACCAAGTCCGCTACCGTAGTGGAGAGTCCACTACTTGTACTGTAATCGCTAGGTCTAAGTCGCCTAGCTCCAAAATGTAACTTCGCTACAAATTTGTGAAGCAAGTCGCTATGAAGAAAGAGATCCGTATCTCAAGTCGCTAGCAAGAAAAACCACATAAACATCACTTTTCAATCCAAAAACAACCCAACCAAGATGATTCAAGCATACCAAATGAAAACCTAAACACTTGTGATGATTCTAAACATAAAAGTACTAACAAAATCCAAGCTTTAACACAAGAAATCAACCAAATGATGCACAAACCACTAAACTTTTTCAAACTCAAAAACCACCTAAAAACCACTAGAAATCCAAAGATGTGCAAGATATGATCTAACCATGGCTCTCTGATACCAATTGTTGGATATTGGATTTCACAAACACATCAAACCATTAACACAAGTCGGCGTATAAGTGAGTTTCTAGAGAGAGAAAGTTAGAGGTTTAGGGAACTTAGTGAGAGAAAGTGAAAGATATTATTATGAGCTCCAACTCTCTACCTTGGGAGGTAGAGAGTATTTATAGACTTACATAAATCGCCACACAACGGGCTGTGGATCAGGCATACAGTGGGTAAAGACCCGTCCGTCCTCCACGGTGTTACTAAACAAAATACTACATAACTAAATAAAACTATGACTACGAGCATTCTAACGATTACATATACTTTAGGTGACCGACTCTTTAATACCGGGAATTTCTAATTCCTAACATTGTTCACAAATTTTGAGTTCAGCTGAATGTTAGGCATTGTCATTCTGATGTTCCTCATGTCATTCACCAACTTATGAAATCTCACATAGTACTCATAGACACTCTCATCTGGTTTCATCTTGAAGTGTTCAAATTCGTCATAGAGTTGTGATTCTCTGTCTTCCATAGTTAATTCTGAACCTGAGAGAAGCATCTTGACATTATCCCATACTGCCTTTGCTTCGGTGTTGTGATTGATCAGCTTGTAGATGTCTTTAGGAAGACCTTGAAGAACAATGTTTGAAGCCCTGATATCAGCATCGAATCTCTTTTCCTCCTTATCATCAAGCTCATCATACATCTTTGGTCTGTCCATTCCGTAAATCAGAGTTCCATCTTCAGCGGTATCAAGTACATCTCTAGTCGTCTCAACTCGATACGGTCCTTCATCAATGGATTTGAGAATGTTGACACCATTTTCCTTTCCAAGGCAGTACAATCTGATTCGTTGAGCCCAAGAATCGTAGTCTGTTCTTAAAGCATGGGTGGACGATATCTGAACCATCTGCTTGAACATCCATCGCAACAGTGGAGATGATAGTAGGAACGTTTGTAGACATGTTTCAAGCTCTACGGGATTTTGCATTCTTTGATTAAGCCGGAAATTGATTCTTTCACGGGATTTTCTAAACCAAAAAGACAACCGTAAGAACGTAACACGAAGAAGACAAAGGTCTAAATGAACAAGTCGCTAAACACACAACTCGCATAAGCAGTAAACTCGCAACACACTCAACTCGCTTAATTAGTCAAGTCGCTAAATAGCCAACTCGCTTTAGTCTCAACTCGCAACACAATCAACTCGCTGAACACTAAGTCGATTAAGTTAACTCGCTAACGTTACAACTCGCTTTAGATCTCAAGTCGCTTAAAGAAACAACTCGCTTAGAACCCAAGTAGCATAAATATCAACTCGCTAAACAGCAAAGTCGCATGTACCAACTCGCTTTAAATAACAAAGCAACTCGCTTTGAAGAAACACAAGTCCGAGACACAACTCGCTTAGTCCTTTTTTTCAAAAATAACCACTTTATCAATCCAAAACAACCAAACCACAATGATTTAAGGCTTCCAATTCAAAACATAAACACATATGATGATCCTAAACACAAAAGTACAAGCAAAATTCAAACTTTAACACTAGAATTTGTCCAAATGAATCAAACTCTCCTAAACCCTTAATACTCCAAAACCTTATGAAATCCACCAAAACAAAGAGCATGAAAGATGAGTGATCAAACCATGGCTCTTGATACCAATTGTTGGATATGGATTTCACAAACACTCTAAACCATGATCAAATTAGGCGTATAAGAATGTTAGAGAGAGAGAGTATAGGAGAGAAAGGAAGAGAGTTGGGAACTATAGTGAGAGAAAGAAAATATTATTGTGAGCTCCAACTCTCTACCTTGGGAGGTAGAGAGTATTTATAGTCTTACATAAACGCCACACAACGGGCTGTGGATCAGGCATACAGTGGGTAAAGACCCGTCCGTCCTCCACGGTGTTACTTAACAAAATACTACTTAACATAAAATAACTATGCCTACGAGCTTTCTAATGATTACATATACTTGAGGTGACCGACTCTTTAATACCTGGAATTTCTAATTCCTAACAAGAAGGCATTTGGATCATAATCTGCAGGTGGGGGTACTTCATTGTTCAGAAAATCATCAGCTGGTTCAGTGTCATTGGATGCAGTTTGTTCAATTGTTGTTGTAGAATCAACTGGTGGTGCTTCTCCACAGTAGTTGTTGTAGCATGTGTATCAGGTATTGGATTTTGATCAGGTTGAGCAGCGGAAACATTTGATACAGCTGGAGCACGTTCATCAATATCATCACTAAACAGAGGAGCAAATAGTTGTTCCATTTGACATTGAGTTAGTTGTAAACTAGGTTCAGCTGATGATGGGGTTTGAGGGAAGTTTAAATGGTTATGACCGGGTTCCAAGCTGTTATGCTCAGAAGCCATGTCTGTAAGCTCATCAAAATTTGCATGAATTGTTTCCATAATCTCCCTTGTACGACGATTCCAGATCCGGTAACCTTTAGAGTTTTCACAATATCCAACAAAGACTCCAATGTCAGCTTTGGCTTTGAGCTTACCAAAGTCATCACGATCATTATTCGGATAACACAGGGATCCAAATACATGATAGTGTTTGAGATTCGGTTTACGGTTGTGGATAAGCTCATAAGGTGTTTTGTTGTGGCGTTTGGTAATCATTGATCGATTCTGAGTGTAGCATGCAGTTGACACGGCTTCAGCCCACAAGTAATCTGGAAGTTTAGCATTTATTAACATCGTTCTTGCAGCGTCCACTAACGTACGGTTTCGTCTTTCAACAACTCCGTTTAGTTCCGGTGTTCGTGCAATGGATTTTTGATGCTCAATTCCCACTTTCTCATAAAATGCACGAAGAGTTTGATTCACAAATTCAGTTCCTTTGTCTGTTATGATTTGTCTGACTGTGTTCCAGAGCTGAACTTGAATTTTCATGAGAAAGGTGATGATCATCTGTGGAGCTTGATCTTTACTTCGAAGAAAATAAACCCAAGTCCATCTTGAGTAGTCATCTACAGTTACCAAGATGTAGCGTTTGCCATTAATTGTCTGCACGAGCATCGGGCCACACAAATCCATGTGAAGAAGATGAAGCACATGCTGTGAGTTGTGTTCCACCTTTGAAGGAAAGTGAGCACGAGTGCTTTTCCCTTGTTCACAAGCTGAGCATAGGTGATATTTAGAATACCGAAATCGTGGGAGACCTTCAACAAGTTTGTACCGTGCAAGATTGGTTATGGTTTGAAAGTTTGAATGTGAGAGACGACGGTGCCATAGCCAAGATTTTGTAGATATTGCCTTTGAAAGTAGACAGATGGGAGATGAAGCAATCATGTCTTGCATTAAGATTGTATAAAGACTTGAATTGCGGGTGCCGGACATAAGATCGTTTCCTTGTAGATCACGAATGAAACAAGTTTTCTCCCGAAAAGCAACTTCCAAATCTCCATCACAGAACTGACCAACTGAGAAGAGATTGTGACCGAGGCCTTCCACATAATAAACCCTGCTAATTTCGATGTTACCATTGATGTAATCTCCGTAGCCCATGATAGCTGCGAAGTGATCATTCCCGAATCTGACAGTGCCAATGAACTTTGCAACAAAGTTTGATAATAGTTTGAGATTACCTGTCATGTGTCGGGAACATCCGCTATCAACAATCCAAAGGATGATTTGTATCAACTGCATTACACACAGACGACACAGATGGAATAGAAGTAGATGTGGAACCCGAAGAGTTAGAGGGTTCCGAAGCAGTTATAGTAGAAACACACATATTAATGATTTTAGGTATCCATTTAAATCCAAGTTTATTATGTAACCATTTCTGCCATCTCCAACTAGTCTTAGCTTTGGTCTTAGTAAATGCACTAGGTGATATGGTCTTCCTAGGAGGTGAAGGTGGTTGTATGTGTACATCAATGATCGTAGCCGGAACACTAGAGGGTGGTTTACCCAGCACAGACTTAGAAGCATTAGTGGGCCTAGAGGTATTCCATTTTCTATTATTCTGCTTACGATTCAAGATAGTCTTAGCAACACATTTATCATGGCAACCAAAAAACATGCTTTTACGACAACCAACACAAGAGGCTTCAAACAAAACATTAAGAGTACTTAAAGATTCATTATTCGTTACATCACTTTGTTCATTACATTTGTCAGACGCAATATCTAAAGTGGGTGCAACTTGAGTTTTATTCAAAGACCTAGGGTGTTCTTCTACTTCAGCATTCTTTATTGTTCTTTTCTTACGTCGCAACTTCCTATTCTTCCTTGTATTGCTCCTAGGCTGTGAAGTGCGGGCGTTGGGAAAAGAAGCAACTATTCCTGTTTCAGTAGAGGGAAGCACATTAGTTTCTTGTGGTTTGTCATTAGATGTTCTAGAGTCATTTTGAATCTGTTTAGGTGCAGTTACTACTGTGTTACTATCCCTATCTTTCTTAAGTTTTACCAACTCTGCTTTTAGATCATGGATTTTGTGTAACAAATCTAGATTTTCAGAACGAGTGAGTCCATCTCGTCGTAAAACATCTTTGGTGTACGCAAGATGATCATCAAGGTCTTTGTCCGCTTTAGCACGAGTCTTTTTGAGTAAATCAAATATGACACCATATTCCTTTTTAACTTTTGAAATTTCTTGTTCATATTTTGAGATTTGACACTTCAAAGACATATTTTCATCATCCAGTTGCTCAAGTTTTGGATTAAGAGTTTTGGTATGCAACTGGTTGATTTTGTTTTGCAAAGCGAGTTCACAATTTTGACAATCTTTTTGACACCATTGAAGACGACGTTTTGCATTTGAAAGCTCGTTTAATAATCGTTTTGCATTGAAGACACAGTATCAGTATTCTCAACAATTTCAACAGAATCAACAGAATCAGCAGAGATATAATCAAATGCATATGCAACAGAATGTAATAACACAACATTATTGATATCAGCACAGATAACATCTTCCAAGAGTCGATCAACATCTTTTCTTAACATTTTCTTTTTACGTTTTGTATTTGAAATCGATGTTTCTGTTTGTTCAAAAACTCTTTTCATAAGTCCAAGTTCCTTGTGAAAGTCCCTTTCCCAATAGATTGCACACATTTTCAAATTTCGGACATGAGGTAAAATTCTTTTCTGAAAAATTTCTCTAAAATGTTCAACTTTAATTTCAGAGTGGAATTCAATTTCACGTTCCAAAAGTTTGATGTCCGAAATGAATGTTTCAAAATATTTAAGAATTTGACATTTTTCGGGTATTGTTTTTACTTCACTGAGTGAAGGTAACGGACCATTAATTTGTGCAGAATTGGGTTGGGGACCAACATTAGAAGACTCAGAAATAGGCGTGATAACCCAAGGTGTGTTAGTATTATCCTGTTGTGCGACGAAAGTGATGGCTTTTGAATAGTTAAATGGTTTGTTATAAACACCGTTTTCCAATTTTGATTGACTCTCGTCTTCTGCATCTAATTCCTCTTGAGGATTATATTCAACAACACTCATAATGGAATCATCAATTCTATGTTATGCGCTGTAAACTTCAGGATTTGGTTTGAATGCTCTATTTGAAAACTTTGGTTTGTAATCAGCAAGATTCGGTCCATATCCATTTGGATTTGGTTTAAAAGTAAACTTTTGATTAGTTTTGATTGACTCACCATGTTTATAAACAACATTTCGAAACTCTTTGAGTTTGATTTGTAAGTCGAAAATTTCTTCAAGATAGTCAACTATTCGTTTCGTTGAATGCTTTTTGTACTCAGAGAACTGTTTTTAACAAGTTAACAACTCAGACTTGGCTTTTTGAATTTCTAAAGTAAGAGCGTTAAGTTGTTGTTTATGATCATATTTCAGTTTTTCTATTTGAGATAGCAAAGCACTCTTAGATGCGACTAGATCACGTATCTGTTGTTCTAATAATTTTTCGTTTTGGTAGGATTTAGCAAAAGCGACTTCAAAACCTTTTTCACGTTTTTCTTGTGTTTGAAAAATGTTGAGTTGATATTTTAAGCATTCATTATCCTTAGTTAACAGTGCATTTTTGTCCTTTAATTGCTTATTGATGTCCTTGCATATTTCCAGTCGGGATTCTTGGTCTTTAAGTAAGGTCATGAGCTCAATATCTAGATTAGACGAAAGTTCAGCTTGTTCAACATGAGTCTCAACATGATCATTAGTCAGATCCTCAAGTATAACCATGGAGTCAACTTGATTATCAATGGTAACCATAAGGTCATCTTGATCATCAAATATAACTACGGGATCTATTTGATTATCATCGGAATGAGATGTAGACGGCTCATGTTGAACATTCTGATCCTTGTCGGATGCAGATGTTGGAGGAGATATCAGATCAGTAATGAATATAGTTTGATCCGGTACCTGAGACAAGCAGTCAGTGTCATACACTGGGCCTGTATCACTCATGTGGAGTTCGTGCATGTTCACCATCAACATAACTGCTACATTAGCCTGTAAGTCCTCCACATCATCATTAGAATCTGCATTTGCCATGAAGCTCTGTTCCTTGTTGGTAAGAGTTCCACCAGCTTCATCCTTAAGAGCCAAGAGTAAAGCCTCTTTGTGATAAGCGCTGCTTCTTGTCCTCGGCTTTGGGCATGCATTAGCCAGATGACCCTTCTCATTACAGTTATAGCAACGAAGACCATTAATCCCATTCTGAGTATTACCCTGTTCAACCACTTGAGCTCTTTGTTGTTGTGGAGCACCCATGTTATTCCTTCCCATTGGATTAAACCCTTGACCACCGCCCATCTGACGAACATTACTACGATTCTGAACTTCAACACGTCCATTGTTAACAACAGCCTGATTCCTTGTGTTTGATGAGGTACGAATGCGATTGTTGGATTTGTTTGAATATCGGCCGAAGGCTCTAGCAATCATGACAAACCCTTGCTGCAATGCATCGAAAGCTTTTGTATCCTCATTAGATTCACTGTAAAGTGCTTGATCATTGTTGTTGTTGTTGTATGGAACCAATTGAGTTTCTTGAGATTGGTGCTGTGACAAATCATATGGTGTAATTGTTGTAGTTGGTTGTGGAGGATTTGTGAAAGTTATTGGCAAATTCGGGAATTGATGATAGCATACTTGAGCCCACAAAGCTAATTGTTGATTATCCGAAAGTGAAGGTGAAACAGGGAGTCCACGGATAACCTTTTCTTTTTCAACTTCTTTTTAATGGGGCTTCAAATAATCGTACAACAATCCGTATGTAGCATGATGAAGATTCTTAGCTTGATGGATGAATATGACATACTTTTCCCAATCAGGACCAAGACTACTCAGGAACTTTGTGTTGACAGCAATTCTTGGCATAATGATGTTATGTTTGTCCAAGTCATTGATGATATCTGAAAATCGATGATGATATGACTCTAATGTCTCCCCTGGTTCAATCATGAAGTGTTCATAAGCCAAGTAGATTTTGGATTCCATGTCTTCTTGATTGAGTTCTGTGCCTTCCATGAGAAGATGAATATGCTCCCACATTGCTTTAGCAGTCTTTTGAGCATCAACACTTCGAAGTATCGGATTAGGTAATCCCAAAAGAATGTATTGCATTGCCAGTTCATCGGCTTCAAAGTGTAGAAGTTGATCAATAGTGAGTTCATTAAGACTGACAATGTTGGTGACATCACCTCTTGGTGGATTAGCATTTGGATCTCCGGGTGTAATGACAGTAGGCATCTGAAACGGACCTTCCATGATGACCTTCTTCAAGAACTTTCCATGTGGCTTCGTTAGATCACAAAACCTAAAGAACCTTATCAGCCATTGATCGTAGTTTCCGGGAGTGAGCATTGGAGTTCTATCAAGTGATCCAGCCTCATGAATGGATTTTTGGCTACTTAAAGCTTCACACATCTTTGCAAACCAAGACGGTTCCTTCATAGTATTCCTGGATGGATGTTGATTGTGAAAGTTTGTGTAAGGTCGTACTTGAAGACTAGGGGTGGTTGAATCATTTGTGGTTCAATTGCTCCTGGAGGAAATTGTTGTTGAAGTTGTTGTTGTTGTTGTTGTTGTTGATAAAATTGTTGTTGTTGATGGAGTTGTTGTTGTTGTTGTTGTTGAGGATACACATGAGGGAAGTAGCTAGAGTATGGTGGTTGAGACATCTTGAAACTTGTGTTGATGATGGATCTTTGTAGTCGAATGAAACTTTGTTGATGAAGAGTGCTTATGTGTAGAAAACCAGCTTAGGCAAAGAAATAGGCTTATGCGTAAAAACACCAACTTACGCGTAAGAATGGCTTACGCGTAGGGTTAGCTTACGCGTAGGAATGAAAAAACGCTTAGTTTAGGCGTAGACTAAGGGCTTAGTAGTAGAATGCTTATGCGTAAGATTAGCTTAGGCGTAAGACTAGCTTAGGCGTAAGAGAATGCTTAGGCAGAAGAAATTCTACGCGTAAGTTTTAGCTTAGGCGTAAGATTAGGGTTTTTGCCCAAAAATCCTTTACACTTATTCCAGTGTAAGGGATATCCAAAGTCGAAGTGTTTTCAGGCTTATCCAAGCAAGAAAAACACTGAGTAACCAAGAGCACTGAAGATCAAATCTGGAGGAGCTTATGCGTAACTTTAGGGTTTTACTATGTGTAGACTTTGCCAAAAAATAACCAAAACTGATTTTAAGCACAACAATGTTTCTAAACCAGATTTTTATGATGAAAAAGCTTTAATATCATCAAAATAACACAAAAGTGTGAAACTTGATGATCAAGAACTCTTTTTGACCTTACGCGTAGAAATAACTACACGACTTAAACCAAGTTTTGAAGCGTTTGAAGATATGAACACCGAACCTTACGCGTAACACACTTAAACTTCAAAAACAAAATCGTTCACCCAACTATTTGGCGAATGATACCACTGTTAGGTTCCCATTTATGTAACACAAGCATCAATATGAAGAAATGAGGTAAAGAAAGATCGGATGAACACACACACACTTATACAAATGACTATGTGAAATGATAAGCTTAGGATAAATGTGAAAGCGAACAACCAACCTTCAAATGAAGGTTTACAAGGCTATTTATAGGAGAAGGAGCTAGGGCAACACTCCTAGTCCCTTCCTTTCCTTATTGGATATGGGCCAAGGCTTATGGACTTTCTACATAAGCCTTGCCTTTAATACTAACATAAAAGCCTAATTAAGCTAACTATTACATATTTATTACTAACACTTGTAATCTAGTTTAGGAGTGATTCCAACAATAAATATCACCTCATTGATAAAATGACCAATAATGAAAGATAAAAAATAACTGCAACAATTGATCCTATAATTGAAGACGACGATTACAAAAAGTCGTGTTTATCATTCAATGAGTGGCTCTCGCAAAAAATTTGTACATGTAACGTCGGCAACACAGCCAGAAAAAGAGTTTTTGTCGAATGGATAAATGATTGCCACCGAGTAACAGAGGAAGTCGGCTAAGTCCAAAGGCCACCATAAAGCCCCGAGGCTTTGAGTCTAACTTAAAGACTCGTAAATAAAGAAAAGTGCTCTTTCGGGAGACAACCCGAATTATCCCTTTCATTTGTTTTATTTCCATTTCTGTTGGGTTTTGTGTTTTTAACCATTTTTGCAGGAAAACGGAGAAAAGTTGCTGCAGCATGCTGAACGGGGACCTGATCTGTCCACAGTTACGGCGTAACTCATTCTTATGGTTACGCCGTAACATACTTTTTGCAGTAGTTTCTCAGAGCATTACCAATTACGGCGTAATCCCATGCAACGGTTACGCCGTAGCTACACTCCTGTAGCGTCTGCCAGGTTTTGCACTAATTACGACGTAACTCCTTATAGGGGTTACGACGTAACTATCCTCTGTAACACTTCTTTCTTTTTAAACACAATAACCTTGTATTAATTTTTAAATGAACTTTATGGGTATGTTCCCTGTAAGCCCTCACGAGACTACACTCGTCCACTTGGGACACCAAGTGGTTTAAAAGGCTTGTTGCACGCGCTAAATGCAACCGTGATTCCTACAAAAGTGAGTTAGGTTTGTTTTTCATTTTTCTTTTTCTTTTTTAGAATTATGCTTGCCGGTAGTGTGATTTCAGGGATTGAAGTTTGCTCGTGGATGCTTATACGAAGGCACGATTCTTTTCGTGGGCCTTCTTTCTTTTTGGAGCAAATTTCAGGGAAGTTCTCGCTCTAATTCTACTTTTAACTTCACCTTTATTTAACGCTTAGTACAAAAGGGACTTTGTACATTTCAAGTGGGGGGACGGGAGTAGAAGTGTCTCTTGAACTTTATTTTGCCCTCGTTTTTCTAGTTTATTTTGAAAAATTATGCCATTTTTAAAATTTTGACATGTTTTTCTTAACCTAACTAGATTAAACCTTAGCCGAGCACATTATAACCCTTGATATTATATGGTGAGATTAGCCTTATCCGTTTCTAAATTTTTACCCAAAATCTACCAAATTATGAGTGTCCCGGTAGCTTGTAAACTTTAGAACTTGGCCTTTGCATCATTTCGAGACCATAGATGAGGTATGTTGAGTTAGCTCGGTGTATTTGGACTTTTCAGTTTAAGAAGACAATATTATAGGATTATCACCCAAATAGCCTATCATTGTGTGTCTATCGATTAGTTACCTCGACTTCTCGACCCCCATGTTAAACCCTTTGTTGCACTCACCTTTAGTGCAAGATACCCCTAGATATACCCTTCTGAGCCATTCCTTTCATTTTGTTCACCCATCATATTGTTTCGTTACACCCATACACCTTAGCCTACCTTCTAGTCTTTATTTGTAATTGGGAAGTCATTGTTTGCCTAACTTCAAGGTTCAAGCGGAAAGGTTCGGGAATCACGCTTTCATCGACGACATATTCTTAAAAGATCATTGAAGACCCCCCAAATTCTCATATTGTTAATCTCAAGTGGGGGGATGTTGTGTTTAGTTGTTATGTTTAATTAAAAAAAAAATAGTTATTGTTATTTAATTGATTGTAAAGTGCGAAGTTATAAGCACTATGTTATGAGCTTACTATAAATTTAGTATCGAGGAGGCCACCTCGGTCACTTTTGAAGAATGGAGTTGGTAATGTGCCCATCATGACGTCCTCTAATGGCACATCTACCTGGTATTATCATGATCCGGTTTCTTAACTTCTAAACTTGAAATTTGGATGAACGGTAAGTGGTTATAACTTGGTTATAGATTTAGACTATTTGCTTGATTTTATTTTACACCAATTTTATCCCATGTCTTATCCTACCCTTTAGTCATGAAGCGTGTCTAGGTGATGCAGCGAGCAATCTTTGGTTTCTTGGCTATGGATTTGGTCATGTATCATTGATTTTATCCACTTCGCCGTGACATGTTAGTTATGACAACTCACCCGTGACCTTTGACGTGTCTATCCATATTGCCTTCAAGAATTGTTTAGACCTTAACTCTAGTGTTGGATATTTGTGTAACCGCCAAGCTTATGATAGAATACATGCTATGATGTGCGATGAGTGATCACCCCAAAATTGACACTTAGAATAGTTGAGAGATTTGAGTGTTTTGTTCCAGTTTCATGAGGTGTTCTGCCTTGTTTTATTCTAGCATAAGGATTTGTAAACTTATATTTTCCAGGTAATGGGAGATATCTTTTTAGGAATCTATCTAATAAGGTCTACTTGAGGGCAAGTAGAGTTCAAGTGGGGGGATATTTGATAACATCAAATAATCCTGAATATTAAGTGTCAATTTCCCCCCGATAATGCTCGTATTTTATATCATTTATATGGATTTAAGCTTGTTTTCCTCTATATTTTACTTTTAGGTAAATTACGAGCATTAGAGCTAATGAGACGCGGATTTGGAGAGTCTATTGAAGATATATGATAGTATGCTCATTTTGAAGATGTTTCGGCGTAACTCTCCTCTCACATTACGCCGTAACAGAAGCGTGGCTCAAAAAACCAACTAAACTGAAGATTACGGCGTAACTCCTTCCTAGGATTACATCGTAACTAACTAGGTCAAATGATGTTCCGCACCGCTGCAAGCTACGCCGTAACTAATTCCACAAATACGGCGTAACCATGATTTATTGAAGATATGGCGTAACTCATTCCTGATGTTACGCCGTAACCAGCTTTTCCAGTGCAAATTACGAAGAAATGGATGTTACGGCATAACTCTCAACTTAAGTTACGCCGTAACCAGATCTGGCCTATAAATACCGCCCAAATTCCAGCATTTCTATTCATTCACTTCACGCACCAATTCAGAAAACGTGGGTAGAAGGTTGAAGGCAGATCTTATGGAGCATACGGAGCCATCTCCAAGGGAGAAATCACTCCCCTGCGATAAGCATTAGCATTTTATCATTTCTTTACTTTTAATTCATGTATTTTGACATGTTAAACATTGAATCGATTGTTTTAGTTAATATGAGCGACTAAGAACCTCTGGTGCTAGCCTAGTTATGATTCCTTGATTGTTTTGTTTATGTTTACATTGCTTCCGTATAATTGTTTCTAGTGTATGCATGCATAGTTTGTTGGTAGCTACCCTTTTTTCGGTAGTTTTGAATGGCGGTAGTGGCTAGTTACTAAGGAGATATGACCAACTGACCCTAAGTAGGTAGACTGAGTGGGAAGGGTAAGAATTGACCAACTGACGACCCTTCTTCGCTTGTGCGATTTGACCAACTGATCACCTACCGTTTGGATGAACTTAAGAAGTTAGGGATGAGTGTTTAAGATGCTAGCGCCCGGGCACTCATTGTTACAAATCTTGCATGTAGCGG
This sequence comes from Chrysanthemum makinoi, assembly GCA_910596185.1. Taxonomy (NCBI): domain Eukaryota; kingdom Viridiplantae; phylum Streptophyta; class Magnoliopsida; order Asterales; family Asteraceae; genus Chrysanthemum; species Chrysanthemum makinoi. Next base: position 12,058,618 of record OU343219.1, read on the forward strand.
TACTTAATGACTTGGCTTAGGGGACTAAAAACAACTGGACTTTCGAGGGGTCACCCGATGATCTCCGGTGGAAACCTTTGCTGATAGGTTAGGACGAACTGACCAAATGCTGTCCTAGCGACTTTTACCCCCACTTGAAGCAATTGAATGTAATTAAAAATGAACTTAATATGATAGGAAGATTAACTAGGTTAGCACACTTCTCCTCTATTGATCACAACCCTCGCCTTTATTTGCTTTCTTTCTTTTATTTTCTAGTTGATGACGTACCCTCCGATCAGGTCGAAGGACTCCCCTTCGACCTCATTTGAATTTGCATTACGAAGACCCAAGTCTTTCTTCATAAGTCATTGGTGGCGTAAAATCATTCATCTTTGACATGGTTACCAGTTGGGAATTCGCCAACCGAAGGCCTATGCCCTTCGGGGTCTTCTTTTGAAGACACTAAGACAAAGAAGAACATTGACTTGGTCTTCCCCCACTTTCCCACTATCTCCTTAGCTTCCCCGCCAAGACAGAGAGAGTGGGGATGAAGCCCTAGCGGTTACCAAAAATCATGGGACATCCCCATTATCTCTGAAACGTGCGCAAACACTCTCCAAGCTTATTTTTCCATTGATAAATAGGTTGGACGAGTCATTTCAATGGTATGTTCACTCACCACAGTATTTCACATATTCGAAATTACTTACAACACATATCACATACTTACTCTCACGCCGGATGTGGTTCGTAGGGTCCAACCCATGCGCAATCACTTAACGAAGTGTCTACTATTTCTTATTGCAGATTGGCTACAAGTTTGGTGCAAGCATATCACCCCTCATACCCTTCGATCATCATCGAAGGCCTGGTCATATGAATTATTGTACAAACAGAAGCGCCATCCGTGGGACCCGCTACAATTGGTCTCGTTATTCTAAACTTATAACCAGTCAATCGCGCTCACTAATTTTACGGCATGAATCAAGGAAGAGAAGATACTCCCCCTCCGGGTTTCTCGACCTTGACACCAATCCCAGTCAAAAATCCTAACAACCTTCCCAACATAACCGCGTCCACTTTCACCACACGATCTCACCCTGAAATAACTCCCAACAACCATGCTTCGACATCAGCTAATCCCGAACCAGTAATCAGTCCTGCGTTCGTCGAAGCTAACATCGAAGCGCTAGAGTCCTTATTGAGGGCTCGAAGGAGGCACGCTCGGAACGTAGAGATGCATAGGGAGTCTGAATACTCAAGTGATGAGTATTACGCAGAGATAGAAATGGAGACTAGGCCCTCGGCTCCTGGGGCTACACGCTTAGTGCTGAGGATAGGATCTCTGGGAAGTCGAAGGCCGAGTGGAAGATCGGTGGGTTTCGAAGATGTTCCAGAGAGGGCTCCGATGAGAAGAGAAGGAATTATGGAAGGTTCCAATGGGAGGAGTCACCGAAGGGAGACTACGGAGGTTAACTTGCCACCACTCTTGGCAGCCCATCTGGGGAGAACTGAAGCAGGGGTTACGTTGCAGTCTTCTCACGCATCCGGCATAGAAGGAAATCCACCTCAAATGAAAGGGGGAGGAAATCTTCCTCCTCATGGTATGTAGCCTCCTTTTCAGGCTCAATCTTATCCCCATGGGGTCTACCCCCCACCTAATGGGCAGACTAGCAACTCTAGCTTTCCTCAACCATATGGAAACATGCCCTACGGGCAACCTATGGTATACCCTCCGTACCCGGTAAGAAGTTACCCATCTTTTATACCTCCTACTTACCCTTCTTATGCTAACCAAAATCCTATCGGAGTGCCCCCGAACCATAACCCATACAATGCTGCCCCCACTTACATGCCACCTTACAACTGCCTCTATTCAGAGCCCATGGGTTCCAAAACACCTTTCGTAAGATGGATAGAGGACTACCCTCTACCCGACGGGTTGAAAATGCCCGTACATATTGGTACTTATGATGGGAAGGGGGACCCGGATAATTTCTAGCGTCTGTTCGAAGGGGATATTAAAATGCAGAAATGGGTTATGCCAGTTGCTTGCCACATGTTCACGTATACCCTGCGAGACTCCGCTCGTATATGGTGGAATGGGCAAAAAGCAGGTAGCATAGTGAATTTGGATGATCTCAAGGCCAAGTTTAGATCACACTTTAGCCAGCAGAAAAAGTTCACAAGGACTCACCTGACAGTACACAACATCAAGCAGAGGGAAAACGAGAGCACCAGGGCTTTTGTTACTAGATACACTGATGACACCTTGCATATTCTAGGTCTGCACGAAGACCAGCGCATCTCTGGTTTTGTGCACGACCTACAAAACAAAAGTCTGGTGGAATTCCTATCCACTGACCTTCCCGCAATATACAAAGGCTTAATGGAGAAGACGTATACCTGGATCGAGGCCAAAGAAGTATCCACTAATGGGGCTCCGATCAAAAGTAAAGAAAGTCACAACAAGATCGCAAGGCACTCTTCGTTGGAAGGGTCCAAGAATAGAAACAAAAGCAGGGACAGGTTCACACCCTACAATAAAAACATCAACCACGGACTCTTGGCAAATCTGTCTAAATCTCCAAGGGAAATACTTGCTACGAAAAGGGCTGTGAAGGCCTTCGATCCCCCCTCATCTGGAAAGTAGAGGAAGAAGCAGGGATACATCCAAGTATTGTTATTTCCACAACGACTACGGGCATGACACCAACAGTTGCGAGAGCTCAAAAATAGATAGAAGAGGCCGTGAAGTCTGGCCAATTGGGACATTTGGTGAAGGGATAAAGAAAGGTAAAGAGAGGGTCTCTGACACACAGTTGGGGAAAGATACCACACCGGCTGAAGCAGTAGAGAAAGGGGTTATGCGGGGTAGGAGATGTTACGTTCCCTTCGATCACTAGTAGGGTTCTCTCGAATGACCCCATGGTCATCAAAGTCTTAATTTCCAACAAGGAAGTGAATAGAGCCTATTTAGACTGCGGAAGCTCCTGCGAAGTCATCTATGAGCATTGTTTTCTGAAGCTCAAGCCTTCGATAAGGTCGAAGAGAGTAGATTCGAAGGTACCTTTGGTGGGATTCTCAAGGGAGCATTCATGGCCTCTGGGAGAAGTCCCTCTAGAGGTTACGATTGGAGAAGGGAGGCTAAAAAGGACAGAAACCTTGGTTTTCGCGATAGTAAGGTCTGAATTTCCCTATAACCTGTTAATAGGGAGAACCGCAATGCAGAAAATGGGTATCATTGTCTCCACCATACATGCTGCGATCAAATTCCAAACACCCTTCGATATTGGAACGGTTTTCTCCAGTTACAACGTGAAGAAGCCTACAGATGTAGGCAAAAGGGTCATACAAAGTCCTGAAGAGTCTCCGAAAGATATTCTCAGTTGCACTGATGATGAATAACACATTGTTGTAAACGACCTCCATCCTGATCAGACGGTGGTCATTGGAAAGCAGCTCCCTGCCACCTTAACGGCAGAACTGGAAAAGTTACTAAGGGCTAATGCGGATTCCTTCGCATGGACTTACTCTGACATGACGGGGGTCCCCAGAAACCTCATCATAGATGGAAAGCCCTTCAGCACTGAGCACAAGCTTAACGAGTTCAAGCACATTAAACCTATCAAGCAGAAACGTCGAAGCCTTGCACCCGAAAGGAATGCAGCGACATGCAAGGAGGTGGATGATCTCGTAGCAACAAGTATACTCAGGGAAGTGAAGTATCAAACCTGGTTAGCCAACCCAGTGATGGTTAAGAAGCATGATGGAGGGTGGCGAATGTGGGTAGACTTCACCGACATCAACAAGGCCGGTTCGAAGGACTGTTATCCTCTACCAGAAATTGATTGGAAGGTGGAATCCTTATCGAGGTTCTGACTGAAATGTTTTTTGGACACTTACAAAGGTTACCACCAGATACAGATGGCAGAAGAGGACGAAGAGAAAACAACATTTTTTTACAAGAAAGGGCGTGTATTGCTACAAGAAGATGCCCTTCAGTCTGAAGAATGTAGGTGCTACCTACCAAAGGCTAGTGGAGAAAGCCTTCAGCAAGAAGATAGGTTAGGAACCTCAAAGCATATGTAGATGATATGGTCATCAAGAGTAGAACGGAGGAGGACATGCTCTCCGACATAAACGAAACCTTTGATCAACTTCGCGCCATTAACATGAAGTTAAACCCCAAAAAGTGTTCCTTTGGCGTGGAGGAAGGATAATTCTTGGACACCTGATCACAAAGCAGGGTATTAAATCCAACCCTTCAAAGGTTAAGGCCATCACAGACTTGCAGGCTCCTAAGTCCCTCAAGGATGTACAAATTTTGAACGGAAAGCTAGCAGCCCTCAGCAGATTCTTATCGAAGGGTGCAGACAGATCCTTGCCACACTAAAAGGATGCACGGATAAAAAGATGTTTCAATGGAGCACAAATGCAAAAGATTCCTTTAAAAAGCTCAAGGAGTTCATGAAAATTCTACCTATACTTACCGCCCCAATCAAAGGCGAAGTGTTGTTTATGTACATCGTAGCCTCCTTCAAAAGCATCAGTGATGTTTTGTTAGCGGAAAGGGAAAAGAAGCAAATCCCTATCTACTATGTTAGTAGGGTTCTATAGGGAGCTGAGCTAAATTACCCAGAGTTGGAGAAGTTAATCCTGGCTTTGGTTCATGCTGCGAGGCGCCTTTGAAGGTACTTCCAGGCTCACCTCATAACCGTGCTCACTGACAAGCCAATTAAGCAAATACTTTCAAAGCCAGAGAAATCTGGAAGGATAGCTAAATGGGCCATTGAGCTAGGAGAGCACGAAATCAATTACAAGGGTAGGAACTCGGTCAAAGGGCAAATACTGGCAGACTTCTTAGTAGAAACACCCTCTAAATCGAAGCAGGACAACAAAGTTGCTGACAAGAAGCTTGCGAAGACGGTCAAAGGGTGGAAGCTTTACACCGATGGGGCCTCTAGCTCCGACGGATTAGGTGCAGGATTGATGCTAGTAAACCCTAAAGGAAAGGAGTATACTTATGCACTCCGCTTCGAATTTGATGCTACTAATAATGAAGCAGAGTACGAAGCCTTTCTAGTAGGTATCCGACTGGCTAAAGACATGGAGGTAGAAGACTTGGCTATTTTTGTTGACTCACAACTAGTGGCCAACCAGATCAAGGGCTCCTACGAAGCAAGACAGCCTGTCATTAAGCAGTACCTGGACAAAGCCAAGGAGATGCTCGAAGGATTCACTTCCTACGACATAAAGCATGTTCGATGAAACCAAAACAAAAAGGCATATGCACTTAGCAAACTGGCATCAATGGCATTCGCTCACTTAACTAAGGAGGTTCTGGTCGAAGTGTTGGCAGAAAGGTTCATCGTCCGAAAGGAGGTGTCTGATGTGATATTGGAGGAAGAGTCAAATTGGATGACTCCGATCAGAGAGTACTTAATAAGTGGCATACTGGCGGAGGATTAGAAGCTAGCACGAAAGGTTCGCATCAAAGCACCATAATACAGGATCATGGGGAACTACCTATATCGAAGGTCTTTCTTTTCTCCATGGCTCCATTGTGTAGGACCTAGGCAAGCCTCCAACATAATTCAAGAAGTGCACAAAGGGTCTTCCAGTCTACATGCAGGACCTCGCTCTGTTGTTTCTAAGATCATGAGGATAGGGTACTATTGGCCTTCGATGCACAGGGACGCAGTGGAAATTATCCAGAGGTGTGAAGCCTGTCAAATCCACTCAAAAGTGCCAAGGCTACCAAAACAAGATATGACCTCTGTGACATCCGCATGGCCTTTCAGCCAATGGGGGATAGATATCGTAGGCCCTCTACCGATAGCTCCAGAAGGGGTAAAGTTCTTGGTCGTAGCCATCGATTACTTCACAAAATAGGTCAAAGCCAAGCCCTTAGCATCAATCACAGGGAGGCATATGGAAAATTTTGTGTGGGAACACATCATTTGCCTGTTCGGAGTACCCCATATCATCATTTCAGATAATGGGAAGCAGTTTGCTGAAGGAGTGTTTACCGTGTTTTGCAGAGGCCTGAACATAAAGCAGTCCTTCACCTCCGTTTACCATCCTCAAGGTAACGGACAGGTGGAAGTTACTAAAAGGGACATCATCCAAGGCATAGAACGAAGGCTCGGTTACAACAACCATGGTTTGGTGGATGAGCTACCTCAAGTACTCTCTGCCCACAGAACGCACACAAAGTCAAGTCATGGGGAGACACCTTTTAGCTTGACATATGGCACCGTGTCGAAACAGAACGAGTCATGAACTTCGAAGCAATAGAAAACGAAGAAAGACTCCGTGGCAATCTGGACCTACTCGAAGAAAGAAGGGAAATAGCCTCGATCAGGGAGGCTATCCATAAACAAAAGATTAAAAAGTACTACAACAGCAGGGTTCGACCTTCGACATTCAAGCCAGGAGAATACGTTCTCCGACTCAACAATGCAAGTAAAGCTGAGTATCAGGGCAAACTAGGGCCTACATGGGAAGGGCCCTATGTCGTAACGGAAGCATATGGCAACGGATCCTACAAGCTAGAAACCCTTGATGGAGACACTATTGATAGGACTTGGAATGGTACTACCCTTCGTAAGTTTTACATATGAAACTTACAATGTCCAAGGACATTTTTTAATTTGCTTTCAATCAATGTATTTGCATTCTTCTCAATTGGGGAAAGAAGCGTTAATGGTAGCCGTCTAGTATTCATTTCTTAAAATGATGTAATCCTCCCTACCCACTTAATGATATAACACATTTCCCTCAAATCTCTTGTGTTCAATACAACAAAGATTTGTCCACCAAGTCGTTTTATAAGTTTCAATGTCGAAGGGATGTACAAAGACTAACAATACGTCTTGCTCATATGCTTAACATCCATCTCAACTTAACATTAACTTTCCTACGCGGTCTTAAGGTATTCCAAGCCTTTTGCTACCCAAAGGATTAAGATGGAGTGGGTCGCAACCCTCTGTCAGCAATTAAATTATACGATTGCTATATTCTTGGTGAAGAAATTACACACAATGAGGCTATGCATCTACCATACGCCTTAGGTTGTAAAAATTTTACATGCAAATGAAACGTAAAGAGAAGAATCAAAGTTAAGAAAAATATAGGCCCTAGTGGCCATCATGTAGATATTCATTTATGACTAGTCTAACTAGTCCAACAGGCCGTAGCCTTAACGATCATAAAACCAAATATTGTCTTAGGCCGTAGCCTTCACCACATACAGAGAGTAAATTGTTTCATCAGGCATCATGCCTGTAAAGAGACACAAAGACATATTGTTTAAACAGGGTACATACCACCCTGGAAGATCAAATAACTACCACATGGTAGCCTTCATCATACCTTGGAATGTGTTGGATCAGCATAACCTGGGGATGGTGACTTCTGGGAAGGAGAAGCAGGCTGAACTCTCCTTGGCTTCTTTGCCAACAGGTCCTCAATGGAGGCCGTTGGGTCCTTCGTAGCCTCAACAAGGAATGGGAACTCCGTAGTGGATAAGGCATTGCCTGCATCATCGTATTCCTGCCCATGGGTTGCCCTATAGTATGGAACACTTGCAAGTTTCACCGGTTCACCTGTCTTGGCCACTTCCTCTGGAGTAGTACATTTGCCATGAAAAATGGTTGCATTCACCAACTTCCTAATCATTATGCCCACATCATCACTATGGTACAACACCATAGCAATGTAGGGGATGAATTTGGTCACCAGATGAACCCTGTCTTTCTTAAGCATTTGCAGACGAAGATCCAACCCATCCACCTTTTCCCTAAGCTTGATCTCTTGGTCAATCAGCTTGGCCATCTCTTCTTCAAGGTCTCCACACTTGGTAGTCAGAATGGAAATTTGCTCTTTCTAGCCTATGACCTTCGCACCTTCGAGAGATATCATGCTGCACTCAGCCTGGCTTTCGGCTAACTGATAATATGAAATTAGCCTGATCTTTTATATATCAAATTCTCGTGTTTATGGCCTCATTTGTATTAATATGGTCCTTAATTCGTTCATATTCGTTCATATTTACATTTCAAGATAAATGAGGCGTTGAAGATCGATTTACGAGGGCCTATGAATTATTTGTGAAGGTTACGCCATAACTGTTTAATTATGCTACGGCGTAAATATGATGCTTTGAAGGATACTGCGTAACCAACTCTTAAGGTTACGTCGTAATTATTTTTGTGAAGGTTACGGCGTAACATGGTAAAGTAGTTACGCCATAGAGATAATGTCGGAGTGGATAATCATGAGCATACGAAGGATTACGGCGTAACTTGGATAATTAGTTACATCGTAATTAATTACTTGGGCGCAAATTTTTGAAGTCCAGGGACTAGAAGCGGCAAGTTAAAATTTATTTTATTCACTTCAAGGACCAAGTATAAATATATCAAGAACGACGAGGGGCTAAAACCATAAATATCTTATAAGTAATATAAAGGCTTTTGGACTTAATTTGAATCCACGCACTACTTCAGGGGCCAAAAGCGTCAACTAGTGCAATAAAGTTTCATTAATTTTGGAGGATAAGAAAAAGTACGAAGTTGGTGCATTCACTATTAGTTACGACGTAACTAATAAATTTGATTACGACGTAATTATTCGAGATCCAGATTTCTTTGCGTTGTCATTAGTTACGGCGTAATTAGCCTTAATGGTTAAGCCGTAACCATGTAGGGGCCTAAAAATACAACCCTAAATCTGCATTTTTAAGCATCTCTCTTCACCCCTCTCCTAGGGGTCGATTAGGGCACTACTCCAGGGCATTTTCTAACAGTCCGAAGCCAGTTTTGAAAGAAGAATTCACTCGCAATCATCATCATTATTAGCTCTACATCAAGTAATTTGTATAAAACATTATGTTCAATTCAATTTATGATTTATTCATTTTTGTTGGTATGATTTATTATATGTTTGGCTAAGCACCCTGGTGCTGGCCTAGTTATGATTCCTTAAATGTTTTTTTACGTTTATATTACTTCCGTATAATTATTTCTAAGTGTATGCATGCATAGTTTATTGGTAGTTACCCTTGTTTTGGTAGTTTTGAATGGCGGTAGAGGCTAGTTGCCTAGGAGATATGACCAACTGACCCTAGGTGAGTAGACTGAGATGGGAAGGGTAAGATATGACCAACTGACGACCCTTTCTACTTGTGCGATTTGACCAACTGATCACCTACCGTTTGGATGAACTTAAGAATTAGGGGGTGAGTGTTTAAGTTGCTAACGCCCGGGAACTCACTATTATAAATCTAGCATGTAGCGGTACTTAATGACTTGGCTTAGGGGACCAGGAACAACAGGACTTATGAGGGGACACCTGACTTCTCCTGTGGTGGCATCTTTGCTGAAAGGTTAGGGCGAATTGACCAAATGTTGTGCTCTCGACTTTGACCCCACCTGAAGTAATTAGAAGTAAGTAGACGTAGACATAACTAGCTAGGATGATTAACTAGGTTATCACCACTCTCCTTCATTGATCGCATTTCTTTCCTTTATATGCTTTCCTTTATTTCCTTGTTTTATTAGTTAGTTTTATTATTTCAATTTTAAAAGCAATTAAAATCGTGACATAGACTTAAGTTAATTTCCAATCCACGTAGCTTTTGGGGCGACCTCGGTTTTACCGAATACTACACTACACACGACAAGGTACTCTGCCCGTTAGTGCATTATGGTATACCATAGGTATAACGAGTAATTATAAATATTAAAACCTGGTCAGTAAATCATGCATCAAGTTTTTTGGCACCACTGCCGGGGAGCTATTTTATGAATTTAATTTAAGTTTTTCTTTTCTTTCTCCTATTCTGCTGTTTCCTTGTTTCTTGTGTGCATTTCATGTAATCATGGAAATTGAGCCAGATTTTGATAATATGATATTGGAAGAATACTGGGAGTACGAGCGTGAAAAGGATAGAAAAATTTTAAGGAATCGTCAATCTTGGATAACTTCTACGAGATCGCCTTCCCTAGAGCATTTCTTTTAATCTTCTCAACCATATACCCATGGTGATTATGTATCTCCTCAAGAGTATGATGAATTGGACATGGATAACATGACAATTCATGAATATGAATTATATATAGCCAACCGATGTCAAAAGAAGAACAGCTGGAATAATCACACTCATAGTTTCACATCCAATTTTAGTGATTATTCATATAACACTCCTGATCTTGAACCTGAAGATAGAGAGTTAATGATTGCAAGAGCGTTGGATGATTTGTTCAGAATTGGAGCTGAAAACCTTCAACGCATGGAACATGAAGAGACTCATGATGAGTCTGGTAATGAACAATTCAGAGATGTGAACCTTGAAAGTAAGGACCTTCTTGACTCTCCTATTCCCCTTATTTCTAACATTTTTGCTAGTTTTTGTAAACAGGATATAGATGATGTCGACATCGACACTACCAAAGAGGAAGAGGAAGTCGAGGAGGAATGTGATGAATGGAATTTATATGACATGTGGGATATCACGATTGAGGATGTTGAAAGGCTTAGGCAAATTCTAACACCTCCCATGCGTCATGAACCTATTCCTGAGCTAGTAATGCAACCCCTGACATCACATATCACACCTACTGACGATTTTTTTATAGCACCAACTACCGACCCAGTTTTGGATGAGCTTGCAAGGGAATTAGAAGATAAGATCCTGGACACTTCAGTGATTGACGAGGAAATTTACGTAACATTTAAGTCGATTAACCAGGCACATCATGAGGTGAACCAATCATCATTGCCATCAACTAAAACGGGTAAGGTATGGAGGGAAATGACATCTCCTGCAAGGTATGATCGTAATTTATCATTTCCCCATCCCATAGCAAATTCACACCCTCATGGTGTTTGTTGCTATTTTCACCCACACTTGATTTCAAGTGAGTGGATGAACACCCTTTTACTTAGTAAATAAGGGTGGAGTCAAGATCGTGACTCGGACAAAAACAAGCGCTTCGTGGGAGGCACCCCATGCCTATCTTTTCTTTTTCATTTGGTTAGTATAGTAGGGTTTTGTGTTTTTAACCATTTTTGCAGGAATCGGAGAAGATTGCATCAGTAACATAAACGGGGACCTGACCTGACCAACAGTTACGGCGTAACTCATCCCAATGATTACGCCGTAACATATCACAAGTAGCAATTCTCTCAAGAGCATTACCGATTACGGCGTAATCACATGCTATGGTTACGCCGTAGCTACCCTCCAGTAGCGACTGCCAGGTTTTGCCATAATTACGGCGTAACTCTTTCAAAGAGTTACGGCGTAATTATCCTCCAGTTCAAATTCTTTCTATAATAACACAATAACCTTGTATTAGTTTTAAATGAACTTTGTGGGTGTGTTCCCTGTAAACCCTCACGAGACTTCACTCGTCCACTTGGGACACCAAGTAGTTTAAAAGGCTTGTTGCATACGCTAAATGCAACCGTGATTCCTTCGAAAGTGAGTTAGGTTTTTCATTTTCTTTTTATTCTTGTTGTTTTTCTAGTATGATGCGTTTGGTTGTCTTAAGTGAATTCAGGTTATTAAAGTTTGCTCATAAATCTCAAAGCGGGACACGTTTATACGTGTGTCTTCAATCATGCCGAGCAAATCCTGGGGAGTTTTCTGTTCCAATTCTAACTCTTCTTATCTTTCATTTATATGCTTAAGTATGATCCAAGTGGGGGGAAGGGATTAGACATAGACACCCGCTTGATTTTACTTGCCCTTATTTTTCTAGTTTTTGATGAAAAGTGTTTCATTAATAAAATTTTGACATGTTTTTCATTACTTAACTGGATTAATCTAGACTGAGCACACCTACCCTATATTTCCATTGTGTGAGGATAAGCCTTTCCATTTTCCCCTTATACATAAATCCATAAAAATGAGTGTGCCGGTGGCTGCAATAGACTTTAGAACTTGGCCTTGTATATCTTTTCGAGACCATTATCATGAGCATTACACTGAGGTAACTTGGTGTGATCGGTGCAGCTAGGATATAAGGCAATTTTAGGATTAAACCAAAATAGCCCATATATGTATTGTGTTTATTGACTCTTCACATTGATCAGTCAATCCCCCTGTTAAACCCTTTTTGTTGCACTCACCATTAGTGCAAGATACCCCTAGATAAACCCTTCAGAGCCATCCCTTTCATTTTGTTCACCCAATATATGTTTTTTCGTTACACCTATCACCTAGCCTACCTTGTAGTTTCCTTATGTCCATGGTTCGGGCGTTGTTGGTTAATTTTGGTTCCACTAGTGAAAGTCTCGGGTTTTGAATAAAGGGTTTTAGAAGAAAATCGGGTTTAGATGATAGTTGATCTCAAGTGAGGGGATACTTTTTATGTTCATATCGTTTATATCCATGTATACCTTCTCTTGCATCAAAAAAAATGAGTGAAAAAAAAAGCATGCAAGCAAGTGTTTTATCTATAATTAGTGTTTTCGCCTTGTTCAACTGGCGCAAATTTTTACAAATCTGTTTTGTCTTACAGAAAGAATTAGAAACCCAAACATTTCTATCTCGCCTTTCAAATTTTATATTCGTACAATGGGGACATTGTACATTTCAAGTGCTAAATTGACCCAAATTTTAAATTTTTTTATATAGCACATTCTTTTTTTCATTGATGATGAAGGCTGAGTTAATGCATCTTATTTGCCTAGATTATGGAGTTTATGAGGCACCACATTACATGTCTTATGCATTAACTCGTGTATTGGATTATTTAAGACCCCTTTGACTCTTGACCCTCGATTTTTGCTATGGGATTGAATGCGACTAGTGGTGGGGTGACTGTGGACTTAGGAATCTATTTGTTTCGTGTCTCTTTATCTACACCCATTAAAATTTTCCCATGCCTTATCGTACCCTTAGTCATGAATCGAGTTTAGGTGAGGAAGCGAGCAATCATTGGTGTCTTGGCCATGGATTTGGTCATGTATCATTGGTTTTGTCCCCTTCGTCGTAGCTCGTTAGTAATGACAAAATAACCCCATAAGCCTTTATGTTGTGTCAACCCATTGCCTTTTAGAATAGTTGCATCTATAGACTCTAGTGGTGGAGATTAGTATCTTTGCCAAGCCATGATAGAATAGTCGCCATGATCGAGCAGTTGAGTGATCACCCCAAATATAAACACGTGAATTATGAGAGAGTGTGTGATTTCAATTCCCTTTTCGTGAGGTGCTCTATTTGGAAATTTTCTAGCTTAGGTAATTTTTAAACTCACAACTTTCAATTAATCCTGGGAGATATCTTTTCAAGAATTATTTAAAGGGTCTACTTGATGACAAGTAGAGTTCAAGTGGGGGGATATTAGATAACATCAAATTAACCTGATCTTTTATATATCAAATTCCCGTGTTTATGGCCTCCTTTGTATTAATATGGTACTTAATTCGTTCATATTTTCATTTCAGGATAAATGAGGCGTTGGAGCGGAAAATAAGTGATAAAAGGCCAAATATATGTTCTGAAGATCAATTTACGAGGGCCTATGAAGTATTTGTGAAGGTTACACCGTAACTGTTTAATTATGCTACGGCGTAAATATGATGCTTTGAAGGATACGGCGTAACCAACTCTTAAGGTTACGTCGTAATTATTTTTGTGAAGGTTACGGCGTAACATGGTAAATTAGTTACGCCGTAGAGATAATGTCGGAGTGGATAATCATGAGCATACGAAGGATTACGGCGTAACTTGGATAATTAGTTACGTCGTAATTAATTACTTGGGCGCAAAGTTTTGAAGTCCAGGGACTGGAAGCGGCAAGTTAATATTTATTTTATTCACTTCAAGGACCAAGTATAAATATATCAAGAATGACGAGGGGCTAAAACCGTAAATATCTTATAAGTATTATTAAGGCTTTTGGAATTAATTTGAATCCACGCGCTACTTCAGGGGCCAAAAGCGTCAACTAGTGCAATAAAGTTTCATTAATTTTGGAGGATAAGAAAAAGTACGAAGTTGGTGAATTCACTATTAGTTACGGCGTAACTTTAGTTACGACGTAACTAATAAATTTGATTACGACGTAATTATTCGAGATCCAGATTTCTTTGCGCTGTCATTAGTTACGGCGTAATTAGCCTTTATGGTTACGCCGTAACCATGTCGGGGACTATAAATGCAGCCCTAAATCTGCATTTTTAAGCATCTCTCTTCACCCCTTTCCTAGGGGTCGATTAGGGCACTACTCCAGGGCATTTTCCAGCAGTCCGAAGCCAGTTTTGAAGGAAGAATTCACTCGCAATCATCATCATTATTAGCTCTACATCAAACAATTTGTATCAAACATTTTGTTCAATTCAATTTATGATTTATTTATTTTTGTTGGTATGATTTATTATATGTTTGGCTAAGCACCCTGGTGCTGGCCTAGTTATGATTCCTTAATTGTTTTGTTTACGTTTATATTACTTCCGTATAATTATTTCTAAGTGTATGCATGCATAGTTTATTGGTAGCTACCCTTGTTTCGGTAGTTTTGAATGGCGGTAGAGGCTAGTTGCCTAAGAGATATGACCAACTGACCCTAGGTGAGTAGACTGAGACGGGAAGGGCAAGATATGACCAACTGACGACCCTTTCTACTTATGCGTTTTGACCAACTGATCACCTGCCGGGAAGGGCAAGACATAACTAGCTATGAGGATTAACTAGGTTAGCACCACTTTCCTTCATTGATCGCATTTCTTGCCTTTATCTGCTTTCCTTTATTTCCTTGTTTTATTAGTTAGTTTTATTATTTCAATCTTAAAAGCAATTAAAAATGTGACATAGACTTAAGTTAATTTCCAATCCACGTAGCTCTTGGGACGACCTCGGTTTTACCGAATACTACACTACACACGACCGGGTACACTGCCTGTTAGTGCATTAGAGTAGACCATATGTATAACGAGTAATTATAAATATTAAAACCTGGTCAGTAAATCCTGCATCACTAACTGACCCTTGAGCTTCTCCACATCTGCTCGGAGATCTTGGACCAAAGGATTTTTATCGAAATTTTCCATAGCATCCTCACACTTTGCCTGCAGGTATGCTTATTGCTTGTCCCTAGCTTCTCCCTGGCAAGCATGATGTCCATCTCTTCCCTAGCCTTGGTGACAGCACGAAGAAGCTCCCTTGTCCTAGTGTTGAGCTGATTATCGAATATGCATTGTCTCACATAGCTCTTATCATGAAGGAAGCATAGCCTTTCCAAAGACATGTTATCCATCACCCCCTTCCAACTGGGTCGGGTCACACGCTCAACGAGTAAATGACAAGCTAGGGGGACGGAAGCTCCTTCGTATCAGGGAGTCCTGCAGTAGAAATAAATTTGTTAGTGTATCACTATGTGCAGATACTTTTTTTCAACAGGGAAGAAGACTTACCATGAATGTCATCAGTGTTGGGCCCTTCGATGGCTGGAAACACCACAACAAATCTGCTTCCCAACATATACATGGTTTTAACACTTAATGCGGGTATGTTAAGGGGTGTTAACCACACCGTGTATGTGCGTTAAAGGGGCGTTAACGTGGGCATGTTAAGCTCCTAACGTAGCGTTAAGTTGCAATTCAAATAAAAAAATCATTTCACCCCCTCAATGTTTTATTTGCATATAAAAAAAAATCACTTACACCCCCTCAACATATTCAAATTTAAATTTAAATGGTTCAGTTTGAGCGGGATAACCAGATTCAAATTTAAAATTTAAAATTCAAATATGAGCGGGATTTATTCAAATTCAAATTCAAATCAAATCTGCCTATATATACAACTCCACCAAAGTTGTTTATCACACACAACTCACAGACAAATTCTCAACAATGTCTCGCAAAGACTTCTCCAAAAAATTCCCAGTCCAAAACAAGTGCCAAAAAATGCCCTTTCCACAGAAGATGAAGTTTACCACACTCCACAAGAAGATGTCTTACCGGTATTCCAACCAGAAAATGTATTTGTAAACACTCCACCGGTTAAAATCCACCTGTTAACACTCCACCGGTAGACCTCCAAAACAATTCGTTTGGGTTTAGTGAGGATTATCTTCGTGAACTTGAGCTGGACGAGGCAAATCTTAGAGAGATATGAGAAAACGAGGCACGCGAGGAAGCTGCTCGTTTGGAACAGGAAGCCAGGGATGCAGAATATCTTACGCAGAACTGGTTTGACATCATGAAAGGAAAGTATTATGCTGACGATTTTAGATCCTCTTCGAGTGAGGAGTGTTATAACTCAGATGATTCGTATTCTTAATTTTTACTTTTATTTTCATCAATTTCGTGGTAATTTGTATTAATCGTACCATGTAATTCGAGTTTAACTTTAATGTTTAATGTAATTTGTGTTTTAAATGTTATGTTTTTTTATTAAATAAAGTATTAGTTTTAGTTTAGGGGTTGAATTTGAAAATATTTGAGTTAAAGTGAGTGAAGGTGTGTTAAGGGTAAGTTATGATAAGGGGCGTTTTTTGGTGAGTTAAGGTTTAAATGTTAAAGTTGATGTGACGGTCACGTGGCACTGTGTTAAAGTTTAACTTGTGTTACTACACCCTATGCTCTAACGAATTCCACTTGATAACCTCTTTATTCATTGGAGTCCACTTTCCCGTCAACATGTTCTTGGTACGAATAGTCCAATTGTGTTTCTCGGCTTCAATATTGTATACGTCAAGAACTCTATACCAAAATATTTCCTTTGATTGACCGGCACCTCTTTTTGGATCCTCGGATATTTGAATGAAACACTTCGCCAAAAGCAACTCCTCGTCTTGGGTCCACACGTTACGAGGTCGAGTACCACTTTGCGTTTCGGTGGTTTTCTTCATCTTCCCCTTCGTCTTCGTCTTCGTCTTTTTTGACGTCGGGGTCGGGACCACCTCTTCTTCATCTTCGTATTCGTCTTCGTCTCGTAGATGGAAGGATGCATGGTCGGAATTTGGTTGGGAAGCGGTGCCTTGGTTTTGTTGTTGAGAAAATTGATTATATTGTTACAATTTCGATTGACTAAAAGCTATTGTTTTTCGGGATTCATGTATGGGTTTGTTGGGAAGGTAGGAAAATAAGGCGATTGATTGTATGGATTCGATGATGAGCCCGGATTGTTGGCCGGATTTGATGACGAGGCCGTCATTTGGTTCGACGGGTCGTTTATAATGTTGTTAATCCATTGTGAGTTGGGATTCATTTTGGTTGGAAAAAAAATAAGAAAAGTAGATATTAGTATGTTATAAAACATATTGGAAGTGTGTGTGAAGTATAGAATAATATGAATGTATTTATAGGTTTTTTGTGGGGTAAAAATATTTTTTTTTTTATTTTTTGTCAAAATGTGTTCCAAACCGTATTATTACCGTTGCCAAACTTCCATCTTCTTAAACATTCGAATTTTTGGCCAAAAAAGAAAACAAAAAAGAAAAGAAAAAAAGAATAGCGTCGACTGGTGATTTTGGCGCAAGGGAGGACGGCGCGACTCCGGTAATGGTGCGCCGTTCTCGTTTCTAGGTTGTTATGTTTGGCACGAGCTTTGGCTCGACGGTACCTCCCCCTCTAACAGTGCTTGTAAAACCATAGGGGTGCCCGAGGTAGTAAAAGGGTTTGTGATTATTATTAAATCAAAGTGTGAGAAGTCACAAGTTCACTTTGGTGCAAACCAACTTAAAATGGGAACATCTAAGTTAAAAATATAAAGCGTTTTACCCGATTTAAACTTGTGCAACCGTAGAGTTCAACAGTGTGGATTATTCAGCTAGAAGTTCATAAACAATAGTTAGCATACAAAAAGTAGTGCTCGTAACTTGTGGAATTTCACGAGTCATCTATTAGTACTGTATTATTTATGTGGGCAACTTTATTACAAAATATATGATTGAAGTACAAACAACCAATAAATAGAGATCAATTAACTTTATTTTAATTCTCGTTGATACAGAATTTTAATCTATGAGGCCAATTATTATTATAAAAACCATGCATCGATATAGATTTTATTTTGCTTAATTTACTTAAAAGTTGATGAGAATCTTAACACAGTCTGGCTTCTTCAATATCTCAAATGCTTCTTGTATATTTTCCAATTGTATCTCATGTGTCAAAAGCTCATCAAGTTGTATTTCCTGCAATTTTCATCAGTTATAACTAGTTACTTATAACAAAAAAGATAAAGACAAACTTATCAAGGTTAACCTTAAGTAGAAACAAGGTTGATAAAGCTTCACCTTATTCAAGCATTTATCGATTATGACGGGAAGATCAGATTGGGTTCTTACGCCACCAAAAGTGGTGCACTTCAAAGTGCGACCGCTAAAGAGTATCAGGCTGTTAATGGCCACGCTAGCCTCTCCACCCGCTCCTATTGGTACCACTGTACCGATTCCCTGAAATATAAATCATTTCTTACATATGATCAGTATGCAAATATAATGGAGAATAAGAAAACTAATGATGCTATATTTGTAAAAGGTTTACAAATTTGGAGGCTTCGAGGGCATCGTTCAACAACGATGGCACACCCGTGCACTCAAAGCAGTGGTCAACGCCTAACCCATGAGTTATTTCCTTCACCAACTCTGAAACTGATTTGTCAGGATGGTCCTTTGGGTTGATAAAATCGGTCATTCCAAACACTTTTCCTTTAGCTGCCTTATACTGGTTTACATCCACTCCTATTATCTTTGACGCTCCTTGCAATTGTGCTCCTTTTATCACCTGGAAATCAAAATCAAGAAGTGATTTATAATATAAATCCATTGAGCGTATGATTATATATGTGGAGGTATATAGATGATTACCCCTAGACCAACAGTACCAATGCCAAAAACCGCAACAGAGGAACCTTTAGAGACTTGGGTTTCTCTCCATGTTGCACCAAAGCCAGTGGTGAAGCCACATGACAGGAAACTAGCATGAGGGTAAGAAATTTTGGGGTCGATCTTGAGCACATAATTGCAGTCAGCGACTGCATATTCTGTCCATGTTGAACAACTTGTAAAGTGATATATAGATTCTCCGGTTCTGGCAATTGACATCCTAGAAGTGCCATCGTTCATGAGGCCACTAAATGGAGGTGGATAAACATGACATAGGTTGGTCTTTCCTGTTTTGCAGTTCAAACATTGTCCACATTCACCAAGGTAGAGTGGCATCACTATGTCTCCTGGTTTCAAACCTTTTGCGTCTTTCCCTACGCTTTCAATCACCCTACACAATCAATAAAGTACGTTCACTTATACAGATACACATATTTTCTATGTATCAATATATAAATTTGCTATTTCATCACGTACCCAACACCTTCATGTCCTGGAATACGAGGAAACAAAGGCTGTAATGCAGAATTGTTAAATTGTTAATCAAGTAGCATATCAGATAACTATACAAAAATCTTTAAAAACGATTTGATACTTGAAACATACAACAGGAAATCCCTTGGTGCATAAGACGTCAGTATGACAAATGCTCGCACACAACATCTTGATCCTAACTTCAGATGTTTTTGGTGGATCCACTCTTATCTCCTCGAGCACCACTGGGCCACCTAACTCCCATACCACCGCGGCTGCAACCCAATTCCATTAGCTACAACATATTTTTCATATCTACAAAAGAACACTTACAATTATGGTAGTTACCTTTACAAGTGATGACACCCGGAGCTTTTTGGGCCATTTTAATCAAATAGTTTAGTTAGAAGAAATATGACATTCAAGTTACTCTGCTTATCAATTTATAGCATGCAATAGCACACATGCTTTAAACCTAATCACAATGAACTAATGAATTATTAGGCTTGATGACAAATAGCAGTGCATTTAACAATAAAATAAAGAAACTAGTATCTAATAATGAGCTAGCTTGTTTACTGTGACTCACAAATGTAGCAAGCAATTGCAGACTATTGTTAGGGTAATAAATCTGAAATCATTGGAAATCTGTTAGTAATTATCATTTCAGCATGTATTAACAAATACTAAATTAGACATTTATAAAAAATTTATGTAAAACCAAACATTTTATCTATCTTTTTAAAAATTTAAATTATCCATTTTCTTTTTCGATGGTCTTGGTATAAACATAAGCATTTGATAAATTATGAAATAGTTTTGTTTTTGTAGACATCTTAATGCAAAAAAGATCTGAATAGTTATGTGGTCTTGTGATACAAAAAATTATAATAATAAAAAAAAAAAATATAGAGCCGATCTGCACCATAGTCTAAAATGTCAAAAGACGTGGGTTAAGGGTAAAGTCAAAAGCGGATGGTGTGTTTAATTACAAAGGTCCCCAAAAAGTTTATTGTCATAGAAGTGTCAGTTGTGAGTTTGGATGATACCGGTAGCTAGCTTGCAGTAATATATATACTTATAACATGGTCAAACGCAACTAGTGACAATGACGATATATGATTTACGAATTTCGTTATGTTGACCTCTCCACGTTGGTAAACAAATGTATCAGGTTCCTAAACAAGAAATGAGGAGTGAATACTTCTGTACAAGCTAGTTTATTGAGAGGCACGCTGGTTACTAAACTATGTAAGACATGTATATTACTATATCCAAACACAACATAAATTAGATGGTTATGGAACAGAGGTCATTGCACCATCATCTATCGTCTCTTTCCAACTATATTATATCGACATCATTTTTTACTGTTTCATGCTATAATTAAAGATAACCCAAATCAAATATACTTGTATGGAGCTACAAATGCATATATGTAGTTCCTAAAATAATACATATACAACAATTTATACAAACTTTGGTACATAACTAATAGACTACAAATTGGTGCTGAACTACTAAAAGTGCAGAAGAGATCATCCATCTTTCACTTGGTGTCATTTACACCAAGTATGGTAAAATGGGTATAATAATAGCATTAGGTAGAGGTTGTTTTCGTGGTCCAAACTGATAAAATAACACCTTACTTGCAATACTCCTTGAACCAAACTCCAATGTTCACGAAGCTTTCGAAATCTGATTGTGGTCTGCAGCACATAAAACACAAATCATTAGGGGATAAATAAAATAACATACTATATGCATATCAGTGTATTAAATATCGTGATCGATCATAGAAAAATATACAAGCCTAAGTGACAAAATGAAAGAAGCTGGTAGATCCAAACTAATGTTTACTAATTTGAAAAAACGAAAAGAAATAACAAGATGTATGAATAGCATTACAATGGATGGTATATGAAGAAAAAAATATTTGATATAGGATGTTTGTGGATATCCACTTTTAGTTTAAAGTTTCATACATATTCATATTCAAGCAGAAAGTCAATACTCGTGTCAAGTTTTTGATATAGCACGTAAAGCTGCATATAGACGAATTGGAAATGTTTACCTGTTAATAGGATGTATATCTTCAGGAAATACAATCACTTTCACTGGAACTCGTTTTTCCTTCAGTGCCCGAGCAAACTTTGCATGTCAAGTAAACATGTTTTACTTTAGTATTGGCCATAAAACAAGATAAAAAATACAAAAGGAAAGGTCGCAAAAAAGAGTTTGGATTTTTCAGTGCATTATTCTCATTTTCAACTCATTTTATGTTCTCTATCTCCATGAGATCCACAATATAAATTGACTAAAACTGCAAAATTTCTAGAGCAGTACATGGTTACCACTCTACATATATCAGAATTCACACGTTACAAGATGATCTACACGAATAATGTGTAGATACTAGAATAAGTCACGGTGCTCACTTGTAATCCATTTGTAACCGGGACACGCAGATCTTTAGCACTTAAGAGGAACAGCGTAGGAGTTTTCACCTAGATATATCGAATAATTGGCAAAAAGCTATATTAAATCAAACAAATGAAATAAGATAAACGTAGGGAGCTTTTACTATGCTGACTTAATGTACAATCATTATACGGATAGCTTTTATTCTGATCTGGATATGAAGTAGGAATATTATTAAAAGAGAAATGCTATGTCCACTAACAGTTAACAATAATTTATCCACACAATGATATGGCAAGTGAATTGGACCAATCATGATGTATAATGTTTTCTCTTTTATCTTTCTCACCCACCATGTTTACATGACACATGTGTGTGTCGATTTTATTTTGTAAACTTTTTGTGAACATAACATTTCTCATATTAAATTGCATGGTTGGAAGATCTTGTATTCATCTCACAAGAATTATACGCCAGTCCACAAATATTTCAAAATTGTGCATTTTAAGATGTTCTATGAAAATTACTAAATATTTATTTGAGCATACCTTTGAAACATGTGAAATAGGAGATTTTTCATGAAATAGTGAGAGAAGTTGAGGTGAAGGGGCTTCTGTGCAGGTCGAAAGACCCTCAGTTCCAAATGCCTCCACAAAGCACCAATCTGGTATATCAGATGTACCCACCATTAAAGCAAAATTACAAACAGGGTTCCTCACGACAGCGGCAGCAAATTTATCAGGTGCCTGGAGAATAAGAACGCACATAAGCAATCCTAAGAGATGGAAGTCATTGTACATAATACATACAAGAAAAAACACTTTATATAATACCTGGCCAATCAAGTGTGCAGCTAAGAAGCCGCCATGGGACAAACCCATCACAGTTATTTTCGATGAATTTGCAAACCCCAAGTCAACGACATGATCTATAGCGGTGAGGACGTCGTTTACATCCTTCATACAAAGAGCAAAAAAAATATTATGAAAAATAAAGACGATGTAAACGTAACTATTATCAATCACTGTCTGTAATCAATGTGTGATACATGTATTGATTTTGACTTAAGAAGGTTACGAATATTGAAGGGATGTTGTGTTAACAATGAAAATGTATTGAGAACTTTTGGTCCTTTAATTCATATGTTTTTGGAAGAAACATATTAAGGGATGGAAAATAAGACAAATAGGTAGGCATAAACCGGTTGAAGCATAGGTAGAAAGGTGAAATAAATTATTACTGTTATTGATTAGCTAAAGAGTATCTTAATGATAAATGACCAAACATAGTTTTTTGTTCCATTGATTAAAGAAATGTAAATAAAAGGCACCTGCGATCCCACTTTTCCTGGAAGTGATTGCAATGCTTCCTCGCCAAATCCAAGTGAACCTCTGCAGTAACATTGCAATTAAGGATACGCTCAATAAAAAAAGGAAATAATTGAAGAAATAAAAACAGTAATAAAATAGCATATGTATACTGATTATCCCTTCATTCTACAAATGATATATATATACAGCATTCAGTTGCCACAGAAATTTGTTGGTAAATGACAGTCGGTTCTAAAACCATATAAATGAGGAAAGTGTAATGTCAAATTCCAGAAAAACTAGTATCATTTTGGCATTTTAAAGGAGCCGCCACGTTTGACAAAAACATAGTTGAAATCGATGGATTTGTGTTCAGTATTTCAGAATGACAATTAGAGCAGTATCCTACAATGTATATAAGAAAGATTCTTCTACCATTTAGATGCAGAGGACTTGCCTGTAATTCACAATTAACAAGCTTAATCCTGTTGAGGCAAGAAAACCCGAGGACTTTGAGAAGCTCGTTAATGCAACATCCTGTGGACCTCCATGAAGTATAACTACCAATGGGTCACACGCATCACCCTTCGATTTTGAAGACACAAATATTGCTTCAAAAGGTTTACAGGCACCTAAGATGGATAAATTTGCCAACTAATTAGAATTAACCAGAACGTAAAAGATACAGAACACCTAAAGGAATACAAAATGCTCTCGCGAACATCAATAATATGTCTGTCAATATGGTTCTCTACTGTTCATTTCTTGAGCACTGTCCTATCTACTGAGAATCTAGTAAATTGAACCAGCAATTACATCTATGTTGTTTCCTGCACCATATAAAAAGGAACTACAATATGAAAACATTTATATGAGACTTAACTTAAGTCTCACAGTTACATTGTACTCTTCAAAAAATATGAAGGGTACTTCAATACTTGTCATTAAAAATTCATATGAGTATTAGGTTACCTTTCATGAGGTTCTCAGCAACATTCTTGACCGGTATCTTCAATACATCAAACTGGAGAGATGCAAGTAAAGATTTGACCTGTTTAGGTCATATGAGAGTACCAGCATTGATTTAGAACTATTGACCAGAATAGATACATCTAATGATCTCCAAAATAATTTCATAGAAGAAGCACAATGAACATACTTTTTCTTGAGATTCAGATGTGGGGCTTGAAACATGTAGCCACCGCCAAACGGGTTCTTTAGATTTCTCCTTAGTTTGACTCCCATATTTGATCTGAGGGACGTCTATAGGACTACTACATGCTTCAAACAAAAACAGAAACCCAAAACCATCTGTTTAGTAATGTTTTCTAATAAACTTTGAACCGTTATGTGCCACAACTTTATCAATGGAAAGGTCAAATACTACCAGCAAGGATGTTGTTCCCGTCAAGTGTAAGTAAATTCCATGAATGATGCGAATAGCTAGGAGTAACTCTTGAAACTTTTCCACTGCAAATAGAAAAATGAAGTGTCGATTAAAGAAGCTATAACGCAACCCGAATGTCATAAAGGAACGGCTGATAATATACCTTAGCACATTCACAGATAATATTACTTCAGCGCTCCCCCAAATGGATGATAATATCATTGTATATCCATCTGAAAGCCATGGCCTACTAAGCAAATCCAAACAGTAGATCCCAGGAAAGCAATCATCATCAGGACACATTACAACAGGAACCTACAGAAAGTAATGGTGTGTGAGTTCTAAATAAAGTATATCAATTAAATTCTAATAAAAAAGCTTTCAATATCAGTATTTAGATCATTGTGTTCAAGTTTTAATTATGAAGTAGCCCATATGAATATATGTCAGAAATCCTAAATATCCTTCAATAGAAATGAAGGATAAACTCTAGTCGATCCAAATCAAGACCATTGCGATTAGTGTACTTGATATCATAATGATGAACAGGTTATTTTAATTTGGAATATTACCAGAAAAGCAGATACATTTTCCAAGGGTTGACATAGTATATGCTTACAAGTACTACATGGGTATACTTCAAATCGCAATGAAACATTTCTAAACAGAAAAAAAGTCAGTTCTTTATACTCTCTTTTTTATAACAAAGGTGATATTGAAATGATTATTTCCTGTACAGCATCAAAGAAATTTAATAGTATATAAGAAACATTTCCCTTCCATTTCTCTGAGAGGCTGTTTCCTTGTTTCAAAAACATGGTCCCCTCGGCAATTAACATATGAAAAGTTCAAAAGATTATCGATCCTGCTAAGAGGGGCAAGGGGTCATTGAAAGCAAGTCAAAGTGATAATGTGCTATGCTAGAGGGATTTGCATATCAACTCACAACATCATAAATCTTTGCAGGACCTGGTTCTACATCACTGTTCCATTCAATTTTATGAAGAGAATTTGTAGCGTTATGTGCCCCTGAGTCTACAGCACTTTTGGCAGATAAAAACACCAGAAGCTTTCCATCTGGGCTGAAAACCCAAGAGTTTATAAATTATCCACCGATTTAATATGATAGCTAAACAGACATTGTTCTTGTCCCCAACTTTCTCAAAAATGAACAGCCAAAAAAATTAATTACTTGATTGCAGCATACATACACAACCACAGGATGTAACGGAGCATGCACAAACTTACGTGAATCGTGGGAGGAAAGCACTACTTATGCCCTGACTCAGATTTATAACTGATAAATCATCTGTAGTGTTTTCTCTGTAAACAAAAATACAGATAGTAAAGCTGTGCCATAGATTTGAACAAGTTATGTAAAAAATTGGTGGATACGAATATGTGTTTTCATGTCTGTAAACAAGCACCTGTTTTCTGATCCAAATGATGGAGCCCTTACAGCGTATAAGGCACAAGGCCTATTAGAGCAATATTTCATGCCAAGCTTCCTAATGTCTGATGGCCACCCAACGAACACTAGATATTGATGTAAACCTTTTGTTACTGGAGCCCATACGACTTGTCCAACACTCAATAACCTCCCAATACCATCTACAGCTCGAACGTCGCCACTGCAATAACAGAAGAATTGAATATGATATCTTTTTACATTAAGAATTCTCATTATGACAAAAAAAAAAAAAAAAGAAGGTAACTGCGTAACCTGTTAACATTAACGACAAAGAGAGCAGGCTGTCTTTTCCCAGAATAAGCTTCACCCCAGTCCTCTTCCCAATCCCCTTGGCCTTTCCAGATACTACAATCCTTATGAGTCGAATTCGAACCACCATCTTTCTTGTAGCCCATATCATTAAATGTTGGTTTGTGTACGACTGGTTCCTCTGCAACATAAGCAATGTGACTTTCATCAGGGCTCCATGAAACACCCTCAAACCTGACCCATCAAAAATCATAATTCAATGCCCCTTCCAAAACTGAATACCTTTTTTTACTGGGCATGGGCATCTTTGACCATTAGTAAGATGTCTAAAACACATATTGGTATATACATGATAATATAGGTACAATTTATACTTTATCATATGGATAAAAGTCAATGCTACCAGTAAATTGTTTATAATGCTAATGCATAAATTGGCAACCTTGAATTGAATCTTTTCAAAACATTAGAACGTTGCATTTATTTCGGACTTAAGGGAGTAATGGCCTTTACATAAAACTTGGAGGTACCTATTGATGAATATTGTGTTTTATGCTTCTACAATATCCATATTCCATCATCATCATATGTCGGCTTAAAATGCCACTAGAATTGTTCTTTGTTTTGTTGTCATTTAGGAGCTTATCTAACACGATGATATAAATAGTTGTATGAATGTTGTGTGAGTTCCATAGATAACTGTTACAAACCAAAGGGAATGTTTGGATGTACATTTTGAAATTCATTCTCTTATTCTTGCGACTTGAAGCCGTTTATATGTTTAAGTAACCTACTTATGTTTATGATTATCAAATAATTACTTTTGAAACATCGGTTTCACACTGGTCATTATAAATATCACATAATCATATTTAAAACAGACATCCAAACACTCCGTAAGAGTCTATCAACTAGAAAAGACTTTTGACAGGAAGGCTTACCATCCATCTGCATAAACAGAACCGTGCACGGATTGAGGAACACGAATCTCCTTCTCTAACTGAAAGGGACCCCAGATTTCGAGCTGAGTGGCTAAATCACTTTCAGGATTTCTTACTACAAGAAGCTTTGAGCCTGATGGAGATGGCACAATCAGAGATGCACCGGTAACTTCAGTTGGAAATGGCGCCCATTCAACATTTAAACCACCATCAGCATCCTCAGAGATGACACTAGACAAGATAAGTTTCTTCTTTTTATTCGCTAAAAGATTTGGTTGGCTTATTGAAAACATAGTGCGAGACGCATGACCTGCGTTATATTAAACGCACAAGTTAGAAAACCATCATTTATTCAAAAAAAAACCAAGAAACATATGAGGATAAAGTGTGTATACCATTGGGGGAGTTGAAGGTCCATGCTTTGTCAATGGTAGCAATGCTTGCGAATTCTTTATACAATTTAGATTGAGAGACATATTCTTCCTCGTCTACGCCGACTGCAGCTTCCTTCACTGGTCTAACTCCAATGCCATCCATTCCTGAGAAAAAAGGAGTTTACAAGCAAATTGAGACTTATGGGCTTATATAAGTTTATTATGAAGGCCATAAGCCTCAAAATAAGCAAAAAAAATCCGGGATTGTGAAATATGAGCCGAAATCAAATAAGCTAATAAGCCCATAAATAAGCTTAAACAAACACCCCTTTACACATTTTATTTTATTTTGACTAATACCTTGAGTATCAACAAGAAAACTTCCAAATAATAATTTATACAGCAATGAAACTACTAAATAGCAGTTCTCAAATGTATATTGAAAATTGAAATGATGATGAATTATATATAAATTTGATGAAGCTATATAGCTAAGTGATTAATGGCTTAATTACAAGTCAAAATATGAGCAGCAGGATGATAACATAATGATGACACCATTTGGTTTAGTTAATAATAGTAATGATAACAAAAACACATACAAAGTTAGCGGGATGAATTAAGATGAGATGCTGATCAGTGTTTCAGGAAATAAAGTGGGTGTTTGTCTACGAGGTGGTAGTTTATAGAGTTTTATTTTTTAAAGAGGAGAAAAGAAGGGGCAGAAAATAAAATAAATTCGTGTTTTTGAGCTGTTTTCCAAAACTTTCTCTTCAAAAGTGGAATGATTTAGAAAGAAATTCGGAAGCTTTAAATAAATAAAGTTACTTAAATGACCTAATATAAAACATAACTTTTATATATAATCAAGGGTATAATTATAAAATCATCTGTTATCTTTTCTTTTCTCTCCTAATTCGGGAACATGATATACAAAGCTTAATTTCATTCATCTTCTTCTTTTTTTTTCTGTTCATTTTTAACTCTTCTCTTCTCTTCTCTTCTTTTTTAAAAAACTTGAGAACAGAGTGTATATTGTTAAACATTAGTTCAGTTAAAGAAAACAAGATTTATAACATTTGTTTCTTATAGAGAATCTTTAAAAAATATAAATAAATAAAATAATAAAAATAAAAATAGAAAAGCAAGAATTTAGAGTTATAATTTGAAAGAGCAATAATGTAAAGTTTGTTGAGATTTTAGATTTAGTTAACCAAGTAACGCAACGGGTACGCAGTGAAAATTGGATCTAGTTTATGCATTTAGGTTAACACTTAATTAATAAACAATAATCAATAAAAGAGATAAAGAAAGTTAACCCTCGTAGTCACCCGCAAGTAATTAACGAACAAGAAACCAAGTGTTCAAAACGAATACCTCTACGAGTCCACACACAAACACTTAACCACGAATACGTTCGATAAAGCTAGTCGCGCACGTTTACCCAATCAACCTTTGAACACTTGAACAAACCACGAACAAAGAAAACCAAGAAACTTGTCTTTAACTTCTGTCCAAGATCTCACAGCAACTACCCCGATATCGGACAAGACTTGTCCGATATATATTACCCTTTTCTGTCCGAGATGTACAACGCAGAAAACCCTTCTTGTCTTGCTTACGTATTTGACCAGGAATCAAAGCAAACCACCAACAAGTAAAACCCTAAACGACTCTTGGATCTAGATGATGCAAGCTTTAGGTTTTAAAACAAACAAAGAACCCTAATCGGATACAAGTGGAATCCGATCGGGTATAGGATATATTTAAGGTGAATCGATCGTGTATTTGGCAGAGTTATGGATCTCTCAAATCGTGCGAATGAATGGGTAGGAGAGGAGTATATATAAGCTCCTAAACCTAGGTACCTTGGTCTCAAACTTGAGCTCCAAGTTACACCCATTCTACATCCAAAAACTTAATCCAACAGCCCCATGGAAACCAGTCAATGGGCCTTGGATCTCACACCAATCGGATCAAATAATACTGGTCAAGTAACATTCAAACGGGTCAAATATTAGCTCAAGTATAAACGTATATAACGTACTCTCGTGTTTAACGTGTGTGCCCCCATAGGCTCACACACTTTTAGTCGTTTTCGTGTTTATCAACTCCCATAATCCAACAGCTCACACTTGGGAGTTGGAGTAGCGGATAGCACAAAAACCAACGACAGAAACGTCTAGCAACGCTCTCACTCGTTATTTAACTAAAAGTGTCTGAGATATAGTTTCATAAAATCTTCTCAGTAGCATGGTCATTCAATGTCTTGCTTTAATCATCCTTTGTTATAGA
Source organism: Chrysanthemum makinoi (assembly GCA_910596185.1). Lineage (NCBI taxonomy): Eukaryota > Viridiplantae > Streptophyta > Magnoliopsida > Asterales > Asteraceae > Chrysanthemum > Chrysanthemum makinoi. The sequence goes on from OU343219.1 coordinate 12,088,370, forward strand.
TACCGTTAAACCATGGGTATGGATCCTAACTCATTCCATATAGTTTAACCATTTAGTATCTCGTTATATATTTCAATTCAGATATACCAAATGTAATCAAGAATCATCTTGCATTACCCTTTGGGTTTGGCCAAACAATTATCTGATTAAATCTGAAGAGGCGCCATGGTATTTTCCTGCATATATCAAGTGGAGTAACAAATCCTTTATTGACTACAAGTGTTGTAGATGCTGCTTCACATCACTCCGAAATATAGCTTTTATAACTACCTTATTGAGGATAGCGTTTGGCTTATACTTACAAAAGTGATATCCACACATAATAGAACTTGCTTGTATCTCAAGCCTAAGGACGACTTTAACAAACCATTTTCAATATTTTACTTATGACAAGGATCCAAAAGTAAATGTTTGAAAGTTAGGGTATCCAATATGCATCTCTTGTGAATACACATGAGTTTGGCGGGAACAATCCACATTCTCATTAGAATATAGCCAACACTCACATTTGCCTTACATAACAATATTCCTATATTGTTAACCGAAAATGGACATATTTAGAATGATAAATCATTTCGTGGATTAAACATGCAAATATGGAATAACAGATTATATGAATGAAATAACAAATACCTCGTATCTTTGTTTATCAGAAAGTAATAATTGTCTTACAATTCCAAAATTATCCAAATACTAATTAACACACAGATTTACATGAGACTACTAGCTGGTATTAAACCTATACCTCTAGTCAATTTAGAATGCTTAAGATACGCTAAAGCCTTCGTAAATGGATCTGCTAGGTTGTCATTTGTATGAACCTTTGATATCTTCACATCTCCCATCTCAATAGTCTCTCGAAGATAATGAACTTTTGCGCGATAATGTCTAGCACCCTTGGTTATTCCGATTTCATTAGCTATAGTAATGGCTCTAGTTTTATCACAATACATATTTATAAGTTCTTTAATTGTGGGAACAATGCCAAGCCCATAAATGAATTTTTGAACCCATACAGCCTCTTTAGATGCATCACAAGCAGCTATATACTCAGCTTCTATAGATGAAGTAGCAAAAATACTTTGCTTTGTGCTTTTCCAATCAACAACACCTCCATTTAGAACGAACACATATCCAGTCTGAGATTTTAAGTCATCAGCATCTGTCAGATATCCAACATCAATGTAGCAAGAAACCCTGAGCTATTGTTCCGTCTCTCCTCCATAAACCAGAAACATATCTTTAGTATTGCATAAATACTTAAGAATATTCTTAACAACAATCTAGTGAAGTTCATCTGGATTATGTTGAAATCAGCTTGTCACATTCTGAGCGAACGCAACATCAGGACAAGTACATCTCACAGCATACATAATAGATCCTATAGCCAAAGCATAAGGAATTCTTTGCATGCGCTCTTTCGCAGCAGGTGTTTCAGCACATTGTGACTTACTCAACTTAGGCTCCTCTTGCATTGGGATAACTCCATGTTTGGAATTCTCCATATAAAATATCTTCAAGATTTTCTCAATGTAAGAACTTTGTCATAAACCAATCAATCGTTTAGATCTGTCTCTATAGATCTTGATTCCAAGAATATATGCAGCTTCTCCTAAATCTTTCATGGCAAAACATCTTCCAAGATAGGATTTTACATCTTGTAACATTGGAATATTGTTTCCCATGAGCAATATGTCATCAACATATAGAAGTAGGAATGTGACATAACTCCCACTAGCTTTCTGATATACACATGGCTCATCTTGATTTTGAGAAAATCCGAATTTCTTAATCTCATCATCAAAACGCTTATTCCATTACCTAGATGCTTGCTTAAGTCCATAAATGGAACGCTTGAGCTTTCATACACGGTTAGGATATTTAGGATCAACAAAACCCTCAGGTTGCTCCATATAGACCTCTTCGTAAATATGTCCAATGAGAAAGGCGGTTTTGACATCCATTTGCCATATCTCATAATCATAGAACGCAGTTATGGCTATGAGAATCTTTATAGCTCTAATGTCTACAACAGGAGAAAAAGTCTCTTCATAATCAATCCCATAGGTTTGAGTGAAGCCCTTTGCTACAAGACGAGCTTTAAAGGTGTATACCTTACCATCCATGTCGGTTTTCTTCTTGAAAAGCCACTTGCTACCAACTGTCTTGCAGTTAGGAGGAAGCTCAACTAAAACCCAAACATCATTGTCTTTCATGGATTGCATTTCCACATTCATCGCATCAAGCCATTTCTTGAATTCAGGATCCAGCAATGCAGCTTTATAGCTATTGGGTTCACCAATATCCCCTAACTCATGTTCCTCAGCATCGATGTATAAGCACATACGGTCAGGAGCACGGCGTGTACTTGCGAACTTTTGAATTGGAATAATATCACTTTAAGGTTCATCAATTTCTTGATCATCCTCATCATGATGTAAGCTAGTGTCTAAAGAAGGATTTGTATCTTCATCTTGAATTGTTTCAAGATCTTCTAGACTCCCACTTGCTTCTTGATCCATGAAATTTCTCTCAAAGAACTTAGCATTTCGAGCAACAATAACTTTGTTCTCTGATGGAAGGTAGAAAGAATATCCCATTGTTTCCTTTGGGTATCCTACAAAGATACACTTAACATATCTAGGTTCAAGTTTGTCAGGTTTGGTAAGTGTATCACGCTTAACAAGTGCCTCACAACCCCATAATTTTAAGTAAGACAGCTTAGGGGCTTGCCCATGCCATACTTCGTATGATGTCTTATCAACCTTCTTAGTTGGAACCATAATGAGAATGCGTGTAGCAGACTCAAGGGCATAATCCCAAAAGGACTTTGGAAGACTAGTTTGACTCATCATGAAGCGAACCATGTCAAGCAGGGTTCGATTTCTCCTTTCAGACACACCATTATGCTGTGGGGTGTAAGGAGGAGTTCGATGGGAAATAATCCCATGATCCTTTAGATGATCTAAAAACTCTTGACTCATATATTCACCCCCATGATTAGAACGTAGTGACTTAATGGTCTTCCCGAGTTGGTTTTCTACTTCCTTTCGAAACACCTTAAATGTTTCAAACACTTCATGTTTATGTTTCAGCAAGTAAACATAGCCATACCGACTATAGTCGTCAGTAAAAAGTGACGAAGTAACTTGCTCCTTATCTTGACTTAATTCTAAATGGGCCACATACATCTGTGTGTATTAGTCCAAGTAGATCTTTAACCCTTTCCACTTGATATGTATAGGGTTTTCTTGCCATCTTACCAGACATGTATGAAACACACTTTTCAAGTGACTTAATGTCAGTTGAGTTGAGAAGTCCATCATGTTGCAACTTCTCCATGCGTTTCTTGCTAATGTGTCCAAGACGACCATGCCACAAGAGAGTAGAGTCCAAGTTAGACTTGGCTCTTTTATTGCTAACAACAAACATAGAACTATTATTTGTATTTGAACAAGACATATCAATTTCATAAATACCATTCCGTGGAATAGTAGTAAAATAAACAACGTTATTCTTAGAAACTGAAATTGCATTATTCGATTCAAAATGATTAACAAAACCATCGTCATACAAACGTGAAACTGAAATAATTCCTCTAGTAAAAGAGGGAGCATAATGACAATCGTTCAACAATTACTAATCCACTAGGGAGACATAAATGAAAAACACCAATAGCTTCAACTCCTGCCCATTGACCATTGCCCACGTAGAGACTTAAAGCTCCTGGCTTCAGCTTCCTACTTCCCCCTGAGACATTGGGCAGTATTACATATGTGAGTACCACAACCCGTGTCATATACTAAGGATGTATTAGAAAAAGAGTAGAGTTCTATAGTGAAAATACCTGAAGAACTAGCTGCAAGAGATTGTTTCTTCTTTTTCATCAACTCGGCGAGATACTGGGGACAATTCCTTCTCCAATGACCTACTTCACCACATTGGTGGCAGGCCGCGTCCTTAGCAGGATTATCCTTCTTGGGTAGTGGAGGAGTCTTAGGCTTGGAAGCATGAGATGGTTTATACTCAAGAGCATAAGCCAAATTATACTTTCCATTTCCTTGATTCCCCTTAGCAGCCTTAAATGATTTATTCTTCTTATGGTTTTTCTGGACCTTTCCCCAGACGTATGTTATGTAGTGCAGGTGCAACATCTTTCTTTGGAAACGTTTGCTCATGTTGCTTAAGCATAGCATGTACTCCCTCCGTCCCATATTATAAGTCCATTTTGACTTTTTCAAAGTCATTTTATTTCAACTTTGACTTTAATTATTTCTTTTAGCGTTATATAATACTTGATGTAAAATATATAAATGGATATGTGATTTTAATACATTTTTATTAATATAATTTTCATCAAGTATTATATAACATGAAAAGAAATAATTAAGGTCAAAGTCGGAAGAAAAAGACTTTGAAAAATAAAAAATGGACTTAAAGTTTGGGACGGAGGGAGTAATTCATTTACGGTCTTCCCCATGCTGTGCATATTAAAGTTCTGTACAAACTAGACATACTATTTAGAAAGACCAATTAAGATCAAATTAACTCCATAGTTCAGAGTAACTGGGTGACCAAGACGTTCCAAGTTGTCAATATAGCTCTTCATCTTTAGAACATATAAGCTAACAGAGATTGACCTTCTTCCTGCTTGCATGCATGAAATTCACGTGCGGTTTGTAGAAGTTCTTGTTCTGCCTGTTGGGAAAACATGGACTTCAACTCCTGAAGCATGTCATAAGCACCAAGATGAGTTAGATTTCATTGGATCTCTAACTCCATGGTCATGAGCATGAAGGCAGCTATATCCTTTGACCCTTAACCCAAGCCGTGTGAGCTGCAAGAGCCTCGAGATGGATAGGGTGGCCAGGAGTTGCAACAGGTGCAACAGGGATGGGATGCTCCAAATAAGTTTCCTTATCTTCAGCTAAAAGTATAATGCGAAGCTGGCGATACCAGTCAATGAAGTTAGGTCCAGTGAGTTTTTGTTTCTCAAAGAAACTCCTGAGTACCGAATTATTTCCGACTGAGGTAGTCATCTACAATTTAGAAAAGTTCAAATAATTAGTGTTTTCGATAATTAAATTTTTAAAAGAATTAACTACCCAATTAATTACTAATAAGACTAAGATCCATCTTGCACTTCCACTTATTTACCAAAGGTCTGACCAATGTAACTAAGTTGGACAAGAGGTAAGCGATGAGCGTTAATTGCATAATGCAACTCTTAGACTTTATGAGATTGATTAAGGCATTAGTAAACAAGTAATAATGTCAAAAGCATGTTTAGTTTTCATCTTATGCCTCGGGTCCAAGGTCTGACCAAGCATACTCGAAATAAGTCGACCAAGTAAGAACTTGCAAAAATCACCAAAGGTCTGACCAATGAGTAATAATCACCATAGGTTGGAATGGCCCTAAGGTCTGACCAAAGAGGTCAAGCCAAATGCACGTGTTCATAGTTGGTTGACATAGACTTAAAATTTTACACATAGGGTATTCACATAAATGTGGTAAAAGTCGTGTACAAAGAAGCATGGAAAACAACTTTGTAACACTTATTTTAAAACTTTTGGTAATGACATCAGAGTGATCATCATGGTTCACGGTAACTCCAATCGAACTCGCAGGGAGGCGGAGGACCATGACAGCGCTAGGCAATAACCGGAAATCCTTTAGGTGTGACAGTGCGCACCTCCTTAAACCCCCTTTATAGTCTGTTCTAATGGGTGAGCCGTGCATCCTAAGTGTCCATTGCGTCTAGTTTTTAAATTCATGAAAAACTTGTTTCAATAGTTTAGGTCACTTTATTTAACAAGAACAATTTTCCACGAAACAAATAGCAGTTCACAATGAGCATGGTATTTAGGCGTGTAAATAAAGACCATTATTAATGTTACGATTACGATATGTATTATTCCATATTGCATGCAATTAGGTGTCAAATACAAGTAACAATTATGCACATAAGGAATCACAAACATATAAACATAAAACATTAATAAACGCATATTGTTCCGAGTTCTCTCGCGAGTCTTCCCTAAAAGGAGAACCATAAGACCGTCACTAGGTACGAAACCTAGATCACCCCATACATCACAAAAAGCAATTGAGTGGGTCTTATAGCCGGAAAAACACATAAAAAATCATGGAAAAATTAATTAACAATTAATTGTGGTATTTAATAACAATATAATTATAATTAACAAATTAATTCTAATTAACAATTTAATATAATTAGTTTGTGTCTAGGTATTTTTTTTATTAATAGTTGACAAGTATTGCATTATAATTGTCAAAAATAAAATAAAATGAATAACTAATTAGATTTCATGCAGCCTTTTAACATGTTTATTAAAGCGTGTAACCCATAATCACAAAAACGAGTTGACTCGTGATGCAACTGTTGGGATTTTAGATCTAGTTAACCAAGTAACGCACCGAGTACGCAGCGGAAATTGGATCTAGTTTATGCAATAAGGTTAACACATAATTAATAAACAATAGTAAATAAAAGAGATAAAGAAAACTAACCCTCGTAGTCACCTAAAAGTAATTAACGAACAAGAAACCAAGTATTCAAAACGAATACCTCTACGAGTCGACACACAAACACTTAACCACGAATAAGTTCGATAAAGCTAGTCGCGAAAGTTTACCCAATCAACCTTTGAACACTTGAACAACCACGAACAAAGAAAACCAAGAAACTTGTCTTTAACTTCTGTCCGAGATCTCACAGCAACTAGCCGATATCGGACAGGACGTGTCCGATATATATTACCCTTTTTTGTTCGACATGTACAACGAGCAGAAAACCCTTCTTGTCTTGCTCACGTATTCGACCAGGAATCAAAGCAAACCACAAACAAGTTAAACCCTAAACAACTCTTGGATCTAGATGATGTAAGCTTTAGGTTTTAAAACAAACAAAGAACCCTAATCAGATACAAGTGGAATCCGATCGGGTGTAGGATATATTTAAGGTGAATCGATCGTGTATTTGGCAGATTTAGGGATCTCTCAAATCGTGTGAATGATTGGGTAGGAGAGGAGTATATACAAGCTCCTAAACCTAGGTACCTTGGGCTCAAACTTGAGCTCCAAGTTACACCCATTCTACATCCAAAAACTTAATCCAACCGCCCCATTTTGATCTCACACCAATCGGATCAAATAATACGGGTCAAGTAACATTCAAACGGGTCAAATATTAGTTCAAGTATAAACGTATATAACGTACTCTCGTGTTTAACGTGTGTGCCCCCATAGGCTCACACACTTCTAGTCGTTTTCGTGTTTATTAACTCCCATAAACCAACAAAGTTTAATATATAACTAATAGAGTTATTAAATCTAAACTCAAGGTGCTTAAAAGTTATTTTGAAGTTTAAGAGGTTGGTTTTAGATACCATGAGTGTTGAAATATACTGGTTTCGGAGTGTAGAGCTTTGTTTGTATTTTTGTTAATCTTAAGAAAACATTTTCTTTTTATATTCACGATAAAATAAAATAAAGAGTAAACTGCAAAAATCATTCCTGAGTTTGTGGTTTTCGGCAAGTATTATCCCTATCTCAAACCTTTGGCATTAATCATCCCTAAGTCCATAAACTATCGGCACTAATCATCCCTGAGCACTAACGCCGTTATCTCTCCGTTAGCTCTCACTCTAAAGTGGCAACGTTAGTCCATTAACCAAATGATCATTTGCAACGTTAGTCCTTTATACTAACAGTCATTTATAATTAAATAAAAATTTGGTTTTCTTACGTAACTCGCACGTATTCTTACGTTTTTGTCTGTTTTTATGTGTATTAGTCGGTTTTTATACGTTTTTGCCCGTTTTGCTACGGTTTTGTCCATTTTTATACATTTTTAAATGTTTTCGGCCGTTTTTATATGGTTTCGTCTGTTTTTCTTACATTTTCGACTATTTTTTTACGTTTTCGTCCGTTTTTCTTACATTTTCGTTTGTTTTTTTACGTTTTCGTCCGTTTTAACACGTTTTCATATGTTTTTACACGTTTTCGGCCGTTTTTATACGTTTTCGTCCATTATAACATGTTTTCGTTCGTTTACATCTGTTTTCTTATGTTTTCGTATGTTTTTTTATGTTTTCGTCCGTTTTAACACGTATTCGTCTGTTTTTACACGTTTTCATCCGTTTTTATACGTTTTCATCCGTTTTAACACATTTTCATCTGTTTTTACACGCTTTCATTCGTTTTAACATGTTTTCATCCATTTTCACACGTTTTCGTCTATTTTTATAGGTTTTCGCCCGTTTTGCTACATTTTTGTTCGTTTTTACACATTTTGGTCCCTTTTTCTTACGTTTTCGTCTGTTTTTTACGTTTTCATCTGTTTTAACACATTTTGGTCTGTTTTTACATGTTTTCGACTTTTTTTATATTCTTTCATCTATTTTTATACGTTCTCGTCCTTTTTTACACGTGTTAAAACGGATGAAAACGTAAAAAAAGACAAAAACGTCAGCAAAACGACGAAAACGAGTTAAAACGGATGTAAACGTATAAAAACGGTCAAAAACGTGTAAAAACAGACGAAAATGTGTTAAAACGAACGAAAACATAAAAAAGAGACGAAAACGTAAGAAAAATGGACGAAAACGTGTGAAAACATGTTAAAACAGACAAAAACGTATAAGAATGGTGAAAACGTGTAAAAGCATATGAAAACGTAAAAAAACAGATGAAAACGTAAGAAAAACGAATGAAAACGTGTTAAAACGGACGAAAACATGTAAAAACAGATGAAAACGTAAAAAACAAGCGAAAATGTAAGAAAAACGGACGAAAACGTGTTAGAACGGACGAATACGTGTTAAAACGAATTAAAACATATAACAACAGCCGAAAACGTGTAAAACAGACCAAAACGTGTTAAAATAGACGAAAACGTAAAAAAACAGACGAAAATGTAAGAAAAAGGGACAAAACGTGTTAAAACGAACGAAAAAATATATAAACGGCCGAAAACGTGTAAAAACAGATGAAAACGTTTTAAAACGAACAAAAACGTAAAAAAGCAGACGAAAACGTAAGAAAAATGGACGAAAACATGTTAAAACGTACGAAAACGTATAAAAACGGCCGAAAACGTGTAAAAATAGACGAAAACATGTTAAAACGGACGAAAAAGTAAAAAACAGATAAAAACATACGAAAACATGTTAAAATGGACAAAAATGTGTTAAAGTGGATGAAAACGTATAATAACGGCCGAAAATGTGTAAAAACGTAAGAAAAACGGACGAAAACGTATAAAAACAGACAAAAACGTAGCAAAACGGGCGAAAACGTATAAAATGTCCGAAAACGTATAAAAAAGGACAAAAACGTAAGAATACAGACGAGTTACGTAAGAAAACCAAATTTTTATTTAATTAGAAACGACTGTTAGTATAAAGGACTAACGTTTTAAGCGATCGTTTGGTTAATGGACTAACGTTGCCACTTTAGAGTGAGAGCTAACGGAGAAGATAATTACGTTAGTGCTCAGGGATGATTAGTGTCGATAGTTTATGGACTTAGGGATGATTAATGCCAAATGTTTGAGATAGGGATGATACTTGCCAAAAATCACAAACCACAGGGATGATTTTCGCAGTTTACTCTATATTTAATTTGATACCCACTGTTGACACTTTGAGTTTCATGAGCTTAGTGCAATAGTAACTACTGGATTTATGGGTGCAACAACATGGCCCACTGTTTCTTAAACTTGAAATCTTGTAATCAACTGTTTTACTACTAAACCCATGAATTTACTCAACCTTTTGTTGACTTTTTAGTATGTTTTATCTCAGGTGTTTGATCTTTACTGCTGCATAACTTACTTTTGGAGGCACTTTGCAAATGACATGACATGGTCATAGATTACTCTGATGTATATTTGGGACTAAGGGTGAGCAAACGGACCGGCCGGACCGGACCGACCGAAGGACCGACCGGACCGAAACGGACCGAGACCGGACCGACCACATTCGGTCCGGTCCGCGGTCTCGGCTTTTTGACAAATTGGTCCCGGTCGGTCCGTCCGGTCGGTCCGGAACCAAACCGACGATTTGGCCTTGTTGGACGGACCGACGAAGGACCGACGGACCGACCGGACCGAGACCCGACCGACCACATTCGGTCGGTCTCCGGTCTTGGCTTTAGCCGAACTCGGTTTCGGTCCGGTCTTGGCCGGTCCGGTCCGGTTTTCCGACCGTGCACACCCCTATTTGGGACCGCTTTATTTTTATGGGCTTTTATTTCCGCACTATTTTTGAAAGATGTAAAATTAATACCCTTGATTATGATATTTCTTAATGTAAATCCGTTATTCTATACTTTGTGTTGTGATACTAATTTAGTAGCACCTCATGACTTGTATGCATCCGCTGCGATCCGATTTTGGGGGTGTTACTGATTCAATTGTGTAGAGAATATTTTGAATGTTTCCTTATGCTTTTTCTCACATAGTTTGCTATAGAGTAGTTTTAAGTCATGATTACATCTCACAATATTAATCTTTTTCGAGAGTTTTTCAATCTCTAATTTATTAATAAATTCATCATCCACGATACTAAGTTTCCTATTATTACACCCTTTTATTTCATAAGAGAAAAGATCTTTAGAAATATCTAGAATATTGTGTGGAAAACTAGAAGGGGGTTGAATAGTTTTTCCGATTTTAAGTTAGTTTCTAAAAACTTTAGATTCGATGTTATGTGAAATCTTATGGATGAAGATAAAGTATAGATCTAAGAGTAATGCAAATAAAGAAAGTAAAGTAAGGGATAGAAATGACACAACCGATTTATAGTGGTTCGGCTACAAGGACACCTTCCTTGCGCTACTCCACTCCCCGAGTCACCTACTCGAGAGTTCAAGCACTATTTCAACAAACTCCTTCAACTTGGTGGAAAAGCCTTCACAACGTTGCTTACACCTTTTTCCGGTACAAAGTTAAATACCGAGTCCGTAACACGGAGGACCAAACCAACACAACTATTACACAACAAATATGTGAAATATGAAATACAAGATCTTTGCTACACAAATCTTGTGGAGGAACAAATCAATCAAGGACCCCTTTCTTGGATGACTTGTAGAATGCTCGTGATATCGCCTTAGAGAATGACCTATATGAGAATCACAATAGAAGAAAGAAAAACAACTCTCTAGATCAAGTGATCTTTTGTTAGAAGAGTGTAAGAATAAATGAGAGAGTTAGTAAGAAGAGGGGTGAGTAAAAATGAAGAAATGGCTCTCTAGTGTAACTCCAGGGATCCGTGGGACGCTCCTCTTTGCCCATGGGTTTTTGGGTTATGGGTTGATCCATGGTTATTTATTTAGATACAAAATATCTAATAGATGCAATGCATCTAGTCAATGGATCATGGGTTAATACCATGGGTCTATGGATATGCTCAATGGGTTGTGGTTTTTACCCATCCTATTAAACTATTACAACAAACGATTTATTACAACAATTTGTATTAAATGACTATATGTAAATTCTTTACAAAAATAACATGTATCCTTATAATTTTACTTATGATAACATTTATTTGTTATCAACAAAACACATAGAGATCGCTAAATATTAATAAACGTTTTTACGGTTTATTTGTATTAACAATCTCCCCCTTTTTGTTGATGACAAAACATAATGTTATGATGAGTAAAACTTAAGATTAGATGTATGTTTTGAAAGCCTAAGTTTTACTTCTTCTCCCCCTTTTTGTCGAAACAAAAATTTAACCAAATGAAGAAATAAAATGTGGAAAAATAGTCCACGTATCTCTAACTCCCCCTAAAATGGGGCATCAAGTGAGAAAAATAAAAATCCTACAAAGAAAGGGTTAGTAGTAACATGCATAAATAATCTTGTGATTGACGAGAATCAAGATTGGGAGCCAATGTATGTAAACAAGGCCTTGTAATAAAACAACAAAGTGTAGTGGTATTTATGCCACATACAAGCATGTAAAACTAAGAACAAGACTTGTTCTTAAAAAATGACTCAAAAGAAAAATAAAAGAGATGATTCCTTCCATGCTTGCATAAGGTTATGGATGGAAAGTTTGGTGAGTGATGATGTTGATGCGATCAAGGATGAGGTTAAGTATGACCTGCATTTCTTCCCTAATTTCTATTGCAAGATCCCTAGTGGATTGGCAATGTTCACAATGTAAGTGATGTGGGTAATGAGTGCAGAAGTTTTCCGGGTTATTTTGATTTGTGAGTTGCAGAAGTTGTGGTGGAAAAGTTGGAAAATACGGATCAAAGTCCAGGCTGTTTGGAAGTGGTGGTGGAAAAGAACTGATATAAGGATCAAATGGGTTATGTGTGGGGATAAATCCTTAATATCAATATCAAAAATACTCACGAAGATAGATTCAAATTCTCTTAGGAAAAAGAATAATAAATCAAATCCCGTGTGTGATCGTGTAGTACGGATTAGTCAACCCGAATCGTTTTCCCAACGAGGCGTGAATTGCCAACGTCGTTCTTAGTTTGGATTTTATGCTTGATGAATTGGATTATAGATTATGATTATTAACTACGGGAATGGGGAGGTAATTAAGGTAAGCTATTCTACGGGAAATCCTAAATGTGATTAAACTAAAACGTAATTAACAAACGCGAATGAAAATGCAACTACGTCTAAACGATACCCTAAAAATTGCCTAAAAGTACTTTTACTTTAAAAATGAAATAAGAAAACTATTTTAGAATTAAAACTATTTTTTTGGATTTTTCTTGATTTTATAAAAATTAAAAACTAATTTAAACTATTTTAAAATTGTGAAAAATACCAAATAAAGGGGGAAAAATATGGAAAAGTCTTTTTTATGCTTTTTATATTTATCTTAAACTAAGAAAATTGAAAAATTATTTTTTGGAGCTTTTTCTCAATTAATTGCTATAAAAGATATTTAAAATTGATTAAAAACTATTTTAAAATGAGAAAAATAGCAAATAAAGACCAAAATTTATGAAATCTTCAGGAAAATTCTAAAATGATATTAAGAATCTATGAAAAATGAAAAATCAACAGGCTATGTGTAGAATATAAAAGCTATAGTGCAAATGCTACTAGAATAAGCTACTAAGAATAAGCAAATAAGCTACTAAGCTAACCAAACAGTAACAGAAGCTATCTTATACTAGAATAAGCTAATTACTACTGAAAGTACCTACTGTTAACAAGCTAAAAGCTCAGAACCTTGATTTAAGCTAACTGCTCAAATGAACAAACCAAAGAAGACCCCCTATTGTTTGAGCTTATACACTAGCTTATCAAATAAGCAAAACAGAAATCAACTTATGCAGTCCTATAGACCACCTGGCCAGCTACAATTCCACCAAATTTCAAGTCCTAACTCCTAGAATTAAGACCAGTTACAGAGAGATACAATGCACGATTCACACTCGAGGTGTGAACAGGGCGTAGTAATGTTGCTGTTGATGAGCTTATTTGAAGCTCAAAATGACAAGCTCAGATTTGACAAAAAGTGTTTATCAGATCTAGACCAAGTGAAAATCAAGTATCCAAGGTTTCAAACTCTAAAACTCAGTTATGAATCAGAAAATGATTCACAAAGTTTTGTTGAAAACTGCAATTGACAGATTTTGACTTTTGAAGAATGCTTAAGAACTTTGACCAAACTGAACTTTGATCCAATCTAATGAACTGATTATGATGATTTAACACTAATTATGATAAATCTAAGCTAGATCTACCAATTTCAAACCACTTTGCAACTTATGACTACTACTGATTTAGACAGATTCAGATTCTAGAACAATTACACTATGATTTTGACTTATGAGCTAAAACTGCTAACACTATGACCTCAATTGACTATCAATTAACTACTAAGCAAGTATCAAACACTAACCACAGATCTACTATCCTCTAGCACACTAAAATCAAGAATACCAAACACTATTAAAGCTATAGATATAAGAACTAAATGACAGATTATCACTAGATATACCAAACAATTATCAAACACAAATTAAATAGCAACAATTACCACTATTGAACAGATTCAAACACAACTTCACTGATCAAAACAGAAATTAGTACTTACAAAATTCCATAGCCACTATGTTTGCACTTTGAAGAAATAAGAACCACTATCCTAACAACCTCTAACCTATTCCAAACCAAATTTCTCGGATCTCACCCCAAACAAGATTCATAACCATACCAATCCAGATCCAAATCAAGCGAATAGCACTGAGCATCAGTACATCGATGTAACATGAGATTTTGTGATTTGAGACAGAAAACAAGTACAAGCTCACTATAAGCTACTAGAAGCTTAAATGAACTATTGAAACAGATGAAATCAGTACAGGATTAATCCTCAATACAGATCTAAAGTGATTTTTGATTTTTCAAAGGATTTTCTGTGATTTTTTTGTATTTTTGAGATTTAGATGATATAAGCTGAAAACAGTTTAATTAATACTATAATAAGCACTAAAATGAGTTTATAAGCAGATTTAGTATATAAGAAACTTGAACAAACAATTGGAAATGAAATGTAAATTTATATTAATAAGGAGATTTAGTACAAATACGAATTACAAAATGATTTAAAACATTGAAAATGTGAATAACCACTACAACTAAAACTTAGAGAGAAGTAAAAAATTACAGAAAAATGAGATACATCAAGTGAATGAGAAATAAGGTCTATATATAGCCAAGCTAAGGATTGGAAGCTTCTCGAAATTCTTCCCTTTGTGCTTCTTTTAGCTCATTTGCCACCCTTGGATCATAATAACCGCTTCCCCTCTCATCACAACCCTTGGATTTAATCTAGTGACAAGTCTCGGCCAATAGGAGAGTGACAAGTGGCTAATAGCACACGGATCAATGATGTGTCAGTCCCATGTGTCGGGGTGTCGTGGAATGTAACTGGCCGCCCTTAATTGCGGTCAATTTGGATTAATTACACGGGTTGATAAACTAGGGTTCTTATCTGGGTAAAAGGGGGAAAAGGGATTTGGCGCGCTCGGGGTTTTTTATTGTTTTTTTGATTGTTTGACCGGTTTAATTGGGTTAACTCGGGTTTAGTTTGTTTTTCGGGTTTAAATAACAACCGGGTATCTAGTGGTTTGTTTGGGCTCGGGTTTTCCAATTTTGGGCCGAAGGATTTAAGTAATAGTTTTGGACTTGGTTAATAAATGTAATCCAAATGTATTTCAAGGGACCAAATGTGTACACTTCGGATTTCCAAGGGACTAAAAGTGAAATTCTGAAAATCTCATCAAGGACTAATCATGTAAAGCTCAAATAATCCAAGGGTGACTTTTGTAATTTCTGAATCTTTGAGGGACCAAATCTGTCAAAAGCTCAAAGTGCAGGGGTCATTCTTGACTTTTCTTCAAACTTTGCTGAGACTTCAAAAATCATCTTCTGAGAATAGAATCTTCCAAAATGCATAATCTTGACCTTCCACTCAATGCTAAAACTCTCTTGATCTCTCGTGCTCGGATTTACATCTGAGTTGGATCCTTTTTGCGTGTTTTTGCATATCCGTACCTGCACAAGCACAAACTCAAGAAAACCACAAATATAAGCAATAAACGGATTTTCCTTGGTTGTTTTGGGTCTATATTGATAAAGAAAAGATATGTGTTTAAGCACATATCAAAAATACCCCAGACGAGACCATTGCCGTGTCCTCACGCAATGCAATCAACTCACGCTTCTAAAACCAAGGATTTCAATCTCTTTCTACTAAACCTATGAAGACACTTACATTGGTATGTCTAAACCATCAAGTTATCTCACACAAGCTAGCCACTTGTGAATGACTAACCGTAAGAAACTTCAAACAATTTAGACAAACCAATAATAAGAGAAAAAGTAGCAAAGATTCCTCAAAAGAGATTAAGAAAGCCTCAATTCTAAAAACGCCCCGTTTACCTTTTAATTCACGAATAGATATTACGATTAAGCACATCCGGTTATGAATGACGGTTTGTTGAACTTTCATGTCGATTAATAACTCCAACATTTTTCAAACGACACATTAGGATCACGGAGTAGAAAACACAACACAGCGTGAAGTGACCATACGGATAGAATACATCGTCCCTGATTTTTCACAAGTCCCAAACTAAGCGTAAAACCGAAATCATTGTTACAAATGATTCTAGATGCTAACACTACCCATGGAAGTTACTTGTGTGATTACCTTTTGTTCCCATTTTCCTATTTTCCTCTAGATTTTTTTATTTTTGTGAGAAATGAATTTCTTCAAATTCTCGTTTCGATAACTTTTATTCCGATAAAGATATAAAGCTAAGTCGATAATTAGTTATCCGTCTTCTCTCAAGAACCATTGTCGTAAAAATGAGGTCCACATCAAGGAATTTTTATTAACTTATACTTTTTCAATTTTCATCATTTTTTTTTTTTTTTTAACATTCATTTTCATTCACTTAGACTTTTACGTGTATGAGCTATGAACTACGGAGCTTCACGGGGTAATTCCAAGACTATAGGCTTCATGAGATGAGAATCCCGGCTGGTTAGGCTAAGACCTCATTCAATCCCGGCTAAAGATCCAAGGGTCCGATCTCGACACCGCAGCTCACAACTTTACTTATTACTTTATCACTTATTTCTCATTTATTTATTACGGATCCTTGATGTGTACCCAATTTTTAAAACAAAGATTCTCTTAAGAAGATAAAGAACTAACTATCGCCAAAAACTCGACATCTCTAATTATTTAGACAGATATGGGGTGAAACAATTTTGTGGGAACAAAAAGCCATAAGTACCTTTGATGGGCTCTAAAGAGAACCAACTACTCCACGTTTAGCATCTAAACTCATAAGTAACTCTATCATTTCTCGATCTCTGCAAATTTAAAATCCCAAATAATGAGATCCGCAGATGCTTAGCCGATAATTTTTAGATTATCTATGGTTAAGGGAACAAGCTAGGGCTCAACACGCCCGATCAAGTCAGAATTCTATTCCTACTCTCACCAGCGGAAAGTCAATCAAGGTGTCAAAACATATATTAACTTAGCAAATGTTTCGTCTAATGAAATAAAATTATGCATGTTTAAAGTCAATTAGGGAAACTTGCAAAATCTTAGCCTTATGAGCTAGAATTCGCATTTTATAGCTTCTAATCTAAGAGACTAGCAAAACTTTTCAATCAAAAAGACTTAACAAAAGCTTGAAAAATTTTTAAATTTTTCTCATTTTTGCACAATTTTTCATTTTCTAAGGAAAAACGGGGTTACGAGAGAAACACGACGAAATAAGCAAGTGCGGTTAAATCAAATCGAATATTACCCTACCCCAGACTAGAATGGAACATTGTCCTCAATGTTTAAAGCAAGGGTATCACGAAAATCTAAAAGCCGTTTATTAAGTATGCTAGAAGATAAACGTTAGTCGATAAGATTAGGATATCGGATTTCCATAAGCATCGATCATGAAACTCGAGTGGAGAAATGACAAACTTCGAGCACGAGAGTCTTCATATCGGGAACATCCTACACACAACATCACAAACAACCAAACACAGAAATCAAGAGAGGCTAACCCCTTCACGTCACTTATTAGAAAAGAGAAAGAAGATAGATGGATAAGCATGGGGTGCCTCCCACGGCCATCTTGTTTTCTTAAGCGAGTCGCTAGCCCGACTCGTCCCCCTCAATTCATTTGTCCTTGGGGAAGAAAGTGGTAGAGATACCAGGGTCAAAAACGGTGTCCTCATTCCCTAATGAATGAGACTGGGTGGTTTGGGAGGGAAAGAAAATGTCGAGCTCAAGCACATAAGGAATGATTCCTCCCAAACTCACATAAGGCATATGAAAGATCGATCCATTATCCGGCGGTTTTTGGGGCGACGAAGGGATGAAGGATTGATAAGAGAATACTCCAAGAAAGACGGGAGCTCATGGTATAGAAAGGTGTGACTCAAAGGCTCATCAACGAAGGCATCCAAGAGAGGATCCTTATCTCGAATGACATTTTTAGCATAAAACTCATCAACGCGTATCCCGGGGTTGAAAATCTTGTCTTCGGAGGAGAAAGGAGATCAAGGTGTCATCTATGTGAAAATCCTCACGAGGAGAGGATTCACTCTCGGCTAAAAATAATATTGGACCTCGGGATCAATAAGTTCATCTGTTGACAACTTCACTTCCTTATCTTTCTTTGGAAAAAATGGATCATCGTATTCTTCTTTATCCTCAGAGAAAATCGAGTCGGTAGGAGTAAGTTCATCGGTGAACTCCTCACTTTCTTCGTCAAAGAGTTGATTTTCAAAATTTTGAGTATATTCAGAATCGAATTCGAACAAAGGATTTGTGAATGTCGTTTTGTAAGATTCTTGATTAAAAGAAATCTCAAAAGAAGGTTCCATGATTTCAGAAGAAGGAGTGGGATTGCTACTCAAAAGAAGGTTGATTTTCTTAGAAATCGGAGATGGGACAAGTAGTGTGCTCTCAGAGCTAGCAGTTTCCACCACTACCGTTGTAGACTCCTTTTCTTGTTTCTTTTTCCGTTCAGCTTGTATTGTTGACATACTCTTGATCGTAAACCTTGAAAGATCAATTCGAGACGTTTTGGGTTCAACTTTCTTCACATCATTCGGAAAAATGGAATTACCACTTTCTTGAGAAAAATCAATCACACCGATGCTATGAATCGAATGATCATCGGGTGGAGGTTTCGACGTTCTTTCTCGCATAAAACACTATTTTCTCATTTCCTTTTCTTATCGTTATCGTTCCTTGGTAATGATCCACAATGACTTTCGCGGTTCTCAAGAATGGTCTTCCTAAAGTGAGAGGAACTCGGGCATCGACCTCTATATCAACTACGGCGAAATCCACGGGAAACTGGAATTTATCCACTCGTACCATAACATCGTTGACTACACCAACCGTGTGAGCAATTGTTCGATTAGCTAATTCGATAGTCATACAAGTCGGTATAAGAGTCTTTAATCCAAGCTCATGATATATCGCAAGAGGCATGAGACTTATGCTTGCACCTTAATCGGTTAGGGCATTATATTCCTTAATATCATTTAAGGAGCAAGGAAGGAGGAATTTCCCGGGATCACCAAGCTTCTCGAGAGCTTGGTTCGAGGAAGAATTAAACGGTGTAGGCTCAATTGAAATCTTTGAAATTTGTTCCAATTTCTCTTCATAAATCTTTTCAGCAGCCTTTGATCATATCAATAAGTTTGAACTTCGTTTGAAACAACTTTCATTTTGTCGAACCGTGGATCAAATGATTTGCACGGTGTAAGTTTAGAACTTGGCATGATGACAGATATAGAAGGAACTTGGGCAACCAGAGGTTGGACGTATTTGGCTTTTCCATTATCAAGAGGAATTACTGGGTCCTTTGTCACCTCGGTCTCTCGTGCTACATTCCTCACCGGAGAAGAAGTAGTCATTGAGGGCCCGTTATCTCGAATGTTTATAGATTTCATTTCTCCCTTCGGGTTTGGAATTGTGTTACTTGAGAGAGAACCGAAACCCGAGGGTTGAGAATAAGATGTAGACGGTTGACTGGCTTGAAAGAAACTAGCCATCATATTCTTTATTTCCGACATCTGTTTGTTGCTTGTAGCTTCCATCTCCTTTTTGAAGTCCGTCCTCATGCCGTTAATTTGATTTTGCAAACTTTTGATGGTGTAATCGAATTCTTCATGTAAGTTAGAAAATCGTTGTTCGGGCGGTTGAGGAGGTGCTTGATAAGATTGTTGAGGAGGAGGTGGTTGTTGGTAAACTTGAGATGGAGGAGCTTGGTAGTGTTGATTTCCATGATTAAAATTAGCTCCTGTTCGATTGTTGTTACCATTGAAACGGTTTGATTCTTATTTTGTTGTTGAGGTTGGTTGAAACGGGAGGTCCGAGATAATTGTTTGAACGGTAGCTAAGAAGATTTCGATCTCCTTGCGGGTGATTGTAGTTTCCTGTAGCAGCATAAACATTCTCATGTGCGTAGCCACCACGGCCGGGCATTCGAATAAGAATGTGGACCTCCACAAGTCTCACAAATATGGTGTACCGATTTCACTTGTTGTTGTTGATTCTGATTGTTCATCTGAGTAATCCGTAAGATATCATCCATCTTTTGTTCAGCTGCGGCTATTTCGAGAGAAGAAGACGTATTTGATCGAGATGATGCACCCCTTTCTGCGGTAGAATCCCAATAGTTATAATGAGCGGTCATGTTCTCAATAAGATCGTAACATTCCTCGACGCCTTTTCATGAAAGTTCCACCGCAGCGGATTAATCGTTTCACGGTGTCTTAACGTTAAACCATTATAAAACGTATCAATTTGAGTGACAAGCAACATGTTATGATTTGGACATCGATCAATCGCAAGCTTATATCGTTCCCAAGCTTCAAACAAAGATTCGTCGGGATATTGCCGGAAATTACTGATATCGTTCCTCAATTTCGTCACCATTGATGGTGGAAAGTACTTTGCCGAAACTTCAAACCATTTCCTCGAAGGTATGAATCAATTCTTCGAGTCGATCAAACCAAGATGTGGCATGATGAGTCAAAGAGTATGGGAAAAGATAGAGACGAAGGGCGTCATCGGAGACCCCATTCTCGTTTCATACTCGAGTAACCGTTAGAAACTTATCAAGATGCTTGTTTGCATCATCATCGGGTAAACCGTGAAATTGACAACTGTTTTTTACTTGTTCTATCATGTGATGTTTCAAGCTAAAATCGGTAGCTTGGATATTAGTCGGTGCAATGGGTCCTCCCCTCCCGTACATGGTAGGTTGACATAACTCCTCCATCGTTCGGAGATCGGGAGCTACATTTTGATTAACGGGAGGTGGATTTGGACGGTGTGTGGTGGAACGTTAGCGCAGCCATATTACGTAACTCGGTACGTTCGATTCTGATTATGAAGTCGTCTAGATCGAGAGCGAGTGCACATGCACTTAAAACCAATTCAATTAAAAGAAACCGATATTCGAAAACACAGTGAACTTAAACCAATAATCCCAAGTGAATAAATCACCTCTACAAGACAAACGCACAAGCGAAGCGGAGAAGCTTTGTAGGTCAGCGAAGCTTATTAAAACCCGCTTCTTTACAAATGCAATTTAATGTCGACCGTCCTTATACCCACCACACAGTTTGTTTATCAAATAGAAGTAAATCAACTCACAAGCGACACAAAGGCAAGTTTTTGATCTTTTGTTCGGGAACTTATAATGATAACACCTCCGTTGAGAATGTTATATAATTGGTCTCTTCTATTTATTACCAAAAATAAAGAGAAAATCTTTTTGTATTTTTAATCTGATATATATATAAAAGAAAAAGGAAAATATTTTTTACTTTTTTATTTTATAGAAAAATAACTTCACGAATGAAGGATCTCAAGTCACTAATCGACAAACTTCAAACGATATTGTCGTGACACAACCTCCCCGGCAGCGGCGCCAAAATTTGATATAAGGATCAAATGGGTTATGTGTGGGGATAAATCCTTAATATCAATATCAAAAATACTCACGAAGATAGATTCAAATTCTCTTAGGAAAAAGAATAATAAATCAAATCCCGTGTGTGATCGTGTAGTACGGATTAGTCAACCCGAATCGTTTTCCCAACGAGGCGTGAATTGCCAACGTCGTTCTTAGTTTGGATTTTATGCTTGATGAATTGGATTATAGATTATGATTATTAACTACGGGAATGGGGAGGTAATTAAGGTAAGCTATTCTACGGGAAATCCTAAACGTGATTAAACTAAAACGTAATTAACAAACGCGAATAAAAATGCAACTACGTCTAAACGATACCCTAAAAATTGCCTAAAAGTACTTTTACTTTAAAAATGAAATAAGAAAACTATTTTAGAATTAAAACTATTTTTTTGGATTTTTCTTGATTTTATAAAAATTAAAAACTAATTTAAACTATTTTAAAATTGTGAAAAATACCAAATAAAGGGGGAAAATATGGAAAAGTCTTTTTTATGCTTTTTATATTTATCTTAAACTAAGAAAATTGAAAAATTATTTTTTGGAGCTTTTTCTCAATTAATTGCTATAAAAGATATTTAAAATTGATTAAAAACTATTTTAAAATGAGAAAAATAGCAAATAAAGACCAAAATTTATGAAATCTTCAGGAAAATTCTAAAATGATATTAAGAATCTATGAAAATTGAAAAATCAACAGGCTATGTGTAGAATATAAAAGCTATAGTGCAAATGCTACTAGAATAAGCTACTAAGAATAAGCAAATAAGCTACTAAGCTAACCAAACAAGAATGAAGCTATCTTATACTAGAATAAGCTAATTACTAATGAAAGTACCTATGCTAACAAGCTAAAAGCTCGAACCTTGATTTAAGCTAACGCTCAAATGAACAAACCAAGTGAAGACCCCTATTGTTTGAGCTTATACACTAGCTTATCAAATAAGCAAAACAGAATCAACTTATGCAATCCTATAGACCACCCGCCGCTACAATTCCACCAAATTTCAAGTCCTAACTCCTAGAATTAAGACCGTGCAACAGATACAAATCACCGATTCACACTCGTGTGTGAACAGGCGTATAGTATTTGTTGATGAGCTTATTTGAAGCTCAAAATGACAAGCTCAGATTTGACAAAAGTGTTTATCGATCTAGACCAAGTGAAAATCAAGTATCCAAGGTTTCAAACTCTAAAACTCGTTATGAATCGAAAATGATTCACAAAGTTTTGTTGAAAACTGCAATTGACAGATTTTGACTTTTGAAGAATGCTTAAGAACTTTGACCAAACTGAACTTTGATCCAATCTAATGAACTGATTATGATGATTTAACACTAATTATGATAAATCTAAGCTAGATCTACCAATTTCAAACCACTTTGCAACTTATGACTACTACTGATTTAGACAGATTCAGATTCTAGAACAATTACACTATGATTTTGACTTATGAGCTAAAACTGCTAACACTATGACCTCAATTGACTATCAATTAACTACTAAGCAAGTATCAAACACTAACCACAGATCTACTATCCTCTAGCACACTAAAATCAGCAATACCAAACACTATTAAAGCTATAGATATAAGAACTAAATGACAGATTATCACTAGATATACCAAACAATTATCAAACACAAATTAAATAGCAACAATTACCACTATTGAACAGATTCAAACACAACTTCACTGATCAAAACAGAAATTAGTACTTACAAAATTCCATAGCCACTATGGCTTGCACTTTGAAGAAATAAGAACCACTATCCTAACAACCTCTAACCTATTCCAAACCAGCTCAGATCTCACCCCAAAACAAGATTCATAACCATACCAATCCAGATCCAAATCAAGGTAACCAGAAAGCATCTCAGTAGCATCCGATGTAACATGAGATTTTGTGATTTGAGACGAAAAAAACAAGTACAAGCTCACTATAAGCTACTAGAAGCTTAAATGAACTATTGAACAAGAAATCAAGATGGATTAATCCTCAATACATATCTAAAGTGATTTTTGATTTTTCAAAGGATTTTCTGTGATTTTTTTGTATTTTTGAGATTTAGATGATATAAGTTTGAAAAGCTTTAATTAATACTATAATAAGCACTAAAATGAGTTTATAAGCAGATTTAGTATATAAGAAACTTGAACAAACAATTGGAAATGAAATGTAAATTTATATTAATAAGGAGATTTAGTACAAATAATGAATTACAAAATGATTTAAAACATTGAAAATGTGAATAACCACTACAACTAAAACTTAGAGAGAAGTAAAAAATTACAGAAAAATGAGATACATCAAGTGAATGAGAAATAAGGTCTATATATAGCCAAGCTAAGGATTGGAAGCTTCTCGAAATTCTTCCCTTTGTGCTTCTTTTAGCTCATTTGCCACCCTTGGATCATAATAACCGCTTCCCCTCTCATCACAACCCTTGGATTTAATCTAGTGACAAGTCTCGGCCAATAGGAGAGTGACAAGTGGCTAATAGCACACGGATCAATGATGTGTCAGTCCCATGTGTCAGGGGGTGTCAGGGAATGTACGAAACTGCCCTTAATTGCGGTCAATTTGGATTAATTACACGGGTTGATAAACTAGGGTTCTTATCTGGGTAAAAGGGGGAAAAGGGATTTGGCGCGCTCGGGGTTTTTTATTGTTTTTTTGATTGTTTGACCGGTTTAATTGGGTTGACTCGGGTTTAGTTTGTTTTTCGGGTTTAAATAACAACCGGGTATCTAGTGGTTTGTTTGGGCTCGGGTTTTCCAATTTTGGGCCGAAGGATTTAAGTAATAGTTTTGGACTTGGTTAATAAATGTAATCCAAATGTATTTCAAGGGACCAAATGTGTACACTTCGGATTTCCAAGGGACTAAAAGTGAAATTCTGAAAATCTCATCAAGGACTAATCATGTAAAGCTCAAATAATCCAAGGGTGACTTTTGTAATTTCTGAATCTTTGAGGGACCAAATCTGTCAAAAGCTCAAAGTGCACGGGTCATTCTTGACTTTTCTTCAAACTTTGCTGAGACTTCAAAATCATCTTTCGAGAATAGAATCTTCCAAAAATGCATAATCTTGACCTTCCAGCTCAGCTAAAACTCTCTTGATCTCTCGTGCTCGATTTACATCCGATTTGGATCCTTTTGTGTTTTTGCATATCCGCACAAGCACAAACTCAAAAAAACCACAAATATAAGCAATAAACGGCTTTTCCTTGGTTGTTTTGGGTCTATATTGATAAAGAAAAGATATGTGTTTAAGCACATATCAAGAACCTAGATGTTCTTGTAACACAATGGGGGCTAAAGGTGGTGAGGTTTTAAGGTCTTTGAAGTTTGTGTTTGGAGAAGTAGGAGGTGTCAAAAAGACTAGTTCTTTTTGCTTGGTTTGTTGAGATGTTGTTGGAGTAGGAGTTCCAAAAGAGTGACCTTAGGTGGTGATTTGATGGGTGATGAAGTTGGTTTACTTGTTGGTGATCAAGGAGGTGCTATAATGGATGCATTTTGTGGTGAGTGAGTGGTTGGTGATGAACCATTTGATGATGGTTTTGTTAAGCAACAAGGCCGGATGTTAATTCGTGCGGATTTCCTAGATTTTGGTTGTGGTATTTTGGAAGGTGGGAGGACAAAATTTTGGAGTTCTTGAAAGGGATTGTTTGCACTAGGTGATTCATCTATGTTGGGAGATCTTTTGGGTGACATGATGATGATTGTTTGCAAGCATTTTGGGAATCATATTTATAGAAAAAATAATGCATTGTAATGAATGCTTGACCCAAAATGTGGATTAAAATCTAATGATTAGATATGAATTTAAGGCATGTGATCATGAGAACACAAGCATTAAGTAACATACTCCCAAAAAAAAATTGATGAAAAAATTGAAGTTTTTATCCAAAGTGAGAAAAATAGAAGATAAAATTAGCTTATGTCTAACGGATCCCACGGATCCTTCCCTGAGGAACCGTCCCAAACATTAAGGCTGATCCGTGGTATCGAGCGACTCAAAATTTCAAAATTTTCCTTTTTGGAAACATTTGTGCCTAGTGTGTGCCTATATGCAAACCATTTGGAGTTGCGATTATCTCGACTCCCAAAAAAAATAAACTAGAAGTGAAAAGATCACACTATTATGTGAGATAACCCGAGTGCTCCTAATTCATTGTTGCTTAAATGAATGTACTCGAAACCACATATTAGTTATGTGTCCTCTTTTGCATTCAAAAGACATGAGATGCAATGAAAACGGGTTTTTTTTACTTTGTATTAATAATGAAAAAGCGATTTATCCTAGACGTGAGAAATGTATTTTATGAAAGTGATACGGGAAGAGGTATCCTTTTAGAAAACACTTTGAAAATAGATTTCTTTGTGTGAATAAAACGTTTATTCCAAAAAAAAAATAGGTATGCAATTATGTGTTTGCAAGAGGTACTTGTCTTGAAAAATAAGAGAAGACTATGAAAGTACGAGTTATAAGTAAAAACTTATCTTGGGTTTTGAAAATTCCCGTATTGCTTGTGAGGTGTGCGTGAAATAGAGATCCTAGACTTAGAAAGAAGAAGGCTAGTGTTTACATACCTTGTAGAGTTTAAAAGCTAATTACGACGATTGTTCCATGAGACCAAGACCAAGACGAAGTAGGATGAATTGTTCCCGCTTCAACGGTTTGGTGAGGACGTCGGCTATGTTGTCTTCGGATGCTACCTCTTCAATAGAGATGTTCCCCTTTTGAACATTGTCTCTTAAGAAGTGATGACGAATCTCTATATGCTTGGTGCGAGAATGCAATACCGGATTCTTGCTTAAGTCGATGGCACCTTTGTTGTCACATAGAATGGCTATGTTACTTAGATAAATGTCGTAGTCAACTAACGCTTGTTTCATCCATAGTGCTTGTTGGCATGCTTTGCCGGTGGAGACATATTCGGCTTCGGTTGTTGATATGGCCAATGCCGTTTGCTTCTTTGAGAACCAAGATGTTAAACAACATCCCATAAAGTACATACCCCGCTAGTACTTTTTCGGTCAACATAATCACCTGCATGGTCAGAATCTGCATATACAATTATTTCTACCCCCGCACCCTTAGGATACCACAATCCTAATTGAGTCGTACCCTTAATGTACCTAAAAATTCTTTTGACGGCTTCTAGATGTGATGTTTTAGGATCTTCTTGAAACCTAGCCCATAGACAAACACTAAACACGATATTCGGTCGACTAGCCGTGAGGTAGAGAAGACTACCAATCATGCCACGATATTTTGTGTTATCAACGGATTCGCCGTCTTCATATTTTGTGAGTTTAGTGTCGGATGACATTGGTGTCCTAATGGGTTTTGACTCTTCTAAACCGAATTTCTTTAACATCTCCTTTATGTATTTAGATTGATTAAAGAAGATACCATCTTCAACTTTTTTGATTTGTAGACCAAGAAAGAAACTAAGTTCTCCCATCATACTCATCTCGAACTCGTCATGCATGATTTTAGTGAAATCATCACACATGTCTTGACAAGTAGATCTGAATATAATATCATCTACATATATTTGAACAATGATTATATGTGACTCTCTTTTCTTAGTAAAAAGTGTGTTATCAACTAACCCCATGGTGTAGTTGTGTTTGATTAAGAATGACTTTAGTCTATCATACCAAGCTTTTGGAGCTTGTTTAAGACCGTAAAGGGCTTTCTTTAACTTATACACATGTTTAGGTTTTTCATAATCGATGAAGCCCGGAGGTTGAGCTACATCTACTTCTTCATTAATAAAACCATTTAGAAAAGCACTTTTGACATCCATTTGATAAAGCTTAAGATCATTAGCACAAGCATAAGCAAGAAGTATTCTTATAGACTCTAATCTAGCCATGGAGGCATAGGTCTAATCAAAGTCTATTTCTTCTTGTTGATTATACCCTTGGGCAACGAGTCTAGCTTTGTTTCTAGACACTACACTGTTTGCATCTAACTTGTTTTTATATACCCATTTGGTTCATATTATGGTTTGATTACTAGGTGGGGGGACAAGTGTCCAAACATCGTTAGAAATAAATTGATTTAACTCTTCTTGCATAGCCATTACCCAACTTTCATCTTTTATTGCTTCTTGTGTATTCTTAGGTTCTATGGTTGAGACAAAACAAAGTAGGCTACTTTGATTTTGGACTTGAGACCTTAAGGTTCTTTCGTTTAACTTTCCTATGACCTTATCTACGGGGTGATCTTTGGATTCTTTAATATTTATGATTTCATCATTTAAGGTTTCTTCTTCTTCGTTTATCTTTTTCTTTATTACAATAGCTTCACTCTCGACAATCTCGTTATCGACAAGAGGTAGAGTAGGTTTGGGTGGACTCTCATCAAATTTACGTTTAATGACTCTTCAACCTTCATTTTTTCTTTATTTAATATGAAGTAAGCTTTGCTATTAGGAGAGTAACTTAAAAAGATACATTCGGTTGATTTAGGATCAAATTTTGTAAGGTAATCTTTTGTGTTAAGTAGAAAACATTTGCTTCTAAAGACTCTAAAGTGATCTAACGTAGGCTTTTTGCCTCGAAGTAACTCGTATGGAGTTTTACCTAAAAATGCTCTAATTAAGACTCGATTAAGTATGTACGTTGAAGTATCAACGACATTGCACCAAAACTTTTGAGGTATGGATTGCTCATTTAGCATGGTGCTACTCATTTCTTGTAGGGTTCTATTCTTTCTTTCAACTACCCCATTCGATTGTGGAGTGCGAGGAGCCGAGAAGTTGTGAGTAATACCATTAGCGTCACAAAAGGCTCCAAATTGCACTTCATTATCGAATTCCCTACCATGATCCGTTCTAATAGACACTATAGGACTTCCTAATTATCTTTGGATTTTCTTACTTAATATTTCAAAGTGATTGAAAGTTTTAGTTTTGTTCTTTAAAAATTTAGTCCATGTGTACCTAGAGTAATCATCCACTATAACCAAAGTGTAGTAGTTACCTCCATAACTTTGGATAGCGGATGGACCAAATAAATCCATGTATAGCAACTCTAGACACTTAGTTGTAGAAACTATATTTTTAGCTTTGTGACTAGCATGGACTTGTTTTCCTATGTTACAAGCATCACAAAAGTGATGTTCATATTTTAATTTTGGTAGATCTCTTACTAGATCTTTGGATGATAGCGATTGAAGAAGTCGCATATTGGCATGACCCAATCTTCGATGCCATAAGGTCGAAGTATCATCCATAGAAGTAAGACAAAGTTTTTCTTTAGGTTCATTACCAATTTTAATGACATAGACTCCATGTTTTCTAATTCCTCTACCTATGGTGATACCGTTTTTCAATATCTTACTACCGGTTTCGTTAAAAAGTACGTTGCACTTTTTATCACATATTTGTCCTATACTTAAGAGGTTAAACTTTAGGTTTTCTACGTGACATACATCGTTAATGGTTAGAGATTTGTTAGAAATCATACCTTTACCGATAATTTTGCTTTTGCTATTCCCAAATACCACATTTCCTCCATTGAAAGTTGAACGCAAAGTTCACATTCGCCACTTGCTATCTTCCCCTTTTCTAGACGTTTTAATTTTGCCTTTAATTCTAGGACTTCCTTTTCTAAACGTTGGTTTTTGTTTTTCAAAAACTTGTTTTTGTTGATTACTTTTAAACTAATTTTGCAAAGTTTATCATATTCATTATGCAATGAGTCATCATCTAATGATGAGCTACTATAGTATTCGTGACATACCTCGTCATTTGCCATGAGACAAATTTCTTTTGTCCTCCTCCTCGCCATTCCCCATGAACCGCCACGAATGCCTTTTGATCATCTCGTTTGGGACACTTACTAATAAAGTGGTTTGGGTCCCCACATTTAAAGCAAGCCTTGATCATCCCTTGCCTTCTCGTCCTCTTTGCTTTTCCGGAATCCTTTCTTGTCGTCACATGGTTGTTTGACGTATCTTCCCTTCCTTCTAAAGAACTTTTTGAAGTCCCTTACCGCCATGGCAACCTCCTCGTCATCACTATCCGAAGAGGATTCCTCTTCATCGCTTGAGACCTTCTTGGCTTTAAGGGTAAGAGATTTGTGCTTCTCTATCACTTTTGAGGCTTCGGAATCTTTAACAAGGACAAGCTCATAGACCTTTAAGTTTCCTATGAGTTTATCAAGGGTGAGGTTTGTCAAGTCTTTTGATTCTTCAATAGCCGTCACCTTAGATCACTTGGATGGAATTGCCCTTAGATAAACTCATAGGCAACTTATAGTGGTTCGGCTAAAAGGACACCTTCCTTGCCATACTCCACTCCCCGAGTCACCTACTCGAGAGTTCAAGAACTATGTCAACAAACTCCTTCAACTTGGCGGAGAAGCCTTCACAACGTTGCTTACACCTTTTTCCGGTACAAAGCTAAATACCGAGTCCGTAACAAGGAGGACCAAACCAACACGACTATTACACAACAAATATGTGAAATATGAAATACAAGATCTTTGCTACAGAAATCTTGTGGAGGAACAAATCGATCAAGGACCCCTTGCTTGGATGACTTGTAGAATGCTCGTGATCTCGCCTTAGAGAAGGACCTATATGAGAATCACAATAGAAGAAAGAAGAACAACTCTCTAGATCAAGTGATTTTTTGTTAGAAGAGTGTAAGAATAAATGAGAGAGTTAGTAAGAAGAGGGGTGAGTAAAAATAAAGAAATGACTCTTTATTTATAGGCAAAATGTTGCCATTGTTGCACGGATCCCACAGATCCCTTGCTTAAGGGATCCGTCTAATGTAACTCCAGGGATCTGTGGGACGCCCCTCTTTGTCCATGGGTTTTTGGGTTATGGGTCATGGGTCATGGGTTATAGGTTAGTCCATGGTTATTTATTTAGATACAATGTATCTAATAGATGCAATGCATCTAGTCAATGGATCATGAGTTAATACCATGAGTTGTGGTTTTCACCCATCCTAATAAACTATTACAACAAATGATTTATTACAACAATTTGTATTAAAGGACTATATGTAAAACCCTAAAATATGAAATACATTTGATTTGCCCATTTTGAATTTAACCTAAGTTAATTAATTGAAAAAAAAAGATCTTAATTATATGTATAATAATTCAGATGTTGTTTAAGCAATTGATATAAAAATAAGAATATGACTTGGTCTTAGTACTTTAGAGTGAATAATTACTCTGATAATAATTTAATAAAATAACAATCCCGCGTTTAATTGGACAGTGATTGTATCGTGGTAATGGCATGTTAATATCCTCCTGAGTAACACGTTCTTGTTATCACCCGTTGACTTATGATATCGAATCATATATATTTGGTTAAAAAAAAATCTTTTAATTAAAGGCCAAGGCATATATACATTGATGTCATCTACGATGTAGCTACTCCATTTTCATACGTCATATTAACATGCATATCAGCATGAGGAATTTTCAAATGTTTACTCTTATTTTGGTGCTTATCAAAGGACAAATCCCTACCATCCATCTAGTTTGAGGATAAACCTAAGATTTAATATGGAAACCTAAGTTCATGTTTTTTTTTCTCATTTTTCTTTGTCTTTTTGTCTTTCTTAATTATTAATTTTTTTTTTTTTTGAATTCACTTTTTTATTTGAAATTCATTATTTTTTTATTATTTTTTTTTGTTCACGTTTTTTTATTATTCTTTTTTAATTTTAAATTCAATTTTTTATTCTAAGTTTTTTTCCGCTTTCATAATTTCATCCAGTATTCATACGCCGTCCGCTTTTATACGCCGTGTTCATATGTTTCGCCTAATTTCGGACGCTTTCCGCTTTCATCCGCTGCGTTTACATCCGTTTTCGACGCTTTCAAGTTTTCCGACGCTGCGACGCTTATATACGCCGCATATGTTTTCAAACGCTTTTGTCCGCTTTCATAACGCTTTCGTCCGCTTTTACGCTTTCGCTATTTTAGACATTTTCTTTCGCTTCGCACGCTGGTCCGCTTTTATACGCTTTCCCCCGCTTTCATACGCTGCCCTGCTTTTCAAGCTTACGCGCCTATTTACATCCGCTTTCATACATTTTCGCCTGCTTTTTACGGTTTCGCCCATTTTCTTACGCTTTTATTCGCTTTCATACGCTTTCATCCGTCCTTCTTTCATTTTCGCCCATTTTTCATACTGCTTTCATACGTGTTTTACGCTTCATATGTTTTCTACCGTTTCCTCTTACGCTTTCGCCCCGTTTTCTTACGCCGCCATTTTCATCCATTTTCATACGCTTTTGTCCGCTTTTTAGCTTTTCATGTATTTTCGCCCGCTTTTAGACGCTTCCGTATTTTTACGTTTTCATGTATTTTCGCCCATTTTTATTCGCTTTCGTGACGCTTATACATTGTCATCCGCTTTTTACATTTTCGTTTCCCATTATTGTGACGCTTTCGTATGTTTTGAGACGCTACCGCTTTTATCCGTTTCATACGCTTTCATCCGCTTTTATACATTTTTGTCCGCTGCGACGCTTTTATCCGCTTTGACGCTTTTTATACGCTTTTCATTCATTTTCAATGTTTTTGTTCGCTTTGACGCCATTTTGATATTTGTAAGTGACATTTATTTATCTCTTGTGATATAACATTGTAAGGAAGATGAAAAGTATTACATTCGTCATCATGTATGTGTTATCAGTTGTGATACTCAACTAAGAATGTGATTGTTGTGTTTTTGAAAATATTTAGGATGATTTTTGTGTTTTATGATATTATGAAATATTAGAAAGTTGTTCAACTGAAAACAAGAGATGTTATGATACTTTTGTTAGACTTGTGGTTGATTTTTCTATTTAATGGATACATTGTGCATGTTTCAATTGGTTTTATAGCGGATTTGTTTATGGTTGAATCAACAACTAAATAAGCTTTATGGTTGAAGATAGCACACATCTTTATAAAACCGAGGAAGCTCAAACACTGTGATATCACGTGTGATATCACTCACTTGTGATATCACACGTGATAACACCTGTGATATCACCTGTGATATCATGTGTGATATTACCGATGATAGCATGTGTGATATCATAGTTTATATCGCTAGATATCACCCGTGATATCATGTGTGCTATCACGTGTGTTTGAGCCTACTCGTTTGTCTATAAAGATGTGTGCTTTCTTCAACCATAGCTTCAGAGTTTGTCGATTCAACCATATATATTTTAAATCCCGCTATAAAACCTATCAAACATGCACGATGTATCCATTAAATAGAAAAATTCCCCACAAGTCTAACAAAGTTTAATAACATCTCTTGTTTTCGCTTAAACACCTTTTCTAATATTTCATATTATCCTAAAACACAAAAATCTTCCTAAATATTTTTTAAAACACAAATAAGAAAAAATGAAAGAATAATCACAGTAATATAATAAGTGATGTTTATTATCATTTCTCTCATATATACTTGGTAAAATACAAAATTCTTATCACATTTGGTATGAATTTAATATTTCACATTCTTAGTTGAGTATCACAACTAATAACTTATACATGATGAAGAGTATAATACTCTTTCATCTTTTCTACTGTTGTTATATCATAAGAGATAAATAAGTGTCACTTAAAAATATTAAAATGAATAAAAAGGAAGCAAGCTATGAAAATAAAGACTTGACATAAGAATTCACCTAAAAAGCATTAAATTCACCTAAAAAGGAAGCAATCTATCAAAATTAACAAGTGTTGCATTAAATTAGCATTTTTTTTTAATAAAATAAGAATTCACCTAAAAAGACTTTAACCATTTTATTTATACTAAGAGTGTAATATTACAAATGATAGATAACATTGGTTGCATTAAAAAAATATGCGCTTGTCAATTGCGATGAAAGGCACAAAATCTATCTTGTAACTAAAAATTATAAAAATATTAGAAAACACATAGGTGATAATATATAAAAATATACAGAGCAATGAAATATCTCAGGTGATATTAAAGGTTTAAAAAACATACTTGTTTGTTTATGAAATATCACAAGTGATATTAGACATTAACTTTATTCTTAATAAAATATCACAATTGATATTAGACATATAATATAATAAAGTTTAATAATAAGCATAAAAACGTAGGAAAATAGACGAAAACGTATAAAACAAAATCAAAAAAACGGATGAAAACATATGAAAACGACAAAACGTATAAAAAGCGAATGAAAAGCTGGTACGCATGAAAAACGGAAAAATGGTCTCAAAACGGACGAAAACATATAAAACGCATGAAAATTGACGAAAACGTATGAAAATCTGCACTAAAAACGTTGAAAACATTTTCACTAAAGCGCCTAAAATGGACTAAAACGTAAAAACGGACGAAAGTGTATATAAACCTATGAAAACCGTTGAAAACGCGTTAAAAGCGCATAATAACGTAAGAAAACGTACTAAAACGTATAAAACGGACAAAAACGTAAGGAAACATATAACAAAAAGGGTATGAAAACGGACAAAAACGTAAGAAAACGGACAAAAACGTATGAAAAGGTAAGTAAACGAACGAAAACATAGGAAAACGAACCAAAACGTAAGAAAACAAAGCGAAAACGTATGAAACGTAACAAAAAACGTAAGAAAAAGGACGAAACGACAAAAACGTAAGAAAGTATATATGAAAACGTAAGAAACGAACTAAAACGTAGAGAAATGCATACAAAAACGTATGAAAACGGACGAAAATGTAAGAAAGCGCATCGTAAAACGTATGAAAACGGATGAAAACGTAAGAAAACGTATGTGAACGGACGAAAAAGTATGAAAACGGACAAAAACATAAAACGGACTTAAAACGTAAGAAAACAGTAATCGAAAACGTGAATAAGACTTGATTTAAACGACGGAAAAACGTAAGAAACGGACGAAAACGTATGAAAACGACGAAAAAGTAAGAAACAGTATTTAAAACGACCTAAAAAGTATGAAACGGACGTAAAAGTAAGAAAAGTATAAAAATGTAAGAAAATGACGAAAACGTATGAAAACGAATTTAAAAATGTAAGAAAACGTATGAAAACCTAATTTAAAACGTATAAAAAGTCAAAAAACGGACAAAAACGTAAGAAAACGTATGAAAATTACCAAAAAAAAAAAAAGAAGTAAAAAAAAGGAAAAAAAAAAACGTGAAATTGAAAAAAAAAATGATTAAAAAAATGACAAATAATGATAAAATAAAGATAAAAAGAAAAGAAAAAGACAAGAAAAAAACATGGACTTAGGTTTAGACATATTAAATCTTAGGTTAATCATCACCATTAGATCAAAATAGATGGAAGGTGGAGATTTATCTCTTAGTATGAAATGATTTTTGAGTATGCAAAATAAAGTGCCTCAGCATATGCTTTTACATCTCTACTTTCACGCGTTTTCTATTTTTGGTAAAGATATGATCTTATCAGCTTTGGCCTACACATAAACACACTTGTATATCCCATAATAGTCGGCAGTTTTGTTATTCACACATATTTGCATGGCCAGTGACAACCCTTTTATCAGTATCTAAAACTAAACCCGAAACAAAGTTCTGTGATCTCCATTGCAAACTAAGTATGTAATCACATGAGGGTTGTGATCATTGGGTTGTGTTCGAGTCATGTTTCCATGCTGAGTATCGGTTCGCGTTGCTATTGCTCGAGTACGTTCATGTCCGGGTGTTGTGTTTCTATTCGAGTTCAGATTTAGGGTTTCGGGGTCGAATTTCGGTTCTTGTTTGGGTGATAGTTTCAATTGTTCGAGGGTTGACTCGATCGATTCATGTTCTGGTATGAGGTTTGGCTTCGTTCGTTGGAGAACTTCGTGGAGCAGGAAGTTAAGCCCTGGTACGAGTCTGGTACGTGTGGCTGATGTGTATGTCGGGTTTAGAGTTGCAGTTTTGGGTTTTGATTCGCTAAAGGGTTATACTTTTAGTTCCTCGTGGTGGTTTGGTTCCGAATTTGATCATGCCTCATTGATTCCTTGTGTTTGTATTGGTTTCGCACTCATAATCTTGATTCAGTTGCGTCCTATCGTTTTCTCTTGGAGGTAAACCTTAATCTATAGCTTCGATACACATCATATGCTACTCTTAGATGTTAGAATATGTACATGAGTTTTAATATATTAAGAATCACCATCAATCTGTCAAAGAGAGGTTTCACGAGTCGCATGCAAGGTTTTCATATTTTGTTTCGTTGATAGAAGATTTCACGTGCATGTTATTTTTAAATAAAATAAATCATAGTCGAAGGCCACAAACTCATATTATAGTGGCATGCATAGAGAATTTTGATGGGGATAAAATTGGGATTAGTCAATAAGTTATTTCAAGAATTATATTAGTATTTTGGCTCATGGTGGTAACTTCATGTTTATACCTATTAAAGTGAGAAAGGTAATATACATGTAATACTAGTAAGACTAATTAAATTAGGCACAAGAAGTCAAGAAATATAAGGGTGGGAAATAAGGAACCAAGTAACTTATATATTACTCTAGAGACAAAAAATAAAATGACTAATCGAATACTTATGATGAAGACCAATTAGTTTTGTCATTATTAATTAGTAATGGGTAATTTATGTAGATCAACTAACGAGGATATAAGTTTGGATTTTGTTAGGCTCATGTTCAGGTACGGATATTCTACCCATCTTATTATGCATTTTGATACGTTTTAATAATTTGATATGTGCTTCTTTGGTCATTCGTACGTTTCGTTGGTCCTTTCATTTACATTTCGTATCAGTACAGATATTCTGTCATTTCTGTAATGACACATCTTTTCTCTCATGACTCTTGTCCATTTTGATATTCGATTCGTGTTCTCCTTGCTTTGATTTGATATGATCCATTCGATATGATTCGTTTTGGGTATGATCCTCTGATTTCATATTCGATTAATTACTCGTTTGATATGCTATCCGTTTAAGATCCCTTATTGATATGATTCCATTATATGATCAGTTTGATATGATATGATTTGTTTTGTTTAGTTTCCCGAGTTAACTAGCCATAGAGGTACCATGGCCATGTCATTGATGCACCAATGGCATGACACTATCCGGGGCGGTGTGATTAGTCCCCGACGTTCCCTTTTGATATGAATATGATATGTGTGTACTTGGCCATTATGAATAATGTATGTACAAATCGAGCCGTATATGTATATTTGATTTGTTTTTGCAGGAGCGTATGGATGCATCCTAGGTACTCGGCCTTTTGGTGATGTGGTGAGTGTGTGCAATACACCCCCTCAGAGTTTGGTACATTTGGGCTAGCTACCCATGTACACTTTGATATGATTTGACGGATTTGATATGATATGGGTTATGATATATGATTTGGTAGATTTGGCTATTGGAGTATCTCCTTTAGTATTAGGTGCTCGTGGTAACATTCTGATTTTGGTTATTATGTGACTATCTGATATTCTGATTTATTCGTTTACAATGCATATTCAGTCATTCAATTGACTACTTATTCACTCAGTATTCTTATTTGATTTGTTTGACTATCGGGCTCATGCTTCAGTTCATTTGTTATTATACTCAGTCTTCAGTTCATTTAATATACTATGCTCTCATTCTATTTTGGTTGGCTTCCAAGCTTAAACTTCAGATTACCACTTCATACATTTATCGGGTTATTATATGGTTATTTGTTAGGATTTAGTAAATCCAGTTATTAAAGTGTCGGTCACCTCAAGTGTATGTAATCGTTAGAAAGCTCATAGTCGTGGTTATTATATGTTAAGTAGTATTTAGTTTTGTAACATCATGGAGGACGGACGGGTCTTTACCCACTGTATGCCTGATCCACAACCCGTAGGTGGCGTTTTATGTAAGACTATATATACCCTCTACCTCCCACGGTAGAGAGTTGGAGCTCATAATAAGATTTTCACTTTCTCTCACTAAGTTCCCAAACCTCTAACTATTTCTCTCTCTAAAACCTCATCTTGTACGCCTAGTTTGATCATGATATGATGTGTTTGTGAAATCCAATATGTTACAAATGGTATCAAGATTCATGGTTTGATCATCTCTCTTACATATCCTTGGATTTCTAGTGGTTTTATATGGTTTTTAAGTTTGAAAAAGTTTAGTGGTTTTTGCATCATTTGGATCATTTCTTGGGTTTTGATTTGGAAAGCTTAAATCACTGTGGTTGGGCTTGTTTTGGATTGAAAAGTGTGTTTTTGAAGTTCTTCAAGTTAGCGACTTGAGTCTCGAGTTGTGAATTTCTTCTAGGCGCTTGCATTTTTCTAACGATTTGTAGTGTAAGTCGTAGCGACTTGTCTATTGAGACAAGCCGACAAACAGTACAAGTTAGTGGATTCTCCACTACGGCTAGCGACAATTGGTGGGGTTAGCTTAACTTTGCTTTCATTATTTCTAGCTGACTTTGTATTTATTGTTCTCTGACTTTGTCACACCCCCAAATTACATTGCTTTGCATGAATGGAATTCCCGGGGATTGACCGTCGTAGCATCACAATCACAATTATATTGAACGACCTAAAGTGTCGTTTGAAAAGAACATCGTTTGATTTAATAAAACAATCGAGTTTACAAATTAGGTCCCAAATGTAAATCAACTTGTACGGAAATAAGTTTGTTACAATTCAAACGATGTTTTAAAAGTCGTAAAGCCCAAGTGAGACGCTCGTCATCACGCGACTCCATGATGTGTCCAAATGCATGCCATGAAGTGAATGCCTTAGATACCCCAGAGATAAAGACATGCTAAAAGTGTCAACACAAAGGTTGAGTGAGTTCATAGAGTTTGTTTTGAAATGAAAAGCCCTTTCGAATCGCTTATGCCGCAAAGGCATTGTAAATCGTTGAAATGTAAAGACTTTCAAAATCGTTCATGTAGCAAAGGCATTGTAAATCCACTTCGGCCCAAGTCCCGCCCATACAAAACTTGCAACACGTGTGTTCACAACCCACGCCGCAGAATATGTATAGTTTATGTTCCAAACATATGATGTCAAATGAATTCACAAAAATAGTGCATGACTCAATGTATTGAAATCGCTTTATGCGAAAGGCATTGTAAATCCACTCAGTTCCCAAGTCCCTACCATACAAAACTTGCAACCTGTGTGTTCACAACCCACGCTGAATATGTATAGTTTATGTTCCAAACATATGATGTCAAATGAATTCACAAAAATAGTGCATGACTCAATGTATTGAAATCGCTTTATGCGAAAGGCATTGTAAATCCACTCGCCCAAGTCCCGCCCATACAAAACTTGCAACCTGTGTGTTCACAACCCACCGCCAGAATATGTAGAGTTAATGTTCAAGTGCATGATGTCAAATGAATTCACATAATAGTGCATGGCTCAATGTATCGAAATCGTTTATGAAGCAAAGGCATTGTAAATCCACTCGTTCAAGTCCCAGCCCATACAAAACTTGCAACCCGTTGTTCACAACCCATTGCCAGAATATGTAGAGTTTATGTTCAAATGAATATGAGTGTGGTTCAAATCGTTCCAAGACCATTAGTTCATGATATTACCAAGACCATTAGCTCAATGAATATACCAAGACCATTAGCTCAATGAATATACCAAGACCATTAGCTCAATGAATATACCAAGACCATCAGACCAATGAATATACCAAGACCATCAGTCCAATGAATATATGATATGACAATTCTAAGCATGGCAAATACTACATAACTAAACATTGATTCGGATAAACATATAATTTTCAAATAGTCATGAATGTCATGAAAATAGTTGAGCATGTATCTCCCCCAAAACAGTTATGAAAGCAAGTAAAAGTAGGGGCCATGAAAACTCACTTGGTAAACTGGAATAATGGCAAAAGTGAGTACACCGAGGTTTAAAGTGATGCGTTAACCGGGACCTATTACGAATGATTTGATATGTCATGAGTTGCAATGTAATGTTATGCATGCACTTGATATGTTATTTATACCATTTACGAGTTTTGAAAATATTACACATCGTCGAAAAATACTCTTTTGACGTCTTGACCAATCAAAAATGACTTTACATGTTTTTACGCCAAAATGTCATCCTACAATGGTTTTATAATGATTTTTAGAGAAATTACCACTTTTCGTCAGTAAAACAATGTCGCCGGAAAAATCATGAAATTACCAAAAATGGCTTTGGAAAACTAGTCGTAAATGGTGTACGTCGATCGTTAGAGAACGAACTCGACTGTTTTGGAAAGTTTGTATCGATATCTAAAAGTTTCAGCTCAGGAGTTTTCGTCCAAAAGGTCTCGAACATAAAGATAATAAGGGTTAAAGATGGTGGTTTTGGCTAATAGTGTGCGTAAAATTAGTTACGGCAAGTTTATGAAAAAGTGCATATCTTTGTCGCTTTCAAACCGCTTTCACGCTTTATATGTCCTTAGCTTCAGTATCAAAGTAAACTAATATATTTTTGATAAGTCGAAATAATTTGTGAAGCTTAAGGCTCGTTTTTGACCCGCACAAGATAAAAACATGTTGCTGAAATTTCTGAAAAATATAATTTTCGTCGTCAAACTTGTAAAATCCATAACTTCTTCGTTATAAGTCCGTTTTATTCCGCTCAAGCGGCCACGGATTCGTTTTAAAGTATATTTTCTAAAAATCAAGGCAAAAAAGTCGTACCAACAGTAGGTTTTTCCAGAAATTCGAATTAAGGACAGAACGTAAAATATAGTTATCGAAAATAGTTTTTCTCGGACAAAACCTATTCTAATCCCTTCAAATCAACTCCAAAACTAATCTAATCCTACCATACACCTTCTTAGGGTGTCATGGGTTCCTAATCACCATCAAGACCAACCAATACCAAGGGGATAATTATAGGATGACCAATATGTATATATAACTTCTAAAATCATGAAATAAATGGTATAAATCACATATCATGCATATAAGCTCCAAAAATGAAAAGAAACATATGAAAATAAAAAGGAAACTTGAAAATGATAAGAATATGCTTACTAGTGAAGATGATGAGGTGAAAGTAACAAGGATTAACTTAAATATCCTTGGTTTTTATTTCAAAACCTTATAAAGGATATAATCTAGGTTGTAAACACTTGAACTTTGCAAAATCTTGATCCCATGTTTCTTTGATGTTGGAACCGGTTATGGAGAAGCAAGGAACAAGGAGAGGAAATTTTAACACTTGTAGAATAATTGTGTGAATGGAATGAGATTGATAATTGAAGTAAGACTTTTGTATAAGTGTAAAAACATAATCAATCCAAGGCCATTCCATCATTAATGGTCACCCCTCCCCAAGGGCCGGTTTTGGGGGACTTGGTTCCCAAAATATATATATATATTTTTTTTTTAAATGTATTGTGTATAATTTGTAGCAATTTGTAATAAAAAG
Organism: Chrysanthemum makinoi; assembly: GCA_910596185.1. Taxonomy (NCBI): domain Eukaryota; kingdom Viridiplantae; phylum Streptophyta; class Magnoliopsida; order Asterales; family Asteraceae; genus Chrysanthemum; species Chrysanthemum makinoi. Next base: position 12,129,320 of record OU343219.1, read on the forward strand.
TGTAAGTAAAAGTATAGGAAAATGTACAAGTAAAGGTAAATGGAAATTTTTGGTGCAAGTAAGTTTTTATTAGGTCAAAATAGATTGTAATGAGATGATAAAAATTGTAAAAATACTTTCCTTGTGAAAATTGAGTGATAAAATAATTATCGTATAATTTTAAGAAAAACGACGTAATAATTAAACTTTTACGATTTATTTACCAAATAAATTTGAAACACTAGGAAAACTAAAAATATAGTTTTTATAAACTAAATGTAAGTTTAAAAATACATCGGAATCATTTTTGAAAGTAACGGATTAAATATTCAAAATAATAACTCACGCGATAAGGAATATTAAATATAAAAATTTACGCGTAAAATATGAAATGAAATGTCGTGAATAAACTAATGAGATGCACATGATGTTAATGAAATGTAGACTAATCATAGTCCATATGAAATGTACGTGATGTCATGATCATGAATTCGCCGCTAAACCTCCAAGGTTACGCTAATTTGAAACAAGTAAACCAAGTTTACTAAAAATGTTGAAATAATGAGACATGAATCGTGTCGAAATGACCGAAGTACGGGTTGTCACATTCGCCCATCCAAAAGGAATTGATCCCCTAATTCAATCGCAGTTAGGTCTAACGGGTCTAGGGTTTGATGTGGCAAACTTTCCCATTCCCGAGCAAAACCCTCAAAAGACTTTTTGGTAACCGATTTTTACTTAATCCCACAACTCATCAAACAAGAACTCTCATACGATTAGGCTAAATCGGTTTAGGTAACAACTTGTTTCTAGCTCGATCTTTGCAACTCATCAAACAAGAATGCCACGCGGATCAAACTAGAAACAAGTGGTTTGAAGAAAATCTTTTGAAAATTTGGCTCGATTACGGATTTGCTTACACATATAAGCCTACTACTCCCTTCATTGCATGATTCTTCCTGAATTAGACATAGGTGATCAGGCTATGTATAATTTAGGAGTAACTATGCAATGCTTGGACTAATCGACTCATATGTTGGTTTGGTGTTGAGTCAACTGATGTTAAAATTGTGATGAACACCGAGGAGAGAAGACATGGAGAAGTGTCGTTAAAATAATAGTTAAAATAAAAAGGAATTAAAATCCTCGTAAATGATATCGAATCGAAAGGAAATAAAGTACGATAGATGAGAATATTTTACAACGAGTAGTTTAGCAAAAGTAGTACATCGTTAAGTTATAAAGTTTCGGATACGATGGAAGACATAAAATTAGTACAACATAGTACATAAGGAGAAATAAGACTGTTAGTTTCCGAACTTCTTCAGTCTTCCGCGTCGTTGATACCTTGACGAGCTCCTTCTAACATATACACATTCCCATGAGCACCTTCGACTTGTTGACCTTGGTTTTGAGGACATTGATTCCGATAGTGTCCTTGCTCCCCGCATCAGTAACATGTAACCATGGCCTTGCCTCTACAATTCCTGGCAAGGTGTCCCGGTTGTTGACACTTGTAGCACTTAGCAGGGACAAAGACCGTGTGATGATACTTACATCGATTACATAGTGGGTAGGTTCCAAAGATAACCTCTCTTCTATTGGTGCGGCAACATATACCATCGCAGTTTCTTGCCCTCTTTTCTGCTGTTGATGATGGTTAGTGTTGTGGTTGTGGTTGTTGTTGTTATAATCTCCTTGGTCGTCTTCCCATTTCCTTTTGTTGTTGTTGAGTTGGTTATCGCCGTTGTTGTTGTTGTTGTTTTGGTTATTGTAGTAGTTGGTGCGGTTGTTGGGGTTGTTGTTGTTTTGGTTGGTGTTTGTGTACTTGCCTCTCTTCACTACCGGGGCCATGAGCTTTTGAGTCAATCGAATAGCTTCCTCAATCGCTTGGGTCGAAGAAGTCACGTCACCTTGAATAATTTCGGAAGTCCATCAATGAAAGCCTCCAATAGCTTCTCATTATCCGAAACCATAGATGGACATAACACAGCCAATTCTTGGAATCTCCGAATGTAAGTGTCAATATCATACCCAATAGTTTCTAGTTCATAGAACTCCGTCTCCAACTTTTTCACTTCCGTTCGAGGACAAAACTTCTTAGTCACCAAACTCTTGAATTGCTCCCAAGTAAGCTTGAAAGCATTCTCCACTCCAATCGGTTGAGCATATGAATTCCACCAAGACAATGCTCCATCAAGTAAAGTACTTGTAGCAAATTTGACCTTACTATCATCCGGACAGTTACAAAGCAAAAACACGGATTCCAACTTTTCAAACCATCATTACCATTGGCTGTAGCTCCTTCCGTCCCTCTCAACTTGGTGGGTTCGCCACTTTTGAAATCTTTGTACGAACATTTCTAACCCCGGATCCTCCTGCATTACCGAGGCGCAGCTAGTCTAGCGGCTTCAGCAGCCTGTGGCCTCAAAGAACAGCGGCACCGCTTCCCTTTCGACTCTAAGAGCATTAGCAATGCTATCATTCACTAACTTCTGAATAGCCGCTTGGGTCATTTCAAGCTGAGCTTTCTTCGTGCCATATCTTCTTCAAACCAAGAGAAAATGTGAGACGTAGCAAAATCCGATGTTAATAATAAGCGTTCTAAAGAGATGTGATAAGAGACGATAAGTTTGAAGTTATTTTTCGAAATGATCGGCGGGTTCCGCAAGGGTGGGTTATGAGGTGTTGTAAGTGCTTCAAGGTATGATGGTTTAGAGACTTAATGTGTGAATAAAGTGTAACTCGACATGTTAGTGGTGAAACGAAGGAGTGAGAGCGACTTAGCTTTAAACGCTTTATCTCGGCATTAGATTCGTCGCTATCGATGATGAATCATATAAAAATTGTGATAGGGAATGACAAGGAATTCTTCACGTTAGAGTATGGGGAAAAGATAATGGGATGGGCATTTAAGGGCATCCATGTGACAATCGATGTGAAATGAAAGTGAATAACTCAAAAAATGTACATAATGACCGCATGTGACGTGAACATGTACTTGTGATGAAATGATGAGATGCTATGATAATGTAGTTATAGTCTAGGTCAATGATGCAACCTAGTTCTCTATAACCGAAGCTCATGCCAATCATGTCACACCCCAAATTACCTGCTTTTGCACCGAATGGAATTCCGGGATTGACCGTCATAGCATCACAATCACAAGTATATTGAGCGACCTAAAGTGTCGCTTTGAAAAGAACATCGTTTAATTTAATAAAACAATCAGAGTTTACAAATTAGGTCCCAAATGTAAATCAACTTGTGCGGAAATAAGTTTGTTACAATTCAAACGATGTTTTAAAGTATAAAGCCAAGTGAGACGCTGCCGTCATCACGACTCCATGTTGTGTCCAAATGCATGCCATGAAGTGAATGCCTTAGATACCTGAGATAAAGACATGCTAAAAGTGTCAACACAAAGGTTGAGTGAGTTCATAGAGTTTGTTTTGAAATGAAAAGCCCTTTCGAAATCGTTTATGCCGCAAAGGCATTGTAAATCGTTGAAATGTAAAGACTTTCAAAATCGTTCATGTAGCAAAGGCATTGTAAATCCACTCAGTTCCAAGTCCCGCCCATACAAAACTTGCAACCTGTGTGTTCACAACCCACTGCTAAAATATGTATAGTTTATGTTCCAAACATATGATGTCAAATGAATTCACAAAATAGTGCATGACTCAATGTATTGAAATCGCTTATGCAAAGAAAGGCATTGTAAATCCACTCAGTTCAAGTCCCGCCCATACAAAACTTGCAACCTGTGTGTTCACAACCCACCGCCAGAATATGTAGAGTTAATGTTCAAGTGCATGATGTCAAATGAATTCACATAATAGTGCATGGCTCAATGTATCAAATCGTTTATGCAGAAAGGCATTGTAAATCCCTCCCAAGTCCCGCCCATACAAAACTTGCAACTCGTGTGTTCACAACCCATTGCCGTAATATGTAGAGTTTAGGTTCAAATGAATATGAGTGTGGTTCAAATCGTTCCAAGACCATTAGTTCATGATATTACCAAGACCATTAGCTCAATGAATATACCAAGACCATTAGCTCAATGAATATACCAAGACCATTAGCTCAATGAATATACCAAGACCATCAGTCCAATGAATATACCAAGACCATCAGTCCAATGAATTTTTGATATGACAATTCTAAGCATGGCAAATCTGTTACTTCGCATAACTAAACATTCAGTTCGGATAAACATATAATTTGCAAATAGTCATGAATGTCATGAAAATAGTTGAGCATGTATCTCCCCCAAAACAGTTATGAAAGCAAGTAAAAGTAGGGGCCATGAAAACTCACTTGGTAAACTGGAATAATGGCAAAAGTGAGTACACCGAGGTTTAAAGTGATGCGTTAACCGGGACCTATTACGAATGATTTGATATGTCATGAGTTGCAATGTAATGTTATGCATGCACTTGATATGTTATTTATACCATTTACGAGTTTTGAAAATATTACACATCGTCGAAAAATACTCTTTTGACGTCTTGACCAATCAAAAATGACTTTACATGTTTTTACGCCAAAATGTCATCCTACAATGGTTTTATAATGATTTTTAGAGAAATTACCACTTTTCGTCAGTAAAACAATGTCGCCGGAAAAATCATGAAATTACCAAAATGGCTTTGGGAAACTAGTCGTAAAATGGTGTACGTCCGATCGTTAGAGAACTAACTTCGACTGTTTTGGAAAGTTTGTATCGATATCTAAAAGTTTCAGCTTCGAGTTTTCGTCCAAAAAGTCTCGAACATAAAGATAATAAGGGTTAAAGATGGTGGTTTTGGCTAATAGTGTGCAGAAAATTAGTTACGGCAAGTTTATGAAAAAGTGCATATCTTTGTCGCTTTCAAATCCGCTTTCTACGCTTTATATCGTCCTTAGCTTCGTATCAAAGTAAACTAATATATTTTTGAGAAGTCGAAATAATTTGTGAAGCTTAAGGCTCGTTTTTGACCCGTACAAGATAAAAACATGTTGCTGAAATTTTCTGAAAAATATAATTTTCGTCGCCAAACTTGTAAAATCCATAACTTCTTCGTTATAAGTCCGTTTTATTCCGTTCAAGCTGCCACGGATTCGTTTTAAAGTATATTTTCTAAAAATCAAGGCCAAAAAGTCGTACCAACAGTAGGTTTTTCCAGAAATTCGAATTAAGGACAGAACGTAAAATATAGTTATCGAAAATAGTTTTCTCGGACAAAACCTATTCTAATCCCTTCAAATCAACTCCAAAACTAATCTAATCCTACCATACACCTTCTTAGGGTGTCATGGGTTCCTAATCACCATCAAGACCAACCAATACCAAGGGAATAATTATAGGATGACCAATATGTATATATAACTTCTAAAATCATGAAATAAATGGTATAAATCACATATCATGCATATAAGCTCCAAAATGAAAAGAAACATATGAAAATAAAAAGGAAACTTGAAAATGATAAGAATATGCTTACTAGTGAAGATGATGAGGTGAAAGTAACAAGGATTAACTTAAATATCCTTGGTTTTTATTTCAAAACCTTATAAAGGATATAATCTAGGTTGTAAACACTTGAACTTTGCAAAATCTTGATCCCATGTTTCTTTGATGTTGGAACCGGTTATGGAGAAGCAAGGAACAAGGAGAGGAAATTTTAACACTTGTAGAATAATTGTGTGAATGGAATGAGATTGATAATTGAAGTAAGACTTTTGTATAAGTGTAAAAACATAATCAATCCAAGGCCATTCCATCATTAATGGTCACCCCTCCCCAAGGGCCGGTTTTGGGGGACTTGGTTCCCAAAATATATATATTTTTTTTTTAAATGTATTGTGTATAATTTGTAGCAATTTGTAATAAAAAGTGTAAGTAAAAGTGTAGGAAAATGTACAAGTAAAGGTAAATGGAAATTTTTGGTGCAAGTAAGTTTTTATTAGGTCAAAATAGATTGTAATGAGATGATAAAAATTGTAAAAATACTTTCCTTGTGAAAATTGAGTGATAAAATAATTATCGTATAATTTTAAGAAAAACGACGTAATAATTAAACTTTTACGATTTATTTACCAAATAAATTTGAAACACTAGGAAAACTAAAAATATAGTTTTTATAAACTAAATGTAAGTTTAAAAATACATCGGGATCATTTTTGAAAGTAATGGATTAAATATTCAAAATAAAACTCACGATAAGGAATATTAAATATAAAATTTACGCGAAAATATGAAATGAAATGTCGTGAATAAACTAATGAGATGCACATGATGTTAATGAAATGTAGACTAATCATAGTCCATATGAAATGTACGTGATGTCATGATCATGAATTAGCCGCTAAACCTCCAAGGTTACGCGAATTTGAAACAAGTAAACCAAGTTTACTAAAAATGTTGAAATAATGAGACATGAATCGTGTCGAGAAATGACCTGAAAGTACGGGTTGTCACAGACTTGATATTAGCGACTTGGATACTTAGCGAGTTGCTCTTTAGCTTAATTTGTGTTTAGCGATTTGGTGCTTTAGCGATTTGTGTCCAAATGACTGGGTCTTAGCGACTTGGCATTAGCGACTTGATTCATAGCAACTTGAGGTTTAGCGAGTTGCTACTTAGCGACTTAGTGCTTAGAAACTTGGTTCAAGGATTCTTAGCGACTTGGTTGAACTTTTGTTTCTAATACGGTTTTCTCTTGATTTAGTAAAATCCCATGAAAGAATCTATTTCCGGCTTAATCATAGAGTTATAAAATCCCGTGAAATCGTAAACATGTCTACCAAGCGCACCTACAATCATCTCCACTTGTCGAGGATGTTCAAGCAACCGTTGTTCGGATACTCGTCCACTCATGCTTGACATGAACCGACTATGACTCTTGGGCTCAACGAATCAGATTGTACTGTCTTGGAAAGAAAAATGGGGTCAACATTCTAAAATCCATTGATGAAGGACCTTATCGAGAGACTACAAGAGACATAATTGATACATTGCAGATGGAACAATGATCTATGGAATAGATAGACCAAAGACGTATGATGAGCTCAATGATAAGGAGAAAAGAGATTCGATGTCGATATCGTGGCTTCAAACATTATACTTGTGGTCTTCCAAAAGATATCTACAAGCTTATCAATCACAACACCGAAGCCAAGGCGGTTTGGGATAATGTCAAGATGCTTCTCAGTTCAATTAACTAAGGAAGACAGAGAATCACAATCGTATGATGAATTTGAGCACTTCAAGATGAAACCAGATGAGAGTGTCTATGAGTATTACGTGAGATTCCACAAGCTTGTGAATGATATGAGGAATATCAAATGACCATGCCAAACATTCAAATTTGAACTCAAATTTTGTGAACATGAATCCCGAATGGCACAAATTTGTCACCGCTGTGAAGCTAACCAAAGGATTGAAGAATACAAACTATGAGCAACTCTATGCCTTCCTTCTTCTGAATGAGAGACATGCTATGTTTGAAAAAAGGATTCTTGAACAATTCAAAGCTAAACATGGAGAATCAAGTTCATCAAATGATTCAACCGCATACTACACCAATGTAGGGATCACTACCAAAGCATCTAAAGTCATACCTACTGGAAATGGAAATCACAAACTCATTCCCCGATCCGAGGTTCAAACAACCCGATGTCGATGCGTCATGGAACACTTCATCAATCAACTGGCTCTTATGGTTAAACAAAACCCGACCTTCACACCACATACTAATAGTCTTCACACAAACAATGAAGTCAGAACATCATCCAATCTACACAATCATGCTTTGGTCGATGGAAAGGTTATGGCAACCACTTCAAGGAAGACAATATGAGCATGGGAAGAGGTGGAGTAGGTGGAGGGTATGTGGCAAATCGGAATAGGGAATGAATGGAAATCAGGGACAAGCAAAGCCGATCAAGTGCTACAACTGTGGTGGTGATGGACATATAGCTAGAAACGGCACATCTCCAAAATGCCCTCAAAATGTTGAGTACTTCGAGAGACAAGATGTTACTTGTGCAAGCTCGTGATAATGGAGCCGTGTTGGATGAAGAGGAGTTGCTATTTCTTGCTGAGGGCAATGCCAAGACATATGATGCAGATGTGGATGAGAAACCAATTCAGGAGATAGGTCATAATCATCGAATGCCTTCCAAGTCGCATCGTGATGCATACGACTGGCACGTCGATGATGAACCCTCGCACTGCAGACAATTTTCATGGCTAGAATTTCTCCAATGGTCTCTCAAAAGTCCCTCACCACGAAAGCTGGTCCATCCAAAGAATCAATCATCTCATAGGTATTAAAACTATATGATAATGTTGATCAGCAAAAGATACATGATAAAGTTCAATCGCAGGAAACTTGTGTCTCAGATATTGCTAATATGGGTAATGATAATATTGTCCCATATGATCAATATGTGACCCAATGTGAGAGTGCGATTGAACCAAGTGATGTATCTAATGTTGTCAATGATGACTATATTTTTGATGAATACACTGCTAGTGTTCCTAATGATTCTGCCATCTCTGAACTTAATGACTATAAAGAACAAGTTGCCATTTATGAACAATGTGCTAAGTTTGAGTTAACTACCCGTGGCGGAGATGGATGACCAAAATGCGTGCAATTATTAGAAAAAGTAATTTTAGGGAAGAAGTACTTAAACAAGAGCTAGATTCCTTAAAAGAAAAGCTTAACAAAACGACTAAGCAAAAACAAGAACTTCAAGAAAATGTGAAAGTGCTTAAACAGGAATTTAATGCTAAGGAATCAAAACTCTTAAATGAATTTTCCAACCTAAAAACTTTGAAAAACAAACTTGAAAACAAATTGTACGTACAAGGAGACACCATTCAGACTGCTCACATGATCACTAAGCATAGAGTTCTAAGTGACAAACATAGTGTGGCATTAGTTGATGAACCAAAACCTAAGGCGTGTCTGAAAGCTAGAGAAGCACTGAAGGTAATCTATGATGGCAATGAAATCCTTAAGCCTAGACAGAAACCTAGCTGCGCTGAGAATACTGAGGAAGATAAACAGTTAGAAGAAGTAACTAGAAAGAAATTGGATGAAAAGCTTAAGAGCCCTTTATGCATAGAAAAGAAAATCAACACCCAACTATGCTAAGGAAAACTGGATTGCCTTTAACAAGTTCGGACCTCAAACACAGTGACCACGGAAAAAGTGTTTTGGAAAAAGGATATGGACATGAAAAAGTCGATGAGTTTGTTGAAAAGAATCCCCCATGTAGGAGAATGCTTCTGCCACACCAAGTTTATCCCCCAATACCCCAATGCATTTAGTTCCTAGATCTATTCCCACTAAGAGTAAGACCTTAATCAGTCAATATATTATTTTTCAATTATTTGTTGATTTTGAGAAAACTTGTAAGAAAAGGATCACACCTACTGGGATAACTGAAGGGGAAAGGGGTTTTGAGCAAACTAAAGAATGCTATTTAACGGAGGTCATGCCTTTCTTTAAACAATTAAAAGGTCAATTTGAGAGTCTTAAAAAGGGAATGGATTTAGATATTAAAGAAATGGAAAAGAATTTGATGCAATGATAGTTGAGGTTAGTGACTATGAGCGAGAACTAAAATATAATGAGATTGAGAGGAAGAACTTGCATACCTTGAATGAGAATCTTATTTTGGAATGTATTACTCAAGATGTGTTTTACACTGCTACAAATTGTTCCATTAATGCTTCTCAATTTCATGAATTATCTCGTTGCTCTAAAAGTCTCCCATGATCGTGTCATTGAGCTTGAAAAAATTAATTCTAAATTGCATGAGAAAATTGAACAGGATGATCATGATAATCTAGTAAAACATTACTCTAAATTGGAAGTTGAATATCTTGATTTGCAATTAAAATATCAACATCTAAAGGAAAATGTTAAAACCTCAAATATCAAGACATCCTTGGATGCTCCCGACTTTGATGCGTTTTGAAATAAACAAATGTGATGAACAAATTCGAGCTCATTGCAACACGATCAGAAAAATGAGAGCCCAAATCTCACAATTGAAGGGAGAAAGAAACAATGCAAATGGCTTCCAAATGCCTCCACCTTTAGATTCTCAGTCTTCTCAAACTTTTCATCTTCAAAACTTGGTTAATGTTTTACAAAAGGAAAATGAGAGTTTTCTAGAAGAAAATGAAAAAGTTAAACTACACTTTAAAGAGTTATATGATTCAATGAAAGTCACTCGTGACAAGAACAACGAAAAATAACGTCTTTACAAAAGGAAATTGAGAATATGAAGAGTCAGGAAAAAGGGAAAATGCCACTTGTCTTTAATGAGAATGTTGCATCAGTCATCTGATTTGCAAATATACTGTGGATCTGTAAATACATTCCTCCTCATCTTAGAAATAACGAACGTGCGTTTCATGACTATTCCACTTACCTTAAGGATAGTCTAGAATGTCTCCGAGAGATTATAGAAGAGGATTTCATAAATAAGCCACTTGATAGTGAAATTAGGTTTGCTGCATTCGGGCCAAACGATCTCAAGAGCTGTTAGAATGTTTAAGAGCAACGTGTCCTAAATCCTTTTATGAGAGTGGTAAAGCTGTGATGCCTTGCTCGATGCCTAGTGATAAGTATGCAACTCATTCAATGCCCAGTATTAAGAAAGTGTCCTCAAATAGTTCAGATCCCTGCACTTCTAGATCAAGAATGCAAAAAGTAGCAAAACCAACTAATGTTCCCATAATTCCCTCTACAGGAGTAATCACTGGCATAAAAGCGAGCAGGTCAAAGCCTCCAAGCAATACAACGCAAGATAGGACCTTGCAAGCTAAGAATGTGCATTGGAAGAGAGTAGAAGACCACCATAGGAATATTAAGTTTGAGTCAAATAAAACGAATCGTGTTGATTCTAGTATTAGCTATAAGCGTACTGTAATTAATTCGAATTATGCTACTTTGAGCAAAACATGTAATGATGATTGCTTGGTTTCTGATACTAATTATGAATGTGGCGTGAATGTTTTGAATAATTCTGTTAAATCCCCTATTAAAAGTGTTAGTGCATCCAAATATGTTAAGAAGGGTAGAAAGCAATGGAGGAAGAAGGTTAGAAAATAGTGGAAACCCACAGGAAGAAAATTTAGCAATGTAGGTTATCAGTGGATACCTACTGGTCAGATATTTAGTCTTAATAAGATGTGCCCTAAATTATCTAGGTCGATGCCTATTATGAAATGGATGCTTACTGGTAGAACTATTCCTTTAAAAAGTGAACATACTTTGAATAGGTCTCTCGAACACAATAGTATTGCATCTATCCATAATAATTCCATTGATTATACTTCTGATGTGGATGTTCCAATCATTGCTACTAACCAAATGGAACCCATTCTTGCATGGGGATCCCAATTATCCAGTTATCCATTCTTGTCCGTGTTCAACTGCAGGTCGTTCAAATCGCTTACGTGGTACTTGGACTGGTCATTCCAAGCATATACCTGGAGACCGGTTGCGGCTCATGAACTTCGTGAGTAAATTCATCGGAACTGTGAGATTCGGAAATAATCATTTTGGTGCTATTATGGGTTATGGAGATTACGTGGTTGGAGATACTGTGATTTTCAGGGTATATTATATTGAAGGTCTTGGACATAATCTATTTTCTGTTGGACAATTTTGTGACTTTGACTTAGAAGTGGCCTTCAGAAAACATACTTGCTTTGTTAGAGAACTTGATGGTGTGGAACTTCTCAGAGGAACTCGTGGTTCAAACCTATACACCATCTCTATCGAAGACATAATGAAATCTTCACCCATTTGCCTGCTGTTAAAGGCTTCTAAAACTAAGTCATGGCTATGGCATCGTCGTCTCAATCACTTGAACTTTGGTACCATAAACAATCTTTCCAGAAAGGACTTAGTAAGAGGACTACCTAGACTTAAGTATGAAAAGGATCATATTTGTTCAGCATGTCAATTGGGAAAAAGCAAGAAGTATGCCCATAAACCTAAACCTACAAATTCAGTTATGGAAGTTCTACATACTATTCACATGGATTGATGGATCTGGACACACACCTTGTGTCAATGATATTTTGTATAATATTATTAAGCACGCGGAATATACTTAGTAATACTTAGAAGATGGATTATATGATGTATTGTATGTAAACACAGATTAAACACAAAACTTAAGCTCCAATATTATTGATGAATAATACGAGTGATCTTAGCTTATCACTAGGGTTACACCTTGAAGCCTTTGTGAATAATACATAGGTAATTTGACAAGTACCTAAAACAATGACCTAGGATCTCCTTTTATACAACAAGGAGTCCTTTACAAGATAAGTATAAACCTAACATTATAGAATATACACAAGATCTATTCTATACTTATCTAGACGCTAGCGTTAAACTAAACATTATCTAATAGCATGGTAATAATATCGGCAGGATAATACGTTTCCAATCGCTAGTATTAACTGCAGTGTGTAAACCACAACTATCCGTGGTAACAGATTATTCCCAACAATCCTCCACTAAACTTATGATTTCTCTGCAAATCAACAAGTTTCTTCAATCTGCATTATCTTCAAGGATTTGGGGAATTCAACCAAACACTTCACTTCTTTCTTAACTTTTGTATGGCTCTGGAACATTGATCTTGAAGCCTATGTAACAATGCTTTGACCTTCTCATTGTCTTCATGAACTCTTATTGTAGTACTAAGCATTACGTGAGAGTTCCACTCTGAGTGGATACTCTTTCTCAGCAAACATGAATACATCAACTCCATCTGCTGTAGAAATATGATGAACTTCACATGAATCATAATAAAACCATTTAGTACCATAACATGAACATGAGAATTTCCAGAAGTCATCATCAACATTTGGTTCATAGAGCCTTCTAAGATTAATCCATAACTGCATCTCCTTTGTATCCTTGAGATCTTGAGCATCAAACCTTTCTTGAACTAACTTCTATAGTGTATTAAGGTCATCTCTGTCAAAAGCTTTAATAAGATCTTCAAATGTCATGAATGATGAAGTTTCACCTCCCAGCCTTGTGATCTTCCATGTTGAAGCAAAATTGCTAGCAGTGTAAACTTCCCAATCAATGATAGGATGTCTTACTTGTAGTGGTTCTGGATAAAAATCTTCTTCTTCAATTATCGTCATCATTCCAGTCATTTGTTCTTCAGTAAATTTCTCAGTAGGAATTTCTTGTTCTTCAAAAACCTTAGTCTTCTTAACAGTTTGAGAATCACTGTCTTTGACCTTTCTCTTCAAATTTGGAATCCTTGTTGCCTCTTTTTCAGAGCCTATTGGAATAAAAGCTTTATCATGTCTTAGAACTCTGTAGTAAGCTTTTTCAACTTGATCATCAGGAATTCCTTTAAATTGATGCTTTTTCCAGTTACCAACATGACAACAATAAGTCTTCATATATGCAAGTATTTGTGCCTTAGTTGGTTGTCTTGATTTCTTCTGGCCCTTTTTGACTGAATTGATCACATCTTCAAGTGCTTGATTGTTCTTCATTTGAATGAAATCCTTCAACTGAGCAGATCTTTGTTCTTCAGTTAAGGATACATCAGCTACAAGGTCAATTGCCTTTTTCTTGATCTCTGGATTATTTGCAATCAAGAACTGAATATCTTCTTTAGAAGGAACATAACTAAACTCTGGAGTATTTTCTCTTAGAATTGTAGGTTGAACAAAATCTTCCATTCTATTCAATCTTTTAGTCTCCAAAAAGCTTGCAACTTCCATTTCTTCAAGCTTCTTCTTTTCAAAGAACTTGTTCCTCTTCTATCTTCTTAGCAAGTTCTCTATCAAGAGCAATCTGTGCTTGTTGTTTCTTTGAAATCTTTCTTCCAGTTTTCTCTTCACTTTCCATAACTGCTTTACCTTTGTCTTTCCTCAGTTTATCAAATTCTTCACTTGCAGTGGCAATAGTTGGCTCTGCAGTGGAAATAGAATCAGTGGTAAAATCAGTTGCAGTACATAAAATATCTTGATCATCAAGTTGCTCTCTATGAGTATCAGCTTCCTTTGCTCCTTTACTTGTATCTCCTTCATCTTCAAAAACAATTTTCCTCCCCTTAGTGCCAGTACTTGTTTTCCTCCCCTGTTTGGGAGAATTTCCCAAATCATGATCAACGAATCACCATCGTGAGGTGAGGATGAAGAAGAAATCACCAACTTTGCAGTCTTCTTGTGCTTTTTCAACCCCTGCATCTCTTCCTTTAAGGTCTGAATATCTTCCTTTAAGTATTTAACATCCTTGGCATGCTGCTTCTTGACATGTGCCAAATCCTTTTGTAGAGATTCAACCTGCTTGGCTAACTTTGTACACAAAACCATCAATTCCAATTGTTGCCTTTGCCCTCATCACTTCCAACCTGTGTTTTTGTTGGGAGAGGTGAATCATGGGGCAAAGGTTCAGATCCCTCCCTAGTTGGACTAGGTTGAAGTCTAGAACCTCCACTGCTTGTTCCTAGACCAAAAGGTTGAAACTTGTCTGTGTTGTCATGAGAGGAGTTGGTGTTTAGACCTTCTCTCATAGGTTTTGAAATCGAGGAGTATAATCAATTTCTGGAACATTAATTATGGGTGTGTTTTGTTCAGTTGTGATCTTAGCAAGCATGTGAGGAAAGAGAGGTGTAAAAATCATATTTCCATCTTTGTTCAAATTTTGAAAAACTTTAGGCTTAAGGCAACTGATTTTATAAACATTAGTATGGGGTTGCAGTTGAAACTCATTTAGCACTGCTTGCACAAACGTTGGATACATTAAAATTTTTGTTTTACTCTGTACATTGCCTTTCATACTTGTAAAAATATAATTTGACCAATTAAAAATCTTATCAGTGACTAGACAAACCAAAGGATAAGCCATGGTTGAACTAAATTGTTCATAAGATGTTTTCTTTGGACTTAGACAATGTAACAGTGTATGAATAAAAAATCTCCATTGGGGACAAAAACCACTCTTTTTGAAAGTAGCCTTTTTATCAGTGGTATCATACCCCATAGATGATAAAGTATCATGAATTTCAGACATAGGTAATGTGATGAGACCATTGAGATCACCCAATTGAAGTAATCTCCTCAAGGATGCCTCAGTAACATCAATAGTTACCCCATCCACAGTGGCTCTTAGAGCATCCATTGTTTCATGTGTATCTTCATTCTCAAGTGTTATGGACTGAGCAGAAGTCCAAAACTGTTTGATTTGAGAGATATAGATTGTGGGATTTAAAAGCAAAGCATACCTTATATGTGTGGTATGGAGAAAGTCTACAATCTGATGAAAAACAGGGCCACTCTTCTCGTTAGACTTTTGTAGGTAGGCCACTAGGTTGTGCTCATCTGCAAATTTCAAAGGTGCCATAGAAACTTTTGATGAAAAATGATATTATGTCAGTAAGAATTGAAAGAATAACTAGCCAATTGAGAGAGAAAGATATATATAGGGTCGGGGTTTAGAATTATTAGCAAGTAAAATTATCTTTAGAAAGTATGTATCACAATATGGAAAGAAGACAATTTACTTAAAATTTTAACCCTATATATATGGCAATTAGTGGTTACGTTCAACGGCTAGTAAAAATAAGTTATGACACAATCGGTTGTAACGGCTAGAACAACAAAGATGGTAAAATAACAACAAGCGAAAACTGTGAACTAGCCAGTGGTAATTTTTCACAAAAATTTCAAAGAGCAGTGGTAAATAAAATCATGTGATAACAAGACTGCTCTTATCATAGTTTTTAGCAAACTACCAGCTATCAACGGATTTGATTTGTCTTTACCATGAGCTATTTGCTATGGACTAGCCAACTTTTAATCATAAAGAATATGGTGAGTTGATGTGACAATCGGTAAATTTCCACATTTTAAATTTAATAATAAATTATTATTTATTATTACTTGAACGATTTTGAGCAAGCATTAGCTCACTTGAGATAAATAAGGGAGGTTATCCCGCACGCTGGAACATTTTTAACTATCAAACATTATCAGAAAATGCATATTTTTCTATTTTCTACCTAACTTTGAGTTTCAAACTCAACAACGAGAAGTTATCTCACTTTATTAAAAACACGAGCTCTCGCACGAACCGACCAATAGAAAGTATGGTATTAGTCTAATAAACACATTTTTGAACCAATATTGATGTTTTTATATTTCTTTTATAAAAACACACTCGACAACATATTTTACACGTTAACCGTTTCCAACGTGTAACTAAAATATTCCAATTCACGTTTTAAAACGTAAATAAAATACCGAAACTTCGAGGAAGTTCATGTTTTAACTTCCAACTCTTTTCTACTCTCATTGTGTCGCATTTTATGCAACGATACACAATCCAACTCGTTTTATACGTGTTTCGTATATACATTTCTCATTATGGAATTATTTCCATTCAAACAACAAATCGAAATTTTCCAGACTGAAGTTAATAATAAATTATATTCATTATTCTCAAGGCATTGACTTCAAACTTTCCCAATCCTAATTGAGCTTAAACGAGAGGATATCTCGAGAAACGCGAAAACTACGAAATAAATGAGCTTGCGCGACTTTAAACTCTTAAATTAATTTTGATTTATTAATTAATTTAAATTCGAGAAAACTATACATATGAATACTCATTTTTATCAGAAAAATTATTTCGGACGCAATGGCGCAAGTCCCGTATTTTTAAACGGTCGTTTGCTACGTCAAATGGGGCCCACAAGGGTTATTTATAAAAGATTATTAAAGTTTCAAAACCGCCCCTTGCTAAAATTACACACCCGCCCCCTTGATTTTCGTTTGTACACGATTAGCCCCTCAAGGGGGTATAAAAGAACCAAAAATTAGGTTTCCTCATTTTGATATATCACCACCACCGGAAAACTTTTTCCGGCGCCGTCGCCGGTTCCGGCCAATTCCGGCACCCCTGTTCTCGTTACCAATGTGTAGATCAAGACCCAAGGGTAATTTCTGGAGCGTTTGGGCGTATAAGGAGCTCGTTTGGGTCGTTTGGTAGTACCACCGCCGCTCACCACCTCCTGCCGCCGCTCAACCACCACCCTCCTCATCTTCTCCTCCCGTTTGGTAAGGCCACGCGCCCTTAATCTCTCATAATCATCATTTTTATTTAAAACCCTAATCGCTTTTAATTAATAAAAACGTTTTTAATACCAAACCTAAACAAAAACGTAATGTTTTAACTAAAGCGTGGTGGATCTTTATTCTTGGCTCGCGACTCACCGTGACTCGCTCCGAAGTCAGTTGACTCGTCCGATTCAACTCACGAGTTGAGTTGACTCGGACCCGTTCCATACTTATTCCGTGTATTTATTATATTTTAGGTGTATATATTTCAGGTCCCTTATAGTTCTTTTATGCGAATTATGATCATTTTGGTTCCGTTTTATTGTTAGCCATTGGCATGGGTCTTGAATAGGTTGAGCCGTGACTCAAGGGAGTCACGGCATGATCGCTTTTTTGGTTGTCTCGAACCCCCCATCACGACAGCCTTAGTGGGTGCGTTGGGATTTGCTTAAATTGTTTCAATTGGGTACGCTTGGATCTGATTATTTTCTTTTGCCCAAAGGGAGTGTTTGGTTTGGCTGGTGGTAATTACTTTTGTGGCCGTGGGTTGTTTGGAGTATTATTGTTGTTGTCGTGATTAATTATTAGTCATGGGTTTGATGTCTAAGTCATAAATATGAACCGTGACTCACGGGGAGTCGCTGCCACAAACTTTGGTGACCAAGGCAAATAGCAAAGGTCTTATGATCGTAAACATTTTTTTTGATAACTCGTTATTGATATTAGATTATATTCGTGGTCGTGGTAATTGTTGTGGGAGCTATAGTTGGTAAACGACACTTTCGGTAAATGTCGTTAGTTGTACCACGACACATGAAGTGTCGTGGGGGCTTGGAAAATATTTTAGGTCTAAACGAATCATCTTTCGAGTCATTGACGAGGTTTAGGTCACCTCGAATTGGTCGGTATCGTTAATATCATTATGTATTGATTTGGAAACTAAAAATCAAGTGTTGGATTATATATGTTTATTTTTGACGTTAATCATTTCATTTAAGTTTATTAACGTAACTCATTATCTTTGTTTTAGTCGATGACGTTTCGGATTTATTGGATCACTACTCGCGATTGATATGGGATATGATTTTGATTTGATAATTGGACAAAACAAATACTTAATGGATTGGATATTTTGGACTTGAAAATACTTATTAAAGCCTATGTTTGGATTTGATCATTGGATTTGGACGTTATTGGACAAAAATTATTAAAATTGGATTTGGATTATTTTGGACAAACGTTAAGTAGTTGTATGAGCATTTATTGGACATTTTGGACTTGAGACGATACAATATATTAGACTCGTAAAGAATTTAATATATTAGACTCGTAAAAAACCTAAAATATGCAATAAACACTTATTCAACTAATAATGACTTGTCAATTATAAACTTATCGAGAAATATGTTTTGCAACATGAGTTTTAATAAGTCACGCGAAGACTTGGGCGCGTTATATAAGTGGTCACGACATGCCGAAATTTATAAAAATGTTCTAAACTTATATTTTAAATCCAAATCCCTTTTTATTGTTATAAAACTCGACAAAAATCCAATTACGTATTACTTTTCTGTAGTAAAACTTTATTGTTCGAATTGCAAATCCATTCATAACCTTATTTATAAAACATGTATGTTTTATACAAACTATTTGGGAGCATGGGGTTGCGCGAAATAAAACGCGTACTAATTGACTTTCTCTATCGATCCTTGTCTTTTTCAAGCTATATCCTTGACTTCTTTTGTCATTCCTTCTCGACTCAAGTACTCGTCAATACTTTTCTCGACTGTGTCGATCATATATTCTTTATTTGGCGTGAGTATAATTGAGTCACTATCTGAGAATCAACTATTATACGAAAGTTTCGTATACATTATTCCTCCATCTTTTCCAAGAGCCAAGACGTGCGAATTATCTTCGCAACTACATTTTTCGATCATTATCGACAATCAAAATAATTCATGAAACTTCACATAAAATATTATAAAACAAATATGTAAAATATTTGTTTTTAACTCAAAAGCATTTTAAAGATCCAAATATGTGGAAACTTTTGCTTTTGAACTTCAAGCATTTCAAAAACATAAATACTTGTAACTTTCAAATAGTGTATTTGAATGCGCGAATTAGACTAAACCCATACCATACTTACCTAGGTTGCGTGTCGGAGCCGTACTCATTTATTACTCGATATTAGTTGAGATGTCTTACATTTCTGCATACCAAGGTGAGTTCATAACCCCTACTTTACCTGTTTTATAATTGTTTTGGGGTGAGAAACATGCAAACTGTTTATGAAATATTGCTTTTATGCAAACTCTTTATGAATGATATTGCTTATATGCAAATACCTTATGAACTATTGCTTTCATTCAAACCACTTTATGAACTATTGCTGTTACGCAATACACTTGATGATTTATTGCTTTTACGCAAATACTCTATGGACAACAACTACTTTTATGTAATCTTGGCTGAAACTCTTGTGTAAACTACTATTACGAGATAGCCTAAGAGAACTGTTTCCACAACTTGCCCGCCTTTCCGCATACCATTAATCCTTGCGAGGGCCGAGTGTTATAAATAGATCTATTGAGGGTAACGCCTCCGTCCGGGGTTGGTCGCGCCAACTTGTCTCCGGACGTATACCATGTCGGAACACGAGTGTGACGGAAACACACACTTGCTAAGGGCACCATAAACCATATTGACATGCTACTAACACGCATGCGGAACTGTTGTAGTTTGGTACATGAGCTTAGAGCTTGAGTAATAGACACAACAACTTTTACTTAAATGACTCACTACATGTGTTGTTTTGAGTGCATTTTTGCCTATAGTCCAAACTTGGAAGACTCCTTACACGCGGTATATCGAGCACACTGTTGACCATAAAACAAACTTGATTACTTAAATGATTTGCTATAAACTTATGAACTCACCAGCTTTATAGCTGACCTTTTTAGCATGTTTTCTCAGGTTTTGATTCTAAAGTGTGACGATATCAAGGCAGGGCTTGGCATGGCATGGTCATAGACTACACATATGTATTTGGGACCACCTTTCTAGTAATGGGCCATATTTCCGCACAATTAAACTTTTGTAAACTTTATTATTTGATTAATAAAAGTTCTTAAACGGGTTTTATTATCCGTTCTTTATTACCTGTGTTATGATGCCAATTGAGTGGCGCCCTCGGTTTTTGGGGGTGTTACAGTTGATAACCATATAGTTTTTGGTAAACTATCAACCATAAACGGATTTGATAAGTCTTTACCAGTAGCCGTTTGCTCTGGACTAGTTGATTCTTATGTGGGTAAGACATGGTGAATCAATAACCATTTGTTGTGTATCTCAGATATACACCTTTTAAAAATTCAACTCCCATCAAACCTTCATTATGTATCTGTAAGAGATAGGAATAACCAACTTGTTATTAACCAAAGTTACCTTTAACCAAACCATTACCCAAGTAAAATATCTTCCAAAGTCAACCCAATAATATCCATATTTACTCCTTAACCTACCAAAATAGGAAAAAGTAAATATCCTCATTAAATAACCCTTTCAATCGACTTTGTTTATATAAGGAGGCTTGGCTTTTTGTAATCTTCATCAAATCACATTCAAACACAATATCCCTAAAAATAATCATGAGCAATCCTTCCAACACCATTGACATCTCCTCCGATTCAGAAGAAGAATATGTGATTGAGTCAGAGACTTCCTCAGAAGCATCAGGATGGTTTAGATACTTTCCTCCAGGGGCTGGCACTTCCTCCAAAAGGTATATCAAAGAAATTGCCAAGCGTGTGTCTGCAGCTAAACCTGCACAATCTCTTGAGTTCTATTCCAGCTCATCAGATGATGATGAGAAGAATGATGAAACTTATTCCATAGCCAAAGATTTGCCAAAAGCTCTTTCAATAGCACTGGAAACAACTATCTCCAATATGAATCAGATATCCATACCAACAAAGTCTGCAATGCTACCAAAACCTCCTCCACAAATTCTTGGTATTCCATGTCCAAGAATGCAATCCACCTTTGAGAACAAAAGGAAGAGGGCACAGAAAAACAAGCATGACTATGTGGGCAAAGGCAAGAAGACAGTGGAGTAGCTAAAGATAGGTTTAGAATGTGCTAGGTTGCAGTCTTTTGTATTTTGATGATTTCACTTTGGTTGTAATGAATTATGTTTAATTAATGAAATAAAGTTTATTTGTTTTCCTTTTTCCACTGTAAAAGCAAGCTTGTTACCACTGTTTGCAATATAGTTCCCACTGTTAAGAATAATTCCTTCATAAACATTAGTGGAAAACTAGAAAGACAAATACCAAAGAGTAACCACTCAATGTAAACAAAGAATCCTTCAAATCTGCAAATCACAAACATAACCCAAACACTGGAATCACTGTTGAGGTTAGCAATGGTTAGTGTATATCAGGGAATCAACATAGCAGTGGCTATACTCAAATAAGTCAACTCATAAACACTGATACACTTTCCAAGGCCACAGGACGCCATTTACTTCTCAACCACTTTCACCTTCCCCTCATTAACTTACTAAGTCTTAAACTTGTATTGAAGAACCAAGCACCCATAACCTTCTATAACACCAACACATTTCTCTTAAAATATTTCAAAAGATCACCATGAGCAGGTCTAATCTAATCAATCTTTCCTCAAACAGTTCATTTTCTGATAGTGTATGGGATGACTTTGTGTTGAACAACCCAAGCAGAGTAGAGAAAGAAGAGTTTGAAGAAGTGTCATCCAGAAAAAGATCTCATATGTCCATGAGTATCACCCCATCATTTCCTGGTCCATCAAATCTGCAACCAGTACCTCAAGATGCTTTGACCAAGGGAGATAGTTCTATAAGCTCTTATGTTTCTCCCTATGAGGGCACAGATGATGAGACTTCCACTAGAGCCTTGAGTGTACCTCCCCTTGCTGCAATACTCCCAAATGAAGAGCTTCAAGCACCACGTGCAAGAGCCTTGATAGCAGCACCACCACCTGCTGGTCCTTCATCATCCTCTCCACTAGTCAGAGAAGTGGTGAGGGGATTAGCATGCCCTAGAGTGTATGAGTGGATTAACATGCGTGGAGCTCTTAAGGTGATGCCAAAGTGGGGCTTCCTAAAGGAACCATAGATGATGGATGGTGGTTAGGTTGGGGATGGGTTATGAAGCTTGTGTCTGGGGTAGGTAGTTGGTAGTTGGTTTTCAGTTGATGTGATGATGCATGTAATCAGTATTTCATGGATGTATTTTACTGCACTCTGAGTGCAGTTTTTTAATAATAATAATGATCCATGTTTTCCTTTATCTTTAGTGATCCTGCATCATACATATTGTTCTATTAACTTCATTACCAAAACTGACAAACTGTCCATCATAATGCTCAAAATCAGAAAGATAAGACTTGTTGCCAGTCATGTGCCTTGAACACCCACTATCTGTATATCCTTGATCAGATCTTTTTGTGCTTGGATGTTCTTGCACATAAGAGTAAAGAGTTAGTTTCTTTTGGGGACCCAAGCCATGATTGACTTGGATCTGCCTCGTGTATCAATATAGTTAAATCTATCAAAGGTCATTGATACACCATTGGGATTGGTTGTAGAGGTATTTCCTTTTAGTTTCCATTCCCAACGTGCTGAGGCATTCACAAAGATTGCCCATGTCCCCTTTTCTTGTTTATAACCCATGCAATGGTAACTTTTGAATGAGCAGGGTAATCAGCTGGTTTCTTTTAGGCACCCACTGTTGGTTATAAGTAACCTTTTTAGCTTGATAAGTTCCTTTTCCTGTTTGTGCGATTTTGCAAAGTTGTTTTGGAGTTTGCACATTTAGCAGTGACTTAGGGTGGCAAAGTTAATGCTTTTAGCAGTGGCAAGAGTCTTGAGGCTACTTCTTAATTGAACTGCTCTTGGGACCATTTTGCAATGTGAATTAGGGTGTACATTATGTTGAAACCTGTTAGTCTCCACCCTTTTATTCCCATGGACTTCCCTTCTCCCAACATGATAGTTACAATAAGCATGTAATGATCAAAACTACCACAGATATAGCATGCCTTATTGTACATTACAAAATTACTACCTAGTTGTTGAGATTTAACATGATTCCAACTCCTTTGGTTACCCCTAGGAGCTGTAGGCTTGTTCCTATACATCTCAGCATACCTTACAGTTGGTCTAGGTTTATTAACTGGTTTCCTAGGTTCCTCTGTAATAGTATTAACAACTTTTGGGATAGAAGCCTCTACATTCTTTTTAGAATTCTCATCAACAACAGATGAGTCACTAGCACTCTCAAAAACATTATTATCCTGCTTAATCTCTTCCTCACTTTTTACCATAGTGTCCTTTAAAGGACCATACTCTCTTTCAAGTTCCTTAAAATCTTCTAAGCCTGTATGAGCTAAATCTATACCTGGAGGTGATGGAACACCTCTTAGTGGTGGAGGCAATGTATTATAACCCATACCAGACTTAACTTTACTATATACTTGAGCATTCCAAATTTTATCAATTGACTCAGACTGATGATAACATGTGTCTAAAGTTATATTGACATTTTCATTTTTCTTTTGAAGTTTTTCAAGCTATTTTTGGTATGCTTCATTCACAGCAGTTGTATGTTCTACTTCTCTTCTAAGAAAAATCATGTCATAATTATATTTTGTCTCATTTTCCTGATAGTGCTCTATTTGATTTTCTAATACTGCCATAGCTCTTCTAAGATTAGACACAGTATAATTAGCAGTATATAACTCTTGTCTTTCATTAGAATATAAATCATTAAGCCTTTCAGCTTCTCTAGGAGCCCTACATGTTTTAGAACAACTTTCAAAGTTTTGTACCTCAGAGTCAGAGAAAGCCATGAGAGCAACTTCAGTAGAAACAAGAGCAGCATCTGAATGTTCTTCTTCAAGATCATCAGCCATGAAACTGCAATCATAGCTTATACCATCAATGGCCAACATTGCCTTTGGTTCTTCCATAGTTGGCCCCTTCTTTTGCTTGTACCAAGTAGACCTGTTGTCTTTGGTTTTTGGTCTTCTACATTCTCTAGCAAAATGTCCAAACTTGTGGCAGTTAAAGCACTCCACTTTCTTCTTATCAAAGCCTCGTAGCAGTTTCATCACCATTGATGTGAATAGGCTTGTCAGTCTTCTTGTAGAATTTCCTAGCCCTCATGCTAAGAAGAGCTATTTGCCATTTTATATCCATCTCCTCCAAGTCATCTTCATCAATTTTCTCTATGTCTTCATGAGTTAAGACAGAGCCATCAACTTGTGTGGAGATGAAAGCATAAAAGGTAGGATCTCCAATACTGGCGACCTTCTTCTTTGAACTCATGCAGTGGTAACACTAACATTACCAGTGGAAACTTTAGAACCTGCAGTGGCAATATCATCATCACTTTCATCCTCGGAATCATCATCAAGAGGTTGACAACAATGCCAAGCTACTAGAGCTTGTACCAAGGTTCCCTGCCTTCTTCAACCTTTGCTTAATAAGTTTGAAGTTGTTGTAAAGGTCATTGAGCTTCATTGTTTCTATGTCTGATTTGTTTTCCTAGACAGTAACATTGGTTTGAAACTCTAAAGGCAAACTTCTTAGAAACTTCAAATTGAGGTCTTCCTTTTCTACCTCAATGCCAAACATAGTCATTGTGTAACAATCTTCCTAAGTTTGGTGAAGATGCTATCAAGTGAGTCATTGCTTGAAGCCGAGAAGTTTTCATAACTTTGCTTCAACAATGTCTTTTGTGTCTTCTTTGTAGCATCATTACCACCAAACACCGAGCAAATCTCTTCAAACAGTTCTTTAGCAGTCTTGAACTTGCTGAATGCTATGATCTGGTCTCTAGGAAGAGTCATCAGCAGCAAAATTCTAGCCTTAAGATCATTCTTCCTTAGTGCCTTTTCAACAGTAGATTCAGGCACATAAACTTTCACAACATCTGTGTCACCAACCTTCACAGTACTAGTCACAGGCTTGAAAGAATCACCAATTTGAATGATCTCCCATAGAGCATAGTCTTGTATGAGGAAGTATTGCTCAATCAGTATCTTCCACATCTCAAACTCATTAAGTTTGAGCTTAGGAAGTCTTGGAGTAGAAGAGGAGTTTGATTGGTTGTTTTCCATCTCCATTGAATTGAGTGAGTAGGTTAAGCTTATTCCTTGGATCTTCTAAAACAAAATATCAGAACCTTTGCTCTGATACCACTTGATGGATCTGGACACACACCTTGTGTCAATGATATTTTGTATAATATTATTAAGCACGCGGAATATACTTAGTAATACTTAGAAGATGGATTGTATGATGTATTGTATGTAAACACAGATTAAACACAAAACTTAAGCTCCATTATTATTGATGAATAATACGAGTGATCTTAGCTTATCACTAGGGTTACACCTTGAAGCCTGTGAATAATAAGTGAGGTAATTTGACAAGTACCTAAAACAATGACCTAGGATCTCCTTTTATACAACAAGGAGTCCTTTACAAGATAAGTATAAACCTAACATTATAGAATATACACAAGATCTATTCTATACTTATCTAGACGTGTTAAACTAAACATTATCTAATAGCAAAGTAAATAATGTACTGGCAGTGGTAATACGTTTCCACTGCTAGTATTAATCCGAGCAGTGTAAACCACAACTATCCGTGGTAACGGATTATTCCCAACATGGATTTATGTGGACCCATGAGAGTGCAAACTATTAATGGGAAGAGATATGCGTTAGTTGTGGTTGATGACTACTCCCGATTCACTTGGTTTAAGTTTTGGAGAACAAAGGATGAAACTCCAGATGTCATCATTAAACTTATTAAACAACTGCATGTTCGACTTAACAAAACGGTTAGAATCGTCTGAACAGACAATGGAACTGAGTTTGTTAATAAAGAACTCAATGAATTTTATGAAAGTGTTGGAATCAGTCCTCAAAGAAGTGTTCCACGAACTCCTCAACAGAACGGTGTAGTTGAAAGATGAAATCGAACTCTTGTGGAAGCCGCAAGAACAATGCTGATTTACTCAAAGGTTCCAATGTTTCTATGGGCTGAAGCTATTGCCACTGCATGCTACACTCAAAATCGATCCCTAATTCACACAACTCATGGAAAGACTCCATATGAACTTGTCCACAAACGAAAACCTGATCTATCATACATTCGTGTGTTTGGTGCTTTATGTTACCCAACTAATGACGGTCAAGATTTAGGTAAACTGAAAGCTAAAGCGGATATTGGAGTATTTGTAGGATAGGCACCAAACAGAAAAGGATACTGAATCTACAACAAGAGAACCCGAAATATCATGGAAACATTTCACGTTATGTTCGATGAGCTGACCGGTCAAATGGCTCTGGACAATCCGCTGGACCCGCACTTCAAAACAGTCCCATTAGTTCTTCTCCAAACTTCTCACCAGCAACTCCATATGTACCCCCTTCAGAAGATGAATTAAAGAAATTGTTTGATCCAATGTTTGATGAACACTATGAGCCAATTGCTAATGATCTGTCCAATCCATCAACAGAGTCGCTCCTATACCGCCAATGAAGTTAATCCTTCCGCTTCTATGTCACTAAGTCAAGAAGCGCCTTTGCTGATCACTCAGCCTCATCATCAATGTCTCAATCATCAAGTGTACACAATGGAAATGTTGTCATTACTGATGATGAAAATCCTTTTGCTCCTCCAAGATGAACCCTTTGAAAACATATTTGCTCTGAATCATCATCTAACCATCTTCATCGAGTTTGCTAATTGCCTCAACAACAACCACATGAACACCTTAGAAAATGGACACATGATCACCCATAGATAACATCATTGGAAACCCCTCTCGCCCAGTATCCACTCGTAAACAACTTGCAACCGATGCCTTATGGTGCTTCTTCAACTCTGTACTCTCTAAGGTCGAACCAAAAGATGTTAAACTGCCATGAATGAAGACAAATGGTTCAATGCCATGCAAGAAGAAATTCATGAGTTTGATCGACTAGATGTATGAGAATTAGTACCGTCCGGACCGTCTATGATCATTGCTCAAAAGTGGATCTTCAAAGTAAAACTTGATGAGCATGGTGATGTTTTAAAGAACAAGGCTCGATTGGTTGCAAAGGATATCGACAAGAGGAGGGTATTGATTTTGAAGAATCATTTGCTCTAGTTGCTCGCGATCGAGGCAATCGAATCTTCGGCTAATGCCGCAAGTAAGAATATGGTAGTCTATCGATGGATGTGAAGACGGATTTTCTTAACATAGATCTTAAAGAAGTCGATACGCCACCAACCGAAGGCTTTGTGAATCCGAGCATCCTACTCATGTCTATCACTGAAGAAGGCTTTTACGCTTGAAGCAAGCTCCTAGGGCATGGTATGATATGCTATCAAAGTTTCTTCTATCTTCGATTCAGAAAGGAGCAGTTGATCCGACATTGTTCACCGTAAAGTCAGCAAACATTTAATCCATGTTCAAATCTATATGATGATTATTTTTCCTTCGACCGACCCCAATGAATGTGATCGCTTTTCAAATGAAATGGGTTCCAAATTTCAAATGTCAATGATGGGACAAATGTCATTTTCTTGGGATTACAAATTTCACAAAGTCCCGGAGGCATTTTTATAAATCAATCTAAATATAAAAATGAGATTTTAAAGAAAATTGGATTTGATTCTTGTGACCCTCGCTTGACACTCCCCGATAGAACGTGATTGCCTGGATGAGGACCACTCTGATCATGGTAGATCCAAACGAAATATCATAGTATGATTGGATCCCCGATGTACCTCACGACCAGCAGACCGCATATCTTTTTGGCCGTATGCATGTGTGCTAGATATCGCTAAGCCTACTAAAAGCACCTTGAAGCTTAAACGGGTCTTCTAAGATTCCAAGGAACCATCAATATGGGACTTTGGTACCGGGACACCGGTATGTCACTAATGACCCTATGCAGATGCCGATCATGCAGATGTCAAGATACACGCCGGCACACCCGAGGTGCTCAATTTTGGGTGATAAGCTTGTGAGTCGGGTTTCAAAGAAACAAATGAGCACTTCCATATCCTCTACAGAGGTTGAATACATAGCCATGTCATCTTGTTGTGCTCAAATCCTATGGATGAGATCCCATTATCTGACTATGGCTTTGAATTCAACAAAATCCCTCTGTACTGTGATAATAAAAGTGCTATTGCTTTCTCATGCAACAACGTTCAACACTCAAGAGCAAAGCATATCGACATTCTACATCATTTCATCAGGGAGCAAGTGGAAAACGGTGTGGTGGAACTCTATTTTGTGAGGACCGAATACTAGTTAGCGATATCTTCACCAAAGCTCTTCCTAGAGAACGCTTTGAGTTTATCCTCCCACCGACTTGGTCTAAAAAGCCTTCAACCAGAAACACTCAAACGTCTTCAAGAGGAAGACGAGGAGTAAAGGTCTTTCTTCATCCATCTCTTGTAAATATTTATTCAAAAAGCAAAATACAAAATTACAAAACCATCAAACAAAGAAATACAAAAATATAAAACTTTCAAAAATCCATAAAAAAAAAAAACTTTTTGTCATGTTTCCTTGATTCGATATATCTACGATTTTGTGTTGTCATTCAAAGAATGACACGGGTCTTTAGATGTTGTCAGTGTTTATAAATCAATTTTAAAAAAAAAAAAAATTTGAGAGAAGTAAACAATGGTTTATTGTCATTTCGGCAATAACCCGCTTTTAAAGAAAGAACGAGCCATGCTTTAACTTATGTTTCAAATCTCATGCTCTGATTCTAAAAACAAATGACAATAAGTTTTTTCACAAATATTTTTCCTTCTATAAATTTTCCAAAATATTTGCTATCTAATGAAAACAATGTTAAAAAATAACTCGGACTAAATTTTTAAATCACTGAATTTTGACATCTAAAAAAATTCATCCTCAATCAACAACGTATGTCATTGATTGAGGGGGAGAATGATTTCAATTAAATCAAAAGGTTATGGTCATGTTTTCAAAAGATATTCATGCATGTTATTGAGTTTAAAGTCTCATAAGTGATCCTTATTGGTTAAATGTTTTCATAAGCAAGTCATAATTCTCCTTAAAAGCTTTAAAAAACAATTTAAATCTATAGAGATCACAAATCTCAAATGATTTGAAAATTGTGATCGGGGGAGAATTTGTGATTTAAATTGGATTTAAACGGATGATTCGATAAATGGTTTCACAAGTGTTTAACAAGCTTTCCTCCCCACATGTGCCAAACGATTTCAAATTTTCCATGCACATGTTGAGGGGAGCATCTTTTAAACCACAAAGCATTGAAACGTGATTGATTTGTCTCTAGGTGCAGTTCCTTCTAATATGTGCATAACTCTTTCAAACCTCGAGGCACATATTGAGGGGGAGAAAACTTATGAAAACCTCATCCTTCTCCAATATGCTTTATCTAATTGATTTAATCAGGGAAGTGATGTTGATATCTTCTAGAAAATGGTAATCAAAGAAGTTAATCCTTCCTCTTGCCTCCGTGTGCCAAATCGATTTCAAATAAATGATGCACATGTTGAGGGGGAGCCTTTTTCTAAAATATCAAAAACAATTCAAGTACAAAATGCTTTGATAATATATCACAAGTACTTGGATTGATTTTCAAATGGTTTTCAATTGGTTCCATGGCGTATGAACAATACCAAAAGACCGACCAAATTTACTTTTTGCATGGTGATATAAGGATGGTTAGGTTAGGTATTTGTTCCCATGATCCCGCCAGTAAGCGAGGATCTACCTGTGACAATCCACTAGATAGTGTAGGGTCCTTAGGTATAATGAAAAAAGGAGAAAATGAGAAATGGGAAGAGTGCGGACTCGAGAGAGCTAGTAATCGAATAAACCCAACAAGGTTCTAGTTATGAAGTCTCTAGCAATCAAGGGGTTGAAGAATTAAAAAGAAATGAATATGAAAAGGGTGAAAAGAAATAGCCCTCCAATAATTCAACCTTAGGACGTAAAACCGGTTCAATACATATGCTACAGGTTGTTACTAAGGTAACACTGGTATTGAAGACAAGACGTCATGGACCCAAAGGACGCACTACACTACAACTTCCCAAGCTACTCAAGTTCCTCTTAAAAGGACTTGTTTCATTCTCACGGGAAACCGACATTATCTATTGACTTTCTCTTAGAGATTGTTGATATTGAAGAAGGAGACCCTCTCCCTAGTCTCCTGCATAGGAACCAAATATGCACAATTGAGTCTAGAGCCTCGAGATCATCAATAAATCTCATTAGGACATCTTTAATGAAGACTCTTTGTTTCACACAATGTGGAAAGAGAGATTATATCTTATGAGTCCTACGAATTATCCTTGTGGTATTGCCAGAATATCTGAGTGATATGCAAACATATTCACAATGAAGATGGAAAGCCTTCTGGAGCCAACATCAAACAAGCTCCTGGTGGTGGCATGTGAGATCTATCCAATAGATCAACCATGTGACAACCTGAACATAAACAATGGGGCTTTCTATATTTTGAATCAATCCCGTTCAGTTATGGATTGACGGATACCTTTGAAAAACCGTCGTTGTTGCTTAAAAACTCTCTAGCACATCAATCGCGTACTAATATTTCAATATAAAAGGTGTTTATGATTGATAATTGATTTTCATTAAAACCTTCGTTGTATTGCAAAACACTTTATTGAGCAGATACCGATTGTTTTTTTCAAATTTCATCAATCGAATCTCAAATTGCTGTTCACTCACCCTGTTGTCTTCTTTGAGACGCTCCGCTTGAGAACGGCTAGAGCACCGCGAAACCCTCGCGGAGGAGATTCTTCGAATTATACTGATCACAAAGCGATATGTATCGATCAACGGGAACCGTGGGCCGTGTACCTCAATTCAACGAAAGTGATCAAAGACACTTTCGCTCGCTATTGCTAACTGTTGTATGCGTACACCCGACGCTTGTACCATCGTAATGGAGAGGTCAATTCATAGCCGCATGCTCACACATCACATTCATTTCAAAAGAAATCATGATTAGTGCATCAATGACTGATATTCTCACTCCATGCTTCGCTACGCTGCCGCTGCAATATCATGAATCAACATAAGCTTCCGCTACTATGATGAGAAGATATCATGATCCAGAATGTGAGCATGTCGGTCCAAAAGTCACAACATCACATAATACCAACACCACAAAGGATGAGTCGAGATTTATGGTAGCTGATGATCTCAAAGTCTGGCTCAACATTTATTATCACGGATCGCTTAAAGACCTCCACTGGATTATCCAAACATGCAAAAATGAAGAATCAAAGACTACGAGCCACGAAAGAAAAGCATAGAACATGGATCCAAGAACAATCTTAATGTAATATCTGTTTGTATCCAATGAAATTTGAGGTGACCTCCTCCTTTTGGGGAGATTGTTAGGATTTAGTAAATCCAAGTATTAAAGGCCACCTCAAGTGTTTGTAATCGCTAGAAAGCTCGAGTCGTAGTTATTATATGTTAAGTAGTATTTAGTTTTGTAACATCGCGGAGGACTGACGGGTCTTTACCCACCGTATGCCTCATCCACGTTCCGTGAGGTGGCGCTATGTAAGACTATATATATTCTCTACCTCCCAAGGTAGAGAGTTGGAGCTCATAATAAGATTTTCACTTTCTCACTAAGTTCCCAAACCTCTAACTCTTTCTCTCTCTAAAACCTCATCTTGTAATGCCTAGTTTGATCATGATATGATGTTTGTGAAATCCAATGTGTTACTTATCGATGCAAGTGTTGACTATGATATTATATGATTCTTGATC